>CM070835.1:20131773-21331773 GCA_036326025.1 Chrosomus eos
TAATGTAGCCTACATAATATAATCAACTAATATACATTATGTATTATAACAAATACCCACAGATGGTGCCAACAGCCTGGTGATTGTTGTCATACTTTACAGAATGATCAAATCCTTGTTTAATATCAATATTTATAATTAAGTAGATGAGACTAAATGGTTACATTTGGCATATAATCTAAATGAATAGCTTTGAATAAAGTTTATCTATAAATGGGAGTCACTGGTGTTACCCATAAGAAAGGTGACACCAGTGACAGTAACACCAGTGACAATTTTCATGAAAATTAATTTTACAAAATGGCTGCTGCAAGGTATGAAACCACATGTTGTCAATCATGGTATACTAACTAAATTAAGTAGTTTAATCCATTTGTATTCTCGTTTTTTTACAATTACCTAACAATAAAGTAGGTCATACCAGTGACATTCAACTAAAAGCTTCATATGAAATTATGAGATAAACGAGAACATTTCTGATAACTGAAAAGAGACAGAGGATTTACTATGGGCTTTTCTTCATAGAAATTCAGGGAGTCAAGTGATGTCATCAGTGTGATTTTTATTTCAAAATAAGAGATTTTTGTTTAACGGTAACACCAGTGACACAACTCCAGGGGACCACTACTATCTGTCACATTCACATTCACCTCCTTCATCTGTCTTCACTACACTTCCCAGCATTCCCAGTCATTATCACCTGCACCTGCACCTCATGATCACCGTCACCTGTGTCCCATCACCAGCATGGACTATAAAACACTCACTCTCCCTGCAGTCACTGTCTGATCTCGTCGTTACATGACACACAGACTCTCCTATGCTCAACCAGAGACTTACCTGCTACTTACCTGCTACTTACCTGCTACTTAGTGATGGGCAGATCGAGGCTTCGTGAAGCAATGAACCAGTTGAACCAAATGGTTCATATTGTTTCGAGGCTTCGAATCAATCCGACACCCGTCTCAACGATGACATCTAGTGGTCACTTGCAGGTGTTGATCTGAAAACAACCTTGACGAGCCATGAAAATGTGTTGTTTTTTTATTATTGTACTTTTCTAATATGTGAATCTTGTAACCTAAAGGCTTCTTACTGTGCATAATGTTATTTTGCTCCTGCAAAATGAATATTAATAAAATAAATCATGCCACAATGTCTCACTTTTTTACATATTTTTATTCAAAATTATTAATTTCTCTGCTGTGGAAGGACTTAGCCTACTTCTTTTTTTACAGATAATTTCTTCAGCCTTTGAAAAAATCCTCTCACAAGGGACACTTGTTGCTGGCATGCAAAGATATTTTTTAGCTAGGACATACAAATGAGGAAAGATTACTGCTCTCTCTTTCCAGTAAATTAGTGGATCATGAGTTCTGGGCAAATACGCATCGTTGATGTATTTTTTTCACTTCCACTGTGGCATCAGCTGTAGCATTGTGTATCATCTGGGTTTGATGGATACGAGTATCAAAAAGTTCCCATAAACTGTCCTGTGTTTCTAAGTTTCAAACAATGCATTGCTTAGATGACCCAGCAGTGTCAGTAGCAGGCCTAGGTACAGGGGGAATGCCATCCTCTGCACCCTGCAAAATGGCAGGATGAGTGCTCCTCAAATGGCGCATCATGGATGATGTATTGTTGCAGTAGGCGAGCTGCCGATCACAATACACACATCTCACTTTATTTGTTGTTTCTAAATGGAAATGCTCCCACACCACAGATGTACGGCATCTCTTCTGGGGAGCCTCCATTTTATCTATCTATCCAAATCTATCTAGATATGTATCTCTAAACTATCTATGTAAGTAGATATATGTATCTACAATCTATCTATGTATTTAGATATGTATCTATAATCTATGTATGTGTCTATAATCTATCTATGTATTTATACATATATTTAATCTATCTATATCTATATATTAATCTAGCTGTCTATATATATTTATATCTATGTATCTATTAATGTGTCACTATATGTATACTCTGTCTCTAGCCTATCAGTCAATGTGTTGTGTAGCTACATTTAAATGTAAGCCTAAATATAACTAAACAAATAGCACTATAAATGTCACTATATCACCAAAAATCCGCTATCTCAAAATCAAACTCCTCTCACAAAAACCCACGAGGTCAATATGCGTTGATTTCACTTTTATACAGATGTGCGATTGTGTGGTCTGTGTCCGACCGTGTGTCAATCAAACGCTGATTCGGCGGATCACACCTGATGAAACACTTCGTGAAACACTTCGAGGCTTCGTTTGGCTATAGTCACGTGACATGGGTGTTTTGAATCACGTTTCGAATCAGTGTTTCGAATCATCTGCGCTTCGGGATCTCGCAAAGCTTCGGAACGACTGTTTCGCGTCAGCCATCCCTACTGCTACTTACCTGAGTTCTATTGGACTATCTTCATCACCGTATGCCGTCTTCAGTTCCCAGCCATCCTACTGCAACCCTTTCCAGTGACTATCCATCTGCATCTGAAAGAGAGACTCTTATTATCCAGTGGCTAAGTTCTCATCCAATTATCATCTGTTTGAATACTCACCATAACTCCGTCTGCTTCTGCTGTTCTGTAAATAAACACTGATTCACTTACCACCTGTCTGACTCCTGTATCATCCGTGACAGAAGATCAGACCGCCCTAAGATGGACGATGGGGTTAGAATTATCGTCCTGGCTCAGGAGAGCCAAAGTTTGTATTCTTTTGTTGCAGGCTTTGTCCGCCTTGCAGTCGTCAGTAATGAGGATGACGAGCGGTTGAGTACTTTATTCCGGCTCGGGGCCACCTTTCACCACCGGATCGACCTTCCAGACACCACCGGACTCAGCTGGAGGGAGACCGTGATCCGGTGTCTGGAGAGTGTCGGTTCCCGAGCTGGAACACAACCTACCAGCACCAAGCCCACTTCGCCGCTGGTCCCGTCCAGCCCAGTCAAGCCTTCGCCGCTGGTCCCGTCCAGCACAGAGCCTGAGCCCGTCGCCTGCCCACCAGAGCCTGAGCCCGTCGCCTGCCCGCCAGAGCCTGAGCCCGTCGCCTGCCCGCCAGAGCCTGAGCCCGTCGCCTGCCCGCCAGAGCCTGAGCCCGTCGCCTGCCCGCCAGAGCCTGAGCCCGTCGCCTGCCCGCCAGAGCCCGTCCAGCCAGAGCCCGTCCAGCCAGAGCCCGTCCAGCCAGAGCCCGTCCAGCCAGAGCCCGTCCAGCCAGAGCCCGTCCAGCCAGAGCCCGTCCAGCCAGAGCCCGTCTAGCCAGAGCCCGTCCAGCCAGAGCCCGTCCAGCCAGAGCCCGTCCAGCCAGAGACCGTCCAGCCAGAGACCGTCCAGCCAGAGACCGTCCAGCCAGAGACCGTCCAGCCAGAGACTGTATTCCCACCCTGCCTCCCTCTCCCACCTCCGCTGTTGATGTCTTCATGCTCTACTGTTTTGCCTCTACTGAGCCCTGTCGACCCTGCTGCCCATCCACAGCTACCCCCCAGTATTGCTGTGGAGCCGCCTCCGGGTCTCCAAGCCTCAGCATCGCCCTGGTCAGTGGATCCCCTGTCCTTGCCTCAATCCCCTGAACCTCTGACTCCACCTTGGCCCTCCGACCCTACAGCTTCTCTTCGGCTCATTGTGCCCTCATCTCCGCCGGGTCTTGTCAGCCCTATAGCTCCACCAGGCTCACTCCTCCTTCCTTCCTCGCATTGGTCAGCCGTCACCCTGGTTCCACCTCGGGACTCCGTGCTGCCGGCTGTGCCTCTGCCCTGCATCCCTTCTGCTCCACCGGGCTCCATCTTCCCTCCTGCTCCTCAGTCGTCCTCCCTCGCACTGGTTACGCCACGGGCTTCCAGAGCCCCTTCTCCGTTTCGGTCCCATGAGCCTGCAGATCCGCCTTGGCCCTCCAGACCTGTGGTGTCACCTCGGCTCTGGGTCCCTCCGGCTCAGTTGGGGATCTCTGGAACTCCTACAGGGTCTTCACCGCCATGGCCACCCGAAGGGGTCTCTCCGCACTGGCCACGCCCACGTCCTGCTCCGCCCTGGCCACGTCCTCTCTCATCTGCTCCGCCTTGGCTCCTCTGCAGCGCGAGGTCGCGCTTTCCGGAGGGGGGGTGTAATGTCACATTCACATTCACCTCCTTCATCTGTCTTCACTACACTTCCCAGCATTCCCAGTCATTATCACCTGCACCTGCACCTCATGATCACAGTCACCTGTGTCCCATCACCAGCATGGACTATAAAACACTCACTCTCCCTGCAGTCACTGTCGAATCTCGTCGTTACATGACACACAGACTCTCCTATGCTCAACCAGAGACTTACCTGCTACTTACCTGCTACTTACCTGAGTTCTATTGGACTATCTTCATCACCGTATGCCGTCTTCAGTTCCCAGCCATCCTACTGCAACCCTTTCCAGTGACTATCCATCTGCATCTGAAAGAGAGACTCTTATTATCCAGTGGCTAAGTTCTCATCCAATTATCATCTGTTTGAATACTCACCATAACTCCGTCTGCTTCTGCTGTTCTGTAAATAAACACTGATTCACTTACCACCTGTCTGACTCCTGTATCATCCGTGACACTATCATTATACATTTTATAATATTTATTCTGCATTAAGTTTTTTTTTTATGTCATTTACATAATATATTAGATAGTTATGTATACATTATTGTATTTTAAATGGTGTAAACCTGTTATTGACCTCAAAATAAAGCATTTTCCCGCTGTACATGACTGTGGGGACAATCACTTCTGTGGTGCTTGGAATTCTATAGAATTAATAAAAAATAAAATATTGCCACTTGATGGCTCAAGGTGGTGTAATTGTTCAAATAACATATTGTTTTATTTTAAAATGTAAAGAAATTGTAATTCTAAAGTATTTGTAAGTGTAATATTTCTGTAAAGGCTAGGGACAGAAAAATGGACATTTCCATAGAATTTCCATAGAATGGACATTAATTCAAATGTCCACGTAATCTTTAATATTTGGCCACTTCTATACGCGTGCAACAGTGCAACACTTTGCTATGAAACACAGATCATATTTGGGATTATTGGAATCCCAAACCAACAGCACATTCAGAGACTGAGTTCGTGTGGAGCAGCATTTACTGTGAACGCTCTGAGACACTGGAAGAAACACGTAACATGTATTTATTTAATTGAATCGCAGCCTTTGTTATTTCACAATAGCACTGTGCTATATTGTGATTTTTAAATGGTTTTAATATATCGTGCAGCCTTAGAAAACCAAATTGGGGTTCATGGATTCTCGTCAGTGGAATGCGTCACTTCCGGCAATTTTGCTGGTTACTCGACAGAAGTAAATTGCAATTATCAAGGATTTTTTTTTTTATTGCGCGCTTAAAAAGATCCATCTCTAACATGCATGGATTGATAAAAATGTGAAATGTATTGTTCATTTGGCTTACCCTTGAGAATTGTTTTCATTTTCTGGGGAGCATGATTTGGTCCCATCTCTTTTTTTCTTTCCCCTTTTTTCCATCCCAGAAACCGTGACTTCAGAGGCTACAGCGCTGCCATCACTACTTTCTTCTTTCTCAATTGATAGACGCACTTTAAGCATAAAATATACACAGACTTATAAGGACAGTTTGTTTACATTAGACTAATATCATGTAATATTTATCCCAATAAGAAACAAATCAGTTACCAAAATTTCACAACACTAACCTGGTCTACAGTCTAGCTCAGACCGATCACTTTCTTTCCCATTCTTCCCACATTTCAGTCTCCGGCAACTCTCCTCATTTGGGTTCACTGTTTCTGTCACCTTTTCCTTGTTTTTCTCACTGCGTTGTATTCTTTCCTCACTGGGGTCTGGTACATCCATCATGCCCCACATCATGGGGCTCAACACAGGAAGTCGTGGCCAGGAAGCACCAGTAGGAGAGAAGTGAGCTGTAGGTATACAGCCTTGGCTTGTACCGGCCCATAGATTGTCCATTGATGGTGACTTCTGCTGGACTGGAGAATGTGATTGATGGAGTGAATCTCCAGGTACAGAGTAGTAGGGCGGCAAGGGATGATTCAAGGCTTGAAAGTTCTGATGGTTTTTATAATCCTTTGGGATATTGTTTTGGGGGAGTCCGGAAATAAAAGGTTGTGAGCCAGTTAACCAAGTGGGTGGAAAGTAAGGATGATGTTCATTTAGGTTGCATCTCTCAGCATTTTGCTTGATGTCTTAAGAAAGAGGGTAGCGTTAACAGTTTCCTTAAAAAATGCTGATATGGGGAATGAGATGACTTAACAGAAATTGCTAAGCATGTTACCTTTTGCCGTCTGAGTGTTTCGCATGGTGTGAGAAGTTTGAGATGGGTTTGAAGAATTGGAGGACAAAGGGTGGCCTCTAAAGCCAGACGTATGTGCAGTCTTCATACCTTCGTTCTCCTCCATCTGCTGAATAAAACTCTTTGAGTGCTGTTGTACCCGCTGGATAAAAAAAAAAACAGACATCACAATCAATGCAAGTTTATACCTTTTAAAAGACATCACTTTCACTTTAAAAAAGCACCTTGGACTTTTCAGTAACTGTCATGTCTTTCAGTCTTTTTTGCCATTGTGAGAAGTTCTCTTCCAGATACTGTTCATACCGAACCTTTTAAAGAGCAAATGTGAAGGTTAGTTCAACAACAACAAAATAAAACATGCAACACCAAACTGCAATGAATCATTTTGTCTTTAAGAAAACGAAAGTGGGTCATGTGATGGATCCGTTTTTCTATGCATTATAATACACTCTGAAAATAAAGTAAAAAATGTTTTACCTTTATTGATACACAGTCACTTGTCACTGTGGCAGTACTGTTAAAGGGACATCTTTATACATTATTTATCCCTAAAAGTCGACATGAAATGGAAATTGGAATAGTCTTTTCTTCCTTATTGTGACATATCCGAGTAAAACGTTTTCTTAAACGAGAAAAAAATGTAGGATAGGACTTGATTTTGTCCTTTGTGAATTGATTAGAGAAAAGATGAAAATCAATGATGTGCACAAATAAATCATTTATAATAAACACTGCAATATTCCCTAAAACATAAGAATCATCAGTTTTGATTTCATGGGGACTTTAAGGGTACTACTACTCTAAGGTAGTAATATGCACCGTTTAAGGTTAGATAAGGTACAATGCTGTCCCTTTAACACTGACAAGCCCCTAAAGGTACATTTTTGCACATTTTTCCTATCGATACAGGTGTATTCTACATTGTAAATCATGGAAGGGTGCAGGTAATTCCTGCGTGGTTGCTTACACGTATATTGTTCATGGCTTCGGTGTGGGCCAACATGTCATTGAGTGTGTCATGTGCTCTCTGAAAGTCCTGCAGCAGCTTCTGGTTATGGATCTGAGCCCTGCGCTCCTGCTCACTGACCTCTAACCAGCGGCCCTGCAGCCAGGCAGCTCTGCTTCTATACAACAACAAGAACAAAAGAATAATATTAACTCATTCATTGATAAGAAACTCAAAACGAAATCCTCTAAAATCAAGACCAAGTCTTTTCTTGACAACCAGAAAAATCTAGTAGGATCTTAATGATTCTTATATAGAATTATTGTTTGATTCCATTGGTTCCAAAATATGATAGGCTACTCTCATTAACATTTCTTTAGAATTTTTGACAGCAAAAATAGTGTGCCAGACATGCAAAATATTCCATTACAGCACAGCGCAATACCACAGATAACACATTCCATTTATTCTAAAATTCTTAATTCAATAAATATGTATGTTTCTTACAGGCGATGATTCCGCTGCTGTGATTGAAAATCACTCTGGAGCTGCATCCTTCTTCGCTGACTGCAGACATTAGATATTAGAGATAACCATTCAGAAAAAGGTAGTAATGTTAAACACACATACCCAAGACTACAGAATGATTTTAAAAGCAGTGCACTGTCTTGTTGTTTCTAAAGTGTATGGCTTATGCTACTTCAGAGGAAAACAAAAGATGTTAAATAGGCATAATGACAGTCACCATGCACTTTCATTGCATTTTAATCTTAATTCTACATAACATATCATACAGGTAATGTTATTTGTTTCATAGGTTTCAAGTAAAAGACAGAATAATCTTGGGGGAACTATCAACACTTGTTGAAAGACAATAGCGCCCTCTCCTGGGTTTAAACCATACGGGAGCCCAATAAAACAATACAATCAGAATCAATTTAGAATTTAACTCACAATATCATGACAACGTCAACGTGCACCACAACACTTCGACATAAACCAGGCCTATATTATGAATTTCAGTAAATACAACAACGAGACCGGTAGAAACAGATCTGGGACTGGGACGACACGAACAAAATAAAGTCACACGATCATTCGAGCGATTACTCACTTGTGTTGTATAGTCTCGTATAATTTCCTTTGATAATTGTCATGGCGCTCCTCCTCACCCTTTGTAAACGGTGTCATGTTAAACTCGATCTGAATGGCAATCTGCCCTCTCTCAACAACCAGCAGTGCGGATTATGAGATTAGGGATTATTCTTTGCGAAAGGGGGTCAAGAAAGGAAAGGGTGGTCAAATAAAAGGAAAATCGTGCTAGGCTTCGATTGATTGCTGTCAAACAGGGGGAGTTATTATCAAATTAGAATACATTTTGTGAATCCTTTTCTTCTAACTAAAATTCCACAATAATTATTTCCCCTCGCTTTAAAATTATATATAAATTATTGTAAATAATTAATTTACGAAATTTACCGTATGCATTTAATCAGATTTGTCATTATTATTTTTACTCAAATAAAAATATTTGAGCCCCCCCCCCCCCTCCTATTGTAATATCGCTACAAATGCTATTTATTTATTTAGCTATTCGTGAGTGAGTAGCAAAGACTTTAATGAACGAGGGTCTAAAAGTTAATTTAAATAATACTTTAAATGTAGGCTCTATTTTATTAAATAATAATGTTTTTTTTATTGTGTTAATGAAGATAAATTAGCACGACACGGTGGCAGTCGTTTTAAATATGTTTCCACGTGGAACTGTTGTAGAGTGTCGTTTACTTCCGAGGGACCGTTTCAGCTGAAACACAGACCCGTCATGTACGCTGAATCTGGCTGAATGTTGTTAGCCTGTAGGAGCAGTAACTTAGTTCATTGTCGAAACTATATTCTGAATGGAATGAAAGGTCGGTATCAATTAATATAAATGTTTTTTTATAGGTCAAGTTCATATGTGTTTTATAGATTAGTATTTTATTGTTTCTAACCTAGCATTCACTAACGTTACTATGTTTAAAAGTTTCCTATTTGTTGCAACTTTTATAAATGTCCTTTAGCCAACAGACTTTTGAAGGATTTTTAATGTCTCTCTCAACTGACCATATTTCTGTTTTTGTGATCAGATTCGAGCAAACGAAAATAGAGTGGCTTTACAGGTAGAAAACTGGTTGAACAGGTAGTGTCTCACGCAGCGGATGATTTGAAGCTTAAAACATGGCTAGGTTCATGAGTAGACTATGGTGTAAGGTGGAGTCAACCGGTCACTATCTGCCTATCGTTCTGAACGCTGTTCTGGTGTTCTCCATCACTGCCGAGGTCAGCTATCTGGTGCTGGTGGATGCTACTCTTGAGCCAGCAAAGAAGACAGAGTGGTGTACCATATGGAAGGCCATGCATCTCTTCGCTCAGTACTTCATGCTGGGAAATATTACCTGGAATGCTTCGTTGTTTGTGAAAACTAACCCAAGTATCCGCGGAGTGTTTCTTGGAGGGGATGCATTGGGTCATGGCTGGAGGTAAATGGTTTGTTTTGATTGTGCGTTATTGCTCTTGAATCCCTGTTTGAGCTTTTGTGATATTCACCAATTCACTCAAAAGTTAGTAAACAATTATGATGTGATATTTTCCTCTTCTATGGCAGGTACTGCTACAACTGTGAGACACACACTCCTCCAAGATGCTCGCACTGCTACGATTGCAACGTGTGTGTGCTGCGCCGTGATCACCACTGTGTGTTTTTTGGCCAGTGTGTTGGTTTCCAAAATTACCGGTATTTCCTGACCTGTTTGCTCTTCATGTGGGCAGGGCTGCTCTATGCAGTAGTCATGAATGCTGAGGTCTTCATTGTCATCCTAAAGGAGGGTGTCACTTTTCACAGTGTCATGCTTTTGCTCGTGCCCTGGATAATGCTCGTCTCGGGTGAGTATGAGATTACTAATGAGTGTCTGCTACTTTTATGAGAAATCCATAATGTCAGTAGAAATCTATGGTTCTACGATGTACTTAGGCTTATGCTGCTTTTGGCAGATGCAGCCCAAAGTTTGGGGTCAGTAAGATATTGTTGTTATTTTTTTCTAAAGAAATTAATGAATATTATTATTCAGCTGTCATGTGATAAGTTGATATAGACACGGTAAATACATTTATAAAGTTACACATGAATTTCTGTTCTTTCTATTCATAAAAGAGTCCTGATAGTGTGTCATTGTTTCCACAAACAAATATTAAGCAGCACAACTGTTTTCAACATTGATAATAAAAATGATGGTTAAGCATCAGAATCAGATTTCTGCAGGATCATATATCAGTGAAGACTGGAGTAATGATACTGAAAATTCAGCTTTGCTTTCACAGGAATAAAGTACTTTTTAAAATATATTAAATGGAGAACAGTTATTTTAAATGAATAATATTTCAATATTTATTACTGCTTTAATAAGAAATAAATGCAGCCTTGGTTAGCATTAAAGACTTAAAAACATAAACTAAATAGGCCTACTGTATAAAAGCAAAAACTTTTACTTTTACTTTTACTTCTAAAGGTCCATAAAAGCTGTGGAAAATGGCAGTGCAAATTATTAGTTTTGTGCAAAAATAAAATGATACATAAATGTGTTATGACACCTTTTAAATTGTCAGAAAATGCCATAAACATCATTTTTTTTCTCCAATCACAGGACAGGTGACGGCACGAGCGTTTGCTTTTGCATTCATTGCTGACACTTGTGTAGTGGGCTTCCTCCTGGTCGCTGCCTTCCTCTTCTTTCACGTGGCTCTGATGCTGAGGGGACAGACCACACGTGAGTGGTACTCCACCCGGCAGCCTTACAGCCTGGGAGTGCTGGCCAATGTCAGGGAATGCCTGGGCAAGTACTGGTACATCTGCTGGCTCTGTCCATTGATACCTTCCCCACTGCCAGGAGATGGCATAAACTTCAAGGTGACTGGTTCACTTGAGCCCAAGAAGTAGGGTGTGCACTGATAGGTATTTTCTCATTGCAATTTCAATACATTGTCCCAGCTGATCCAGAAGGGTGTGTTGTTGAGCCTGCGGCAGCAGTTGCATGCTGTTCTCACACCAAACAATTAGCAGCTCTTTTTTTATCTGAAGAACCAGACAGAAATCTGGATTTCTAATTTCACTTTACAATTGGTTTTCTTTATTGCACAAGTGTCAATTTGGTGGATGTCAAGTATGTAGTTTTAAATATTTTATAATGCATTTTGGGTTTGGTTCTATTGTGCAATCTTTGCTTTTGTAAAGCAAACATTATTTTTAAGGGAAATATTTGAATATCTAAATGGTATGCTCTTTTATTTTATTTGCTCTGTATGTTTCACTGTCATTGACGTGCCAAATAATCTGTTCAAACAAATCTGAATGTGCTGTGTGCCAAGCTGTCTTTTTTTTTTTGTCCTGAATTATACAACAATGTAATTTTGTTTGTATGGCACTGAATATCGTTTAACTTAAGTTTAATGTTTATATATATTTTTTTGTTTTATCTTTCTATGTGCTTGTTATCTTTCTTTTTAAATAAATACCATTTGGTTTTATTTTTTTGCAATGGAGATATTCATAATTATTTGTCCAAGGCAACCCTGGTTCAAAACTGTAATAACATTATTGTTAGAAAGGATATATTTCAGTAAAATATTTGTTATCATTTAATCAACTTCAAACCATTATTTCATCCCAGACTTGCACGTCTCTGCTGGGTGAAATTGTGCCAAATTTAGCCTTAACTGAACTACTACTTACAACCATGCTTAAAAGATTTTTTTAATGTCAGTTTAAAATTTATTTAATGTTGATTGAATATAAGGCAGAAAATTGCAAAACCACTGCAATCAGAGATACTAGTTGTCCTACTAAATATAGTTCAACCACCTGTGGTTAAAAAAGGAAAACAAATACTTTTCTGGGCCTATTTTGTACCCTATTCGTGAAAAGTAACCCCGATACTTTGTTAGGACAGTATATCTAGTCTCAAAACACTCAAGAGAGCCGAATATTGGCCGGACAACGGTGTTCTTCTTGTGAACCCTGCATGAGGGCGCAGTTAGTTGTGAGTCTGGGAAACACCCTCGGTGACGGAGTCGAGCGCCGTGTGTGTGTGGAGGGAGGAGAGAGCGAGAAAGAGACGGAGATGGAGGGGGATGTGATAAGAATGCTTATAAGCTGAGACAATACGTGAAAACATTTTTTTTCTTACTCAATGACAGCTTAAGATATTTTCGCTGTTTTGTTATAGCCTATTTACTAAACATCCGAAAGTGGCTAATATGGGTAAGTGAAAGATGTGTCTGAGAAGCGGTAGGATGCTAGGGCGACACACGTATGGCTGCATTTAAGCAAGCTAGCCCGCCGTATGTTGAAAAGAAAAGACAATATAGGTGGTGTGAATGAAAGAAGAGGGCTTCTCTCTTGGGTGGACATGTTTTGAGAGGTGTGGTGGAGGGATGAAGGCGGCGTTGATATCGAGACGGCAGCGGCGCTTCTATCGGCTCTTCATATGTGCTGTCGGGCTCATCGCCATCACCTGCTTCGCTCAAATTCTTCATGTAAGAGGTGCGTTTATTCATTAACACAAATTTTTCCGCTGCTAATAATTATATTTTGTTAAATGTTTGGTTTGGGCGTATTTCCAGTCTAACCTTATTCATACACGCACACACACAATTGAGTATTCATTGTCTTGGAGATGTGAATTAACAAGTTTCTGTCATAATGTGTTTCTGTGATGCAATGTGGCTATGAATCAACCATAATATGCAGCTATAATGGTCAAATCCAAAAATTAGACCCACAAGGAATGAAGAATTGGGTGAGAATTGTGGGAGTGTGCCATAAATAATCCACCCTAAATTAGAAACAAAATGTTCAAGAGGTTCTCAGAAATATGTAGACCTGTTATTTTTGACAAACATCAATTGATGTCACAGTAAAACCCCAAAAGGAGTTGGGGAGGTGGAGAGCAGCAGGGAATAACTGAACTGCAGGGGTGGCAGACCATGGCAGGCACATAATTGCCTTTCTCTAAAGGGCATCACTTGGACAGCTGCTTCAGCCTGACGTATTTCACAGTGACCTCTCCAGAATCTCCCGAGCATTGTTACCTGCACATCACACCTGTGTATTGGGCCTTCACTATCACTCATCGTCAGATGTTGAAGGGTTGAATCAGCAGGGGTTTAGAAGTTCTTCAGACAGCAGAGAAGATCAGTCCAGCAGTGTCCTTTTAATCACATTCCATTTTTAGAGGTACCAACTTTCCGTTGAAATTCATGTGCTTATATGGAGCAGATAAAAACTTTAAACAGCAGTTTTATGACAATTAAATTAATATGACAGAATATAATGGTATAGGAACCAAATGTTTACATATGTATTAAAGGGATAATCCACCCCAAATGAAAATTCTGTTATCATTTACTCACCCTCTTGTCGTTTCGAACCTGGAATACAAATTAAGGTATTTTGAAAAATCATGTTTTTATTATTATTTCTGTCAGGACCACTATCGTAAAATATGATTGACAATTAGCAGTTAGGATTGGCGGAATGGTTCTGTTCTGGGCAAGAACTCCCTGCGCATCCATGCAGCCTAGCATTGATAAGAGCAGGGAGAGCAGCAATAACCCCCTTAGGGTGAACAGAACAGAACCAACATGAATGTATTGGAGAAATCATTAATTCAAGATTTTAAAGTACAACATAATTCGAGAATTTATTCTGATTCAAAGGGCAATCAGAATGCCAAATACTGACCGCACGAGAGGAGGAGCTGGGGATGGAGGAGGGTAATTGGCTCCTGAGAAACGCGACAGCTGCTGATAATACTGAAGGAGCTTATATGTATACAGTGATAGGCATCGTATTCCTATTGGTAGACGTGGATCAGCTGAGAGTCAGCTGATGCGAGTTGATTAACGTGACCTACTAGAACTGACGCTATGCTTAATTAATTTTAATTAATAGTTTAATCTACTAACAATGATCTGATAAAAGCTTGATATATATCATAAACGTTTGAGAGAAAGCTGTTAATTATTGAGAATATAGCATGTCACACCTGAAGTGTCAACTGAAGTGTACCAGCGGTGACATTTCCACACCCTGTCGAAAAGCATCACAAACAGATGCTGACATAGATGAGGGGAAAATGTATAATGTGACCTGCTTCTGCGTCGTCATTCTTCTGTGTTGCTTATAATTTGATCTTTTCACAGTGCCTGTAACTTTTCCAGCTTTGTCTGTGTGAGTAATGAGTTCCTCTGGGAGGCTGAGTCTGAATGTTGAGCAGCTCCTAAAAAGTTCCCCTGAAATATACAGCTGAATGAAAGAGTGTGATTTTATTTTAGTAACTGAAGCTTCATTTTAATAATAGACGGGAACAGCAGCCATATCAGCCTGTAGCCCAAGACTGGTTGCCCACTGAAGCTAAGCAGGGCTGAGCCTGGTTAGTACCTGGATGGGAGACCTTCTGAGAAAACCAGGTTGCTGCTGGAAGAGGTGTTAGAGAGGCCAGCAGGGGGTGCTATCCCTGTGGTCTGTGTGGGTCCTAACACCCCAGTATAGTGATGGGGACACTATACTGTCAAATATAGCACCGTCCTTCGGATGAGACGTTAAACCGAGGCCCTGACTCTCTGCGGTCATTAAAAATCCCAGGATGTCTTTCGAAAGAGTAGGGGTGTAACCCCGGCATCCTGGCCAAATTTGCCCTTTGGCCTCTGTCCATCATGGCCTCCTAATCATCCCCATATACTGATTGGCTTCATCACTGTCTCCTCTCTACCAGTAAGCGGTGTGTGGTGAGCGTTCTGGCGCAATATGGCTGCCGTTGCATCATCCAAGTGGATGCTGCACACTGGTGGTGGTTGAGGAGATTCCCCCCTTCTATGTAAAGCGCTTTGAGTGCCTAGAAAAGCGCTATATAAATATAATGAATTATTATTATTATTATTATTATTATTATTAACATTACCATGTCAATCACGATTAATGTTTAGACGTGGATCTAAAGACAGAGAGAGAAACCATATAGCCTACTAGATGAATTAGATGTTAACATCTTAGTAATTGACAATAGACCATTCAATATTTTGGTGATGACTTTAAAAAGTTAACACTAAACTCATAATTGAAAATAAAATCTAATTATAAAAAAGTACATTTTAAAATATATATGTTTCTGTTATGTGTAAATCATGCTCTCTTGAATCACTACTGTACCAAAAGTCTTAATATTGTGTACATATTTTCATATGCAGGTATTTAACTTATTGAAGTTATATTTGGAACTGATAAGTTTGCATATGCAAATGAGAACTATCTTTGTCATTTGGTTCTTGAGAAAACCACACCCTCTCTCGGCTCAAATCCAGTTCCACACCACTCATTAATCACTGCTTTTGGATCAGGTTTCCATGGGAACTTTAGAGGATGGGAGGAAGCATTCTGATTGCCTCAATCTTTTGCCTATTTTTAAATAAGTTGGAGTTTAAGTTAGATATAGCCTGTCCAAAAAAATAAATAAATATTAAATTAGAATAGAATGCAGAATACAAGCATTTTTTACTAGACCTTTGCACCCTGCACTGTATCTTTGGTGTATATAAGAAGCTAAATTTGTGCTATTGCAATGGCTTTTATGAAAATTGACATCTTGGACCAATTAAACTGTATAAGTAAAAAAGATAAAGGTATGTGTTATGCATTTTTACAGCCCATTCCAAAGAGGATTCAGACCTGACCTGGGCCGGGCGTAAATTAACCCAGCAAATCATCAAGGAGAACCAGACATCAAGCACACCCAGAGCTGGTGAGTGAAAGCCTGAGCACTCTCTCTCTCTCTCTCTCTCTCTCTCTCTCTCTCTCTCTCTCTCTCTCTCTCTCTCTCTCTCTCTCTCTCTCTCTCTCTCTCTCTCTCTCTCTCTCTCTCTCTCTCTCCTCTCTCTCTCTCTCTCTCTCTCTCTCTCTCTCTCTCTCTCTCTCTCTCTCTCTCTCTCTCTCTCTCTCTCTCTCCCTCTCCTCCTCCCTCTCTCTCTTTATTCACCTGTCTTTCTGTATCACATCCTGTATCTCGCTGTCTTTCCCCCTGCCTCCTCATTCTGTGAACTGATGCAGACAGGTGCCCTCTTCATAGTCAAGCTCCCTTTGAGGCTTGTGTTACTAAGCAACAGAATCCCTCATTGCAGAACAGAGGATAGTCTGTTTTAAGTATTCAAAGTGTGCCACTTGTTAGAGAGATTCGTCATATGCCCTTTTTATTCCTTCAATCAACTCCACAAATCACTCATCGACAGAAGTTTCACTCTCCAAATCACTCACTTTTTGATTTCTTGATCTTATCTTTAGAAACAAGACTGTGAGTGTTTTTTTTTCCTTTCACCAAATAAATGTTCAGTGCCTCTGGGTACAACGGAATTAAAGCTTGTGACAGTTCTGATGTCCCGCAACCCTTAATGGATCCTTGCACGGGGTTACACCTTCTGAACTTTTATACGTGATACTGTAGTCAGTGTCATGAATTACATGTCTATCATTTAAAGGGATAGTTCAACCTAAAATGAAAATGAAGTCATAATTTACTCACCCTGGTGTAGTTGTCCTAATGCAGTATGCCTTTCCTTTTGTTTTCAGACCACAAAAGCAAAAATTATATATATTTTTTTTAATTCTTTTATTCTTTAATTTTGAATTTTAATTTTTTACATTTTTTTTTTAATTTTTTAATTTTAATTAGGTGTTTCATTCACTGAATATAATTCACTTTAATAACATAAAAAACACTGTTTTGCTAATGATTATTTGCTTGCATTGTTCACACATCACAAATGGATTATATTAAGTTATTTCATTTTTTATGACATTTAATACTTCATCTGTATTATTATATTCTTGCTTATATGTCATTACTGTTTAGTGAAAGGCTTATAAATATTTAAAAACAGCTAACTAATGTATCAGTGGTAGATCACTTTTGGAGAACAAATTTAATAATATGTAATGCTCTAAAAGGCCTTAAAATCATTACAGCCCTTCAATTATTCATAAATCCTTCTGATTTATGAAATTCAATAAGGGAGTACTTGGTCAATTTAATCTTAGATGTAATTGATCTGCTGTTGGTTCCAGCTAACAGATTGCAGATTTGACATTATTGCTCAGAATAATCAAGACATATTCCCCATTATATTTGGCATATTATCTAATTGCACTTAAAATAATTGATACATGTAGCAAATTAGATGCAAAGTTTGTACGTTATAAAAAAGTGAGAAGTTTAAAAACGTAAAAGCTCTGATTGTTATTTTTCTGTGCATTTAAAGGGGTGTGATTTCCTCCGTCGTCTCTTGATTTCATGGCTGTTTATTAGACAGCTGGCCTCTTTAAGGCAGTCAGAGCAAGAACAGTCTTCACGCTGATTGCATCTCAAGAAGCTGTGGGCTAAAGTATTACCAGTCCTCTGATTTAACTAGGCCTTCTCTTCCTGGCCTCTCTGCACTATTACAGATTAGCTTAAAGGCTGGTCAATTCAATTGCCACTTAGTTACAATAGACAAAAGCTTCTTAACAACCTTAAGTTAAATGTATAGCGCATTCTCTTGATAAAGGCTACAGTGCATCAATGAAGTGGGAAAGCACAGCTCTAGATAGGTTAGTGTTTTACAGATATAGAAATTTTCTTGGCCTTCTTTTGTTTTTGTCTAAAATACTGTATATACATCTGAATGCGTGAATAGATATTCCCTTATCAGTCACAATTTTTAGGGCCAAAAGAAACTCTTAGTAATCCAGAATTAGGTTTCATAGCCACTGTGCGCTCTCAGATGAAAAAAACATTATATGTGACCTTTAATGTAAACGTTAATGTGCTAAATGTGGTTAGCATCCGTTTCATTTCAGACCAGAGCTGTCAAGTTTGTTTCATAATATTGTAAGCCTTGCTTTATGGATTGCATAGTTTCTCTGTACTGTGGTCTTTTAACCCCATCTCCTTTTAAAAAAATGTTCACTTTTCCACCCAGCTATCCATGAATTTCCAGAGGACATCTTCACTAAGGGACAGAGGAGGCATGGGGCAGTTCTACTGCATGTGTTTTGTGTAAGTATGCCACAGTCCAGTGATAAATATACAGAGAACTGTTTGGTGTAATGATTGACCGTATCAGGCAAGGTACACTATTGTTCAAACGTTTAGGGTCAGTAAAAATATTTTTAAAGACATTAATAATTTTTTCAGCATTGCATTGATCAAATTTGACTGTAAAGACATTTATAATGTTACAAAAATATTTCTGTTTCAAACAAATGCTGTTCTTTTGAATGTTCTATTAATCAAAAAATCCTGAAAATATATGCGCAAAAATATTAAGCAGCTGTTTTCAACATCGCTAAGAAATGTTTCTTGAGCATCAAATCAGCATATTATAATGATTCCTGAAGGAACATGTGACACTGTGATGTTGAAAATTCAGCTTTGCCATCACAAAAAAACGAATTCAATTTTAAAACATAATCAAATAGTGATAATGCTTTAAAATAAGGATTTTATATTTTAACATTGGTTAACTGGAGCAGTTAACATGAACTTCTGCATCATTTATTAAACTTAATGTTAATTTCAACATTTACTAATACATTTCTAAAATACAAGTTTTATCTGTTAACATTATTAAAAATCTCATGTTCTTGTTCGTTCACATGCCTTAACTAAACTAACATCAACAAAAGGTTAATAAATGCTGTAAAAATATATTGCTCATTGTTAGTTAATGCATTAAGGTTAACAAATGAGACCGTATTTGTAAAGTATTACAGATATAATATTACTGATAATTTCCAATTTTTTGAGTTGTTTTTAACTTAAGTTTTAAGTTTTTTCATTTTAAATTTGACTTGAATTCCAGTTTGTGTAGAATTCTAGTTTATGATTTGATTGCTTGCAATAACGATGCATAGCAAAATTCAATTTGCAAATTTCAAATTGCAAGTACAAGTCTTTCATTTAAGTTAAGTAATGGATCTCTGCTGACATGTCTTCTGTGTGCTGTTGTGACCACAGGCAGTTTATATGTTCTATGCCCTTGCTATTGTCTGCGATGTCTACTTTGTCCCCTCTCTGGAAAAAATCTGTGCGGTGAGTGTAGTTTGTTACAACTAGCAGGAATCTCAATGTTACTGTGTAATAGCAGACCATATTCTGAGCTGGAGTTTGTATGTTCAGAATCTGCACCTCAGTGAGGATGTCGCAGGTGCCACCTTCATGGCAGCAGGCAGCTCCGCACCCGAGCTGTTCACATCTTTGATCGGTCAGTATCGGTCAATGTTTTTTTGCAATGCGTTGTTACTGTACATAAGTTATCAATAAGCAGTTGTCTCTTCATATCAGGTGTGTTCATCACCAAGGGAGACCTGGGGGTGGGAACTATTGTGGGATCAGCGGTCTTCAACATCTTGGTCATCATCGGAGTTTGTGGAATATTTTCTGGACAGGTAGATTATGCTTGTTTTAATATATTAAATATAAAACTTTACATTTCATTTTGTTTGTTTCTTGTGACTTTTCACCATTCCTGCTTCACAGACCATCATTCTGACCTGGTGGCCGCTCTTCCGCGACTCCACCTTCTACATCCTCTCTGTGTTGGCCTTGATTCTGGTAAGCGGCACTATATTTATCTGTCTGTATTTTGTAGTCACACTTAATTAAGGACATTGATGTATTTACTGATGTGTATTTCAGGTCATATATGATGACAAAGTAATCTGGTAAGTGTGCCAAATTCATTATAAAGAAGGAGTAATATTCTTCATTGACATTTGAACAAGTGAACCAGAGCTTATAGCATTATCATAAACATCACTGTTGTAGGTGGGAGACTATAATCCTCATATCAATGTATGGAGTTTACATCCTTATCATGAAGTGAGTATTTAATGTTTTTACTTACCAATCAATAATAATAAAATATAATCTATACTATTATGGTAAATATGTATGTAATATTAACTTATATTTTTGGTCAGTGCATAATTTCCACAGTATATAATATTATATTGTGTGTGTCCATTTCGAGGTTTAACAGTCAGATTTTGGGCTGGGTGGAGCAGAGGTTTGGTATCCCAGGTCATCCGTGTTTGGTGAGCAGTCTGTGCAGAGATGTGTCGGTAGGAGAGGCAAGCCCCCACTGTGACACCTCCATGATCCTCTTGAAGAAAGGTGTGTGTGTGGGTGGAGGGTGGAGCTGTGTGGATCATACTGAGAGGTTGTGCATTATATAGTACCACGTCTCTCTTTCTCTCAGGTCAGAATGCGGGTGGCCAGGACTCCCCGGTGGTGATGGTGGATGAGTTGATGAGTCTACACCCTCACCAGTTCTCTTTCTCAGAGGCAAGCCTCCGTGTCATGATCACGCCCCACTTCTCCCCCCGCACTCGCCTCAGCATGGCCGGACGCATGCTCATCACTGAGGTACTGGCTGGATGCTTGCTCGCTTTTTGCATGTCTGGATGGGACAACAGCACCTCAGTTGCGCAACCAAGAATATAAATGATCAGGCTAATTTCATGTATGGATTAAAGGAAGCGATTAATAGAGTTCTCGTGTTTATTTGTGTATCAAATTGTCTCAACAGTCGCTGCAAAAAATATTTTGTCTTGTTTTCCAGTAAAGATACAGGTGTAAAAACAAAGTTTTTAAAAAAAAAATCTGGATTTTTTTATAAATAGAAATTTCAAAAGAACAACATTTATTTGAAACTGATACTTTTGATCAATCCAATTTTGTATGCATCTTTGCTAAATAAAAGAATCATCAATCAAAAAAAAAAATCATACTGACGGTGTATAGTGTGTGTGTCTTGAATTATCTTTCTCAATCCATTATCATAAGTATTTTTAAATATTATTTTCTTATTTTAAGCATAAATCAAAAAGGTTCAGTCAGAAAATATTGCATTTGAGATAAGAAAAAAAATGTATTCAATACATGTTCTTATAAAGTCTTATTATCTTACACAGTGCTCAATCTCAAATTATAATATCGCTTATGTTCTAATTGGAAAACAAAATAAGAAAAATAGATTAAGAAAAAAAAAAGCAGTGCTTCTGATAAAATTCCTTAGGAGAGTTTAATTGTTCACATTTAGTAAGAAAAATGTAATTGTTTTTTTTTTCTTCAGGAGAATAAAGTGAGAAGCAGGAGTTTCCATTTGAGCTCATTTAATGTCATTGCTGTCTTGGAGAAATAATAAAGAGATCTAATTGATGGTTTCTCTTTCCTATGGGTCCTTTAACACGACCCTGCTACTGTAACATCTGCAACAGGTATGATGGTGACTGACCCAGTGCTCAGAACGTCTTCTGTCATTTCCTGTTTACTCTTCAAATGTCAGCAATAGTATTTCTATCTAAAGGTTCAGGCATCCTCAGACACTACTCCTAATTTCCATTTTTGTTTAAACCCCTGGAGATCTTATGTAACCACCGTTGTGTTGTCTGTTTGGGCAAATGCTTTATTCCATCTACAATTTGACTTGCTTGTTGGCTTGACTCTTGCAGCTCTTGAATGTCATCTTTAAGAGGCCCGAACGGGCTGCGCTTTACTTTGGTCTTGCGGTGTGTTCTGCAAGCTTGATTCTTCAACTCTGTCCTCACCATTTCTCATCTAACCGAACCTCATTCGGTTGAAGCGGATCACATTGGGTCTCCCCTGCACAGTCTACATCTCTCACATCTTCTGCCTGTCTTCCACAGAGGCAGAGACTAATTCGAAACAGGAGCCCTGGAGACAGCAGTGGCAACGGATCAGGGGACACTGCCGGCCAAGATGGTCCAGGCATGGAGGGGGTTCCTTGGGGTCTGGAGAATGGAGGGGCCCTTGAGAGTGAAACACAACCCCTGGAGGAACCCAGACAGAGGGGCCAAGGAGAGGAGTTAGAACGTGTAGCAGATATAGAGGATGCTCAGCCTGAAGAGGAAGAAGAAGAGGCAGATGAAGAACAACCCTTCAGACCTCTTACTGTGCTAGGTGAGTGAATATTAAGGATGAATTACAGATATTTTTCTTAAAACATTTCGCAATCGATCCACAATTAACAAAAGTAACATAGATATTAATTTAACAACAAATGATTTGTATCATGAATATTTTTAATATATGAAACAAGTAAGTTTTTTTGGGAATCCTTATAGTGCTCTGTGATTTTGCTGAAAATTTTGATCCAGAATCATTTTAGAATTTGATTATGACTCCCTGAATCAAAAACAAACTCATGCGGTGCATAAACACTCAAACCCTCTAGTGGCTATGTTTATAAATGATACCAAAACATTAAATTAAAACATTATTCAGATTTTCAGAATAACAGGACAACACATTGAGTTTATTGTGGTTCATCTGTCTCAATTTTTCCCCACATCCCGATTAGGAGAATGATCCTCATTTTTAGCCCATTAAGGACCATAATCCATTAGTCAAAGAGCCATTTCTAGATAATGGGACCATGCATTTTAGATTTGTACACTAGTGTTATGATTACAGAAAAGTAATGAGAGCTCTCAAATCTCTCTGGGCTGATGCGCCTTGCAATCAAATGAACTCCATCACTGCTGAACAAACATGTTACTGAAGATGACAGGAAGGGTGAAAATGCAATTTGAAGAGCTCAAAATGGATCCCTTTGAAACATTTCACTAAAAGAAAGGAAAATAAAGAGAGATCATTAATGTTTCATTCAAGTATCATTGTCTATATAGAAAGTCTTTGTTCTGTGACATTTGAATGTATGTGATACTCTCTTTGTCCTGTAGGTGGCGTTAAGGAGCCTTGCATGAAATGGTAATGATTTGAAGTACTTTTATCCACAGAGGGGTGCTGGGAGCAAGTGAAGTGGTTGTTTTCATGGCCTTTAGACTCCCTGCTGTACTACACTGTCCCTAACTGTGCTTTGCCGCGCTGGGAGCGCTGGTTCATGGTTACCTTTGTGGCCTCAACACTCTGGATTGCCGTGTTCTCCTACCTCATGGTGTGGATGGTGAGATAGCCCTTCGGTGCTCATTGTCACTGCAAAAACGTTTGTTTGTCTCAAAATCTGTAGAATGGCCTGTTAGGATTTCTGTTTAACATTCAATATCTTTGTTGCAGGTCACCATCATCAGTTTTACATTGGACATTCCAGATGTTATCATGGGTATTACCTTTCTAGCAGCAGGCACCAGTGTCCCAGACTGCATGGCTAGTCTCATAGTGGCCCGTCAAGGTGCTAAGATCACCCCACTCTTCCTTTTCTTGACCACATATTCAGTTTTATCGATGAATGAATGAATGTGTCTGGTGCTGCAGGTATGGGAGACATGGCAGTGTCCAACTCTATCGGCAGCAACGTCTTTGACATTCTGCTGGGTCTTGGTTTCCCATGGGCTTTGCGCACTCTAGTGGTTGATTATGGGTCAATAGTGAGTTTAAATTTTTTTTAATTAGGAATGGAATTCGGTTGTCTGCTTGCTAGTCTGTAATGCATTGCGATTCTTTCTTAAACTATTTTGGATGGATCCACAAAAATTTTATTAAAGTAAAGTAAAAAAAACTAGTATATAATAATAATAATAAAATAATCATAAAAAATAATTGAATATTGAAATTAAATTAATATATTTAAAGCAAATAAATATTTTTAGACAACTTTTAAAAATCTTGAGACTTCTTCTGTTCATCCCTAATTTTGACGTATTATTCCTATCCTTTCTATCCATATTTAGTTCGCCATATGAAACTAAATATTTTTGTGTTATTTATATACTATTATAGTTTTTATTCATATTTTGGATTTAGCTTTTATTTTTATATTTACAATTTTAATTTTAGTGTAATATTATAAGTTTTAGTTACTTTATGTGATTTTTGTCATTTTTATTAGTTTTTTTTAAAAAACTATGCAGGTTTTAGTTGACACTGACAAATAGCACATTTCAAAATAAAAATCTTGGCTCAGAAAATGTTTTGAAGATTAATATTAATTAACCTGCTGCTGCGTGCCGTGTTCTTACAGCAGTTTCCCCTGGTCTTCCTCTAGGTCTTCATTAACAGTAAGGGGCTGGTGTACTCTGTGATTCTCCTTCTCGCTTCTGTTTTTCTTACTGTAAGTTCATCATTGAGAATTTGACAACTCTCACCTCATATTATATTATATTCATAATGTTTGTCTCATGGCATGTACATGGTCTGTTTTCTGTCTGTCTGCACAGGTACTGAGCGTGCACCTGAACCACTGGAGGCTGGACCGGCGGTTAGGCCTTGGGCTTATGTTCCTCTATGTCATCTTCCTGCTCTGCGCCATCTGCTTTGAGAAACTCTAGATCACACTTTTCGTGTTTTGCTTATCTGTAGGAGAGATCTAGTCATAGATAGACATATTTTAGCCCCAGTCACTGCCTTATTAGTAGCGGTTATTTCAGCCATGGTTTGAACCGTGACTCTGCTCTGGTACGTTAAGAACAGTCAAGTTTACACACGGCTTTAAGCCAATCACCCGCTAGACAGTGCTGCCAACCTCAAGGAGACTGCACTGCATACCGTACCTCTGAAACATTTCTACTTAACATACAGAGCTTCTTTAAGAGAACAAAAATCTGTTTCCATTACATTACAAGGTGTGATGAATTTATAAAGCAGTGTTAAATGTTTACAGCACACGGAACACTTCCTCTAACCTCGCCTTTTGCATATTTCTATTCTGAAATCTTGTAATCACAATCAAGCATGGTGCGAAGAAAAAAACTGACATTGGAAAAGTGTTACTACTGAAAAAAAGATTTCTATTAACTCTTGTAACAGAGATACACTCAATATATTGCATTACTTTGTCTTATTTATTTTTGAGTTAGCTCTGTAAAAAATGTGCTTTTGAGGATTTTCCTGGTTTAGATTTAAGAGCAGGCTGTCACTTTTTGTGTTGTTCCTTAAAAAAAGAAAATATTCTGGTATTTTGGAAGACAGTTGTTATAGTATTTCTGATTAACCAAAACCATCGCTTGTCTTTGGTAAGTGTTTACATACCAAACATGCAGAGTTTTATATAAAGTGTCACTTAGAGGTGTCTGTTGCACATTTTGATATGTTGTAATGGAATAGTTACTTTTGTGCCCCACTGCAACATGAACTATGAACATGAGAAAGTAACAATCAATTCAATTGTAAAATTAAAATGTAGCCATTATTCAAAAATAACTGCTTTATACACAGGCCTAATGAATATATTTTCACACTATGAATGACACCTTAATAAACAACCAACCTTAATTGTTCTTTGCACCAAATGAAAATGTTTGGAATTCACTATAGTTATAATAATAATATAATCCTATATTGTATATACTGTCTATGTGTCAGGGCTTGGCAGATGAAACAGAGAGATGAAGGTCATTTCCAACGGGGATAAGTTTTAAAGAAACAAGCGGGTTTAACAGAATGTAACAGCGTGTCCACTGTCCACAGGACATGCACACAAACAACCGACAAGGAACTGAACTGACCGGGGAGAATAAATACACAGGGTAAACGAGTGACACTATGGAACAGATAATGAATTATTATTAATATAATATATTAACAATCAAAGTCATCCACTGTTTGATCTGAAATTTATTTGGTTAATTCTGGTACAGATATTTTTGACATTTGACTTTGTATTCTGATTAAATTATGTTTCAGTTATGTTGTATATTTAATTTGTATTGTTTAAACAGTCCTGTACCAATAGTCAATATTTTCTTGCTTGTGGTTTGCAGTTCTCTTAGTACTACTGAAATTGTAAATTATTTAATTTCCTTTCTTAAATGTCCTGAAGATTTTCATCCTACCACATCCATGATAAAAAGTATCTGTTAAATAAATTAATGTGAGAAAAAGTAACTGACATGACAAGTTACAGCCTGACTGCTGTAAACATCTTATTATGCCACTGTTTAAGGTTCAGTTCTTCCCTGTTTATTTTCATTTTAAACGTCACATAATGATGATATGGCTCATTATTACTATCTCACCATTTGTTACAGTTCTGTCTATATTCTTAAAGATATTTGTATGTTGTTGAGTGCAATAAAACAAGGTCTGTGCAATACCGAAGATCACTCTAATGAGTCATTTGCATTGTTCCCCATTTGAAATAAAGTTTCATTTTGTGAAAAAAAAAGTCTAGAGATGCTGTGTTCTTAAGAGTTTATTTATAAGCATTATGGGAACTACATTTTTATGGAATAATGTTGCAATCTCATGGAAACTCTTTTAACAAAATGGATAAACATTTATCATAAGAACATTTATATCTGTGATCTAGCAGTGTGTTGAGATGTTAAGAAGTGCGTTTATTAGTACATTTATATATCATTTCTTTAAAATGCTTGAAGCAAGCTTTATCTTGCCCTTTAACTTACATGCCCTTTAACTTAACCTAATATTCAAGACATTAGGGTCAGTAAGGTATTTATTTGTTTGTATATAAATTTGTACTCTTATTCCACAACGTTTATTCCATTGCACTTTTATTTCATAACGTCCACAAAAGTACTAAGAAATGTTTCTTGAGCATCAAATTAGCATATTAGGATGATTTCTGAAGGATCATGTGACACTAAGACTGGAGTAATGATGCTGAAAATCAGCTTTTTGAAAATACATTTTCAAATATATTCAAATAGAAAACTGTTATTTTAATTTGTAATGATATTTCACAATATTACTGTGTTTACTGTATTTTGATCAAATAAATGCAGCCTTAGTGAGCATGAGACTTTTTCAAAAACATAAAAAAAAATCTTTCGACCCCCAAATTTTGATTGGTACCCTACCAGTGTGTATTATTTATTTATTTATTTATTTTAGCTTATAATAATTTTTGTTAACTAAATGTTAGCTAAATGTTTTTGAGGAAACACTCTCATCAATCTGCTAATAATAGGCCTATATGTATACTGATATATGTCAAATCTGGCTTTTCTTCGAAGTAGCATACACAACACACACACACACACACACACAATTGTTCTTTATGTTCTTGTTGTGTTTCTTTCTGTTTTTGGACACAAAGATGGTTGAAGATGAGAAATGTCACGGTTTAACACTTTCACCTGCAATTTCAGAAACTCAGAGAAGACACAATCCATCACCACACTACTCTGTTTGTTCATTTGGCACCAAACCATTGTGTCGTATTATATACCTTTCACTTTGATAAATACAGCAAAAGAGAAACCAATATAACAATGTCCCAGGAGACACGTCATCTGGTGCGTAAGAGAGTATTCATGGATTGCTTTGAATGTAACAAGGATTGAATGTGACAGTATTGATGTCACTGAGAACAGAATTATCCCAAAAATAAACAAATGCTTCAGTCCTAATTTATATTACGTAAGTGTCTTTAGCTATGTGCTAACATATAATCATTTGATACCATGCACTTGTTGTGTACAAATGTTTTTACTTATATTTTTAAAAATTCCTCCATGTAGCCTAATTACAGTTGACCATTCCTTACACCGTAACCCACCCTAACTTTAACCAAAACTGTCCCTACCCGTATCCCACCTCAATAGCAGCAAAAGTGTATTGCAATACATGAACACAAGAATCATTGTGGCTTACAATTAATTATTACTATTTTTATGTAAGACACCTAATTTAAGGCGTGACCAATGAAACATCAGAGCAAATTACAGATTAAAAATTATAAGAAATGTGTAAAATGCGTCATGCAATGTCAGGTATGAGACATAAAGAATCTGAGGCGTCCGAGCAGTCACTGATGGCTAGTGTAGAGTAAACATTTGTTAGGGCTCTCTGTGCAAGCAGAGATAGGCTCTGTCTGAATTGACAGCACACTCTTAATTGTGTCTATGACGAGAGGACATCACGTCAAAACCATTAACACTGGGATGGGGTGACATGAGCAGTATTGATCCCTTCAGGATAGATGGCCTCGGATGATATAAAACTGAAGATGCCGGCTGGGGCAAGAGCACCGAAGACTGAAGTCACCCGTGATCCTCTCAACATGTTGTCACTGGCACTGCTCTACATTCTGGCTGTGGTTTGCTCTGCGCGGAGAACTCATGCTCTGCCTCTATATGCAGACACGGCACTGCCACAGCAGGAAGGTGAGATCAACTCTGCTTTTGATAAGTTGGTAAGCTCATGATGTTTGTTAAGGGTGAACATAAAGCTGAATGTATGATGGAGCTCATGTGGAGAAACCGTGACTGTACATTTATTAGACATTGCTTTTAATGTCTCTTCTGCTTCCAATGTAAATGTTAAAAAGGAAGTGCATGGTGGAAGGCAGTGTAGGGAACATTTTATAAAGACCCATGAGCTTGATCTTATTAGGACAATTTAATCTTTCCACTTCAACTTTTAAAAATCATTTCACTTGAAACAGAAGAGACATCTGGTTTTGGACAAGTGGGGAAATTCAAACTAGAGTTTTTTTTTATTTTATTTTTGCTTGTAATTTGATTAAATAAAAAGAACATTTAAAAAAAAAAAATTTTTTTATATAATTTAAAATTATTACCAAAATATGACATTTTGTTTTGCAGAGCTGATTCAGAAACTGGTGGCAGAGGTCGAGGAGAGACAAAGCAATGATTTAACAGAGCAAAGGGACATCAAAACTGTCCTGCCTGTCCTGATCCAGAGAGGTGAGACAGGGACTCTTGGACACTTGTTATTTAAATAACATTTATCATTTTATTATAAAGGATACAATTTTCACTTTTTCTGTCTTTCTAGGTACAAAAGAAATTTTGCAGCAAGAGAAAATGAATAACATGGTATGATCATTCTCTTTGTAATGAATTTATAATTCTTCTCTTTCTTTCTTTCTTTCTTTCTTTCTTTCTTTCTTTCTTTCTTTCTTTCTTTCTTTCTCTTTCTTTCTTTCTTTCTTTCTTTCTTTCTTTCTTTCTTATGTGATACTAAATCAGTATGTCTGGTCTGTGTCTTTAGGTGGATGACTTAAAAACAGTTGTTTTAAAACTAGCAGCAGCCGATAACCTGCGTTCTCAAGGCTATCTACGATCTGAGCAAAATTTGCCAAAAAACAATAAGAGAGGTGAGGTGTGTGTGTGTGTGTGTGTGTGTGTGTGTGTGTGTGTGTGTGTGTGTGTGTGTGTGTGTGTGTGTGTGTGTGTGTTGTGTGTGTGTGTGTGTGTGTGTGGTGTGTGTGTGTGTGTGTGTGTGTGTGTGTGTGTGTGTGTGTGTGTGTGTGTGTGTGTGTGTGTGTGTGTGTGTGTGTGTGTGTTGTGTGGTGTGGTGCGTGGTGTGTGTGGTGTGTGTGTGTGTGTGTGTTGTGTGTGCGTGTGTGTGTGTGTGTGTGTGTGTATAGTAGTGTGTATAAATATCAATATATAGCCTACTAAAAAACAATAAGAGACAAGGTTTATAAAATTTTAAAACAATTATGTAATGCTAATTTTATTCATATAAAGAACATGTCAAAGATGACACAATGGCTTTTATGTCATTATTATATTACTAATCAAAGTTTTCTGTCCTTCCCTTTACAGCCTGTTTTTGGAAATATTGTGTTACAAACTGAATCGGCTGAGATGAACAGAGGACCAGCCTAACATCCCTTCATGTACAAACAAAATGTATGCCTTTGTTTCCCCCCATAAAAAAATCCATTCAGCTGCCCTTTGACATTGTGAATATTGTTTTATATTTATATATAGATATATAAAGTTATCTAACAGGAATATGAATTTATTTTTTATCATAAATGAAAACTGACCTAGAACTGCAACTGTAAAATAAACATAGTAAAAACAGATCAGTTGTAATATTTGTGTATTTTTGTTTTGTTTTTCAATCCAGTCATCACCATCTTTTACCAAAGCTCTGGACATGCTTTGACATTCACACGAAAAGAGAAAGACAAAGTGGTGACATGTATGATATTAATTTTATTTTAAGTAAAATCTGAAAGAAAGCAGTTTAATCTCCTTTTTAAACAATCGTGATGTCTAACAATGGTGTTTGCGCCACTCAGTACATCTGCCACAATAACCTTTAATACAAAACAACCATTACTGACACAATACTCATTGACTTTCGTACTGCACATGATGTGACTGCACATTTGTGTTTTCAACTCATTCTTACAGATGATTAAAATATATACATTACATAAAACCGAATATGCCATAATGAATGTAAAATACATATATACATTATGCACAAAAACGTTACATGCTGTTAAAAGCACAACTAGCCTGTTGTGCTCAAGATCGTTTGCAAAAGATCCTATAACTTCTAAAACTACCAGAATAAAGCCTGTTTGACAGTAGCAGTCCCTCAAAAGTATCCTTAATCCAATGGTCTCTGAGATCAGGCACAATGAAAGTGCATAAACTGTGTTCAGTCAGTCAGTGTGCCTTTTATGTTTGCTGTAATATATTTATAACTGTGATGTAGATGCCTATAAACTTATAAACTGAAATGTGTTAAACTATTTACACTATTTAAACATTTAACCCCATATGTCCTCAATAATCTGAAGTTCAGTTCCTCTTGACCACACTCAGATAGGTTTTCTCAATTTCAATGTCAGCTGGACAGGTCTGGCTGAACTCTTCTCTCTCACATGCATTCTGCAGATAACGCCACACTCCAGTGAACTGAGCAGGAATCTCAAAACTACAGTATTTCCTGGCAGCAACCTGCAAAACCAAAAAGAAAATCAAATATAATGATGTATTTTAAATTAAACCGCTTTAGGCCTGTGTATGTGTGTGTGTGTGTGTTAAACCACAGAGGCGTATCACCTTGATGACGTGCAGCTTTGGTAGCAAGTTGCAGTCCGCCAGTGTCAAGCGGTTGCCATCAAGGAACTTTCTTTTGGATATGCTGATGTTTTGATCGAGCTCGTCCTGAAGTGGAGTGTTCAGATAGTCATCCAGACGCTTGAACTCCCTCAATAAGGCTTTTTCATGGACTGAGGAATCATATAATAGAGAAAAATATTCAGATGTATACATTATTCATATTTAGATCTAAATCAGAAAATGGTCATATTCTGTTGTTCTATTATGTAGCCTAACTGTCAATGCATTAATCTGATTAAGACCCATGTTGTTTCTAAAAATCAGCTTGATAAAGCTATACTGATCATCTTTTTTTTTTTTTTTTACTGCTTGTATCATGTCGCTTCCAGTCAGTGCTGTGTATTTTCCAATAGTTATTTCCATGGACTCTTTCTGCAGGTTACATCGTTACACCAGTAGGTGGCGACAAATTACTGTATATGAGTCACTAAACCATTCGTTCATTCAACCGATTCGTTTAAATGTCTGATTCATTTAGAAATTACACAAGCGAATCTTGTTATGAATGAGTCAATGCAACAATTCTGCTTTTTGGAAGTATTTTCGCAACATCGTGTCTAAAATGTAAGTGTTTTCTAAATTAATTTCTTGTGAATCTAACTGTTTCAGTATCACATACTCATGCTGGTTTTAATATTTATAAAATGTAATATAGGTGTTGTAACTCACAGGCATTGTTTGGGCTGTTCTTGATAAACGCAGAAAACTTGGCAAAAATGTCAGCGCCAACATCAAATGACTCTTTGTAGCGGGGGCTGAGATGAGGATAGCTGATAGGATAAGACAGAGGGAAATATTAAAAGGCAGTCATCACAAACCTAAAAGATTGACATCCATTCACACAATAATACTGACACTCAAAACACTCTTAAGCTCATCCATATAATGCATGTTAAATGTCTTTCCTTTTTAAAAATGCCACACATAGTTTGTCATCTACACTACTGTGTGGGGTCAGAAATAAGTATCTTATGCTCACCAAGGCTGCATTTGTTTGATAAAACAAATACAGTAAAATCATATTTTAAAAGGTTATTTATTCCCGTGAGTGCAAAGCTGAATTTTCATCAGCCATTATGCCAGTCTTCAGTGTCACGTGATCTTTCAGAAATCACTATAATATGGTGATTTGCTGCTTAATATTTTTGTGGAAACCCTGATCATTTTTTTTTTTTTCAGAATTCTTTGAAAGTTCGAAAGAACAGCATCTTTTGTAACATTAAATGTCTTTACTATCACTTTTGATCATTTTAATGCATGCTTCTTTGGAACAGTCAAGACAAAATGAAAAAGATCAGCAAGAACTATTCTGAAGTACCGGGAGTCCGGCAGGATAGTCTTTGAAATGGATGATTTCAATGTCACAGCAATGTCAGTATCAGATATTACTTAAATGAGTGCAGCCATGTGACTTATGACAAATCAACACTAGAATAATGTCTCATTGTGAAAAGTTTTTGTCAGTGTGAAGCCAATGTTTGATATAGCATTACATGAGCTCACAGACAAGCACAATACCGAGGAGGGGCGAGTGTGGTCTCCAGGAACTCTTCGATCTTTATGAAGTCAGTCTTCAGCGTGCCATTGTACAGAAGGAAAGGAGGGTTGGTACCTGGAGCTAAATCCTTCAGCTCTTCTGGCTTTCTAAACAACACAGGGTGGAGCAGAGCAGAGGGAGTGTAAACTACAGGGTGCGGACATAGTCAATATTAAGTAATTTATTGTTTACGGACTCATTAGTCTTTGAATGATGATTAATGCTTCTTTAAAATAGTATTAAACTCCTTTAGAACTTAAGCACACGGATATAGGAGTGTTCAGCTGCTACATGAAAGTTTAATTTGCTTTAGGAGAAGTAGGCCTCGAACAGTGCAATGGGAAAGTTCACACTCTCTTTCATCCTGTTTTGTAGTAGCTATCCTGAGCTGTACTTTGACCGCCCCCTGGATCTTATCAAATCTAGTCCATGCTAGTCCAGAATTCCTCAGATTTCGCTATTTGTATAGCCTACTGAATTCCATTCCAGTTGATAGCCTTACCCGGGCCGGATTTACCTCATAATGTGACATAGGCAAAGTAATTGTATCCCCGTCGTTAGAAAGGCCGCATCTGAGGCAGTAAGTGCATCACATTATGTTTTCATCAACTTACAGGTTATGAAGTTTAGCTGAAGCTATGTGTGCTCTTATTTTTCTGTCACGTGGCCAATATCTCATGTTATTAGCACTGACTAGGCAAATGCTAGAATAAGACACTCTTTTTTTTAAAGTAAAGAAAACGCTGTAGGCCTACTTATTCAAACGACCAGTTCTTTATTTGCCTTTGCATTGCAAAAAAGCAGACGGAAAGCTTAAAGTGACTCTTACTTCCTCATGTCAACGGTGGTTACTGTGAACTTGACTCCTTTCAGCCAAAGAACCATGAAGAGTCTCTGGCAGAAGGGACAGTTCCCCACATTCTCTCCATCATGACCCGCCTTGAGACAAAAAAAGAGAAATCCATGGTTGGTATCAAAGTTTCACAGACCAGACACAAGGTTACATATAGCCTACATGTAGACCGAGAAACACACATTTTAGATTTCCTTAAGTCCTTAACCCTCATGTTTTGTTAAAATTGACTGGACTGTTTTTTTTCTGTTTTGTGTCCCATCAGAGACCATGTATATTAACAATACATTTGAAATTAACATTTATTTTGTCTTTCAGTTCTTTTCATATGTTTTTCAAAGGATAGTTCACCCAAAAATTAAGTCTGTCTTTATAAATTCACCCTAATGTTCCAAACCTGTATGATTTTATCTTCTGTTGAACATAAAATATATTTGAAGGATATGTCAGTGTTTTGTTTATTTGTTTGACAGTTTGGACCCTAGAATTCTGCAGAAGGAAAAAAGCCTGGAACGATTTAAGATAAGTAAATGATGACAGAATGTAAATTTTTTGGTGAACTATCCTCTTAATAAAACCCAGTAGAGGCAGAAATTACTTAAAGGTTCAACCCATCGGTTATATCATAAGATAACACTGAGAAAACTAAAGTGTGAAGTTTCAGGAACACTGGTTTTTGCTAGAAAGCTGCGTAGGACACAAATGTTACTACTCTCTACAATACTATACACTAGTTTGGGACCACTAAGATCTTTTTATGTTTTTGAAAAAGAAGTCTATTATGCTCACCAATATTACATATATTTGATAAAAAAATACAGTTAAAGAATAAACCATTCTTATATAATGACTTCAAGTTCAAAGAACAGAATTTAACATGTCTACACTACCACTTCAAATTTCACTAATAATTGTATGTAAGAATGTCTAATATGCTTTTACATGACAGAAATCCAGGTATCTCAATTCTTCAAATCACATGTTTGGATAGCTTTTATTTTTTTAATAAAAGTGTCCCTCCCTTTAAAAAAGAATAGGACATAAATAGTCCATGTATTGTGTGGGTGTGGGAGGACAATTCAAAAGCTTGATCCAAAGAGAGGAAAAGCAGGAATTGCCTTGGAGATAACAGACCTGAACAATGCTTTTACCTTCCATAATACGCACATTTTTAAATAAGAACACAAACAGCTGCACTATACACAACTTCTGTAATAAATGGTGACCAACTACAAAGTTTTGATTATCTTTAGGATCTATAGGTCACTGCACATTCATATTCTACTCATTTAGTTAATCAACTGTAGTTCAACTGGTAAAGCATGACATTGGCAATGTCAGAGTATTGGGATCTATAGGAACCGTAAGTGTGTTTATGGGTGTGACGACAGGGATCCAAGAGCTGTCAGTCTTTCAGTGCGTGTGCATGTGTAGTGATAAGATGATCCCAATGCTGTTTGTGCGACTGTTCTGATAAAGAGAAGCGTAAAGGCGAACAGTTGCATATCAACCATACTATCCAGTCAGTATTGCATATGTTAACTGAATTGAGTGTAAACGCCCAAATCAACCTCTGATTCATGGTGCCTAAATGGACAAAAAGCTGTGATAGAGCACTGGAAGATCTTGGTTCATGGTGTCTTTGTAGAGTACTATTCAACAATATAACTTTTGACAACATGCTCTTGTATAGTCACAAGCCTTTTATTGTTTTTATTTCAGAATGTGAAGTAGAATATAGTCTCGTCTATTAGAAAAATACATACACTGGAATATAAGAGGCAAACGGTGCATGATAAACTATAATATTAACTACAACAATTCGATTAGAAGCTAAAATAATTGAGTTTAACATTTCTATTCCAACAGTAAGGATTACATAATGCTGAACTTGATCAATATTCAGATTAGTGGTTTTTATTAGCTTATTTATTTTTCTATTTAAGTTATTCTTATATCTAATATTATTTGATCCTACACCTGAAAATGTATAGATACTTTATTGGAATTAAAATGTTTAATTTGGAATAAGAGTATCTGACCATCTCAAACTTGTACAAGTTGAACAACTGACCTTTATGAAGAGCTCAATTCGTGGTTCTTTATCTGAGTCTTGTCTGAGTGCCATTTCTTTCCTATAGGAAAAAGACTTTAATAATTCCAGACCTCTGTGAAAAAAATTCCACAAATCAACCAGACAGTAGAAGTTCCCCTAAAGAATTGTACACAGCAATTGTGCAAGTGTTCGGAGATGAAAGTTAGTCAGACTCTTTTTTTCTGCTTTCTCCCTCCGCAAACACACTTTAAAAGTCAGGAGGGAGGGAGGCTAGAGAGGATGGGCGTGACCCTAACTATATAACTGTGCTGCCAGGCTGTCAGAGAGCTCAAAAATAGCTTTTACACTGGAGAAACATCACAGGGTTATCGCAGATGTGAAGCAGGGTCACATTCCATTCATGCAGACTATTAACACTTCTACCTCTTACTAACATTTCCCTCTCCCATATGTTCAATCACTATGTGCCCCTTTCAGCTGTGTAATGGAGAGGCTGTTTTACTATACATGAACTAATCCACTTATTTCAAAGAAGATATTTAATTGCTCTTGCAAGTCAGACAACAGAGTGATGGTACTTGCTGTTCTCTGTTTCAGACTTTTTTTCTAATGGTCATTTGGAAATCTGACTCATTCTGCTCTTTCATATTATCTACACTTCTCTGGAAGTTTTCAAAATTCCAGTAACCCCTGCCAAAACCTTCCAAAAACAAGCTTATATCACTTTTGATATTACTTGAGGCGCAGCAGAAAGCAAATCCCATGTGGTATTTGTGTGGTTTTTTAACCCCAAAAATGAGCTAAATCCTTTGGGGGGCGTTTGGGGATTTCCTCGATTGGAATAATGATTCATAAATCAGGTAAATTATGTTTTGTTTTGTTTTTTAAATCTAAAATACAGTTTTCTGGTATGAGTAGGGGTAGATGGGTTAGTCTATTGCATATAAAACATTAGAAGTATATTGCTAAGATACACAGTTGTGGTGTGTGTGTGTGTGTGTGTGTGTGTGTGTGTGTGTGTGTGTGTGTGTGTGTGTGTGAGAGAGAGAGAGTAGACAAATGAGGGTGTAGGTATGTGATCATTCTCAAGGGATGGGTTCTCTTTAAACAAATAGTTCCCCTCATTTCCTATGCAGTCATGTTGAGTCATAGGAAACAATTCCATCATCTATGGCTTCCCCTTATCATTGAGCATATTAACCTGTAAAGACTCTTAGAACAACTTACAGCATACAATTCATCTCTTACACAAACTTAGACTAAAATTCATCTCGTATCAGCACTATAAAACAGACATTTTAATGACAGAATGCCATTCATAATTGTTTTCAACCCCTAAAGAGTTTCGTTTCCTCATTCAGCACACAGATGTTGTATTTAGGGGGGTTATTGCATAATTCTGGGGAATTCACACTAGTTGAAAGCAGACATATCATATGAAAAAGAAACCAAAGAAAGCAAGGAATTGCTTTGTTCTTTCCTCACAAATACATTTAAAAGTTGATAGTTCACCTAAAAATAAAAATTCCTTCATCATTTACCCTCATGTTTGTCTGAAACCTGCATGACTTACTTTCTTAGCAGAAAGTTCAAGCTGTGATAGTGAATGCCCATGTCTGTCAAGATTTTTAAAGCATTATTTTTTGTAATGTACATCAATATCTTCATCAATATCATTGGTGTTCCATAGAAGCAGAAGAAAAGGTTTTCAATGACATAAGAGTAAATGATGACAACATTTTTATTTTGGGGTGAATTATCCCTTTAAGTATAAAAGGCTGGTGATTATACTGAATATACAAAGCAATAGCCTGACATGGAAACTCAACAAATCCTGGAAATTAAGCGAGCTCCACTTCGGCTAGCACAGGAAATGTGCCGTCAGCCATGCCAGTTTACCCAGTACTCCCTCCTCCTGAAGCCAACAGGATACTATGAGTAACAGATCTGAGCTGTTTCAATCCATGCTATATTTTCTTTCCTGTGTATAGTACTGCGCCACCAATATACCAAACAAGAAATCACCATGGAGATGATGAGCTGTAACAACGCACAATTCTGAGCCTCTAATCTGATGCCACAGCTGCAATCACTAATCAAACATGGCAAAGTTCAGCACATTATTGTTCAGGATTTGTCTCCTCAACACAATTTAAATCACAAACATTCCTCTCAGGCCCAAGACCCATCTTATATGTAGGAGTTGTAGTTCTTTAACTTGGGGAGGGTGATTATATTGAAAAAGTGCTGAGAAAGCTAAGATGCACCATATAAATAGTCCTACATGTTTTCTGACCTCTGCTCAATATTCATTGCATGTTCAGAAAACACGCTGTCCTCATAGAGACAGCAGACTGACAACTCATATTTACCAGCTATGTATTTAGTGGCAACAGAGTTGCTTCTCCTTTAGTATTTCTGGAATAGAGAGAAATGTGATGCGCTCACTAACCACTGACCTCTCTCTTCCTCAGGCTGAGAGAGGAAGCACTTATCCTGAGATGATAGGCTATCTACAGGACATCCAGCAGCTGGGAACACACAGCTTGGAAAATCCATGCTTTATCTTCCTAAACAGGACCCCAATGTTGATCGTGAGCGTTTATACATAAACGCAAACAAAGGAAACAAAACCGTCAAGCTCAGCAAAGACTATTTCTTGTTTTGAGGTTTTTCTTACTGAAGAGAAATGGAGAGAAATCTGATGTAATGCATGACTCTACACAAAAACTGCAAGTCTTATTCAGTATTTATCTTGTTTTCCAGTAAAAAATATATAAACATCCTTAAAACAAGATCAATTCAAGAAAACAAAAATTGTGCAGCCATTACTCCACTCTCCAGAAATGTTTTTTTTTTTTTTATATTATAAAGCATGATGCTTTTTTTTCAGGATAAGTTCAAAAGAACATTTATTCGAAATACAAAGCTTTTGTGCATTAACAAATTTAGATAGATGTATATGAACAATATATGAAAACTATCAGGGGAATTTAACTTGTTTTTACTTTAAACAAGACTAAAATACTGATTAAGAAAGTGACTTTTGCTGTACATTTGACTAGAAACTACATTTATTATCATCAGGGTGGCTACTTATTAAACAGATGTGTGAACCTTGTCACCTCAAAAATCCCTTTTGATAAATAAATGGAAAACAAGCATGAAAACTGCTAAACAGTGCAATGAGACAAATGTGTGTCAGTGTCAGTGCTGTTGAAAGAGCGCTTGTTCCCCGCTCAGCACAATGCCACCATTGACCCTTTTCTCCTGGTCAGAAGTCAGAGGGTAGTAAACAGCCAAACAACTTCTCCAAGTTAAAAATCACAGCGGTTCGTAATGTGTGTTGTGCACTATGTCTCTATGGAGCTCCTGTTGTTCCTGGTGTTTCCTCTCATTCGTCCTAGCTGTCAACACAGGGCAATCCTCAACAGCTCCAGATTTCTCTGGTAAGTGTTTTTCTCAAATTTTGTGGCTGTGATAGAGGAAATATGAGATGGATGTCCCTTCCTCTTCTATTGTTTGAGCACAATCCATATAGGAAGACAAGGCAACATTAACCCTTTCTGAACCAAAGACAAACATTTTGTGTTGAAGCTGGTTGATAATGTTATGGGCAACATAAGTCCAACAGCAGTGTTTATATGTCGTATGTAAAAAGTCTGAAAAATGTATTCATGCATTTTAGATTTTGATTACTTCAGGCATTTCAGTGACACACGTTGGCTTCTTGATTTAATTGTTTCTGATTGTGTCTCCCCCTATACAATAATGGCTTCAAGAGTGATAATCAGCCAAGAATAGCTCATTGTGTTTATTTGTGAGTGTGTCTGTGCCTGGCACTGCATAACAGAGGGCTCTACAGATGCAGAATGGCCTAACCCAAGAGAGACAGAGAGAGGTACAGGCCAGACATTACCCTTGATCCAGTTCCTTCTCATTGAATACTCATAGATATGGTCCAATGAAGGAACACACTGAATAGGCTAGGGCATGTTAAAAACATAACAAGCTTGAAACCTGAGCTGTGTGGAAAAGTCGAGGTTAAAAAACAGAAAAATGCAGAGGAAAATGTTCTGCAGTGTCCCTCGTTTATGTTGTCCACTTCATAACATTTAAATCTCAAATCTGCAGTGCACACCGCTTTCAAATCTTTTAGGGGTCATTTCCTTGGACTACATGGCTGTCCCTGACCTCTGCCTCTCTCTTTCACTGCAGTATTTGAAATATAAAATTTTCAAAAGAAACAATAAATCAATAGCAGAAATTGAAATTGATTCTTTTTTAGAATCACCAAAAGAATTGTATTTTTTATTTTATAACAAACGTGCTTAAAACACTGAAATATATTAATAATACTTGGCCTATCAAGACATTATTTTATTTTATTTATTTACTGTAATTACCATCCAGACCCAAAAAACATTATTAAGTTTATTAATAATACACTTTTATTAATAACTGCATAGGCACACCAAGGGCAAAATAATTATCATTTAATTTTAATTTACTTTCCTGTCCTGAGTTCCGACCTACCAGTTGGAAATCTCTGTTATTGTATAACTGTATTTGTAATATAAAAACAGCACTCGTAGTACCTGAGAAGACATCATAATGTCAACCTCATTTGCATTTGCAAGAAAAGATAAGAGAGTTGGTTTGTCCATTGTCACATTGCTCGATTTACACTATAAGTGTACAATTGTGGTCAACATTGATGTTGTGTAGTGGGTTCTCTAAATGCATTTACAATGCCTTGTTTGTATGCTGAGCATTGCCTTTACTCAGCAACAGTGATGCTCAACTGATGTTTAGACCATTTAAAAGCTGTCTGCGTATATCAGTCTATCTTTCCCCTTAGATTACCTCCACAGGATCCTGAAGAACCACACTGCCCATGCCTGTGATGGAGAGACGCTGTCCATCAAATGCCCTACTAGAACATCTGTGGCAGTCCTCTCAGCGTTTTATGGACGCCGTGTCCCGAGTCCATATCTATGCCCACACGCAAACCCAAACATAACAGAGGAAAACACAGACTGTATATCAACCACAGCCATTCAGGTATAATTGATCTGCATTTGCCTATTTTTTAATTCTAGAGGCAAAAATCTCCAGTATAAAACTCATAATGATTGACAATGAATTTCAGTCCGAATGTGTTTTCATGCTCAGAAAGTGATGTCTGAGTGCCAGGATCGATGGGAGTGTCAGATTCCTGTGGTGAGTCCTGTGTTTGGTCAAGATCCCTGCCCTGAAACCAGCAAATACATCATTGTCTCCTACAAGTGCAAGCCTGGTGAGACGCCTGTACTGTATATTGTGCTTCTTTTTAGCGAGATTATAACCAAGCAGCACATCAATGATTTTCCTTTTCCACAGAGCATCATCGCTCGAGAACAGTGTGTGAGAATGAGCGGCTGAAGCTGGCCTGTAAGAACGACACGGTTCTGGCCATCTATTCAGCCACGTTTGGCCACTTGGAGCACGACAGTCTTGAGTGCCCTCAAGAGGCTAAAACAAAAACGGACATAGGTCTGAGAATAAAATAACACACTTCTTCCATCTAGTGGAAATGTTTTGCTACAACAGAAGAGGCAGTAAAATATGTGTTCAAATCCATTTGATGAGATCATGGTCATTCAGCTGATGAGATTATGTTTCCTGTTAGAGTGCTTGTCTCCGTCAGCCTTGAGGAGAGTGTCAAGGAAGTGTCATGGCAGGACGAACTGCTCTGTGATGGCTGATGCTCAGGGTTTTGGAGACCCCTGTTTCCCTGGCACCAGAAAGCACTTGCGAGTTTCCTTCACCTGCGGTGAGTTTCAAGAGGTTTCGAAAAACTGTGATCACCTTATTCACTGTTGATGCAGTCATAAAAATACTTTCTTTGTTGTTGTGCATTGAAGTACCACGGTATCTACTGGAAGATGTTGGACGTGGAAACACAGATCCTTTCTTGCTCTCTGACTATACGCATGGTAAGAAAAAGGAGTTTATGGTGTAAATGATCTTCATTGCTAAGCTAATTTTCATTTTATTAAACTGGCTTGTATTAAAAAGATGACTTTAACATAATAACTGTGACTTATTCCATGTGTTAGTATTGCAAATGAAAATATGACAGGAGAGATATACAATTGTGATCAAAAGTTCACATGTACCTTGCAGAATCAGCAAAATGTCAATAATTCTAACAAAATAAGAGGGATCAAAAATTTTCACTTAAAAAAAATGTCCAGCATCTTCTGCATATTTGAATCTTTTCCAGTGACTGTATGATTTTGAGATCCATCTTTTCACACTTCATAAACAACTATTGCAAAAGGTGAAAACTGAAAACACTACACTAATGCTAAAGAAGGCAACAAGATGCATTAACAGTAATGGGGTCATAAATTCAGCAGCAAACATTTTTTATTATCCTTCTTATTTTGTTAAAATTATTAATATGTTGCTGATTTTTTCAAGGTACATGTAACATTTTGACCACAACCGTATGACTCACATAACTGTCAGTCATTGGATGTTGACGGTCGTGCTGACTGCGGGATCCAATCCCCTCTCCCCCCTTCACAGGAGGGTGGTATACTGGCCCCGGTGTGTCCAGACCACAAAACATTTTCACCAACTCTCTGGAAATCTTTTCCCAGATCCAGGGTACGTTAGATGTGTGGCCTGATCCCAGAATGTTCAAATGATTTGGTGCCATTTTCACTTAGTTCTCACTTTTCTTTTCCTTTCCTTTTTGTGTTGGTTATATTCATTTTTAAAATACAAACATAAATGTTACAGTACAGCCTACCAGTAACATGAAAGTAATAAAATAAAAAAATCAATGCAAAAACAATTAATCTTTCTTTGTGGTTTGCTAACATCAGCAGTCAGCAATGGCCTTCTCATTTACTAAGTGTGGTAGTAGTAGCCTATTTTACTAATTACTTTTTTAATCTCTTCTCCTCTTGTTGAATGTGTTGATTATTACATGTTAAATGTTAATTTGGCCTCTCTTTTTCATTTTCCCAAGGTCTTCCAGAGACAGTGGCTTTATACTTTGTCTCTGGTATATGTGCTGGTCTGTTCTTCTTGCTGTGTTTGTTCGGTCTCAAATCCACCCTGATTCGAGATCTGAAAGACTTGGCGTCTGAGCTATATGAGCTAAAATCCTCCCACAGGTCACAGGGAGGACTAGATGATTTTGATGATGCCTCCTTGCGTTCTTCTTTTCGCCACCTTGCGCGCCCGTATCGCACGCCAGACATGTTCAACCAAGAGATGATAATGACAGTGGTAATGGAGGAGAGAAGGGATGAGGACAAACCCGAGATGCCAAATGGAGACATCTGGCCACATATCAACTCCAGCCCTTATGCCATGCACAAAATCAAAACCTCCTCTGCCTGATCTTGATGTTCGCTGCAAATCTGATTGATGAATGTTTTCTTTAATAAAATAAACACTAATTATATTCTAACATGAATGATAAGATTATATTGTCTGGATCTTAAATATTAACAAGAATGACATCTGTGACATCCTTATCAAAGCCCACCTGCCTGTGTTTTATGAATAGACTGTATTTTATGTAGCCTATACATTTTTATGTAGGCTATAATTCGAACTGTTTTAATAAATGAGTGGAGGTGTGATTTCTTTGGATGTTGTGCATATTGAAAATAAAATATATTTGCATAGCCTACTTATCAAATACAGCCAAATCAGGGATTTGGTTTGAATTTATATTACTAGCATCTAAAACCTGGTTGTGCTGAAATACACTTACAAGTTGCAACATAGCCTATTCTAAAGAAAACATTATGCAACCAAAAGGACATGCATCAGCCCTGCATCCGTTTGATGGTCTATTTGACATTCATGGTTAATGAAGGAACAACCCTCTGATTTAAATAAGGGCGTTTGACGAAGTCTCTGCAATGACAAATATTTAAACAATGCTGTGAACTATTCTGTGTTTACAGTGAATATGCGAAAAAGTTGCGTATCTTTGACGTTCCCGAGCAGCGCAGAACACACCCAGTGATGTTGCTGCGTCCGGGAGAGCGCGGTTATGATGATGACCTCGAAACTCATTCATGACCGGTGACGTAATTTGGTCAACGCAAACCCGAACATCACTTGAAATGTTTATTAACGCGGCAACAAAACTGTCATCAACCGTGACCACTCTCTGTTGAATTATTTGTCAATAAAAATCAAGCCCAAATTTGACACGCGTACTCGATAGCTGTTGTTTTCTCCGGAGTTCAATTATTAACTGAGTCCACACCGGCTTAAAAGCTGAAGCGCACTTTTTTATATATCGTCTAGGTAACTTCCTTTTGGATGAGCGAGTGAACATTGATTTAACGGTGTTTGTAAACCCGTTTGTAAAAAATTCTTCCCCGAGCGAGCGAGCGATGTGTCGCGACCGCCCCGGCCGGAACCCGGAAGTCCAGCACTGTCCACGCGCGGTGAGGGGTGGAGACTGATATGGAAAACACTCGCTCGCGCCGCTGCTGAGTTTAGCCTGTTAGCTAGCCGCCTGACGGCTTTAATTCAACACACTTGAGAAAATTCATGATGGAGGATTCATACGGGATTTCAGATAGCCAATGTTTGGCCGTATCCTTTATTTGGCAGCTTAGTTGTTCATATTCATTTTGATAAAGAGCAATAGTAGTCTCTTTTGAAGCCATTTAGCCATGTCTTGTTAGCCTAGCTGTAATGATAAAAATAACATTTATTTTCGTTATGGCAGTGTAATAAAGAGGCTTAACAGAATACAAATGCTGTCATTTTTTGTTGCTTTTTTCTCTCTGCTGTCAGACAGAAGTGTCGTTTATCCAACCATATTCCATCACTGTTTGTTCTTTCTTACATTCCTAGGAATAACTTTGTGTGGAACAGCATTATGTGACATTGTCATGTCACTTGGTATGATACGTTGCAGCTTGAGGCTGCAAAGAGAATGACACTTTTTATGTTTTTTACACATCTTGGAGTATGTTAGGGATTCCCCCTATTGTTTTATTATTTTACGTTACCTAATGAAGTTGTATAAAGTCCAACAAGTTATTTTATTGAGGGAGGGAGAGAGCCATGAGTCGTCACGCTTTCCACCCTTTTTCTCTGCCTTTTGCTATTCAATTGAATCCTTGACAGTGATTTTTTTTCTCAGACTGTTAGAGGACACGAGCTCAGAAGCGGACAGAAAGAACCAAGACTCCTGTCACTGTTACACTGTTCTGGACAGTACAAGTGAGTAGACTCCAACCTCAGTTTTTCATTCCTCTTTATTCACACCAAACTTCGCTTTTATGTGTAAAACAGGGTTAGTTGCAGAAGAAAATGTTAAAGCCTGAGAAAGTCGAGCAGCTGTTTAATGTCTGTTGGACTGAACTGCGCATTCTGTCAGGTGGTTTATTGCTGCTGCCTGTTTGTGTTATTACACGGATGATTGTGTGGTCGTTTTTAGCCTTTTGACATGATTAGTTACCAAACCCACAAACGAAGGACATCTAATTGCTAGTTATCAAACTAGAATCTCTATCTTAAGAATGCAGCTGGCTTTTAACAGGCTGCTATTTGTTTGTTTTTAACAAGACATTGCTAAATTCATGATTATGGACCCTTTTTACTGATTGTGATGAAGCATTCCCACAATTATTATATATTATGTAAGCTTTTTTGTTTTTCATTTTAAAAAGGTAATGTACACGCTATATTTTGTTATATTACTAAATAACAAAAAACAAAACAACTATTTAACAGCTGCAAGTGTGTTTCTAATACAATAGCTGTGGGAATGGCAGCCAATGGCTGTAAATTTGACATCGTTGTCCTCTGGCCGCCGTAATCAAATATTTTTTCCTTTTTTGCAAAGACATGGAAACACTATCATCATGGTTCTTTATTTTGCTATTGGAGCAAATGGGAGTGCAAAAATCATATTTGCTGTAGTCTCTTATTCACCCCTATAGAAGCTAGAACCCCAGAAAAGTGAAAACGGTCCATTATATTTGAATCTATTTGCCGGTTACTATAGATGTGAGAAGACTATGTGAAAGATTGTGCAGTCAGATGGTGTTTAGTCAGTGTGGCTTTCGTTGCATGCCAGCATGCTGCCCATTATGCTACATTCCACCTCGGTGTCCTAGAGCCTAATAAGCCTCACATGAGCACACAAACTCTTTAACTGCATTAAAAGTGTACACACTCAGCTTTACTCAAAGCTCTGGAACTGACTGGGTAAAAGAGGTCACAAATGATATTTGTTGAATCTCGTTTGAAAATAATCTTCTAACAAAAAGAACAAGGTACACTGTTGATAGTTCACCCAAAATTGAAATGAATTTAGGCTTTTATTCACATATTTATGATTTAAATATGCCATTTTTAAACGGATAGGCTAGTTCACCAAAAAATGAACATTCTTTCAGTAATTACTCACCCTCATGTTGTTCCAACCCCATAAGACCTTTGTTCATCTTCGGAACACAAATTAAGATATTTTTGATTAAATCTGAGAGCTGGATCACTCCATAGGCTTCTAAGGGATTGAAACCTACCAGCCCCGAAAAGTTATTAAAGACATCGTTAAAATAGTCCAAGTGACTACAGTGGCTCAATCTTACGTTTATCAAGCGACGAGAATACTTTTTTCAACTATTCATTTCCTTCTCTGCGGGCCTCGAGTGAGTTCACGTAGTGTAATAGCGTAGTGCTTCTGTGTTCACGCATAGGCTCACTAGTGGCCCACACTGGTCATGTGTGTGATGATATATATTAATAAATAAATGTATATAATTTTCTTTAAATAGACTGTTTTGTTTACTTGTCTATTCAGAATTGTGGGAGAATCGTGATCTCTGATTTAAGCAAAAATAAATGTTGATTCTTAAACTATCCAGAATCATGCAGCTCTATATTACAGTATGTTTCATTTTAGCCTGACAGACCTTTGGGGTGGATTTTTGAGCTACGTTTCAATTTAACTTTAATGTGGCAACGAGTGTCATGGTTTAACCTCAGAAATGAAGGAGATATTTTTGACATGAGCAGATTATAACCATCATCACTACATTAGGCTATTTGTATTGATTGAATATGAGTTTGCTTAATATGTCTAGGCCAAATTTCCCTTGTTCATGAGTGCTGTGTTTCCTGGCAACAGCATCCATTACAGCAATTATCGTCTTCAGAGACTGAGAGAGAGCTCACTGGCAGCACAGGGGTTCTTGTCTTGCCTCCATGTGTTTGCATGGCATACTCAGGCAGGGAAATCTGAAGGTTTTTCCAATAATCCACTGTAACTGAATTTCCCATTGAGTGAAATGGAGGCAAGACCATAAGAGGAACCTGGTGCCCTGGGGTTGGCACTGTTATTGTCACAGAGTGAAATATGGTCTGCAATTAGCCCTCCACTATATTTAGCCTGCTGCATTTCTATAAGCTTCCCTCCAACCTCTATATTCTGAAGATTTATTTTTGATGAGATAAGATTATGAAGATAAGGAATATGAGAGCTACATTACCGTTTAAAAGTTTAGGGTCAGTACGATTATTTTCATGTTTTTGACAGAATTCTCTTTTGCTCACCAAGGCTGCATTTATTCACAGCACAAATACCATAAAAACGGTGATATTGTGTAATATTATTGTAATTTAAAATAACTGTTTTCTATTGTTGTATATTTTGAAATGTAATAATTCCTATGAATTTTCAGCATCATTACTCCAGTCAGTGTCACATGATCCATCAGAAATCATTCTAATATGATGATTTGGTGCTCAGGAAACATTTCTTATTATCGTCAATGTTGAAAACATTGTCAATGTTCTTGTAAAAACTGAGATACAATTTATTTCAGAAGTTCACAAGAACGCCATTTATTTGATCAATTTTAATTCCTTTAAAAAAAATATTTATTTAAAAAGAAGATATTACTGACCCCAAACATTTGAACGGTAGTTTATCATTCTCTGTGTGCTGTATGCTAAACTTATTAAGTGAACAGAAATGGTGTTATCCCCCTGTTTTTGAGTTTGTTTCTTTCAAAAACCTAAATGTATGAACCAACTATGTTGATATCCTGGAGCAATAAGTAGAATTCCCAAAGGAAATCTTATGAGATAGGTTATGTGCTCTTGTATGACTTTTCATGAATGAGTCTCTGTTTGTTAGGTTGGATATTTTGGAAAAGCCTGAAGCAATTGTATTAAACCAAGTGTCCCAGCTGTCCATCCCCATCAATAACCATTTTCAGATAGTTCGAGGTAAGTTTCTAACGACTATTTATAGTTTACAGAAGGATTTTGTAATAGTGTAAATACATTTGCTCTCTTCTCAGTATAATATTTTTCTCCCTGTACAAACTCACCTTTGGTCTCTGTGAGTGAGGCTTAGAAAATAAGCACTGTGTTTGCATGATAAAATCTCTCTCACATGATCAAATATTTGAAAACCATTTGTCACCATAGACAGCAGGCTATGTTTTACATATCCTGGTACAGTCCCCTGAAAACCTGTTTATAACATAACACCTCTCTCTGACTTTCTTTAATTTTTCTCTTTTTAGAGGCTGAAGAAGCGCTTCTCATTGACATCTCGATTAACGGTAATTTTTTTTTTTTAATGAGCCAGCTTTTGTAAAATTAAAAAAAAAAATTATTAAATTATTTTCATATTTCCTTCCTCCTTGGCCATTTTGCCAAGTGTTAATGTAGTGTTTTTGAACTATTACATCAGCATAGGATATCATTTTAGTGCATAATTTTTCAAATAAATTGTACATAATTTTCAGTTGAATCATATCTATCTGGCCATAAGCAGTGTATTGTAGCAGTGTCAGCTTAAGCAGCTTATTGCTACTTTTATCCATTTAATTTTTTTTTTATAAACTATGAAATTGCAAAAGAATATATGCATTGTTTTTTAAATGATTTGTATAGGTTTCTTAATACATACTGCCTTAATTAATAAACTTTAAAAAAAAATGCTTTTGAAAAATAATCAATTGTACAGCTGTGATGTTTGGATGTGAGAAAGTGACACTGTTCCTCAACAGCAACAGTACGGATTCGTCTTCGAGGCGAGCAAACGCCAGAGGTTCTGCTGGAGCTTCAGGATGACGTGCACACTCAGTCTTTCTTACAACATGTGACGAAGGCCAAACAGCAAGGTGATATACCTCATTTTCCCTCCACAGGATGCTTCCACAAACATCAAGCCACATTTCTTATTTATTAACTACTCTAATCATTTATTTACCAGGGTAACCAACACCCAGTTTTATATGTTTGTCAGTAATGAATGCTTCCTGGAAGAATTTGACCTCAGTGTCGGGCAGAAAGTTTGACAGACATAAATCTTTGGTTTACTTCAGTTTACATTGTTACAGCCTCAATCGGGTCAGAGGTTAGACCACCTGCTGCATGATTTCTCTGATTTGTTTCCACACACCTTGTAATATTCAGCTCAGGGTATGTTTGTCCTTCAATCTCTTATCTTAGAGGCATAGGCTTAATTTCCTGACCTCGTTCATTGGCTGATGTATCATGTTTGACAGTGTGCTGAAGTCTACTAAAGACTTTAATCTGAAAGTTTCTAAAACACTGGACATCATACACTTGCCAACTTTGTAAATGGCTACAGAGAAAGACTGGATGTCACACACTAAATGACTGATGATCACACACTACCAGACTTTAATGTGGGTCCAAAACACAACAAATTTGCTCAGATATATCCGCTTAGTTGCAAGGAAATGCATGACAGAAAACAAACATGGATGTGCAGGATTTGACTGCAGTAGTTGTAGCGACTTCTGCGTTGCAAAAAAAAGGAAGAACAATAAAAATGGATTTGGATGAACTCTTGGGTGTAGACGCAGTCAATATGACCTGTACAAATTGCGACAGAGGTTAGAGGCGAGTGTTATTAAGCCTGTTATAAGTCGTATCATACATTACAATATGTCTACTAAAAATCACCTCAAATATCATGTTTGATATCCTCTGACTGGATGGAATAGTCTGCTCATCTGTGCTCATACACTATTTGATTTACAGTGAAATCTGTCACGTTAGAATGACAAATTTTGAGGATGAAATAATCAAACTTTAATCAAACTTTGGTATTGACTTTAATTAACCTGCGTGCCGTACAGACTGCAAATTTAAGCATAAATCTAGTCAATAGTGGTCTATTCCAGCCAGGATACTTTCTACAATACTCTGAAATGATTAATTACTGAAGGTAGGATAACTCAAAAACATCATGTATAAAAATGTCAGTCAAAGATTTTTGTATTCATGACTTCATTTTTAAAAAACCTTACAAACCTGCTTTTCTTGTTTTGTTTTGTTTTGTTTTGTTTTATTTTTTGTTTATTCTGACATGTTGATTTAAAAAAAATGCATATCCCTCTGAGGTCACTAAGTGTACGGCACTCTGAATGTACATATTTTGGGTCTTGCATCAAAGAGTTTATGCCCACTGTACTATGCAACACTGCTTTACTGTTAAATCGTATAAGTAGAGCTGCCTGTGCTAAAATGATAATATTGAATCTTCATCAAACTACCACTGCTAAAGATGTTTTGAATGCCATTCTCAATTTTTTCATAAATATATGAAACATCACTGTTAAATGGTCCACCTTTAGCTGAGAGGAGGAGTTCACTGCCTAGGAAGATGGAGCCTGTTGTACCTATTCCAGTCAAAGCCTGCATTCCTGTTCCACCTCAAAGAGGAACCTCCAAGTCCACCTCAAACAACATCAACAACAGTACTTTAGCAAAGCCCTCAAACACAGGTATGGAATAAAAAATGCAAGAACATAACAATTTTTACATAGGGGCCAGATGCACCAAAGACTGTGAATAATCTGCTCTGCCCTCTGTTTATAGACTCCGCCCTCTCGCTTGCAACAGATTTTGGTTTTGAAGAAAATTTTAACCATTGTATAAAAGTGGAAGAGAAGAAGAACCAACAAAACCGTATAGTTGCACAACGAGAACCTCCACCAGTGCCCCCTCTTCCCCCTCGAAAAGGCACATACAAGCCATCGACTAACCTCACGGCAGGCCTGGCTGCTAAAGAAAGGCCACCCTCCGCACTGAATGCCACACCTGTCAGAAATGAGTGAGTGGTGCTGGTTTTAAATGCAGAAGTCTGTACATTTTCAGCTTTGTTTAACTCAGTGTTGTTTTTTGTAACAGATTTCAGTCTGTAGACCGCTCTGTTTCCTGGTCTGATAGCCCATCCAACTACACCATGAGACAGACCATGATGAGCAGCCAGTCAGGGTCAAGGGAAGGCCTGCTTAAGTATCGCCTCAACAAGAAAGAGAAAGAATATGTGGACATTAAGAACTTTCGGTGAGTGTCCCATGCCTGGAAACGTGATGTCAATCATTTTGTTTTGACTGATTCCAGGTGTTTAAGTCACTGTATTTCACAGTTTCTTCTTGGGCACTTGGAATGTGAACGGTCAGTCCCCTGACAGCAGTCTTGAGCCCTGGCTGCGCTGTGACCCAGAACCTCCAGATGTCTACGCACTTGGGTGAGTGGCAGAGCAATAGCCCCTCGCTCCAAAATAATCAATCTGAAACAATGGAAACCGCCAAAATTCCCATATATCACAAAAAAAGTTTTTACGCTCGCATGAGGTGGTTTTTCAGGCAATTTGAAAAAGCAATATTTTGCAAAACTGCAATGGAAACAGTTTTTTTCGCATTTACAGGTCACCTGCTGTATGTAAAAGTCGATCATTTTTTAAAGAAGGCACGATATTTGGACAGAAGATGAGACGAAGACTAAATAAATCATAAAAGACTAAATAATTACAGGAATACTGGATTCTAAACAACAAAGAAATGTCACTGTTTATCAAGACCTCGAAGCGGATTGCAGGAAAAACACCCAGAAACACCTCATACGTGGACGCTCCCAAGTATTGGGCTTTCCTTGTGATTAATGCTTGAATAACAAGCTTGTGGTTGCGATTATACGTAAACCTACTAACATCCGTGGCCATGATGTTTGGAATGACTTATCGCGAGAGGGAAAAATTATGTTTTTGTCGCATAACATCGGTTAATGGAAATGTCGCCATTTCGCAATAGTTTTTTTTGACATTTAGAAAATATCGCAAAGTTTTTGCACAAGTCTGTAATGAAAACCAGGCTATTGTTAGATCTGGAAATGCATGTGTATCATGCATATGGGGGCCATGTTGCAGTTTTGTGACATTGTGCATTAATGTATTTCACCCTTAATGGATCATTGCACATTATACATTGTCCATTAATAGGTTTGATTGATTAAGGTCATAGTGCTTTATGCTTTGTCTAATTGTTTTCTTGTGTTTTTTGTCAGATTTCAGGAGCTGGACCTGAGCACGGAGGCATTTTTCTATATGGACTCTTCCAAAGAACAGTTATGGGTTGATGCAGTAGAGAGAAGCCTCCACCATAAAGCCAGATACATACAGGTGAGTGAACGACAGCTGATTTTTGCTATTCAGCATTTAAAATGCAAAGAACAGTCTTATCATTCCTGTGGCACTCTGAAAGTAGCATTTGGCAGTCAACTGAAGAAAGTATGTGCAGCTCGCTTTCATTGTATGTGGACTTTTTATGAAGTTCTGTATGCTGTCTTCAGGTCCGTATCATTCGTCTAGTGGGAATGATGTTGGTGGTGTATGTCAACAAGGTGCACAAAGATCACATTAGGGAGGTGGCTTCTGAGTCTGTGGGAACTGGCCTCATGAATAAAATGGTATGTTTGCATTTGTTAAAATAGGAAGTGGTTTGTCAAAACTAGAAGTCATTTTAGCTTTTGGCATAGAATGCATATCTTTTGTTGTATTTGTATTAGATATGGTGTAAATGTTAGAGTGAAATTGATTACACAAATGACCACAAATCAAATGATACTTTCTATCAGTAGTTCAATCTCGGTGACCTGATAAGAATAACCTACTTTTATTACTCCATTACTGTAGGGGAATAAAGGAGGAGTGGCTGTGCGTTTTGTGTTTCACAATACCAGCTTCTGCTTCGTGAACTCTCATTTGGCGGCTCATGTGGATGACTTTGAGAGGCGGAACCAGGACTACAAAGACATCTGTGCACGCATGAGTTTTCACCTGCTGGATCACCCCCCTCTCAATATAGTGAAACATGAGTGAGTGTCACTGTCATCCAGTGTAGCCATTGTGAACCCATGATTAGATAACTATATTTTAAGCTAATATTGTACTTATATTTAAATGCTTATGATTTATCCTCTAAGTGTGGTGATTTGGCTTGGAGATCTTAACTACAGACTATGTTTGAACGATACCATGGAAGTAAAGAGACTTATTGCTGAGAATGAATTACGGAGGCTTCAGGAGTATGATCAGGTGAGACCTGGGGATGATGCCTCTTTTTCATAATATTTTATTATTTGTATTTATATATATTTTATATTTTATATATATTATATATATATATATAAAATAATATGGGTATACACTCGCTGCACACGCCTCGCTGTGCAGCAGGCGTAATGATATGACTCAGCGCCAAAATAGTTCCGTTATGTTGACGGAAGGGAGCCTATTTTCAGGCGCTGCGTCATGTCATATTGCGCCTGCTGCACTTATGGTACGGCAGTAAAGTTGCTTATTACGCATGAATGAGAGTATAGTTCTTAGCCATATCAGCCTATAAAATCGCAACTTTACATTTTCCGTCGGTCTTAGTGCACAATGTAACTACAGAAGAGTCAAGTTTTAAATAGGAAAAATATCGAAACTCTTTGGTCATTTATTTTTTGAGAAATGCTAATGGTCTTGTCCACTTCAATGATGTATGCTAAGCTATGCTAAAAGTGGTACCGTCAGAAACGGAGATCGATTGAATGGATTCAAAAACGCTAAAACTCAACAGTTTAACTCTGGGGGAGTTGTAAAATGAGCCTATTTCCAAAAAAGTGGAGTATCCCTTTAAGTAATAGCCAAATATAGACTTCCATTTTTGCTTTGAAAGCACACTTAATTGCATCTTCTGTTTCACTTTGCCAGCTGAATATCCAGAGAAAGACTAAACGTGCCTTCACTGATTTCATGGAAGGGGATATTAATTTCATCCCAACTTACAAATATGATGCTAAATCCGATGGGTGGGACTCAAGGTAAAGTTTTTGGACATCAGGACATCTTCCTTTATACATCATTAATTGAAGATCACTTGCTGTTAAAATGCTCTTGAGGTGAAAAAAAAAATGAAGTTGTCACATCATCATTTGGTTTTGTCCTCTGGGGTGTGTTGACAGTGGGAAGTGTCGAGTCCCTGCCTGGTGCGACCGTATCCTTTGGAGGGGGAGCAACGTAAAGCAACTTCACTACCGCAGTCACATGGACCTAAAGACCAGTGACCACAAACCCGTCAGCTCGTCTTTAGTGTCGGGGTGAGGTTAACTCCCTTCATCATGCTTCAATAAAGGAGTTGAGACCATCACATTGATTTTATGTGTGTGCTGCAGGTGAAAATGGTGATAGAGCAGCGCTACAAGAAGGTGTTTGAAGAGATTGTGCGGGACATGGACAGATTGGAAAATGACTTTCTGCCCTCTTTGTCCCTAACCCGACGGGAGGTGAGTAATGAGGAGACAGACAGGTCAGTGTATCCTCTGACAAACTCTGCATTGATCCTCTGGCCTGCCTCCATTCTCTCTGAGATCCACCCATATATCAGTGGAGGGTCGATAATGTTTGCACAATCTTAGCACTTCTCTGGACTGTGAGTGGATTATAGGCTAATCACATGTGCCACAATTGCTTTTAGACTGAATGCACTGGGGCAGTGTCTTTAAAATAGAAAAGTCTATAAAAATAAACTGATCTGCATCACCTGGAATCATTGCATCAGTGCAAACTAAGGCTCAATCCCAATTCACCCCTTGCCCCTACCCCTTGTTTTTGAGTGTACCCCTTGGGCCTTAAAACAGAGTTACAAGGGCCAAGGGGTTGAAATATTCCCCTATGAAATGGAACAACCCTTCATGAACCCGATACGTCATCAGTCGTCGACGATGGCTGTGACGTTACGGAAGCGACAAATTTTTACAGGGTTTCTCCATGACAATGTGCGCCGCTGCTCTTAACTTTGAGGAAACATGATGATTATAACGTTCCTTCCTCTATGTATATCTTTTCTGTTTCGGAAAGGTAATTTATTATACAATTTCTTAATTTAAATGACTATATTAGTATTATTATTAAAATAAAAATAAATAAAGTGCATGGTGGTGTCATCTGGGGCTAAATTTAAATGTTTAACCATTTGCGAAGCCATCTCGCCGGTGATTCGTAAGATTCTGCAAACTTTCTCGTAGCCCTCCTTTCGGAGTGTGCCTCTGAAAATTCTCAGTTTCGAGGGCTATGTAGCCCTACCCCTCTATCGCAACAAGAATCGGGACACGTGCAAAGCGGAGGGGTAGGGGCAAGGGCTGAATTGGGATTGAAGCTAAGAGTATTTTGTAATACCCATGCAAATACCAATACAATGAAAAAGTTGGGTCAGTGTGTAGATTTGTTTTTAAAGGATGCATTAAATTGATCAAAAGTTACAGTTAAGACGTTTATTATGTTGTAAAATATTAAAAGATTTTTATTTTAAACTGACATCTTTCATCTTTTCACCTGGTAGTGTGTTTACAGCCTCATACATTACCCTGTGCTTTATTCCATAGTTCACCTTTGAGAATGTGAAGTTTCGTCAGCTGCAGCGTCAGAGTTTTCTCATCACTAATGATGGACAGGTTGCTTGCACCTTTGCCTTCATTCCCAAACTTAATGACACTCAATACTGTAAGCCCTGGCTACGTGCTGATCCCAGCGAAGGGGTACTGGACCCTAGTGAGTATCTCGATTCAGTCCTGTATTTTTGTCATAAAAAAGAATGACATATTTTTAATGTTTATTAATGTCTTCCTTTACTTCCTGATTATCAAGATACAATTAGACACTATAGTTGGGCAGTATGTAATTTCATGATGGGTATTTTGTGAAAATAGATCCCATTTTGATAATAAATCTACCTAATTTGTATCCACATTGTACATTCCCAAAAGACCACAAAATTTTACTGGGAAATATTTGGCCAAAATAGTTTTGGAGGGAAGAAATCATTGACAGAAACAGCACTTCACCAATGACACCTATGTCAGTGTCGATTTGACTTTTTCAGTGTATTTTAAAACTTTAATTTTAGTTTTGCAAAAAGAATTTCAATGCATCTTAAATTTAAACAATTATGGATAATTTTGCCAAATTATGAAAATATAAGAGAAGAAATAAAAGGCAATTTTCTATGAAGAAATGTCATGTCAACTGCCCATATCAGGTAGAGGGGACACAAATATGATGTCATCTGAATTTATTGATTTATGATGCAGACTGCGCCCATCTACCAGACTGTCTCAAATATTCCTGTTTTCTATATAGATGAGAAAATGGAGATCTTCCTGGAGGTGTATGTCAGTAAAGATTCTGTAACACTACTAAACTCTGGCGAGGATAAAATCGAGGACATTCTGGTGCTTCATCTGGACCGGGGAAAAGACTACTTCATCACTTTCTCTGGAAACTATCTGCCCAGCTGTTTTGGCACATCTCTGGAGACTCTGTGCCGTATGAAGAAGCCCATCCGTGAGATCCCCATCACCAAACTCATCGATCTGGTGAGGCACAGGCCACAGCTGCAGTTGGTTAGATGGATTATTATCACAGGATACATGGCTAAGTAAAGATAAGTGGCTGCCATTACAAAAACAAAAGTCGTCTTCTCACTTTCTTTGCAGTGGAAAGTAATGACAGACAGTGGAGAGGAATTTTGTCCCTAGATTTTAGATAAGGAAATACCTTCAGGTTTGACTTGATTCTGACATGAGGCTACAATGAGGAAGTCATGTACAAAGAGAACGTTTTCATGAGATACAGCTTGTTCTGGAGCAGTTGGTCATCATCCAAATGTTTTGTGTTGTTCATCACTGTTTCATTCTCCACTATATTCTCAAAATATAATTCATTTTAAATAAGAGAGTAGTCAATCATCTTTAGTCATTTTATGTTTCTATCTCTGCTGTTCTCTGATCACCATTGGTAGCTGAAAGCTGCTTATTTGTAATTATGCAATACTGTCTCTGTCTTCTCACTGATTACTCAATGTTTCTCTATTGTCTCATCTCTCCTCCCTCTTTACTCCTTTCTGCTCTGACCACTCCTTTCCGACCAATCATTTTGGGTCTGCATGATTCTCAGGGAGAGGATAGCTGCATGGAAAAGGTAAAGTCCCTCTTCATGCACAGAAAAGACTCATTAGATCATGCAATAGGACAGCTGCTATTATCAGGGCCTACATGTATGATTGAGGGTGACTGTCCTGTTTTTAAATGTTTGTCCCAGTGTGACAGTCTTTGGTGCTTGCCGGTTCACACAGGTCAGCTTGCTGCAGTCACTCTGCAGGTTCAGGCTAATGAATGCCACTGAGGCTTGAATCTCTCAGCTTGTATTCTGTCCCTCCTTTCCCCACTCAACTCTCTGCTCACTAGCCAACGATATTAGATAAGTAGGGAGAGGAAGCAGCTCACAGCATGGTGAAACCAGCCTCACAAATCAGTGTTTGTAATTTGGAGTCAGCTGTTCTTGAGAGTTGTTTTTGACTCTAATCTTGCTTCTGTGGCTCAGCATGAGTTGCATTCCTGCTAATTGCATGAGTCCCCTTATATTGTTTAGCGGTCTTGGGGCTGTCACTGTTCTCCACATAACACGTTTTTGTATGTGTATGAGAGAGGAATTTTATTTGTGGCCCCTTTTCAGAGAAAACATGGCTGAATGTTTGTCTGTTATGTTCTTTAAAGTGCCTCTAAGGCCCCGTTTACACGAAGGGAAAACGCAGATATTTCCCTGCGGTTTGGCCTCTCGTTTACACTAAAACCCCGTTTTTATCACAGAAAACGATTATTTCTAAAAACTCCGGCCAAAGTGGAGATTTCTGAAAACGCCGGTTATGTGTTGCCGTGTCAACTGGGAGAAACGGGTTTTAGGTTCTCTGTGTCGATTCTGAGGATTCTGATTGGCTTTATCCTTCTCCCTACACTGCCGCCCATCAGTTTGGCATAGTTATGATGGCTTTCGCGGCTTATTTATGCCGGTGTGTGCACGATGTTATTATTGAAAACGGAGGGGAGGAAAATATTCGTTTCTCTAAATACCCGGCTATGTTTAAACGTAGCCTAAATGGAACCCTTATCCAGAGGTACCCAATCCTGTTCGTGGAGATCTACCGGAAGTTCAGCCCCAACCCTGCTCAAACACAACTAAAGAAACTAATTAAGATCTTCAGGAACACTTGATAATTACAGACAGGTGTGTTGGTTCAGGGTTGGATCTGAACTCTGCAGGTAGGTAGATCAATAGACATAATATATACATAGACGCCCTATTGGCCGCTTTGGAGCGTTGCTGCGATACGTCAACGTGTCCGCCATTTTGCGGAGGTCAAGACTGCGCTGTGAACAAATGCAAGTGAACAGGTGAGCTGCGGTTTTCATGGATAAAAACAATAATAACGTTTACATTTATCAGCCGATTTCAGTGGTTTGCCCGTGGTGTACGTTACTATTACTAATTATATAATTACCAAATACAGCCAGAAAAAAAGCAAGTTGCCCTCCTTGATATGGCAGCGCGTTGACGTACGCCCAGCAGCCAATAGGGCGTCTATCAATATTATGTCTATGGGTAAAATCTCCCGGACAGGATTGGCTGCCCTAAGCCCTTATGATCTTCCTCTGAGTCCACACGTTAGATGAAAAAAATGAAAAGCAGCGAAGATGCATCATCATTGCGTCTCGTGCGTCATTGCTGCCTGCCTTATGCACACCTAACAATTTGAATGTTTTTGGAGTCGAATATGGATTTTTTTTAATTTTTTTTTTTTTATTCGATTAATATTTGGAATTAAAATGTTTATTTAACAGGCCTAGCAGCCAATGAAGACCATAGGCTGGCAATATGCTAATATGGGCTTGGCATTATGCTAAAACAGAAATTACTGACAACTTGTTTCAGGCTGTTCAGAATCGGTTCTTTCTTTCTCTAACTACATGAAAGGTAATATCCGAAAAAGTGTAATAGGGGGATATATGATTTTGACTGTTGGAAACATTGGCAGACTAAAATCATAATTTATGGGCATACAGACCTTTGTGTTTAAAACTACTTTTTCTGCTTTGTTAATTGTTACATAATAGTTTATCAGACAGTATATAATAGTTTACGCCAAAAAAAAAAAAACATTGGATCTAGTGCTTTAAAAAATAATAATAATAATGAGACACCGAAGTGTACTGAATTGTGCAAAGTGCTACAAGATATTTTATTTCTCTCTACAATATATGTTATGTCTCTCTTCAGGAGAAATCCCGGATGTATTCCTTGTTGGACAATTCTGGAACAGAGGATAAACCTCTGAAGATTCCCAAAGAGGTCTGGTTGCTTGTTAATCACCTCTACACCAAGGCCTGCCAGCAGGTAAACAAAATAAAGCATGAATGCACCAATGATTAGCCATAACATCTCAAATTACTAATTAGATTATTTTCTTTCTTTATTAAAGGAGGACCTTTTCCAGACCCCTGGCCTGCAAGACGAGCTACAGAGTATTATTGACTGCTTGGACACCAGCATTCCTGAATCCATCCGTATCCTTTCCCACAAAAAAATAAATATGTTTATATATAGAAAGAGCTAGAGATTTTCCCAGCAGATTGATTACTAGTGGATAGTCTGGATAAATATATTTCAGGGCTCTCAGAGTTACTTAGCATAGAAATGCTAATGCCTGTCACTTCAGTGAATGTGACCGAGTGGCTCCCTTTAAAACTGCTCTGACTGGCTGGACTCTCCCACACAATTCTTCCCTATGCTACTGAGAGTGAGAATGTGCCCTCTGTCCTACTGTAATGGTCCTTGAGCTATCCCTAGAGACACTGTGTTCTTTCTTTCTTTTCTCTCCCTGTCTTTTCCTTTTTCTCACTGCCATATGTTTTCTTCCTGTAGCTAAAATGTGCATTCTCACTGTTCACCGTGGTTCTCCTTGACTGCTGGTTAGCTGGCTGTAATCACTCAGTTGCTGAAGCACTATTGATCTTCTTGGAGGCTCTTCCTGAACCTGTGCTGTGTTATGAACTCTATCAGCGCTGTCTTGAATGCTCTCATGACAGCCGCCTCTGCAAACAGGTACATATTATATTTGTTGTGTCCTGACAATGTAGTTCATATGCTATTTAGGGCTTGGTATCCATCTAAAATCTTGATTCAGTTCGTATTTACAAGCTCTCGATTTGATTCTGTGTTCAATGTTATTAGATTCCGGTTCATTTGGGTACATTTCAGTTACAATGTACATTTTGCTTATATGAAAGGAATTGTCTCTCCATTATTGATGTAAATTAGATGGAACCCTTCTAAATTGTTGCATACTAAAACATTGTTTAAAAAAAATTAGGAAAAGGGTCTAAACTATGCAGTTCAATTGCTGTTTATTTATAATAATCAACACAAGATGCAAAGAAACAAAAAATTAGCTTTAAATTGCGTTTATTATTTTATAAAACTGTTAATATAATGTCCAAATATTATAAACATTATAAACTCATGAACATAAATTCCCATGAAAAACCTGGAATGGGTCGATGTACATTGCTGTTCATAAGTTTGGGGTCAGTATTTATTATTTATTTTTCAGCAAGGATGCTTTAAATTGATCAAAAGTGACGGAAAGACATTTATAATGTTTCTGTTTCTATTTCAAATAAATGCTGTCATTTACTTTCTATTGAAAAAAACAATTCTATTAAATTATCAAAAATTCAGCTTTGTGATTACAAAAAAATTACATTTTAAAGTCTATATAGACAAAAGTTATTTTAAAATGTGATAATATTTTACAGTATTTGTTTCAATCAAATAAATGCAGCCTTATTGAGAGATACTTTTTTCAGAAACATTATAAAAATCCTACTGACTCCAAACTTTTGAACAGTAGTGTATGTATAGGGCAGTGTATATATGTCCAGTATTAACTATCAACCATATTTATACATAATACATAAGATGATTGAAATGATTAATAAAAGCTATTTTAACGTTGATCATTGAATTATATCTAAAATGCTCTTATGACAGGAATCCAAAATACATTAGATTCCAAAAGTCTGAGACCACATTGAAAAATCTAAGTTTAACATTTTGATTGTATTGTTCGTGCTATCAGATAATTCAATCAAGGATTTAGCTGCATTGTGTTTTAGTAGTTCTTTGTATTACCTTGATTTTACCAATTTGTACAGTGTCCTTGGGTACCTTGAAAGGCGCTTTTCTAAATAAAATGTATTATTATTATTAAAATTGTATTTTAAACCAAGAAATAAACAAAGTTTAAGAATTAATTGTTTGTTTTCCTCTAAACAACAGCTAATATCTCAGCTCCCACGAGCCCATCGCAATGTGTTCCGCTACCTGATGGCCTTCTTGAGAGAATTACTCAAACACTCTGTTGACAACAACCTGACCGCCAACCTCCTAGGTGAGTCTGACTTAAGGCCCTTTCACACGGGAATGTGATGCAATGGGAAACGAGCAAAAAGTAGCAAAACACTTTCACTGGCGGTGCTCGAGCACCCAAAATCCTGCCTCTTCCACAAGCACATCTTTGCGTTTTATCTTTTTTGTGAGTGGCAGCGCAGCTGTATAGGCTTTAACCAATTATTGAACAGATTTTTTAACAACCAATCAATCGTTGAACATTTCACTAAAGCCATATCAAACTGTTGATAACATGATGGAGAAGATCATTTTAAATGTAGTAGAATTTCCCAAAACATCATAGAGAGATAAATGTAAAAACAAAAATCCATAGCGTGTGTGCACAAGTTGTTATGCCAGAAAAAAAGCTAACTGTGTCTGACATGAAAACTATGCTTGTCATATTCCCATGAAGTGATAAATAACAAATAACACAAAAACACCATTTTTGTTATGTTTAATCTAATTTTAAGTAAATACAAATGTTACCTTGTCGATTGTAAATGTGGCAACGTTCGCTCTGAGACCGCGATGCGAGCACCGCCACAACTGCACAAAGCACTTCCACTATGAGAGAAAGCAGGAGCCACATGGCGATTTCAACACTTGCCATGTCCCGTGTGAAACGCTTTATTCTATTGGCAGCAGATTGCAAACATTCAGGTGCATTACTATTGTATTGTTTCTTGTACCTCTTGTCCAGCTACTCTCTTCGCAAGCCTCCTCATTCGACCTCCTCCCAACCTTGCTGGCAAACAGACACCGCACGATCGTCAGAAAGCCAATGACTTCATACTGGGGTTCCTGATGGGAGGCGATGAAGACTGAGGGAGAGGACTGCAGAGTGAGGTGTTCAGGTGGTTCTGAAGCATAAAAAGACTCTTGAGGTGTGTTTGTGGCTGGTCTTCTGGGAGATATATGGCCCCCCCTGCACTAAGATGGCTAACAGCCTCCGTGATGAAAGTTTGGCACTGTTGGATAGTCCTGTTTTGCACAGACATTGCCCATTGGTTACGTTACTCTGTTCTTCTATTCATGCTTCAGAGGAATAGATGTCAGTTTATCTCTGCTCCCTGAATGTGTTGCTCTGGGAGTATTAATAACTACACTTTAACCCTTACAAACTTCATCTTTTTGACTGTAGCATCTATAATACTACGTGCACCCCCAGTTTCTCTGGTTTTGACCTCTGGATCAGTGCTGTAATGCCAAATCCGATATTCCCGATCATATTTGACTGAATGTGACTCATGGCTACTCAAAAGAAGATCTTTGTTACACTAAAGGAAAGCTATGTATTGGAGATTGTATTGACTGCTGCTGCCAGTTTAAATGCTCCCTCAGAGCCCAGAGCACATTTTTCCACCTGTCTCACGCTTCCTTTTCTCTTTCGAAAAATGACCTTCACAAAGAAGTGTTTCTGACAAGGTGACTTAGACAATCGACTACCTTTCAGAGTGGAGGAGAAGTCTGGACTATGATCTTTACTCACTGTTCTATCTGAATCATGATGAATCAGCTGACTTTGTCCATTGTGGTGTACTGTGCATATTATTTATGTTTTCCAGTCTCATACATCCTTGTTGTCCTCAGCATTGGGCATTTGTATGTCCTCCACATATGAATCTGTTTTCAGAATAGACTCCTCAGTCTGTTGTGATTGCACATCCAAACTCATAATCCTTAGTCATCTTCAATAATAGCAATGAGCGTCAACATCAGATGTGGTAATCTTTATCAGATTTGGACTCTGGGGCTGATACTTTTATTTTCTTGAGGACTTATTCTTTAACAGATCTTCTCTGGATCCTGTTGTGCTACAGAGACGTTAACATTTTAACTGATCTGCTCACTGGGTCTTTTATTGTTCTGTCATGTCCTGTAATGAAGATGCAAACGTGGTCCTTCTGTTTATATGTATGCTGTGTGTTATACTTACCCAGACTGGGATAATTTTGTGTATGTTTACAGTCTTTGTGTCCTTTGTTGGTGTTGTTTCATGTTACATTTACACTTTATATTTCCATGTAGTGACTTGCTGGCATATGTTTCTCTCTCTTGAACTCATAGTACATATTGGGATTCTGTTGATCTTATTTGTGAGTGCCGATTGAAATTCTGCTGGTTTTTACTCCTTGCGCCAGTCAGTCTGGTTTTGTTGAACAGTGTGTGAAGAGGAAGTCTCTTCTGTTATACCAGCATTAATCATCACCCCAATGCTCAAATATTATTGTAACACAAACCACTAGAGCTGTTTCTCCACGTAATGCGTGTGACATGTTTCCCCTGTCCATTTGCAATATTTCCTCAGAATCTCACAGGAAATGTTTTGTGTGAGGCTTGCAACTTTGAAAAAGAGTTGTAATCAGTTTCCGACCAACTCTGTGTCCTGCCTTCCTTTACTTTTAGACATAAATGTGCAAAAATGGTTGCTTTATGGGCACAACAGCTTGTCACTGGGACCGTGCTTTTAAAGGGATGACTGTACCTTATCTACCCCTAAAAGGTGCATATTTGTACCTTAGAGTACATGTATCTTTAAGGTACTGATTTAGGTTTTAGGGCTAAATTAGGTACAAAATGTCATTTGGGTGCTGCCCTAGTAACAAGCTTGTACAATTTTTTGCACTTATTTTTCTGATAGTGTTAAACTCTAAGTAGGGATGTTCTGTGAATGATATTGTCTGTGGCTGAATGTCCTTCAATGATCCACTCTCAATTCTCAGTCTAAATCACTTCACATCTGCTGCCATATTTACAAGCTTGTGTCTTTGTCTGAGCTTTCTGTTGGGTTTATGTTTTCTAATTTCTGCTTTGGAAAGGGCCACCATAGAACTCGGCTGAAATCACTTTTTTCAATGCCAATAGATGATGTTTCTGGGAGTACCTCATTGCAGATGGCCATTATACAGATTTCTGGTGTTCTGTGATCACCACCCCATCTGTTTGTTTCTTTTTGTGTCCTGTCTTTCTTTCCATTCAATTTTTGTAATGATCCTGGTACTTTGCAGCTGGGTACTTGCACATACTTTGTTTTATTTTTGGGGGGTGGGACATCTAATTTATTCAATAAAATAAAGACATTATGAACGTATTACTGGGATTTCTTGATTTTTTTTTAGCTAATGTCTATTACTATTGCTCAACTTTATTATTGGAGTTTATTCAAATAATACTAAGTAATACTAGTACAAGCTCTTCAGACCTGAACTGTCACTGTCCCGTCTGCACTTGTGTAACTGCTTTCTGAAGGAGTGGCCTGCAATCATGTTGCAGTGGCTGAATTGTTTCTGTTCCATGTGAAAGGTTGATCTTCTGACACTGTTCCCCTAGTTAGTCTACTTTGTGTTCAGTGAGAGATCCAACAAGCGTGTGTGACATTCTCAGCCCTGACGTCTATATAGACCCCCGGCTTGTGTGGTTGTCATCATCTTTTGCTTTCCTGCTGCTGTCATGGCTCTGCTGAGAGTGTCATCGTACCGTAAGCTGTTTGAGGAGGAGCAGTGGAGCCAGGCTGCAGGACGCTGTGGAGTCCAGGCCCGCTCCGCTGCCAGGTCAGTGCTTTTAGATCTGAAAGCCTTACACATATTGCTGGTACATATTGTAAATCAGCATAGCGTTGCTATTTTGACATTTCAAAGCATTCCTCCATTTAAATGTTTATTGGCTAAACATCTACAAAATGGAGATTGTTGGCCGAGTTTAATTTTCACTTTGCTTTGTTGATTTAAAAAAAACTGTAATATTGTGAAATATTACCATTTAAAAGCTGGTTTCTATTTAAATATATTTTAAAAGGTAATTTATTCTATGATGGCAAAGCTGAATTTTCAGCAGTCATTCCTCCAGTCTGTAGTGTCACATGAAATCATTCAGAAATCATTCTAATATGCTGATTTGCTGCTCAAGATACATTTCATATCAATGTTGAAATCAGTTGTGCTGCTTAATATTTCTGAATAAAAAAAATTAATAAAAGTATCAATTAAAAACAAATAAACGCATAACTTTTGAACTATGGTGTGTATATACTGTATATTTCTTAGTTTCCTAAAATACTTGACACTGAAAAGTTTTCAAATGTTTTCTATTTACTTGTTTGGATACAATATTTACCCATTTGGCTCATTTTTAACTGTACCGTGTAGTCACACTAGGAGTTCTGTGTGAAGATGATTATTTAAACAATGACTTCACTCTTTATTCTTTGAATTATAAATACACTGCATAAATGTGTCATTAGTTAAGCTCTTTTGTGTACATCCTCTTTTGCTTTAATATTGTTTGCTTGGTTTGCTTAGAAAATAAACATGCCATTTCAGACACTGGAAAGCTTTCGGTCTGTTTGACAGGGGTAGAGTTTCTGTGAGTGAATGTCCCGAGCTGGATTTTGCTGCAGCTCGTGCCCTAAACAAGGAGGGTGTGGCTCGATTTGTCAGTGAACGCTCTGTCATCGCTGCCCTCAACGATCGCCTGGCCGGCCTCATCAATGTGGTGAGACATGAAAATGTTCACACTCACACTCACACCCAAGGTTCTGCTGGGTAACAACCAGCTATGCTCATGCTGAATCTAATGGTCTCCCTGTGTGTGGCCCAATTATCATATTTCCATGATGTTTAATGGGGTCAGTCATTTGCCTGAGGGTGTGAAGAAAATCATATTAAGGCCATGAAGATGCCGTCACAGTGTCCTCTACTGCATAGTGTAATATGATACAACATTTTGAGCATAAGCCATTACTCATATATATTGCATGTCCTCTACTCTCAAACGTTACCTTATGTGTGGCTGAGGTAGGTTCGGTCTCTAGAGGAGGAGAATGAATCTCTTGAGGCTGAAATCATTGAGCTGGAAGAGAGACTAGAGCCAGAGCAGATCACCACCGTCAGCATCAGCAGCCCTGCCGACTACAGCCTGGAGGCTGTGATAGAGAGGCTACGGAAAGAAAAGGTACCACTCAGAAACTGGCCTGAGTGTTGATGGATTTTTATGCTTTATTTGATAACATTACATTGATTTAAGCTGTGTGTGTTTTCTCCTCAAATTTCTGTTGTTTCTTTAACACGATCTATTCTGTTGATTCTTTCATTGCTGCTTACTGGTGTTTACCTCTTAGGAGGAGATTTTATGTAACACAGAGGAGCTGAAGGGTGAGCTGTGGCGTCTGCAGATGAAATATGATCAGGTGGTTGAGCACAAGACTCTCATCCTGCAAGAGCGTGAAGATGTTTCTTTGGTAATGAAAAATGCAATGAAAACTGCATGTTATTTGATATGTGATACACTGAGCCACATTTAAAGACAGATTTATAAAATATTAATTTTACAATTAATACGTTTTTCAAACGGAACATATCCAATCCAGTGTTAATTTACTATTATTTATATACTACTATAAAATATTTATATACTTTTGTAAAATATTTTGAATTAGCTTTTATTTGTATATTTTCAGTTTTAATTTTAATTTTAGTTTATTTCAATTGCTAAAAACTATTTTTAAGTTTTAATTAACAATAGGCCAATCAAAATATACAAACGTTGTTTGTCTTAAATTAGAAAAGTTTATCCTTCATTTTATTGTAGGATAGTTTCTCAAGTTTAAAAATAAATGAGACATGCCTTGCTTGATATTTTGTTATCTAATGTAATGAAATTAATACATTAAGTGTATTCAAATACTTTTTGGATGTCACAGTGCAGTATTGAACAGTAAGTAGTCATTCAACAGATAAGCAAAACAGAAACTGAAGCACCCTGCCACCTCCCCACCAGATTCAAATCTCTGCATTCATACCCCAGAATATATAACTTTAGTGATATTCTACACTTCTGCACCACTAGATGGCAGTGTTAGCCTGTGCTGCGGGTGGGATGTTCTGACTCCAGTGGAGGTGTGTGTAAGTCCCTGGAGTGGCACAGCACAGCTGCTGCTCCCAGATCCGCTCTGGAGAGTCCTGATTACAGGCCCCGCTGACTCCCGGCCAGCGGCCACTCTGAAACCCGAGCTGCTTTCTGTAGAAACCACTCCGTCACCCCACAGATGTCAGAGCACATCTCCAGTAAAAGAGCAGATGTGGGAAAGCTTTCACTGTGCCTAATAATTCACTCATTCAGCCTCTCATATCTCCTAGATGCAACAGAGCAGGGCTTGGCGCTCAGGCTGGGCTGAGATGAGAATAAAACAGGAAGAGATCCAAAGAGGTAGTTATGATGGAGCCACAAGTATAATATAGTTGCAGTTGTAGAAGGTAATATACTTTAGAGACATAAGCATGACGTTCTATATACAGTTTTGTATTTTCACTAGTTTAATTTCAACAAATTGGTTTTAACTTGCATTTTAAAGAAGCAATAGCAGTGGTTATATTAAAAAAATCTGGCATGAGAATGTATGATTTTAAGCACCAGTGCTGCATCTGGCTGGAATGTGTCCACCATAGTGAAGTTCAGCCCTTCGGTGGTGTGGAATAGAGGAAGCAAATCGGCATCGAAATGCTGTCTAGACTCTCTCCAGTACTGGGCTTGTGTTCACGCTGAGATAACGGGAACAACGGCCACTGTGCCAATTCTGGGCTCCGGGGAAGCTTGTGTGTGTGCTGAGCGCGTCCTCTGCCGCCCAGATCCATCGTCACACTGCAGCATTCACATGCAAATGCTTTCATTCTGAGTAATTGAATTCATCGCCAATTAATCAGGCACTTAAGATACCCAGATGAGCCGAATAAAATGGGGGACATTAGGCTACGTACTGTATGTGGATTTCATCTCCCCTGCATTGCAGTCTTTGCCCGGGCACAACCTGGTGGCACTGAGGATGCTTGTTATAGAAGATGTAGAGGGTAAGTGCTTTGTGTTTGAATTGACCTTTATTTCCGCTTCCCCACTCAGGAGGTGGATGTAATTACCACTGACTGCCTAGCCCTTCGAGAGCAAGTGGCCATCTATGAGGAGCAGCTGGCCGCCATGGAGAGGCAGCACCAAATGGTAAGGCCATGTAGAATGTGGCGTGAAAAACACTTCTTGTTACTACTCCTTTGAAATTGGAAAATGTTACCTTAGACCTCTGAATTTTGTCACAGACTTGTGGGGGTTTCGCTATTTAAGGTGTCTCCTCTGATCGTTAGGGGAACAGGTTTAGGGGAATGGAGACTGACAGGAAACACGGTTCCTCAAACACAGGATGAATGAATGAAGTACATGGGGAGTCTGCGGGTACGCAATGGCTGGAAAGAGAGAAATATCTGTTGACCTCCCTCTGGGACGTGCGGTATAACTTACTCCTGGTGTATGAAATGAAAACAGAAGTTCTTCTTGTTTTATTAACTGCTATTATTATCTTGATACGTCTGCCGCTCTCTCATTATTCATGTTGACGAGAACAAGCTGAGACTCAGACTCAATCTCCTTTTTATGAACACTTCATTAGGGCCAGATTAATGAACAGCTGCCCTATCGTGCACAGGCAGATATTGTTACCTGAGTAGAAACCAAAAGCAATGATATTGCGTTTGTTCACAGAGACTGGAGAAGCTGTGTGAGCCCCGGCCTCTGGATGAAGGTTCTCCCGTTGTATCCCTGCAGTTCCCAACCTTTGATATCACTCCAGCCATCATGGACATCAAGGAGTACTACAGCGAGCTGGCTGAGAGCCTCACGGTGAATTACACACCAGTATATACTCCAGTGGTCTGAACAAGCTAAATTGACAGCTTTGGTGGCATTTACCCTACTGTTCTAAAATTTGGGTTCAGTAACACATGCTGTCAATTGAGTTTGTATTAACTTGAAACATTTCTTTTGAAGGATCTGGTCCCCCACCATCCACCCACCCCACACTCCTAAAAAAATGACTATTCTGTGGGACAGAAAGGAGAAATGTAGCATAATGTTCATGCTGCTCTTTTCCATATTATAATAGTGAATGGGGATGGACACTATCCAGCTCTGAGAAGGGACAAAAAGTTCAATATTCCATATAAATGAGGACCGAATTGTCTTTTTGGGTGAACTAACCTCTTAACACAACAGTGCTTGTTTTTTCCTTCCTCTTTCACACTTTACTTCAGGGGGGCAGTTTTGTGGGACAGATAGCTCTGTCCACATCTAGCACAGAGCACTATTGTCCCCTCTGTGTCGTTAGAGGAGTGAGGGCTCCCTAAAGGTCATCCTACAGCACCAGTGCCCTCTGACCCTGTTTGCCCTAGGAGTGGGTGCTCTTGACTGGGGTCGCGGGGGTAATCAGAGCTCTGGAGCCCTTCCCAGGCTCCTATGCAGAATGGGTCTGGAGAGGAGAAGAGAGCACTTCTACAACAGGACACTGGAGAGCCTCTATAGGCTCAACAGTCTTCTAGTGTGTGTTTGTGTGTGGGTGTAAGATAAGCAGGCCAAGAACAACTCCAGCTAGTGTGCTACTAGTCATACATACACAACCAGTTTGCACACACACACACAAACACATCCTTTACCACCTTTTCCCTGTTTTCATTTGGTCTGCTTTTGTATTCATTGCTCTCTCAGGTGGTCTCAGAACCATAAACTGGTGCTTTGTTTCATTAGCACCGCACAAGGTCCAATTGTCTCACTCACAATTGATATTGATTGGGATTTGGGGGGAACAGTAATTGGAGGCTGATTTTTGACTGGTTGCACCTGCTCACCTGATGTGCCTTAATTTGCTCTTCTTTCTTCTGGGAATAATCAGTGATTCATCTTCACTGCCTAGTACTCTCTATAGAACTCTGCCTCATGGGTGGTAACTCTTCTTTAGAGATGCAGGAAACCTGAATCTGTAAACCTTTCCTGCATTTTAGTTTGAATCCGCTTCCGCCATTGATGCCGCAGGAAAGGGGAAGGAGCAGCAGCTGGCTAAGTTGACTGGAGGGAAAGTGAAGGACATCTCCAAAGAGACTGACGTGAATGTCCTCAAGAACTTGGTAAGTGAGTTTCCTCTCAACGACACAATTGAGCTGTGACCCATCAAAAGACACTCCAGACTGCCACTAAAATGGTTGCAAATGAGGCCTAAAACAAAAGGTTTTCGACAATAATTTAAAATGTAGTTTACATTGGTGGTTGTCTCATTAAAGTGCACACCACTGTTTTAATAACAATAACCAACACCGTATGAGTTGCAAAGAAATATTTTTTATGAATTATTATGAAATGTCTCGATTCGAACTCACTCTTGATCTCAGTTCAAATCAGACCCTCTCAGTGAATCGATCAGATCAGTTACTTACTGAGGTCACAAAAGACTCCCTCACTGAAATGCTAGTCATTTTTTCAGTGATGATAGATTCGAAATAAACTGGGAACAATTTAAAAACTTTTAAATATATCACTAAAAGCATCATTGGTGTTTCACAATGCCATGTCCTCAGTCAGACTGACAGTGGAGGAATAAAGGAAGAGAACTCCCGCTGCCCAGAGTGTTTATTCTAAGAGATTGGACCAGGAGGATGTGAGGAGTGTATAGTCTATTACAGTGTTTATCTCTCTCACTGTCTTCCATTATGAACAATACATTTCACAGTCTGCCAACGCACTCTCTCCCCCAATCATAAACTTCATAAACTTCACACATTCCTGCAGTGCCTCGGGAGACAGCAAATCGTACTGAGCTGTAGTAATAAAGTCTCACCTGTCAGCCTCCCTCACCGGCAGGAAGAGAAACTTTAGGTTGAAAAAGAAACCTAAAGAAGGCAGGGAAGGAAAAAGTGACGGATGCATTAGCGTTAAGGGAAATCATTCAGGATTTATGTTTGAAATGATTAGGAGCTGCTTGCTGACTTAGTTTACATCCTGAAGAGCAAGGAAATCATTGGTCAGCCACAACTCACACCTTTACATTTGAGAAAACAATCAGGGTGGTTAGGTTCTAATTATTGTGGTTGTGGTCGTAGCCCCTCTCTTAAAATAAACCGACCGTCTCGAACCACACCGCTCACTCTCATAACACAGGATCCTGATCGCTGATCAGTGATAGACAGTCTGCACTGCTTCATCTTGCTTTCCCCCTTCATACAACATTCTCTTTATTTTGCTCTCCTCATTTGTTTCCTACAGTAGCTTGTGTCAGAAAGCTTTGCAGGTAGGATAAGGAGTAGGAAGACATCAATGCACATTTGAATCCAGTTTTTGTGTTATGTCATCTCTACTAAAATGCCTTCAAACAGTCAGTTTTTGAAAGCAGCATAAATGTCTCCTTCACAGTCTATGATATCCAATTCCTTCTTAGCAGTTCAGTGGTTGGTGGAAAGAATGGGAAGCTCACTTGAATTTGTTTTAGATAATGATGAGTGAATGACGATTTAGATAATTGTGTTGTCTTGGAAGATTATGTGAAGGGTCATTGACAAATAAGTGTAAGGTAAAGAAAAGGAACAATCTTTTGAAATACTAATTTTAAACTTGTTATTTCTTAGAAAAGTACTCTATGTATTCAAGTTAGTTTCAGGTGGCTTGCGATTCTTTTATGCCTTTTTTGAGACAAAATATAGACATAGTCTAAAAATGTCATGTGGTGAAACCAAAGTAAAAAGTATCAACTTATCTTGAATACATGTGAGTTTACACAATCTTAATCATTATTTTCAAAAGCATTTTTCAATATATTATAGAAAAGGAAAAAAAGTGTTCTTTTATTTGAGCATTTTTTAGGTTTACACCACATGACAATTTACAACCTGAATGAACCTTTCCTTGTTATAAAAGGGTCAAATCATCTTCCATTTTAGAGACTTATTGAGCTTGACACATGGGTGACCGATTAATGAGGTTTTTCTACATGAAATTAAGGATATTATGCCCCAAACAATTATCAAAATGAATTTTTATTTAAAACTTTTTAAATAAAAGAGATGCACTTACGGCATTGTATATAAAAATTGCATGTTTAATTTTGAATAAAGGAATGGATCTTAGACAACAACAACAAAAAAAAGTTGTTGAAATCCCTGAAATCAGTTTCTTTAAAACGCTGTCTATGATGTTACTGACTGACCTGGCAAGGCAGCTGTCTTCAGTTTCACCCTATCTCTCCTGCCATAGTGATCTGGTTGCTCTCTGAGACAGTTTGGCTAAACAAACCGTTGCTGGTGAAATCAGGTCTCGTTTAGCTGTGTATTACGGCAGAGACACGGCTAGTTTTCTCTCGGGGGGGCAACCAACCAGACCGCCTTACTCTTAATCGAGACCCAAAGCAGACTAACAACCACTTTCATCGCTTGCTGTATCATCAGCTTGTTAACCCTTAATCACTCTTTGGGGTCATTCTGACCCCACTGGACTTTTTTTTATTTTTTTAAAATGTTCCCTTCATCTCAGGGCCATGAAACTCGGTAACTTTTCCTAAATAATCTATCTAAACATGCACAAAAAAACTGGGTTCGATTCGGTTGTTCTAAAAGTGTGTAAAAAAAAAATTTACCGTTTAAGGTCTTTGGGGTCAAAATGACCCCAATTGAAAATGAATGGGAAAATGAAAAAAATGACTTTTTTTATTTTATTTGTCAAAAAAATAAAAGTAAATCCATTATAAATCTGAAATGTTCTACATATAAACCAAGGTCTGGTCCTAGAGCATAAATAGAAAGTAGAACGAACTTTCTATCTCATACACACACACACAGCCACACACACACAAACACACACATGTCATGACTGTAAAGAGAGCATTTTTACAGAAATTGGCAAATAAAATGAACAAAACTGGCATAAATCTAAAAAAAATTACATTTAAATCAAGGTCTGGTCCTAGAGCATAAACACAAAGCGGAACGAGCTTTCTATCTCACACACACACACAGCCACACACACACGTATGCATATTTATGCATCCTGTTCATTACAGTTTATTGGTGTTGTTGTTTTGTATCATATTGGTTTATTTACTTGGTTTATTAAATTTATTTTGTTCTAAAATCTCTTGTTCTAAAAAAATAATAATTGTTGATGAATAATTTTCTAAAATAAATAGTGTGTGATTACAATCATGTCATAGTGCTGACTTGTAATGTTTCTGCAAATGTATGTATAATAATTTACAAAAGCAGATCATTCAAAATATATCAGACAACAACAACAAACTCTAACTTTGACAAAAATATTTTATGCAGTTCAAAAAATATATATCATATATATATTAAGTTGTGAGGAGAATTTGAAGCATCAAGAAAAATGAAGTGAAAATGAATGAGTCTCTATGGACCTCTACTGGAAATATGTGGTCATTGCACTTTCTTTCTTTAATTATAATTTCTAAAGTTTTTCCACAAACCTGCAGATGGCAGTATTCTATCCCTAACACATAGAGCAATGTCCAAAAACTATTTAGATTTAATTAATATCATAATTTAAGTGATTTTTTCTTTAAAAAATCATTTTTCATGTGCCAATTTATGGCCTAGTTATGTAATTGTGCAGTAAATAAGTAAAAAACTTCAAAATTTCCACAAAAACACAGCATAAATGTATAGTTGAGAAGTAAATAAAAAAAATTATATATAGTTTTCCATATAAAAAATTTATATTTCCTTATGCAATCGCTCTTTAAAAGTTTGGGGTCAAAATGACCCCAAAGACCTTAAGTGTTATCCTTTTCTAGGAGTGATTAAGGGTTAATAACAGAGCTCGGAGCCTCCCAGGATCTACCTGAAAGAGAAACAGAGCGTGCAATCTCCATCCATCTCTGACAGCTGACTGTTTAACTTACCTGATTACAGTAATTACTCACAGCAGGGCAGCTCGTGCACAGAGGTGTGGCTGACAGTTCTCTGTGTTGTGTTTGTTGAAAGGTGAATATGCAAAGTGAAATGTCAACAGTTTTCAGACATGCTCACACAATTACTAATTTAAGACCAAAATAGGCATTAATTACAACATCATGTTTTGTTAAGCACAGCTCTTTGTTGTTATACATTGTGTATCTGCATCTGTTTATGCATATCTTTGGACTTGTCCACATTGCAGTCATCAAAACTATGAAATAAATAGAAATTGCATGGTGACATAAAATGGTAAACAAATCAAAACTATCCTTCAAATTGTATAAATCACAGCTGCACATTCTGGACAATCTCACCAACTTCACATGATGCCATCTAAGGGGCATTTTAAAGAGTACTGAAGGATCTCATCATATAGGCTGGACACTTACTGGTTGCTTTTCCTCTTTGGTGTAAATGCATACATTAATACATTCAGTAATACACATTCAGTCAGCTTTGGCCAAACGTTTGACTGGTGCTGTATATGTGTAATTGTAGATTGCAGAGCTGCAGAAAGAGGTGGCAGAGCTGGAGAAACGTGAAGATGAGTTGGAGGCTGAAATAGAAGCCAAGAAAGCCAAATACCTGGAGGAGATAGAAGAGCTGGAGGTACAAGCACTCGCTGTTCATATTTTTTCTGCAGCAGCTCTCAGTATCTCACCAGTGTGTTGTTTCTGTCCAGAATTACATTTGTCAGCTGGAGAGGAGGAGGCTGATCTTCAGTTCCAGATGAGGATCAAAGTGGGGACTATGAAGAACTGCTGAATCAGAAGATGAATCTAGACATAGAGATTGCTGCTTACAGGTGATGCATGTTATCATGATTATCACTATTGCTCATACATGATACACTACCTTTGAAAGGTTTTGGGTTGGTCATTTTTTTAAAATGTTTCTAAAAGTCTGTTATGCTCATCAAGACTGCATTTATTTGATCTAAAAGAGTAATATTGTGAAATATTATTACAATTTAAAATAAATGTTTTATATTAGAATTCATTTTAAAATGTAATTTATTCCGTTGATGGCAAAGCTGAATTTTCAGCATCATTACTCCAGTCTTCAGTGTCACATGATCCTTCAGAAGTCATTCTCTTTGGGCTCTTTTAGATGTGAATCAGTAAACAACAACTTAAACCGACCTTAGCGAAAGCCCTGTAATCAACCTTAGCATTGTGACAGTTTTTAGTATAAAACAGTATTAGTATAAAATTTTAAATATGACTATAATGGAGGTAAGACAAAAAATAAATAGAAAGAAATCACATAAAAATAAATCATAAACAACAAAATATTTTTAAAAAATAATAATTTTACAGATAATAAATTGTTGAATTATGTCATTGCACTGCAGGGTAAATGACTGACACAATGAACTATTCCAGAGGCCTGGAAGCGCATCCCCTTACAGTCGCAGAAAGCATGAAGTCATTTCCTGCTTCCCTAAATGCGTGTCTTTTCATGGCATCACCGGATTGGGAATACTCCCAGTCTCCTCTGATGTATGTGGCATGATGACGCATGCACAACGTGACCTCAATCCCTTGAAATGCCCCTAAAATAGAGGTTCCTGGCCCTAGAGGTTCAGGAAGTGACCAACTTACAAACAAAGGCTCATTAAAATAGACAGAGGGAGCTGGTTTTGTCTTGGTCGACAGGCCATGCACTGTTGTCCCACCTCTGTGCCTTTTGCATATGTACATAATTTTTCTCAATAATATACTAGATTTATATTACAGCTGCTTTCTCTTCCTTGATGAATAAGAGATGAAGGCTTGGCTTGTATGTTCTTGCAGACTTTAGAGAGCTGTCTGCTCGACAAACCCCTAATGACACCATGCTGTCTCCTTCATTGCCATTTGGCTTGGGAAAAATCCCAAATGCAGATTTTGCCAGATGCCAAGCGTCTCTGATGCCACATTCAGCATCATTATCAGTTCAAAACAGTACAGACTGCACATCATTCATCCCAGCATCTGTGCCAGCCTCTCGACAGACATTTTACCGTGGTATACAGTTGCTTAAGATTATCCTTAGATCAGGGCTACATTGAACCCTGTGACACTATATGTTTCCATCCAAAGCTGCGAATTTAACTTAATTGGAATATTACATAAAACATTTATAAATAAAGCATCTGTTCAAGAGAACAAAATCACGTCCTGGGAAATTGGGGCAAAATATCTGTAATAAAAAGGGAAGTTGCTGCAATTAGAGAAGCCAATTTGGCTCTTTTTGCCAACATCAAAATGACTTTGCTTCTCAGAACATGCAGACAAAATGCAATAAACACTGTCATGTTACCTTGCCTTCAGGTGTTTGGGAACGCAATTGTTTGAGATGCTTCCGAGAGGGGGTTAAACCAAATCATTCTGATGACAGACTTTGGTTCAGGCATTTCAGAATTCAAACCAACATTGTAGATGCTGTGCAATGCGATTGGTCCACTGGTTAGTCCAGTTACCCAATCACATCCTCTGTTGAGGCAAAATCAAAAGGTTTTGTTTTGTTGATGTGAGGGATTTATTCGGTAAATGTGTTTTCATCGTAGTTTATGGGCATGTTTTCTTGCCAGATAAAACAAAATATCTGCTTCAATTCAGCGCAAAACTTTTTATATATGCATCCAGTGATTTTTTTTATGCAATATCCCAAAATGTGCATAAAATAGGTGGATGGAAACTGCTACTGATTTGGGTTGGTTAGCAGTGAAATAGTTACCCTAACCTTTCACTAGTTCAGATGAAAGGAGGGAAGCTCAAGCTATGGTTTGGGTCAAATATATGCAGATTGAATATTGTTGTTTTTTCCTGCTCCAGGGGTTTGGTTGAAGAAGAGGTGGAGAGACTGAGCTGCTTGTAAGATGCAAGAATGTGATGCTCTTCTCTGGACTGAAGCAGACACAAAGAAACGCTAAAACCAAAATTTCAACCCTTAACAACGAGTCTCACAAATCAGGATAGTAAAGAAAACAGCTGTCAGACACACTTAACCTTCTGAGCAGATGTAAAGCTTCACTGACAGATGAACTTCAGGGAGTGTGTGCAAGCTCATTGATAACAGGTCAGTGGCAGGTATCCCGGGGTCTTCAAGAAACACTGGATCTGTGCAGCAGTGGGAGTGTTGGGGATTTTCAGCACAGGAATCTTCTACTTGCAGTTTGATCACTGAACATACATGCACTATACTGTCAAAAAGTTTGGGATAAGTAAGATTTATTTTTAAAGAAATTAATACTATTGTCCAGCAGGGATGCATTAAATTAAACAAAAGTGACAGTAAAAGGCATTTGTAAACTTACAAAAAAAATTATTAAAAAAAACGCTATTCAACATAGAATTTTTACAAATATGATTAGTTTCCATAAAGATATTACACAGCTTAACTTTTCAACATTGATGATAATAAAAACTGTTTCTTGATCTGCAAATTATCTTATTAAAATGATTTCTGAAGGATCGTTTGACACTTAAGACTTGAGTAATGACAGATCACAGGAATACATTACATGTTAAAAAATATATTGAAACACAAAGCAGTTATTTTTAATTCACAATTTTTACTTTATTTTGATCAAATAAATGCAGCCTTGGTAAGCAGAAGAGACTTTTTCAACAACAAAAAAATCTTAACAACCCCAAACTTTTGAATGGTAGAATACATCATGTTTCATTCTCACTTTAGAGTTGTATAACTCTGCAGATAGAGCCTGATGACAGTCACTTTACCTTTAACCTCTCCTGTTCTGTCCAAAAGCTGTCATGTGTACTTAGACAGATGAAGATTGTAGCTTGACTACACAACTTTTTGATTGGATAAAACATACATATTGACAGATAAGGCAACTAAAATTCATGAATAACTCTAGTACTCCACATTTTTCATTGAGTTGTTGGACTTTTTGCTTGTCCCTTATAATCTGCAGCTTGTTTTTATAAAAACATACTGACTCTCTTCTGTGCAACAACTTACAGCGTTTAAATAAATATTTGCCTTTAAAAAAATCGTTCAGTCGTTTTTCTTCTGAACTCTAAGTTGAGTACATTTCACTTTTATGGGAGTGTTCTCTGCCGACATGGACTTGAAAGAGACCGCAATCGTCCTTCTGTCAGTCAAGTGCCGTATCGTTTCACCACCTTTGAAGTCTTAGAGAGGAGCGCTGTGGAGTTTTACCCAGCAAGCCCTTCAATCTTCATACTGACCCTCACTTGTAAGCGCCCTGTGCTATTAACCCTATCAGAGGCTTGTTATCTGTGCATTTAAGATGAAAAATGCAGCTAATAATGGATTAGATAAGATTATCCAGGACCCGTGAATTCCTGTTGAATTGAAGCCCATCCGTAAGGGCTGCGGTGTGGCTGAACTGACCTGTGCAGCCAAACTGACTGCTTTAATTCTGTGGATATGAAACATGGCCAGCAGGAGAGGAAGTCGCTCTGTCTTTGGGGCCCTTATTTTCACTGCTGAGGTACTTAGTCATTCTTGTTGCCCAAGGGCACCAGATCACCCTGAACCTCCCCCGCTTTAAATACACTCACCCACCCCTAAGCCTTCTGGGTGCTTCTGATGAAGTATGGGAACCCTGGGCCTGGTCTGCTGGTCTGTGGGGACTTTAGTTTGCTTCTGGCCTTTCCTGAGGTTTGACAATGGGAAAGGGGAGGAAAGGATCTGACATCAGCAGGAGGGGATCAAAAGGTCATGCAGGGAAATCTAGCTGGGCATTTTCTTATTCGTTGCACATTGTTTTGCATATTTTTCCCGATTGTTTCTGTCTCTAATGCGATGAATATTGTGTTCTCATTATTTGCTAAGTTGTTTACCGCGCGCTGATGTACCTCCAATTAAATTTGATCAATGAAACATTTCTTAAACACAGGCAATGCCTTTTTAAATCAATTTGCACTACATTGTTAATTTCGTAGGGATGGTGTGTACGTCATTTGCAATTTCATAATTTCAATTTTCCCAATTTTGAAAAACCACAACTTTTCTAGGCTGAAAACAAATGATTAAAACAGAAAAGACTGCTCTTTAAAACATTAACATAATTATTTTGATGATAATGGCAGGTTTGGACATGATGTATTAGTATGGGAGTTTTTACCCCACTCAGTGGACCCTTATGGGAGGTTTGAGAGGCTATTAACCCCTTGTAGGCCAGCAGTGACATTGAGAGGTCAGAGGCCGGTCTTCCTTTTAGCTTTCAAACCTTGACAACTTGGCAGTAGGGGTCAGTCATCAAAGCTCAGGTTTGGGTCAGCGGTCAGCGACACCCCTGGCCTTTTAATCCCAATGCCCTTGATGAGAAGTGAAAATGGAGGCAGAGATCGAGGGAGAGACATCTATGAATAACAAAGATTTAAAACCAGCTCCTAATCTTCACTAATACTAATGCTAATGAAAGTTTACACACCTGAGTCTGGTCAGTGTTATTGCTACCCAGAAGGCCAGCCTGTGTGTAAGAATGAATACACTGTTGTAAGTACCGTAATAAGGTTTAAACTAAGACTAAGATGTTGAATAATTAATGATTAAAAATTAATTCATTAAAAATTGGAAATTATATTTTGCATAAACAAAATGGAGCCTTTTAGGGCCATAAAGATTCATTAATTTCGTTGTGACATTACTTTAATAATAATTTAGCACATTTTCTCCCCAAATGTTCATTACCTTGCCTAGTGCATTAAGAGTATTATTTTTTATTTTGGTAGTTAACTTTTTTTTTTGTGGTTGTTGGTAGAATCCAAAATATTTTAAATGGTGGTTATCATTATTGTAATACAGTATTTTTTCACATGCTTTATTTATTAAAAATGTTTAAATATAAATAAATGTAATTGTATATAATCTAAAATATACAAAAAAAATACATATTCTTTTACACAATTTAACAATTTATTATGATTTAATACAAGAAAACAATGTTATAATGCTCAAATAAAAAAACTGCAATGGTACTAAAAATGGGGTTAATTTCTTTCAATTTTGGTGTGAAATAAGACCCGGACATGTTTAAATTTTCCCAGTCATGTTTAGATTTACCCTGTACCCCACACATATTACAGGGGAATTTCACATGAAGAATGGCATCCAACCTTGCATAAAGTAGTCATTGGCAACACCTATGATATTTGAGCCAAACTGAACATGCTGTTTCAGTCATGAAAAATTGGATTAGGAATTTAAGGTAATGTTCACTACGAGAGCAGCTTGTGATTTAATTCAGCGTTCACCTTTTGATAGACACACTTGGCTGTTTTATCCCAACCTGACCGACTGAACAAATAATCAAAGTCCCTTTGAAAGAGAAAACTCATTTTTAAGGTTCAAGTATGATGTGTCTGAAAACGAGACCAAGCATGTTATTACAGCAAATAAACAAAGACAGGGAGGGGGATAGTAAAGAAAGAAAACAACGACTGTGAAAATATACAAAAGTGAGAGTCAATTGAGAAAGTCTTTCCATAATAAGAACTGAACAAATAATAAATTACAGAGGTTGCCTTAGCTACAGGGAATCGGCAAGATGTTGCCAGCCGAAGAAAGGCGGCGTCACTCTTTCACTTTCACAGTGAGAACACCAAACACCCTTCCTTTATTTTTTCTTGTTCATTCTGATGATAATGCACAAGTGAAAAAGTCTTCTTGGCATTTTGGTTCACATTTGATAAAGAATCTCATCATTCATGAGGTTACTTTGTTTCTTTGTGACATAAATTCCATTGGGATGTTGAAGGTTAATGATTTTGCAAACAGAGACTCTGTCCAGGTGCTTCTTTCATCTGGCTGATGGATCAACATAGCAGGATGAATTTAGAGCCTGACTTTGACAGGATCTCAAGTGTAAATTTCATCGTCACAACCATCTAAACAACTTTTATTCAAACCAAAAAGCATTATTAGCACCCATACCAACAGACAATAACATAATGTTTATTATAAACAAAAGCTGCAGTTTTGTCATCTGCCGCTTTAAATGCTCTAGTCTAGCTCTTTAAAGTCGAGTGGATTCTGATTGTCTGTCAATGTTCATCAGCTGAAAAAAAAATCATTTTGATTCCAACCATATTGTTCCTCAGTGTATTTATTGTTGTGGTGTTGACTTCCCTAGTTTAATCAATTTAGAACAATTATTAAAGTTCCCCCATATGCTTTTTTTAAATATTACTTTTCATGCAATGTGTAATGCACTGTCTGTGAATGTAAACGGTCTGCCAAGTTGTGAAGCCAAAAGTGCACGCTAAATAGTGTTCATCTCTCAAAAGAAAGAATCGACCCTGAACCTCTTAAACGAGTCGTCAGGAATTCGAATCTTCGAATTTGTGTTCCGGCTACACGTCACTAAATGTGCGTTCCATTTGACAGGGTCCCTACTAGTGATGGGATTTATGGCTCTTTGAGGGGATCCGGATCTTGGCGATCCGTTCCTTTCAAAGAGCCGTTCAAAAGAACGGCTCTTTTGGCTCTTTTTAAATATTTAGTCAGTTTTAAGAAGCCAGCTTGGGGGCTCACTTTATCCTGGAAATAATCACTGAGGAATGATGAGGTGAGATTTGTAGTCAAATACTTAAAACTCAGATATACACACCAATATCTGAGTTTGAATTATTCTGAAATATTGATTATTACCTCATTTTCCATGTGTGGAGTATATTCCATAGGGTTGCACAACATCCCTCTGCTTTAGAAAGTGACATCACTATTTTGGATTTACCTTTAGTAGGCTACAAAGTGTGTGTATGTGTAAAGCTATGTTGACTTATGTTATTCATACAATACCACAAGAACATTTTGAAAAAAATATATATATTTAAAGTTGTAAATATATACTGTAGATACAATAACATGAACATGAACACAAAATGCAATGTAAATAAATACAAAGCAGTTCCGAGAGGCACTCGCACGTGTGTGTGTGTGTGTTTTTTTTTTTTTTTTTACTGGAGTAACCATGTGACGGCGCGTTTGCCGCGAATGTCTTCCGCGCAAGTTGAAAATTTGAACTCGAGCGAATGTTCAAGCGTCTAACTAGACGCGATAGACGCGTATTTGATGCTCTATTCGCGTTCGATGTGAACACACCATTAGGCAGTAGCACCCCTGCGCTGGGTGCGCCCCTTCCCCCATTACTGAGAAGCTAATTTGTGTGCATATGTGTGAAACACGCATAGGAAAAAAAGAACGACAGAAAGAACGGCTCCCCTCCAGCCGCGACTCGGCTCCCATCGTTCATGTTTATGAGCCGTTCAAAAGAATCGATTCGTTCGCGAACGTCACAACTCTAGTCCCTACGCAGTGTTCACTGCTCCCTACTCCCTGAACACGGTACATCAGTTGAAGTGGACTTCACTGACAATAATCGCTCATTTGGAATGCCCTGCATCGTCATCAAAGAAAGACAACAACAGGGTCGCGCAGATTATGATATAACTGAATTAAATATTGTAATTTGCTTTCCTTTCTAATTTAAAATCATATAATAGGCCTATAGATACATTCATCACCCCAACAGTTCATAAAAACTCTAATTTGTATAATAATAACAATATTTATGAATACTCAATACATACGTAAACTCAGAGCCGTTAGAAATTTAAATTTAAAATCTCTTCCAACGGCTCTGCTCTATGGTAGGTTAGTTCAGACTGGTGAGTGGTGACGCTGTGCGCAATGACAGTTGATTTTCGCTCTCCACTTCCTGTGAAGTGATGTATCGATGTTCCCTTATTCCCTACGCCGTTTGCAGTGCCCTTCGAACTAAAGATGTTCGTTCCCTTCGGATTGGAATCTCACTTAAGATGGCGAAATACCCTGTGAAGTCCACTTCACAGTCCACTTACGGTCGAATGGAACGCACCTTAAGTAAGTAACACATTTTCCTAATGCCCGCCAAAGTTCTACATTGTCCGCCCGTGAACAACTTGATCCTAAACAATATAGCTAACTGATGGTTTGTGTTATGTATGTCGACTGAAGAATACGCTGTTTTCTGCTCAGCAAAAGCAAATTCTCTTTGTAAACACTTCCCAAGGATGAGGATGTGAAGAGTCAGTGGTTAAAATTACCACAGCAATACAACACCAGTATAACCTTCTGATGATTATCTCCATGAGGTCTAAATGGGATTTACTAAATGCTTTTCCATTAAACATAGTATAGTACCCACTTTATTTGGACCAACTTGCTCCTCAGAATTACGACCTGTAAGTATGATTAATTATTGATGTAGGCCTATATATTTTCCACAGAGTGTTCAAAATACATAGTTTTGTGGTTTATATTGTGTCTCTGGGTAACTCACGTCATTGCTGTCTGAACTTGTTCAGCTTATAGTGGGTCACTATTGCCTAAAACTGTCTATTAAAGGGTCATGAAACCCCAAACCAAATTTTCTGAGATTTTAACAGAGGTATGTGTGTTGAACACCATTGAAGACAATGTTAGCATGTTAGATTTAGTAATTTTTAGTAATTTAGTAATTTAATAATAGGGTTAAAATGGTTACATTTTAGTTTTTTTCCGCTTTTTTCGTCTTCCGGGTTTAAAATCTTCATCGTGTCCACGTCACAGGCTGTGACGTGGCCGTGCACTGTTAGTGCGTTGATGACTCATCGGTGTCTCATAATTATTAATGAGACTGAGTTCATATCCTATGAGAAGACATTGTCTCTTAATTATTCATGACACCACGTGGATCTTTCCAATAACAGACATGTCAAACTGTGATATCGCGTAGTAGCCTAGTTGAGAGAGACAATCATGGGACGCAGTGTTTGTTTTCGTGGTGCAAAAGTCCAAGTGGTTTGAATATGTTTCCCCGCGATGCTGCCAGGGCTAAACTCTGGCTCCGGGCGGTTGGTTTGATCAACCACGGACACATCTAAACTATAGCGTGTGCCGCAAACATTTTTCTCGAGAGAGAATGGTGGACTTCGCCTTGTTGACGACCAATGCAGGTTGCGTCTTGCGAGTGATGCGGTACCAAGTCCCGAGGACTTTTCTATCCCTTCAGAGGTGTGTGTGTGTGTGTGTGTGTGTGTGTGTGTGTGTGTGTGTGTGTGTGTGTGTGTGTGTGTGTGTGTGTCTAAAATGAGAAGTCCTCACAGAGCCATCTTTATTATGGGAGTTCAGCGGGCGCGTAGATATTTATGGGGTTAGATTTCAATCACAATTCTGCACGCGCAAGATCACATTTTGAGCGCGCAAAAGGGCATTTCGCACGCGCGTGAACTGAGTTTTGCGCAGAAATGTTCGTCTCGCAGATAAGAAAATATTTCGAGCGAACGAAAATCATTTTTGCATTTAAATTAAGTATTTTGGATGTGCGCAGACGTTCTCTTTCACATGTGCAAAGTTGTACTTTCTTGCTCATTTCATACCAGCCCTGAGCGCTCTCTAAGCGCAGACGCTCGCTTGCTCAACACATCTCAGCGTTACAATATGCCATAATTCCAGCCAATCAGAGATGAGACTGCCAAATTCTGATTGGCTGGCTTGACAACCAATCACAAGACTCCCTGCATCACCGAAAGTGGAAGAGGAAAAATACATGGTGGAAGATGTTTATATTATTATGTATATATTTGATTTGTTTAATGACTTGATCACTTCACTTCAATTTAAGTTCAAATGTCTAATCAAGTCGTATTATTACTGTACATAATGTCCCAGTGTTTCCTACACCTCAAATGGTAGTTCTAAGTTCTTTCTGAACTGCAAGTTATGTAATTAACATTGGATATGAATGTGACCGAGCTGGGGTCGATGTTACACGTTTTCAGAAATGAAGATGGACAGACTTTTCTCCTTTTAGTGAGATAAGTGTGAAAAACCGGTACATCACTTGTATCAGAATAAAAAAAATAAAAAAAACATCATGTAAACGTAGAAATGCAATGTAATAACGTTAAAATAACAATTTACTTATCCTTGGAATTATTTAAACAAAAACATTCACAGCAGAGATTTTCTGTAAAAACCGTATTAAATAAATATACTGTATATTCTTATATACTATTTAGGATGGATATGTGCACATTGGGATGCAGGCTTGTTCCCCTCACTGCAAAATAAAAATCTAATAATGCGAGTAATTATATAGATTTTTTTTATATATAGATATAGATTTTCTAGATATAGGGCGACAGTGGCTCAGTGGTTCATGTAGATTGTCTACAAACCGGAAGGTTGGTGGTTCAATCCCCGGTTCCACTTGACCAAGTGTCGAGGTGTCCATGAGCAAGACACCTAACCCCAGCTGCTCCCGACGAGCTGGCTGGCGCCTTGTACGGCTGACACCGCCGTCGGTGTATGAATGTGTGAGTGAATGGGTGAATGAGAGGCAAAATTGTAAAGCGCTTTGGTGGCCATTGGGTCTATGAAAGCGCTATATAAATGCAGTCCATTTACCATTTACCATTTTCACTTACAGTTATATTTACATGTTTGCATTGTTACCCACATGTCCCACCCACATTTTGCAGTGAGGGGAACAAGCCTGCATCCCAATGTGCACATATCCATCCTAAATAGTATATAAGAATATACAGTATATTTATTTAATACGGTTTTTACAGAACATCTCTGCTGTGAATGTTTTTGTTTAAATAATTCCAAGGATAAGTAAATTGTTATTTTAACGTTATTACATTGCATTTCTACGTTTACATGATGTTTTTTTAATTTTTTTTATTCTGATACAAGTGATGTACCGGTTTTACACACTTATCTCACTAAAAGGAGAAAAGTCTGTCCATCTTCATTTCTGAAAACGTGTAACATCGACCCCAGCTCGGTCACATTCATATCCAATGTTAATTACATAACTTGCAGTTCAGAAAGAACTTAGAACTACCATTTGAGGTGTAGGAAACACTGGGACATTATGTGCAGTAATAATACTACATGATTAGACATTTGAACTTAAATTGAAGTGATCAAGTCATTAAACAAATCAAATATATACATAAACATAAACATCTTCCACCATGTATTTTTCCTCTTCCACTTTCGGTGATGCAGGGAGTCTTGTGATTGGTTGTCCAGCCAGCCAATCAGAATTTAGCAGCCTAATCTCTGATTGGCTGGAATTATGGCATATTGTAACGCTGGGTTGTGTGTGTTGAGCAAGCGAGCGTCTAAACTTTGCACATGTGAAAGAGAACGTCTGCGCACATCCAAAATACTTAATTTAAATGCAAAAATGATTTTCGTTCGCTCGAAATATTTTCTTATCTGCGAGACGAACATTTATGCGCAAAACTCAGTTCACGCGCGTGCGAAATGCCCTTTTGCGCGCTCAAAATATGATCTTGCGCGCGCAGAATTGTGATTGAAATCTAACCCCATAGATATTAGGCTATGCACAGAACGTTGTTTTTTTTTAAGCGGAAAATTAATTATTTTCAAATATATGCATTTAGTGTCTATATAAACAACTATATATTTTATAATGACATTATAATTATACATGTAGTCTACATTAATATGTCTAAAATAGAATTACGATTACTGTAGGCTAATATATGTAGCAGGGCATTCAGTTACTTTTGAAAGGACAATAATAAAGTGTCAGTGTATTTCATTAGACATTAACTTTGCCAGCTATAAAAAAAATCTAGCATTTCCTCACGTTTTACCACTGCTTTTTAGTGACAGTCGATATGCATGGGCCACTGGCTATGACAGTGATGGCCAAACCACACCCACTCCCTCGCTTCTTCTCACAGCATCCACGCCCATTTAAGTTGCATTTTTCAAAAAGATTGTGAGCTAGACTTGAGCTGAAAGAGGGGGGTTTCATGACCCTTTAATACAGATTGTCTGTTGTTCTTACTTTGAGTAATGATAAAGGATTGAGAAAGATTTGTTTTACAAACTTTAATGTTACATCAGTCATTCACGTTCGTGCTCGTTTAGCGTATGATAGGCTACAGTTAATGATGCAGTTCCAACATTTTCACCACCATAAATTAGAAATATACACATCGATTTGTTGATTGAGTTGAGATACACAATGCTAATGGTGAGGATTTACAGTTGCAACATCTCATGTTGAACATCGAACTGAGTAGTGTATCACTGAAAAAACGTCCTGCTCAAGTCGTCTTTGCGATGGAGTTTCGGGCTGAACAACTTATGTCTTTCACTCAGACGTAAAAAAAAAATCTAATTAAACGATATGCTTCTCCTCATGCGGGCGGATGAAGAGACACCGGCGCTGCGTTAAAAGAGGGCTCCCACAATAGATGTTTCCAGAAATGTTTACCCATAATGTTCTGCTTTACATCATGCTTGAATATTTCGTTGTCCTTTTAACCCCAAAAATGCATTTCTAGTCTGGTCCATCAATCCATGTCCTATACAGTGTTGCCACAGTTATCTGAAAAAGTAACTAAGTTACTTTACAAGTTACTTGATTTTAAAAGTAACTAAGTTACTTTACAAGTTACTTGATTTTAAAAGTAACTAAGTTACTTTACAAGTTACTTTTATTAGTTACATTCAGCAGTTGCCGACAATACCCCCACCACCTCAACATAAAAATGACAACCGGTTTTGCCAACACTTACTTTATTGGAAGTGTAGTTTTAACAGTAATATCAACAATCTATCTCCTGACATTTAAAGTTGAACTTAAAAACTATTTCCTGAAAAAACAGTCTTTCTTGACTTCACTTATTATAAATACTTGTTTTTATAAAATATATATTGTTTTTTTGTTTTTCTTGACCCTGTAATTTAGTAACCGTAGAACACGTTAACTGTAATTTTGCGTATATGATGAAATTAATACAGTTTCTTGTCAATCTATGTCTATTTTAATGTGAACAATGCGCTGCCACTTTAATTCAGCACGGTGCAGCACAGCAAAAATAGACTAGGTGCGAAAACGATCTCTGCACTGCTGTATAGTACTCACGCACCTGGAACAGATCGACGGACCGCACCCGCGTGCAGTGTGAAAGCTCTAACCTGTTAACATGGGTACGGGAAAAAATATGCACCGCATACGCACTGCAGACGGAGACAAGTAGCAGCTATGTGTGAAACGGGCGTAAGTTTGACTGCGGTGCTGCGACTCCATATGTTTGTTCAAATTCGACGAAGTGTTTCTGTAGGTAGATAACACTTTGTCGCCACCAGCACAGAGTTTACAACGGACCTTAATGTTGCCATCTTTAGCTGACAGACACAAACTCAAAATAGTGACTGTATTTCCAGCTAGAAAAAGCGCATCTCTCTCCTCCCTCCATTGTTGTTTACGTTTGTGTCGCTGCGTGGTACGTACACGTGACGTGAACCTCATGCTGAAAACGTGACTTGTCGCGCACACTCCCCGAGATGCAAGAAGAAATAAATATATATTTTTACTAAGGAAAATGACAAAAATAGTAACGCACAGTGACTTGGATAAGTAACTTTAATCTGATTACTGGTTTTGAAATGGTAACGCGTTAGATTACTCGTTACTGAAAAAAGTGGTCAAATTAGAGTAACGCGTTACTAAGTAACGCGTTACCGGCATCACTGGTCCTATAATTAATATAAATGCATGGCCTACAGTGATAAAACATTTTCATTCTGTAAATATAAAAATAAACTGTTTCTTGTAGCATCTGCTTTTATCATCACAGCAATTTTTAGTATTTATATGGAGTGAAAAGTAGGATATGAACTGTATAAATCCCTAAAAATGCGTTTGCATGCTTCTAGTTTCATCCTTCGAAGCCATTTCTTTTCTTTGGTCTCGCTGAGTTTGATACAGCATTAGCCTGAAGGTATGACTGCTGCTGGATCTTAAACAGACTCAGAAATGATTTTCCACTAGTTACTCATTCATCTTACTCCATATACTGGTCTGGTTCCTCTCAGAGCTGAAAGGTCAAGCAGGTAACCAGGAGGTTGGACTGACTAGAGTTTTAGTATTCAGTTTTGGCAGCTTAAGCTGGCATGAGTTGGCACCCCTCTACTCTTTTAGTAAATAATGTTATCTGACACATCTTGTATACTAAAGAGATTATGGCAGACTCTATATCCCCTATTACCAGAGTAAAGCTGCTTGATAATGTTCCTAAGGAACTTTAACAACATATGGAGCTTATAGTGATTACCAGATGAACAGATACTTACACTCAACCTCTGAGGTTTATGCAGTTACCATATGGTTTGTAAATATTCGATAAAAGGGTTTGATGAGGTCAAAGTCATCTGTAACCATTATGTTTTGGTGAAAACTCTGGTCGCTGATATTTAGTGGTAACTTGCTGTGAAGTGTTGTCAACTGGCAATATCCAAACTCCATTTGAAGACAAAACAATCTCACCTCTCCTTCGAACAACATCTGCTGCCCATTTGGGAGCCATTCCTGCAGTCGGTGCTGTTTAATATTCACAAAGACTTTGGAATCCGGCGGGTGCTAAAAGCAGGAGAACAACCTGGAAGAACACCCAGATGCTTGGAGAAACGAGAGGGTTAAACAGGAATTTTTGAACTCTGGTAATTTGGACGGATGGTAACTGCAATGGTGCTCGGCCCTCTTGGGGGGCCCAGAGGCGAGGCCAGACCTGAGGGTTAGCCACACAGGAAGTTTACACAGCAGCATGCCAAATCAAAATCTATTTAATCATCAAACCGAACGAATAGGAGCTGTCCGCCAGACACAGCTCAGCAGCTGCCTCAGATGAAGACAAATGTGCTGCGGAGCTGCTGGGGCAAAAGGCAAATGCGCTCCATGAAACGGCATAGCGCAGGTCCGCGTTTCAAGAAGAAATTCGTCAAGATCTTTGGTGGCACGTTAATACAATTGAAGAGCTTTTAAATGCGTTTAATTGTTTGCATGTGAACTGCATTTGAAAAGAGATATTATTTTGCCATTGTTCAAATCATGGAGCTGCTTCACGGCATGCTTTATGGGAATTACTTGCATGTGGAATTGTGACATAAACAATGTTAATTGCCGTTTTTAAACTGCACAAACAATTCCCATATGTTTTACTGTAAGCCAAATACATTGACCGTGTTAGACGCACTTGAGTAGTGCAGTTTGACTTGAATATGAGAATATTTAATGATTGATGGCCATAACGATGCGAGTTGAATTCCAAGCAATAGAAGCTCATTGTTTCATTTCCACATAGGATGAATATAATTTGTTTACGCATATGGATGTCTCTCAGGAGCGCTTGTTTTCTTTGCATGCTGTGTTTGGTTTTCTCATGAATCCGATATCCAAGTTTAAGAATGCATGTCTCTCAAGAGACGGCAAATAAAGAAAGGTAACCTAAATAATGTAACCAGTCTGATATGTAGACTTCAAGACATTTCATATGCATGAGAACATTATCTCTTTGTCAACAGCTTCAGTAGTAATCATCAGGATGGTATTAGGCTTCTGGGTGGTATTGAAGCTGAAAAAAAAATCCCTTTTTTGGTCCTCAGCCAACGATCATTGGTTATCCTGCTGAGAAGAGAGAAGCGCTTGTGTATGTTTGAGACTGATGCTATAATGGTTGTCTAAACCTGAGGGTGTTGAAGATCATTAAACACCTCCTCAGTCTCTCTCTAAAGGACATCTCTCGTCATGGCAACTACATAAACATCATGCACTTTCTCCCAGGGTAAATGTGGAAAGAACATGCAAGGGTGCTACTTATGAAGTCCACTAGGGACTTGGACTCTTTATAGAGTGCACAGATAAATATGGAGTTATGCAGAGTCTTGGACATTATACGTGATATTTCCTAGTTAAGAAAATAGGCTCCACTAATTGTTAATAACTTTAAAAAGCATCATTGACTTTCTGGGAGAGCATGTAAAGATTTAGGCTCCATAGTTTCATACTTAATTATCCAGAAGTTGCTCAGCTGAGAGAACTGATCCGCATTTGGGGCCGCTGAAACAACTCTCAAAACCAGGTCTGTGGAAGCTATCTTGAAAGCTACAAGCTAATCATAATTTAAAGTAATTCAAAACTAATTTTTTGAAAAGTTAGTTATAGCTACACTAAAAGCAAACAAAAAGTTTTTTTTTTTTTTTTTTTTTTTTTTTGCATTTACATGAACTGGAAGTTGCAACCGACGAAGTGACATTGTCACTTTTGATTTTTAAGAGAGCAATGTGGTTTTTATTATGAAAAAGTAGCCTAACATAACTGTCTAATAATTTATAATTTAATAACTGTATTTTTTGCTTTGAATGAATTAACAGTCTCAGTTTGAGTAAGGGTTTCAGTATTAAACTTGAACAGAAAAAATTATCCTAACCTAAATACAACAAAAACACCTTGGGCTAATTAGCATAACTAGGTCGACAACAGAGTAAATTATTTTTGTGAATCTGTTCATTCCAATTAACTGGTAGGCCATTCCATAGACATCATATGGGCTTCCGCTGTTTGACCCGTTAAATTTATCAGCAGTGTTGCCAGATTGGGCGCCGCCCAATTGGGCGGTTTTGAATTTGATTGTGCGGGTAAAAAAGGGTTTGGGCGGGTGGACAAAATTTGGGCTGGTTTGGGGTCAGTTCGGCGGTTTTCAAACATCTACTTATTAAAGTCTAATTGGTTAAAAAACTAAGCTAAAGTGTGCATGTGCTGTCATCATGACAAACACACATGCCCATGCAGAGTCAGCTGGCGTTGGTGTTGACGTCACCGATGAGCACGCACGCACTTATAGCCAATCAGCGATCAGCAGGCAAACGCGATTTAGCGCGATAACTTGAAGGCAGCTGTATATTCTAGTGATCGATAATGCCAAAGTGACCTACATATACAGTAATGTATCTACAGTAAAGAGTAAGATAGTGATCAACTCTAAAAACGTACACATGTGGTGGGAGATGACTCGATGTTAACTCTGAGAGGAGAGCAAAGTTCAGTTGAAATACTTGAATTGGAATCGAATATGGGACGACTCCTGTCCATGTGCACTAGCCTAACCAGACATCTGCAACGTTTACACCGTCCAGACTGCATGAACTCTCCTGTCCCTGACAGCTGCTGAAAAAGGTTTGATCAACAATGAATCAGTTTTGACTGCTAAATTCTGCATTATGTTCTACAATGTGTAACAGCTACTTCTGAGGGTTAAAGTCATAGGTACATTTCTTGATTGCCGTTTTGACAGTGTCCACCTGGACATTTTAGTCATATTTGCTAATTCTTCTTAATTATTGCCCTGTTTTGATCCGTTTTCCTGGGAAATTTATTTATTTTTTATTGTATTTTATCATCGTTATTTCGTTTTAAGGAGATAAAAATGGTGCTTATCAACCTTGAATGACATGGCAATACAATTATATCACATTATTTTGGCAGTAAATTTTTGGGCGGTTTTTTCTCGGAGTGGGCGGTTTTTGGTGAGCTTTTGGGCTGGAAATCACCGTCCCAATCTGGCAACACTGTTTATCAGAGCCGTTAAATTTAACGGCTCTGTCATGAACCGATTCACTAATGAATTGGATTTTTCAACTCTAAAAATAAAAGAAGAGAGGACCGCGACCGTTTCATTAGAATAAACAGATTGACCTGATTGAATCGGACTTTCCAATACTAGCCTACAGTAAATATTTGACATGACAGTTTAGGATGAACAGATTTGCTAAAATGAATCAAACTTTCCCAGGTATCCGGGATCCGGGAGGAGCGTTCTCTTACGAGAGTATCTCTCGTACTGCGTAATATCGTATGCTATGGGGAAACACTCTTTCCTCGAGATATTGAAGCCAAAAATTATCCTTAATTTTTTTAATCATGCAAAACGCTTTTGCAGCAGCAAGCAGACAAGGGCGAGACAGCTCGCGCGCCCATTGGCTGCCTCGCTGGAAAAGCTGCAGCCTATCGAGTGAAGGCACTGCGTGACGTAATGACGAATGAAGACGCTTCGCGCTCATTTCGTCATGTCCCGCCAGTATAGGCGTGGTCTCGCCCTCTAAATACCCCTCGATAGCTGTATTTCTCTGATTTTTCATTCTTCACGCGAAGCTCACGCATCGCGGGATCCAGAGTGAGAAGCCGCGCCGTTGACTTGTAGCCTTCTCAGCGGGACGTGCCATCTTCTGAAGTCGCTGGCCCAGCCGCCTTCAACTGCCGTACCTGCTGCGCTTTCCGGCGTACTATATCCTTTTACTCTGCTAAGTGTGTGTGTGTGTTTGCTTACGTGACGCAACACCCATTTCTACTGTTCTAAAAGAGCTGCGTCTTTTTAAAGATGCCTTCCTGTGGTTCTTGCCGAGCCCCACTCAGCGACGAGGACCGCCACGTCATCTGCGTGTCCTGCCTGGGTGAGGATCACGCGGCCACCGCGCTCGCTGACGGCGGATGCCATCATATTGAACGCTTGCCCATGGTGACTCTGCGGACTCGCCTAGCTTTGTTCTCCGAGCCCGCATCCCAGCCCGCCGTGATGCCGCGCCGCAAGAAGCGCCGCGCCCTGCGCGCGCCCGAGCTATTTCCAGCCCGCCAAAGCTCGCCGGTTTGCCCGCCAGCTTCGCCGGCTTCGCTCGAGTCGCTCCCAGACGGATAGCGGCCGCCGTCTGCCGCCGCGTCCGCACTTGAGCTCGACAAACTTACGGAGACGGCATTGAAACTGAGCCGATGCGTCCGCTCTCTCAAGCCGTGGATTACATCGGCCTGAATGGTGAGATACATTTGTGGCTAACGCTATCCGAGATGACGGAAGCTGAGCGCTCCGTGTTCCTCGACGTTCTCGCTCTGCTGGACGCCGCCCCCCTCAGCGCGGGCCCCGGCCGAGGATTGAGATAAAGCCCGAGGTCTCAAGGCCTTCCTAGTCTCTCTAGGAAAGCGACGGTGTTCAGTTCCCGCTGCGGCCGGACTTTCACCAAAACTTCTCGCTCGTTCAGTTCCAAGCAATGTGACTGTTCCAGTGTATTTCGCAGTGAGCAAGCTGGTTCCACAGCCCGCTTGCCTGCGCACAAAGGCCGTCGTTTCGGCTAACTAGCAGCGCCGCCAGGCCCGAGATCAAACACCGCGCTCTCGCTCTGCTGGACGCCGCCCCCCTCAGCGCGGGCCCCGGCCGAGGATTGAGGTAAAGCCCGAGGTCTCAAGGCCTTCCTAGTCTCTCTAGGAAAGTGACGGTGTTCAGATCCCGCTGCGGCCGGATTTCCACCAAAACTTCTCGCTCGTTCAGTTCCATGCGTTGTGACTGTCCCAGTGTATTTCGCAGTGAAGCAGCCGGTGTCTCAGCCCGCTTGCCTGCGCACAAAAGCCGTTTCTATGGCTACCCAGATAAATCCAATAAAGAGTGCATTTTCTGGTGTTCCGGCCACGGCCGATGGTGTTACGAGTGTTGTAAGAATGCCCACGTCCCAGTGCCCATTCCCACACCCAGACACAGCCCGCCACGGTGCAGGGCTAGCACAAATAAAACCAACTCATGTTGGTTGTGCAGAAAATGTAGTGAACGCGCCCATACAATGCCCGCTTACACTACACGATGCGTGTCCCTTGGTTTCTGTAAAAACGAAACTAACACACATTTAGTCGGCGCGAGCCGACAGTGTTCTCAGTGCAGTAAATGTGCCCGCTGTTCCGCATTTCCTCACTAACACGCCGAATCCCACGGGATTCACCCCCGCTCGCTTTCTATGCACAACCCGTCACAGAAAAGCTGAGCGCGGCCAGGCTGCCCGCTGTGATTAGCGCGCACCTCGCACGCTGTGAACACAGTGTTGATTCAGTCGGCGCGAGCCGAGTATTCTCCGTGCAGAAAATGTGCCCGCTGTCTCGCGCCCGCATTTCTCACAGACACTCCGAATCTCACGGGATTCACCCCCGCTCGTCTTCTCTGCACAACCCGTCACAGAGAAGCTGAGCGCGGCCAGGCTGCCGGCTTTGATCAGCGCGCGCCTGCCCGCTGTGATTAGCGCGCACCTCGCACGCTGTGAACACAGCGTTGATTCAGTCGGCGCGAGCCGAGTATTCTCCGTGCAGAAAATGTGCCCGCTGTCTCGCGCCCGCATTTCTCACAGACACTCCGAATCTCACGGGATTCACCCCCGCTCGTCTTCTCTGCACAACCCGTCACAGAGAAGCTGAGCGCGGCTAGGCTGCCGGCTTTGATCAGCGCGCGCCTCGCACGCTGTATACACAGCAGTGATTTAGTCGCGCGAGCTGACAGTATTCTCAGTGTAGTAAATGTGCCGCATTAGTAAATGTGCCCACATTCCCTCACACGCGCCAAATCCCACAGGATTCGCCCCGCTCGCTTTCTCTGCGCGTCCCGCCATAGAGAAGCTGAGCGCGGCCAGGCTGCCCGCTGTGATCAGCGCGCCCCCCGCCTCGAACGCTGTAAACACGGTGCTGTGTTCCCAGTACACAGGGGCTCTCGAGCCGCCGTCCTGCCGCGGCCAGAGCCCAGATTTCATTCTACCCCTAGCTATTCACGCAGATGCGTGGTCAAGGCTTCCCGGGGTATCAGAATGGGTGTTGAACACTATAACGAGAGGCTGTTCGCTACAGTTCGCTCGACGCCCCCGCCGTTATACGGCGCGAGTCGAAACTACGGTGTATAGCGAAGTGTTTCATCTACTTCGAGCCGAGATAGCGAAACTACTGAGAAAAGGGGCTATAGAACCTCTATCTCAGGGCGAAGGGGGCTTATACAGCAGATATTTTCTGGTACTGAAAAAAGATGGTGGGCTCAGACCCATTCTAGATCTGCGACTGCTGAACAGAACGCTCGGGAAGCGCCAGTTCAGAATGCTTACGACCAGGAAAATCCTCGTGCAAGTGCGCCAAGGAGACTGGTTCATGTCAACAGATCTGAAAGACGCCTATTTTCAAATACAAATAGCGCCCCATCACAGGCGATTCTTGAGATTCGCCTTCGAGGGCCAGGCATATCAATACACAGTCCTGCCGTTCGGCCTGTCCATAGCACCCCGTACGTTCACGTAGTGCATGGACGCGGCCCTCGCCCCCCTGAGACTTCGGGGCATGCGAGTTTTGCCCTCAGAGATTAGGAATGCAGAATCCCTTATAGTTTTTAAATCGTCCCTTAAAACTTACTTTTTTAGGGCGGCTTTTATGTGATTCGTGTGATTACTGTGTTTGTCATTATATTGGCCTTCTATTTTTATTGCTTGTTTAGTTTTTACTGCTTAGACTGTTGTGCATCTTTCTAATTTCATTATTTTTATGTAAAGTGCTTTGAGATGCTACTTTTAAAGGCACTATATAAAATAAAGTTTATTATTATTATTGAACTACTTGGACGTTTGGCTGATTCTAGCTCGTTCACGAACGGAGCTCATAGAACACAGGGCCGCATTACTCGAGCACCTCGAGGAGCTGGGCCTTACAGTCAATTGGGCGAAAAGCTCACTGCTCCCCAGTCGGAGAATTTCCTTCTGGGAACAGTGTTGGACTCGCTATCCATGACAGCACGCCTGTCACCGGAGCGCGGATTGAATATTCAGCACGTCGCGAGATCCTTCCGCCACGGCTCTATAGTCCCGCTCAGCAGGTTTCAGAAAATGCTGGGTCTGATGGCCTCAGCAGCCTCCGTACTCCAGTTGGGCCTGCTCCGCATGTGCCCACTGCAGCTATGGCTAAAAGCACAAGTTCCCCCAGGGCGTGGACCGCGGGTCTATTTCGCCTCAGGGTCGACCTTCAGTGCGTTTCAGCTCTGGAACCGTGGAAAGTGACCGACTGGTATCAGTCAGGTGTGAGTCTGGGGATCGCCTCGGGTGTGACGGTGGTGTCTACGGACGCCTCCACATCGGGGCGGGGAGCATCGGGTCCACACGCCTTTGCAGGCTGGCGGAACCCCTCTTGGTCTGGGCCCAGCGCAACCTCCTTTCTCTGAAAGCGGCGCACGTGCCTGGGCACCTGAATACGGGTCCAGACAAGCTGTCCAGAGACAACGTCCCGACAGGAGAATGGTCGCTGCATCCGCAGACGGTCCAGCTGCTGTGGGAGACGTTTGGCAGAGCGCAGGTGGACCTGTTCGCGTCCCGCGAGAACGCTCACTGCCCAGTATTCTTCTTGAAAAGCAGGGACGCGCTGGCCCATGCTTGACCCAGCGGTCCCCTGTATGCTTTTCCCCCTGTCTCGCTCCTGCCTCAGGTGTTGGAACGGATCAGGGAAAATGGATGCCCAGTGCTGCTTGTAGCTCCGCTCTGGACGAACCAGGCTTGGTTTCCGGTCCTGATGCGGATGGCCAGCACTGCCCCGTGGCCTGTACCGTTGAGGAGAGATCTCCTCTCTCAGGCGGAGGGCTCGATTTGGCATCCTCGCCCGGAACTGTGGTCCCTGCACGCATGGGCCATCAGCGGGTACCCGCTAGCCTCCCGGAAGGAGTGTTAAACACGATCGCGCAGGCTAGAGCTCCGTCTACCAGACGGCTCTATGCCTCGAAATGGTCGGTGTTCTCTACTTGGTGTCGAGCCCGTGGCTTTTCACCTGTGGACTGCGGGGTTAAGGAAGTGCTTGTCTTCCTTCAGGAGCTGATGGATAAGGGAAGGACCCCATCCACGCTCAAAGTTTACGTGGCGGCCATAGCACCGTTTGCTAAACCGGTGTCTGGCCAGTCACTGGGGAAAAACGACTTAGTCGTGCGTTTCCTACGAGGAGCTCGGAGGTTAAACCCTCCCAGGCCCCCTTCAGTCCCGGCTTGGGACCTTTCCACGGTCTTGGAGGCCATGAAAGGCGCCCCGTTTGAGCCGATCCAGCTGTCGGACATGAAGCACCTGTCCCTTAGGACGGTGTTTCTATTGGCTCTCGCTTCAGTGAAGCGTGTAGGGGACTTACAGGCGCTTTCTGTAAGCGCGTCATGTCTGGAGTTTGGGCCTAACGACTCAAAGGTCGAACTCAAACCGAGGCACGGCTACGTGCCGAAATCCCTCAATACACCGTGTAGGGCCCAGGTAATTTCCCTGTCAGCCCTTCCGGTTCTCGATGAGGAGAGGGACGCGAGTCTCCTTGCCCTGTCAGGGCGTTAAGGGCTTATGTGTCCCGCTCGCCTGAGCTCAGGCAGATCGAGCAGCTTTTCGTTTTGTTTGGCGGCCGTTCTAAGGGACTCGCCGCCTCAAAACAGAGCCTATCCAGATGGATTGTGGATGCCATAGCGCTGGCTTACACTTCCAAGGGCCTGCGGTGCCCATTGGGTGTCAAAGCGCACTCCACAAGAGGCGTGGCCTCGTCGTGGGCATGGTATAGCGGGGTCTCCCTGCAGGATATCTGTACGGCTGCGGGCTGGGCCTCGCCGTCGACATTTATCAAGTACTATAACCTGGAGGTGCCCGCCTTACAAGCTAAGCTTTTGGCGGTCTGAACTTCGGGCTTATCGGCCGCCAATGCGGCTATGTTGCCCTTACGGGTCGGTACCCCTACGGGACTTTTATGAGGGAGTGATGCTTCTAGCCTCTCCTCCTCTACTCTATGTGAGTTATGGTGATTATGCACCAGATGTGCCCCGGGCTTGGCCCCGGGACTCTGGTGTTGGATCCCTGTCCGCACGGCGTTTTGTATGGGGTCCCCATAGCGTAAGATATTACGCAGTACGAGAGATACTCTCGTAAGAGAACGTACTCGGTTACTAACGTAACCTCGGTTCTCTCTAGAGAGGGAACGAGTACTGCGTATCTTGCCGTGCTTGAACTATGCTCTGGTTCGCTTCGGTGTACAAAATCAGAGAAATACAGCTATCGAGGGGTATTTAGAGGGCGAGACCACGCCTATACTGGCGGGACATGACGAAATGAGCGCAAAGCGTCTTCATTCGTCATTACGTCACGCAGTGCCTTCACTCGATAGGCTGCAGCTTTTCCAGCGAGGCAGCCAATGGGCGCGCGAGCTGTCTCGCCCTTGTCTGCTTGCTGCTGCAAAAGCGTTTTGCATGATTAAAAAAATTAAGGATAATTTTTGGCTTCAATATCTCGAGGAAAGAGTGTTTCCCCATAGCGTAAGATATTACGCAGTACTCGTTCCCTCTCTAGAGAGAACCGAGGTTACGTTAGTAACCGAGTACGTTTCCGATTAGGATTTCTGATGCGCGTTTTGCTGCACATAATATAGATATAGGCCTACTGTGAGGGAGAAAACAGGTGAGCACTGACTGAGCACGTTTGTTCATTTCGAAAGCGATGTAAAATGTTAGCGTTTTAACCTATTTTTTACATACTATGGTTTTAACGCGCAATTAGTTCGATCAAGTAGATCGTTACTGGAAAAACTAAGCTGTTTTGAAAATACCCGAGCTGCCGAAAACAGGAGGTAAGTTTGTCGCGTCAATATAACAACTCTGACCAAATATGATTAACGTTACAATTTAGGTCAAAGATCTTCTCACGATTGTTTTTTCCACTTCTAGGCCTACTGAACTGCTCGTTTTTGTCTTCACTAGAGTTTTGTAGACAATGTGTCGTAGTCATTCAGTGTTGGTTTAGCAGATTCTTGTTGCCCGGCTTGTATATTTAGAACGATGTTATAATCGCTGTTAACACTCAAGTAACGTTAGTCTACGGTTCATCGTGTTGACTAGAATAAATGGACCGTGTCAAATGGGGCACATTTAGTGTTGAAAATCTCCAGCCAGGCAAAGCACAGTAAATTATTTTGCAGCAGATGTTGTCTGGCTACTTCAAATTGACTTGTTTGTTTGTCAAAGATGCCTCGACTGTCTGAGGCTCTCAGTTGGTCGTGTTGTTCAGGGCTACGGCCAGTAGCAGGGGAGCTGGGGTCACTGCTGCATCACTCCGCCAAACTGTAGCCATGGCAACAACCACAGTGGTAATCATGGCTGATCATGCTCATATAAACTCCACTGCCTATCGGTGATGAATCAGATGCCCAGCTGTTTGTTATCATAACAAAATAAGCAATCATTGCAACACTTAAACATGTGGTAGTGGTTTGAAGATTCACTTGCTTTCCGTGGATTCTGGCTCAGATTAGAACACAAACATCACATTAAACACAGAGAGCTAACTTTTTTTTGTTGATTACTTATAGCCTAGCCAAGACTCTTATCCAGACAAATAAATCTGGATTGCAATTATATGCCTCAAAGTAGCTGTAATAACAAAAGCATCCGCTGTTTTCAGGGAAAGAGAGGATCTACTACACTGCAGTTTAAAAAAAAAATTAATTCTGTTATTTTGAATTTAAGATTATTCAAAGAATTATAAAAATGTAGGCCTATTATGGTTTAAAAAATATAAAGCGGCACAACGTTTTTCAGTATTTACATTAATCTGAAATGTTTCTTGAGCAGCAAATCAGCATATTATAATGATTTCTGAAGGATCCTCTGAAAACTGGAGTAATTTTAGCTTTGCCTTCACAGGAATACATTTAATGTTAAAATATATGAAAATAGAAAAGTTGTTTTAAATGATTAATTGCAGTGCGCGGATGAGGAGGAGGGAGGGTCGAGCTAGCCTCCGTTTTGTTTGACAATACTTCGTCAACAAGTGACATCACCCAACATCGCTTAGAGCACCTTTAAAGATTTTACTGTATTTTTGAACAAATAAATGCAGCCTTGGTGAGCAGAAGAGTCTTCTTTCAAAAACATTACAACATCTTACCACCCAAAACACTTATGATCGATAGTGTAGGAAAGATAAATAGTTTCTCTCATTACAGTCTGAAAAAAATCGCTGCATCCAAAATCAAATACTTCCCTGCTATATAGTATGCGGAAAACAGAACGCCACAAGAGTAGTATGTCTGAATGCTTAGTATTTAAAAAACAGTATGCGAAACGTCCCTGGATGACCTACTACTTCCGCTGAGATTCTGAAGTGTGCAGGCAAAGGACACTTTACTATCCCGTGAGGCCGCAGGAGAGGATTTATAAATAGAAATGAATTGACGCTGCTAGGTCACGTGACAGTAACAACATGGCCTATGTAGTAATTTCATTCATACTGATACTACCCATATTCATACTATATAGAGCATACTTTTTAATGGTTGCAAAGTAAATTCAAATGTAGTACCTACTCCTAGAGACAGCAATTATGCGTTTTCACATTCTTTAACACGACTCTAAAGATTTTATGTACTTTATTAAGATTAAACATCCTAGACGTGACTTTCAATTATTAATGAAACAATAATGGTTTTTATTTTTTATTTTTATACGTTTATGATAACGTTTGGAATTCTCTTAAAAAAAATCTTTTTTATAAAATAGTGTGTTGTCCCTTATCAGTGTAAAGTCACCATAAAAGGATAGGAAATTAAATAATTTATGCTAACATTGTTTTCAAACTAAGCCATATTTAGTTATCTAGCATAAATATGGATGTATTGCCAGCAGTAGTGACCTGCAGCGGTCAGATTAGTTTGTAGAATATTTTTTAAATAGCTGAGATGGTACCAAAAAAATGTGAATTATTATAATTGCATATACCCTAATAGTAAAGTTTTAACACTGTGCACTCCCACTTGACTTGACCTTTGGAAATCAGGACGTCTCTACATTTCTATGCAGCCCTTAATATTTTTCTCTGGTGCTCCCTTCCTGTTTCATGGTCTTGTTGTGATGCTGTCTATTGCATGCTGTAATCCACACAGCAGGCTCCTCAGACCAGGACGAGGGGTGGAGGTCCTCAAAACCACTCTGCCAGTGTCTTTTTATACTTCCCTTGTCTCTGTTTACAGGCTGTCTTGAACAGACCCAGACCCTGCCTGCCATCACAACACACTCTAAAAAAGCAGAAAGGAAGGTCTTCGGGTTGGTGTTTAATAAACAATCCACTGAAAAATAATTAGCTGATAAGGCGCATGCTTTGATTCAGCGTGGAGGTGAAGTTTTACATATCTTCTCTAAGCCCAGCTGCATTTTTAATATACATCCTGAATATTTAATACATTTACAACCTAAAGGAACTGTGATGAAATGCAGATTTATTCCTGGGGAGCGTTGAGGGAAGGACAGTGAACATGGATTTGCATATCTGTCAGCATCACTGCACATCTTGACTTCCTCGTGATGTTCTCTGGGTACGCATGGCACGATACAGGTCTCTGTAATCAACCAGACAACAGGTTTGCTCCAGATGTGCTAAGATTTAGTCTGTAGTGGGGCTGTTTCTCTAGACTGTGCCAAGAAAGCCTGGCTGGTTGTTGAGCGGCGGTGTCTGAGATGGGCTCAGCTGGCTGTGCTAAAAGATAAGAAAAAGAGAACAGAAAGCTTGCTCTATCCATTTCTCTCTCTCTAAAACCCAGAGGAGCTGACCTGCATAAAACATCAGGAAGAGTTGGCCAGTTAATAGGATGGATACAGGCAAACATCCTCAGAAGCTTGTTAAAGAGAGGAGCGTTGGCAGCGATTTCGAAAATCAGCTATTATCGTTTAATGGGGTTCATCAAATCCGAGCTGGCAAATTATAGCAGTCTGGCCCCCTCCCAAAAACCATTTCTTTTGCTCCGTGACATCTCCATCTCTGTATACTAATGCGTTTATAAGCTGTGTAGTGTTCACAAAGGCAGTCAGTGTGAGCCTTATCGCATGAATGAAGCGTCTGCGGCCAAGATTTTCCAGCCATTACATCAGAACCTCCTCCAGCTCTGAGAGGTAAAGGATGATATAGCCAGTGCAGTTTGTGCTTTAATGTGTCTCTCCTCCAAAAACATGTCTGTGTTTCATTGAGCTCAGTTTGTTGTAATGTTCTACACAGCAAAGATTGTTTCTGCATTCCTTGAACTTGCAGCATTCCTTGCTGCTTCTGTTGTTCTTTATGTTTGACATGATAGGACTATCTCACAGTGATTTCCACAGCCAGTGTAATTTCAGGATGACCTCTGCTCTTCAAAGCTTTATTGTCATATACTTACCAATTGTAAACATGTGAACAAGTGATATCAGTATTTTAGACAAAAAATTTTTTCCCACAATAATTCTGCAACTTAATTTTCGAAGATACACATTTTGTCACAAGTTGTATTCAAAATCCATTTGGCTCAAATATCTTTGAATGGACATGATTCTTCTGCTCTGAATGAGTAGCAATGGCTTCAACAGTAGCCTACCCGTGTCCGTAATGTATACAGTGCACACAAAGATGACACATCTTGCATGCACAGAACCCCCCAAAAAAGAGAAGTAAATGCTTTTGCGCTAGATGGATGTTGCTCCATGACCATAGTTGCAATGCATGCTTTAAAACAACAGGGGGGGGGTTATTTTTGCTATCTGCTCGCATGATTGCTAAACGCATTTGAGCTGAAATTGATTAATTGACAATCATTATTAATCTATCACTGATCAATGAAGCTCTAAAGGAAGGGTATCATAGCACCACTTTATGCATTTGCCTCTTTCGTTGAGTTGATTTTAATATTATGGGCTCGAATTAGATATCGTTTCAAGGATCTTTTGAAAAATTATGGCCAATTCCTCATGCACACAGCCCTGTTTTTGTGGGTGGTGTAGTCTCAGGGCCAGTAACTGGTAGGGTCCTGGTTTTATTCAAGTTCACCATTTAAGTGCCTTTCTCAAGGGCAAAAAACAGTCTCCATTGTGCCTTTAGTAGGGTACTTGACCCCAGGTTGCTCCCGGGGATTATCTCTGTTGTGAGTATATGGTCCCGTTCTATATTTTCATTATATGAAAGTTGTGGAAATAAAATTAATTTTATCTGCCCAATCGTTTTACTTTTTTAACATGAAATTTCTCCTCGCGTCAGATGGTTTATGTAATTTTGGCAAAAAAAGGGAAAAATGTAAATAAGAGAAGAGTTCACTGCATTGTCAAGTTCCTACTACTCAAATTTCCCAACTTCAGTTAAGCTGCGCTTTTGATTATGGTAAACTTCACTAGGTTCAAACAAAACAGCCTTTATTCTTCTCTCTGTGCAGTAGGACGATTAATTTCCCACTCTGAAAGAATAGTTGAAAAACTTGAGGGTACTAGCGACTTGTGCTGCTGTCTATCTGTCTGTATAAGCTGTGGCTATGCCGTTAACGTCTGCCGGTTTGCTGCCGCAAACCACAGCCCTCCCTCAGGGCCTGACATTCCCTTCAAGATGGGTCCCCCTACAGATAATTTCTCTTCTTGCACTTGTTCTGAGATAAGCTGGAAAGTGCATGCTTTTTGGTGGAGCCACACTATGGTGCCCCTCAATAAAGTTCATCAGTGGTCTTTCCTGGATCAGGATGTTTTATTGTTAGATATCTGACAATCTCTCATGGTGCACAGCACTGATAACCTTCTCTCTGGGGTGGCTTCCTTCTAATCTGCTTCCTTTGGGCCCTCGTGAGACTTATGCCTGGGTGTAAAATCACATTGAGTGCTAGTTAACATTTAGAAGAGCTCAAGCATATGCTGACGTTTAACCGGTGATGCCATAATGAATTTATGTGTAGGCCAAGGCAACTGTAAATAGTTCAATAAAAGTTCCTTAAGCACAAGCCCTTGCTCCATTTTACAATGTCACAGGATCCCCGTGGGCATAGTCTTGTTTACTGCTTGAAATGCAAAGCAGTAAGATTCTAAGATTGGGGAAGATTGGAAGCTCTACCTCATAAAGACTGAGGTAGATCTTCCAATCTTCCCCACTCCCATAACAATCTAAAGCGTCCTTCTAAACCAGTGCTTCGAAACCAGAGACCACTGGAGATCCGTGAAAGATCTCCAAGTTGATTGGTGAGTGTGGCAAGCAGGACGAGTCAGAGGGCCGTGAGAGAACGAGGCCGGTGCGTCTCGCAGTTGTTGCTCATTATCAATCACGCCACTGGCCTCGCTCCGTTCTCTCGCGGTCCTCGTCCTGCTCGCCACAGTTAAGTATAATTCACAATAAGCGTCAACATTGAATTCATTTATTTGACTGATATGCTTCTAATATTGTAATTTTATAAATGTATAAATGTAACCCAGTTATAGGGTTAGGATAGGAAATATTTTATTTTTTTCAGGATTCTTTGATTTACAGAAAGTTCACTGCGTTTAATTTATTTGAAATGGGAATCTTTTGTAACAATGTAAATGCATTTACTGTCATTTTTGATCAATTTAATGCCTAAAGATTTTTAGGTGTAGATGCTGTCAAAACATCCGTATTGTACCTATCAACATTTATCCAAATGTACAAAATCTTAACACTGTAGTACCTAAGAATACTAATGAGATCAAGCTGAAGTCGTTCCCAGTGTGTTTAACCCGGGACTATGGTTTTTGGATCAGTGGTGAGACAAATTCTCCTTTACTGGTCCATCAGAGTAGGTCCTCCCCAGGGGGCTCTTTGAGCAAATCACACGAATTCGACACCCTGATTAGAGCAGTAACTGAATATCAAGCCTCGTACTACCTTCTCAAAATGGCACAGACGCTCCTACACCACTCCCTGGTGGCTCGCCACAACCCCTTCACCCACAACCTTTAGCATTTGTGCTGCTTTTGTTGTTTTTGTCCACGTCAATGATCCACCCTCTCTGCAGGACAGCCACTGTTAACACAGCTGAGGTGCATTAGGCCTGTGTTGTTCTTGCTCCTTACCTGACTCCAGGCTCTGTTTGCTGTCCCCTGTGTTTTCCTTCCACTTCAGTGCAGCCGCAGACCCCGCGCAGGAGTCCAAGTGGCAGCTCTTGGAGGCTGTAATGTGTTTAATTGCCCGTGATGTTGTTCTTTCTGCAGGTTTGACGTTTGGAGTGGCACTGATTTGACAACGTGCTGTCAGATCCACTATGTATCAGTGTGGCTGATTAATTAGAAATGACTGAGCTGGAAACCAGAAAACACCCACCGATATATTACCGCTGGTGGTACTTTCAGACAGCTGATGGTAGTAATAAAGGCTTTAGTTTTATGGTGTGGCAGGAGAGACTAAAGGCTTGTTGCCAGGCCGCTCCAGATGTTACTGCTGTGTCTTGGCTTGAAGTTCGAGTTGTAACATCTTAGCTTTTATTTTTCCATTACCTCAACCGTTATTGATCATTTAGAACACCACGTGATAGCTAATAAGCATCTAACAGACTTTACGTCTTCATGGGTCCAGGGTTGTCAACTTAATCTATAAGTTAGCTTTAATGGGATTCTGTGACACCTTTTATTGCAGTGAGAGTGAGCAGACTTCTTGCTGATCCCTGAACAGTCTGGGGTATATAACTGCCTCTTGGAGTCACCTCCACTGTAACTCTAGAGCTTCATTGTCACGCTCCATATCAACTCACTGACCCCCGGCTCAATTATACAGATGACCCGGGTTTGATGACATAACCTCTCCGGATCGGGGTGCGATCACCTCGTGGGGTACCCTACTGCCTGTCAGCCCATGTCAGCTCACCATGCTAAGCAGACACTTCCCAGAGCTGATCCCAATGGACGGAGCAATGAGGGGCTGCAGATGGACCATTTCTTCTGGTCGATTTCTCTTTTTTTTTTGGTTTCTCTCCCTCAGTTTCTGTTTTCAATCATATAAGCAGTTGCAATAATATTTGTATTTTTAATTAAGGTTCTAGGGTTAATTTTCTGTCCTTTTTATTAAAGAAGGTTTTAGTCCATAGCCATACTTTGAAAGTCAGTGGGGTACAAACCAGCACTGGACCCTCTGACTCATTAGATGGATAAAACACTTTTAAAAATATATCTTCTTTGCTGTTGGAAAGAAGAAAGGCACATATATGGAAGCACATTTTCCCACAAAAGAAAACAAAATTCTTTGGTAAAAATCATAATTATGAGACAGTTTAAAATGTTGAGATAATTTTAGATAAATTGTAGTCTCTACATTTGTTAATATATTAATAATCTATATGTAGGGTATTTTTTTCATTGTCACTCTAATTAACTATTGTTTAATTGTTTAAACAATTGTTTAATTAGATCATATGTAGAGTTAGATAAAAAAAATTAAATGCTTTAAAAACGTTTAATTAACCATAAATAGTTCTCACTTAGGTCACGGAAAATGTCATTAGGTGCTTTAAACCAACCAAAAAAGAACTATGGCTATCACTTTATAATAAGTATACTGTAATTTGTTGTGTGTGTGTGTGAAATGTATTTGTAAATCCTAATAATAACCAATTAATAATTCCCTTTTATTACAAGCTAATTAAACAATAACAATTGTGTTAATTACAGTGACAATGAATGGAGAACTCACTATTTAGCCTATTACTGTATTAACAATGTAGAGACTACAATATATGAATTAACTTGTAAGTACTTTTTCACTGTATACTTATTATAAAGTGTTACAAGAATATCTTATTTTGTGTCCCATAGAAGAAAAGTAGTGTGTTACGCATGTTTTTTTTTTTCTTAATGGAAAATTTTGAAAATTATGACATTTTCATTTTTACTATCCCTTTAAGCGTAAGTCTGCCCAATCAAGATTTCTAAAGTGACCTGTGGTTAAACTCTCATTATTAACTGGATAATGCTCAGCTTGTCATGTATTAATATCATGTGGAAGAAACAATTTTTGTATTTTTGTCTTTTTTTTTGTCTACACCTAAAATGATTATGCATGACTAATATTTTCTGTAGCATTTTTATAAAGAGAACAAACTCACACTTGTTTCTTAAAATAAGATTTTTAATATTACTTATTATCATAAAGATATATTTACACACTTTACAGAAATAGAAAATAAAAACACAAAGCTACGCATGAAAGGAAAAAAAAAAAAATAAGTACTCCAAGAGCTAAAGCTTATCTTTTATAAATTAGAAACCAAAAGTTCAAATATGTACACAGTATTTCAACCAATTTCTGATACACTTGTTTAATTCATTTATTTATTCATTTGTTTTTGCCCAGTTCAACATCAAAACAGAGACAGGGACTGTACATTTGGCCAGGTGAGTTTGATGAGCACACACACCTCCAACAGGAATAAAGAGAAGGAATAATACCTTGCCGTTACGCTGCTTTTCACTTGGCCCACTAATACTGTTGAAATGACAGGCCTGACTACAGATTTTGAGATTTGAAATGGATGAGTGTGCTGAACAAACAGGCCATGTGTATGGATGCATGTTTTGGATAGAGGTTAGAGCTCTTTATGGGTGTGAAATCTTGTTTGAAGTAACAGAATAATCAGATCATTCTTAGCATCCCAACCAGTTGGTGGACATTTGTGAATTGTTGGGATTGGATTTCAGTTACTTGATCTGGTCACCACATTTTACATGCACCATGACAAGCTAATTGAAAACAAGCGGGTATTTTCTCTTGTGAGAAAATGTATGAAAGCAGAGCAGTTTGCCCTAATGAATGTCTTGGTAAAACCAATGTAATGAATCACAATGGTAAAGAGGAGTTTTGTATTGTTTTCGGGGCTTTTATCCTTCCTCTCTAAATTATTAAGATGCAAGGGAACTTATTTCACTTTCCACAGCTCTGTTTTCAACTTACAAATACCTTCTGGAAAACTTTCTCCCATGCAAAAGTCTGTTCTCAAACAATAGACCTCTGAATGATCAAGTGGAACGTGCATACAAGTGCATAGGACTTATGATGAAGCCAAATTGGGCAGAAACACATGATAGAGTAGGAATGAGTTTCTCATGTGAGCTCTTTAAAGAAAAGCAAATGACCCATTTGTACAAAATGATTTGTGCTCTGTAAGTATAATGCGTGTGTTTGGACGTGCTTGTACTCTTGGTGCCGCAAGCTCCATTAACCTGATGTGCTGACGGAGACGATGGACCGAGTTCGACTGCGGAGGAGGGTGAGAAAGCTTTTTTGTGTCCACGACATATTTTGCAGCAGACTACTTTTTCTACACTTTTTTTTACGACCTTACACACAAAAATAAAATACAGCTTTTCACACTCTATCGAAAAGTAAGCTTTGGACAACCAGCTAGACAAGAATCAGTCAATTAAATTGTCACAAGACACTGGAAAACCATTACATGCCAAAAGACTTGTTTTCAGGATTTAATTTTCCAGCAGCATAATGGAATTGCAAAAGTGCAGCCTTGCATGTCCGTACAGAGAACTGTTGGAGGAAAGCCAAGTGATTGATAGGGGTCTCTGCTATAGCGAGCTTTGGATTTTGTCATATTTGTCTTTGGATGTTTGATGAAACAGATAACCATCACCATCGGTGGGAAGGGGGGTCGGTTGTCGAAAGTAGCAGTGACAGACTAGTTTTTCAAGATTCAAGGCTTGAACTGAACTGAAACACTGCTTGATGGCCCTCCCTGGAGGGGCAGCTCAGCTCTGGTGAGGATGGTGAAGATACATTCATGAAAAACAGTGTGGATACAGGCATTACTCTGCACCTCTAACAGACTCTTCAGACGGAGTGTACGGCAACTCAGCCGCCCAAACTTAGATCTTCTCTGCTTTCTGACCTACTGATCCTTGAAGCAGAGCTCTCGGGAGCCCTATCGTTCTGAGAAAGCGTTAATGAAATCCACATCTCTGTCTGAGAGGGTATAAAATAATCATGGCGTGACTGGAATTATTAGTATTCACAGTGCCCTAAGATTCGATACATTTTTAATCGAGGTGAGCTCGGCTGCGTGTTTTACCGCTGCGGTTTTTAGGCACTCTCTTATGAAGATCTGATTTTGCCGCAAGGCTGTTTGCGGATATACGCGGCGGCTCTCTGTTTCCATATCCACAGACAAAACGGTGAACAGGAAATCGGGGGAGGGACTCAAATGCTAATTTGCAATAACTTGCGGTGTTGTCTAATTAATGAGTGTAGCTAACAGTGTCATAAAAGCCTCTAATCTCAGCCTCATAATTTGTGTCTGACTGAAAGTTATGAAGGTTTGACGATGCCCAAGCCAAGGATTGCTCCCATTTATAGATTGTTACATCATTAATCAGTCGAACGCTAAGGTAGTGTGGTCATTCTATGCCAATTTGAATTGTGAGCTCTATCAGACTTGAAAGAGATTTTAGCGATTCCAATCTAAAACCGATTAGCAATGGGGTTTAATAACCGTCACAGCCATCTGTGCTAAAGAGGCTCAAACTTTAAAGGCAACTGCTCCCACTGGGAAGAGAACAATAATGGCTTGTAAAAACTTAGTCTGAATATGTAGCTAAAGTGGTGGATACATAAGCATTAAGCTAAATGGTGCAGATACAAATAATGTGTGTTTCTTAAATAAATGCATGTAATATAGACCATAAAGGCTTCTGTCACAGCACCCTGAGAAATGAATTGAAATATAACAAAAATAACACCAAAAGAATGAGAACTAAACAAGGAATCATTTCCAGTATGATGTCAAATAAAGGCATAGAGTTCTGTCAGTCAAATAATCTGGTCAAGGGGACAATCAGGCTAAATCATCAGATCTGTATGGAATTTTCTTTTTCTCTTTTTGGTCTAATGTCTTCAAACCATGCTACCATTGCCTTTACATTGGATGTTCAAAAAATGGCAAAATGCATATATGTGGTTAGATGTTATGCTTCCCCCAAGATAAGAGGTAACATGTTTACTTTTCTTCTCCTGGCAGCACTGTGGAGTAGATTTGCTATTTGGCACTTCATTAAAAGGAGAGATGGTCCGCCGTATGAAGCAGATCACCCTGGCCAGTTAACAGTCATGTATCTCTGCTGTAAAGCAGCGTGTGTCATGGGGGAGGAGAAGAGGGCTCAGGACAGATGATCTCACGCTCATGGAAGTGGAGTGTGATTTTGATAATGAGACACCGTGGCTTTATCCTTAAGCTTCGGATGACTGACAACTCTTAGGCTCATTGGTAGGATGAAGTGTAATGACCATTGGACAGCACAATGAGATTCAATCAAGCTGTTTTACATGGATGTGCCAATGAATTATATTCATTTCATATTTTAGAGGCAAAATGAACCAACATTGAATGCATTTACATGCACAATCTGCGTTCTGGAGGTGCATACTTATTGTGCACGCGTGTGTGTTAACATTTTGGTGCCAAAACTTGATTTAAACAGTTTATCTCATTTAAACATGGTTTCTTGCATTGTCAGGCTTCTAGAAAGTTCTTTTTTTGTGTGTGAGTGGTTTTCATGTAAATGCACTCATGCTATTATTAAGCTAACTGTCCATTTTTTTTTTTTTTTGTAGGCAGATGATAAAAATTGTGCCAAATGTGAAAAATGTATTTTGCTGACTTGGCCATAATGGGCCTGAGCAGTTAGTTGTGCCTTATTTTAGTTTCCCTACCACTTTCTTCCCTCATAAACACAGTTTATAAGCCAAGAGTTGCCAACAAGTAGCAATATGAAAAAGCGCTGTGGTCACCTTCACGCTGGAGAGAATGGGACTAGCACACCTCGGAGAAGAAATGCTTTTCGGACTATAACTGTTTGGACCAGGCTCCCCACTGCTCACACATCATGCAAAGTGTGGCCATGAAAGGGCTCTAGAAAGCAAATGAGAAAAAACCACAGGAGGAGAGAGACAGACAGAGAGAGACAGAATCTGATAGCTCGGGCTCAATACCCCCCCACCCCCGTTCCCGGCCCACAATTCTTCGTAGAGCTGAGGGTGAGTGGCTTGTCCTGGTTTTTTGTGGACAGAAGAAGAGTTGCTTGAAGAACCAGCAGGTGCTATGGACATCACTCTTCAGGCTGGGCTAGCAAAGGCCCCTTGTTGCAAGGCCCCCCAAGGCAAAGGAAGAGCATAGAAATCAGAACCAAGGGGGAGGGCACTCTAAGCTGTGCCTGTGGACAAAAGAAAAGAGACATGAATAAGGTACAATGCAGGGGTTTTCTGTACTTTTACTAATTGCCACAGGTAGTGGGTACCCAACGTATGACACAGCCAAGAAAAGAACGGTTAGAGCAAGTCTTTAAATGTCCTAAAGGTTACTCAAAAAATATCAAACTATTTATTTCAGTATGCAGTATGGATCATGGATTGGAATGGCATAAGGGTGAGTAAGTGATGACAGAATTTGTTTTTAGGTGAACTAACTACAAGATACATTGTTTTAGGAACATGTGTGAAGGCAGCTGCTTAACGCATTGGGACGAACTCAGTAAAAAAAACAAGATGGCAGATGAGACGAGTGAAATGTTTCATTCTGTATTCAAAGGTATCAATAAAAACAGTTCAGTGCAAGTAAAATTGTTAGTATATTCTATATTTATTTGTCCAACAGTATGTATTGTTAAGCTTATTGAAGGGATAGACATCATTTACTCACCCTCATGTCGTTCCAAACCTGAATGCATTTCTTTCTTCTGCAAAACACAAAAGATTGAATATCTTCTTTTATGTTCCACAAAACAAAGAAAGTCATACAGGTTTGGAACGACATGAGGGTGAGTAAATTGACAGAATTTTCATTTTTGGGGGGGCCATCGCTTTAAGCTATATCATTCTTTAGCTTAACAAAATTCTTAACCCAAACTACTGAAATGAATGGCAGAGTCAAGTCTGTCACGTATGACATTCCATGATGATTAGGATTCTACCTTTATAAGTTGCTCAAATTCATGCATCTGGACTGTAACACAATTTTTCACTTAGAGCAAGGAATCTATGTAAATCAGTGAGGTCATCTTTTAGTGTTTGGTTCATGACTTCACAATGATTTCAGATAGTTGTAGCTGTCAATGAGCTTTATTCTTCCAGTACAACATAGCCCATTGAGCGATATGAACTATCTTTTTACTTTGTGTTACACCTGCATAGTTCTGTGTTTGAGTAATGTACAGTGATTCTTATCTGAACCATGTTTTGTTTGTGACTCAAAGTTTGTGATGCTTTATGACATTATGCTGATTGTCAGAAAATACCAACAACAGCGAGCCTCATGCATTTTAAAAGAGAAACTTTGTGTCATGCAGTTGTTTTCTAATCATCCAGTGTCCCCCTTGGTACTTAATGAGGTAGATTTTCAATGTCTAGCTCTCTGCAGTGCAATGCCGTTGTGCTAGGAAGTCTTTGAAGAGGAGGACTCTCAACATGTGTTGTTCTTATATGTTGTGGCATCTGGATCTTGTAACGGGTTATTCATTCTTGTGTTTTATTACCACAACCTTCAGTTCTCATAATCTTTAGCTGAGCTTTTAACCTCCTTTTCCATTTACTTCCCAGAGCATTTACAATGAAGCAGCCCTGTTCAATATGTTGTTTAGTTAGACCCCAGCAAGCAAAAGCCGTCATTTCACCATCTAGGTTAACTAGACTCGATATAGTCTGGCTAAGAGTAACCCACTTCTAGCCAAAATAACATAGAATTTGGTTGCATGTCGTTTTTGCCAAAATAACTTGCGAGATGTATGATATTCCATCATGTAAGCAAAGTCAACAGTGATAACAAGGCGTTTGGTTTCATCTCTTTGACTTGTTCTATGCATAGCCTAGACTATGGTTAAACATCTATTAAATTTTCACTGACAGCCCAGATTTTGTCTTATTTTAGCCAGACATCATTGCTGTGTTTGGACGGCTATTAGACGTCTTTTAAACGCAAAATTGTTTGCTGGGACTGATTAGTCTTAAAGGAATATTTAGGGTTTCTGGCAAGTTAAGCTCAATCAACAGCTCTTGTGGCATAATGTTGATTGATTTACCATTTATTTTTAACTTTCCTCTTTTCTTAAAAAACAAAACAAAAAAACGTCGGGATTATAGTGAGGGCATTTACAATTGCAGTGAATGGAGTAAATCCTAAAATATTCTCAATAGTACAACCTCAAGATAAAAAAATATGAATGTTAACAAGATTTTTGTGTGAAAAAGGAAATCAATTAGGCTACTTACAAATTCCAGTTATATCCAATTTTATAACTTTGTTGCTGGGACAACATAGTGACAAAAATTTTTAAAATGACGAGAACAACCTTATAGCTAAAATAATACACAATTTTTAAAATATAAATTAATACAAGTGTTCTTATGAATGTAGTAGCTTGACATTTTTGCATTATAATTCTGTAGATATTGGCCCCATTTATTTCCATTTACTTTTTTCCCTTTTATTTATTTTGTGGTAATCAACATTGTCATGTTGTTGATCGAATTAACATTGAAATGCTGTTGATTGAGCTTAACTTTGAATATTTCTTAAAGGAGAATGTAAAAAAATGATAGTGTTATTATCAACACTTATTCATACAGGTCAGTCTAATTCCAAGACATCCCCTTGGTGTTAACTTAAGTTCTCAATTCTACTCAAGCAATGATTTCCTTCTCTGACATCCTTCTCATCTGCAAGCACAGTGGTGCTGCCTAATGAAAAAAGAAAAAAAGCCTTTCAGGTGCCTCCACTGTGGCCTTATTCGGTGGTTCTCTGTCTGTTATCAGCCCTTGAGGAGAGTTAATTGCCCCGGTCAGTCTGTGCCCCGTTTTAGCCATAGATGATGAAGTGTGAGGCTACATTTCTCACACTGCACAAAATGTGAGATGTTGTACACAAGCCAGATGCAGGTCAAACACTTTAGTGGGAGTCCCATCTGGGCCATGGACTGATTTACTGTACTGTGTCATACAGTAATTATCACAACATGTTCTCTTTAGCGATAAAATGTCTGTCAAGGAAATGAATATTAATGTATACGTATTACATTGTGGATATAATGAACTGTGAGTGGATTAGGAGAAGAATTTTTGGGTTTGGTACCGCAGGATTGATTGGCACATTAGTCACCTCAAATGAACTGGTTCACCAAAGCGGGCCCAAAGGAATGTGGGTGAATGTGCTAAAAGACGTGAACTTTGAACCCTAGTACGGCATGAAGGGAGCTGAAGAAGGAGCCGAATGAAAGAGAAATCTTCGTCTTGTTTGGGGTTGAAGTGCTGTTTGTGGACTCCACATTGTGAGTCACTGAGCCGTTCCATTTAATGGAGCTACACAACTTCCTGCAGTTCCCCTCATTGTGCTGCCAGTATTTTGTAGATCAAAACAAGTATCGACTGCCTAAATCACTCAAAGAATCTGTGCATTTTATTGGTCGGGATGGGAGTGCATACATAGGCCTTGCTCTTTGTGTCATTAAGACATTTCGATTTTTTCCCTTAGATTGATGTAGCAAATGAATAGTAATTGTTTACCAAGTTGAACTTTTTTTAATTTTCTATAGGAGGATTTGAGGGTTTGGGATTTCTCACTTTTTATTGCCTTCATCTCTCAGCTTTTAAAGACTATTAACTGTGCCATAAAGAGCTGACTTGTCCTTCTCCATAGACTCTGGTCCTATATAAAGTTAATTTATGGCAAGATTCTGCTGGCTTGTATTGTGAACTTCTGTGGGGTCATTGTACCCCTTACTCTGTGGACTATGTAAAAAAGCTGTGAATGAGTTCTTGAATATCTCTCTGCCATCCACAAACATTTTTTTAATTTTTTTTTATTTATAAAAACCACTCCGTGCTGAAATACTGACCCACAGCTTTTCCAGAAACTAAGCCTGTAAGTAATAAAACATAAGCGTGCTGATAACATCTGTCAGATACAGTTCTCTTTTATTTATTGACGTTGTAACTTGAATGTTTCCTTAATAAAGGCCACATTAAAATATAGGCTTTGGTGCTACATCACTGAAAATTTCTCTTTGTAAGAAGAGAAAAAAACGTTTATTAAACGTAAAAAAAAATGTTGCCGGAGGAATTGTTTATCTAGACGTTAAGTTAAATATCCTTTTTATGTGGAAAAACTGGCTGTGTCGGTTCAGTCGAGATACTGGAGTATTATCTTTGGATAGGGAATTTAATTGGCATTATTAGGATAACGGAAACATGTTGACTCAGATATAATACAACATTTACATTGTATTATATTCCACTCTGTATGGGTTTTGTAGATCTGCTGGAGAAGATTGGGACCACAGAAGCTGGCAGTCTAAAGTCCGGTAATCTTATAAAGACATGCAGTTTTTCTGTGCCAGCCAGCAGTAATCTATAATTCATGAAAGAAGTGAATGAGCGAGCAGGTTTCTGTCAATCACGGTCTCCCTTTTTTTAATGTTATTCTCCTGCATTTCCAACCTTCCTCAGTATGCACTTGATGATTGAAACAGGTGCTTCCCTCAAGGCCTATCCAGAACTGCTCCATTTATAGATGAAAATTAGATTGTGTTTTTTTCCCCTCTTATTGGTTACTTATATTCTGTTCTGTGCTTATTGTTGCTTTCAGGCTATTGCATTGGTACAGTAATGTCAAACTGACCTTGCTCTAAAATGGCATGGGCCCCTTATGGGAGAGACGGGGTCGAGGGCGTCTCCTCCTCCAGCCAGAGGGTCTTTGGCTCCGGCCGGCTCGAGCGGTATTCTGCCGTAAAGGAGTCCTCATGCTGCCCACCTCCTCCAGCTCTTTGCTATGCTCGGTGGAGGCCATGGGACCTGGGGACAGAAAAGATACATGTGAATACTGAAACCCAACATAAAATTATAAAATGGACAATGCACTTGTCTATTTTCAAAGTATCTTGGACACTGAATTGCAAAAAACAATGTCTTTTAAACAAAAAATGTTCCAGTGGTTGGATAAAGACTTAGCCGCCCCAAAATCACAACATTGGCTGAGCCAGAGTTACATATCATTAGCCTCATAGCATAATTGCAAAAGTCATTTTTCAATGTTTTTATAATTAGGCAATTATGCTATGAGGCTAGTGATATTTCATATTTTACCTTTAAGAAACTTTATTAGCATAGTTTATTGCTGCCAAAAAAAACTACCAGAAAGTCCCTCAGCACGGGTTTACATGCACATCGTTGAACTTCTCACATCATGTAAGGAGTATCTGTCTCAAGAACAATGGACAGGCGCTTGTCCTGAACACATATTTGTCTGTGCGTCTATGTGCACTACGCTGCTCTCTTGTCAGTGTGCTCAGATGTTTCCAGTCATCTCTCAATAAGTGCGAGTAGATCCTTTAAACCCGTCTCATATCCACAGCTTGATCCACATCAGTGCGTCTCTAACCTCTAACCTCTTTAGAGAAATCAAACAAGTCCTCCGGGGAGAGCAAACATTCTGGGAGATTTTGGGGAGACCTTGATCTGTGCAGCACTATCTGATCTGTCAGTGATCTCCCATTCAAGTCCTGAATTGGCTTTCTAAGGGTGTTTTGTTTGAGTTTCATCATAGGTATTGGATGTCTTTCCATGGAAAGTTCCTAGTCTTCCTAATGGCAGAAGCAAGAATCAATGAGTCCTGTCACCCACATTGTTCAATCATCAGTTATGTTTCCCGTTTCAGGCCACTGCCTCCAATCCTTAATTCCATAGTATACACATGCCATACTATCCTCTTTCCGCTGAAGCTCATGAAGATAATCACCCCGTTCTTACAAATTCATCTCCCCTTTATGCATGTCTTTCTACCTTTTTTGCCTATGTTTGTCTTTAACTCCAACGCATTCAAAAACCGCCGCCAGAAATGTCTTAAAAAAGGAATCTTTCAGTGAGAGCTCAACAAATGCCTATCCTACAGAGTAAACAGAGAATCCCATTAACCTTTCCCAGCAAGAACTTGAATGAGATTATTCTCATTGGGTCAAGACATTCCTAACATCTCCCTGGGGAGTGACAGACAACCTAAATTAGGAAGACAACAGGGAGCAGATTTTCTTTCTTTTTTTTTAAATATCATAGCACAAACAATTCTTGTAAATTAAACAAAAAAGTCATATTCTTGTTTTGGAACACCGGGTAGTTTCTAGCTTTTTTAGCTGGTCCACGGCCAACTTAAACAGCTGGTAGACCATCTTGGATGTAAAATAAACAGCTTGGAGAAGCTAGAAACCTGCTTGGACCAGGTAAACCAGCAAACATGTTACAGAATACATCTATTAGCTTAATATGGATTTTTCAGCAGGAAAACGCAAATGAATAACTAATAGATATTTTCTCTTTATAGCAGTCAGGGGTTTTTTTTCACAGAGAGGATCAAGCAGCTAACGGCTGTGTACGGCTTTGAGTTGGTAATCATGCAGCCTTGAAATGACTTAAATCTTTGACGGTTAGTTCACGTAGTGACTGGATGACGGAGGCCAAACACGTTGCCTGTAAGTCTGCTTATGAGTTAAATATCCTCAAACTATATTTTTAAATTCCTGACAACTCAAATTACATTTACAAACTAATCGTCTTTAGCTGACACATTACACATTCACAGCGGACTAATTCGACGAACAGTGGACTAATTCATTTGCCCCACAGAAAGACTTCATTGCATACTTCAACATCTCATGGAAAAAGGAAACCACGCTAAAACCCATCTATCCACCAGGCCTGCTAATCCGAGCATTAACCTCCTGTTATTTCTCCACAAATGAATGAAGCAAGTTTACACATTCTCGTCTGCATTCAAGTCATTTCTTTCTAATCTGAGGGGTTTAACATTTTAAAAGTCTCCATGTGATCAGAAATTTTCCCCACCCGATTGGTCCTTTAAATCAGCTGTGACAAACAGGCCAGAAGTCTTTTTGCTTTTTCAGTACCATAATCACTCAACCCAATATATTGTTCTCTACAGCGTGAGGAATAGTCTTGAAATGTCTCTGAGACGCAATGTTTTTCGGCCAGGCAAGCAGAAGTGGCTGTAATTACACCTGGCTGAGCTGAACGCAGCACATCACCGCAGCTCTACTATCAGCGTCTGTCATAAACCTCTCCATAATGACACAATTTAGATGTTTCCTGCCATCACCATCTGACAGGCAGCGTTTGCTGCCCGCTTAGCTTTGAGGGGAGCAAATCGCTCAGAAAATTGTCATCCCAGGCCGCAAACAAGAAGAATGCTGCTAAAAATAATCTCTGGTTGTGATAAGAACAGCATTTATGAATCAACTCAAGACATGCATTGGATTGATGAAGAGGGAGGTCTATTTTAAGCACTCAGAATCACTCCATTGTCTGTTTTACGACTCTTGGCTTCTTCTTAATCTGCATAGCTCCTTGTGTGACTCTGCAGGTCGTATCTTTCCACGCTTTGTGGCGAATACAAAGTGACAGGACCAATAACCGTGGATATACTATAATAGATGGCATATGCTGATGGGATCTTCCTCTAACTTGCTGCTTGTTTACCAGACCCACTCAGGGATGAAAAGCTCTAGCCCCCTTATTGCATTAGATCTGATGGCGCTGATAGTGGGCCTCCTCCTCACCAACATAATTTCTTCCAGGTTCACCACCTAATGACAACCAAGTCAGGAAGTAATATTCCACTTGATGCTTCTCATGATACCAGCAGTCTTATCCGAAGACGGCAAACTCTTAAAGTGCAAGTTCTTCCAAAAATGAAAAATCTGTAATCATTTACTCATCCTCGTGGTGTTTCAAATTTGTATCACTTAATTTTTCTGAAATTAAAAAGAAAAACCTGTCTCAGTTTATTTATTTATTTATGATTTTTTTGTGCACAGAATGAAATTCATTGAGGTCCAGTGTTGATTTGGACCCCATTGAATTTCATGGTAAAAAAAACTGTTTTTCTGAATGTGGCACGAAATTATATTACTGGTATTTTGTTGTTGTACGTATTGCACGTATTGTGAATATGTACTGCACTTATTCACAATTTTAAAATAATGTACCACCTACATTAAACCCTGCCCTAAACCTACTGTAACTGACAGTCCGGCAAAAGCATATGTGAGATGAAAACGCATGCTAAACTAACCATGCCATTTTAGCTTACTTCTACAAGTCTTTGATCTCTTTTATCTTTTATTTTATGTGCAGGTGAGCTACTGAGCAAGTTTACTGCATCAGGAGCTCGTTATGTGATCAGATGTCAAAATGTACTAGTTTACAAATCATGCATTATGGTACATAATTTTACAATGAGCCACACGCACAGAAAAACCTTTATTAATTGGTAATCATAATTTGTGTGAAAAGGAATAAAAGTTGTTGCTGTTTTACTGCCACTATTGCTGGAAACTGCAGTAATGTATAGTTATGTTTTAGGCAGAGTAAATTTTTTACGAGCCTATGCTGAAATTTTCATTTTGGGAGGCGTTTGATCGAGTTTAAAAAAGTGAGAATTCTGGCACACTAAAATGAAGTCACCATCGCTTGCTCACTTGGAGATGGTGGCTTGACAGGAAGTATTCAGATTGGTCCGATTCATCCAGGCTAATGATAAATAGCCAGATCGTTGCCATCTCATCCTCTTGTACCGCACTCCTTAGGTTCATCCATTATGTTGACTTTTTAACACGACTGCCTCGCCGTGCCTCGCCTCCGCTGGACACCTTGTGTCTGATAGTGTGTCCCTGTAAATCCCAGGGCTGCCTCTTAGCCGAGAGAGTTATCCATCACCCAGCACTTTCCTGACAGGGAGAGAGAGGCCCAGGCTAGGCAACGTTTATAAAGGGCCAAGCTCAATCTGATGAATAGTTCACCGAATTTCTCTGACTGGCCTAAATTTACAATACACTCCCTGTGCAAACACACAACATGAAAAATAAAGAGCAGAGGCTTCCAATAGATATAAAGTTTAGGCTAGTCGGAAGACCTTTTAAACTCGGGGCACCAGATGGATCTAATCTTTTACTCACTACTCCAGGAAGTGAGAGATTAGATCTACTTACACGCAAAGCAGAACCAGGTGAGGAGAGGGCAACACTTATTTATGGCTGGTTGTACTACATGCATTATCTCTGCTTATACATTTGCCCTTCTAGCACCTCCACCATCTTCCCATCTTAAACCAAATCCACAAATTCAACGACCAATCAATGTGTAATATAATTGCTCTGTCTATGCAAATCAAAACCGTCTTGCTTGGTTAGTTTGTTTGCACAACGTTAAATAGGAGTATTGATTTGTTTGTTATTGCTTTCAGAATATTTAGCTTAACATACCCCATCTGTTTATTGTGGAGACATGGATGCAGCGGTGCCTAGGTGTTTGTCTGACATCCAGCCTTTCACTCTCTCCACAGCTTGAGACTGCAGTCATAACAGCTCTTGTAAGGGCGTCTCCACAAACATGCATAATGGATACCGGCAAAGCAGCCACATCATAAGTCAAAGGTGACAACAAAATGTTATGGAGGTTTGTGTATTTTCTTATCTTTTGTTTTTAATAGCAGCCTGAAGCTAATGAGGTTTTGTGTGTGGCTCTATCTAAAGAATGAGAGCATGTCTAAACAGATCCTGTTTATACTGTACTTAAAATGTAAAAAGTTAACAGGCCTTTAGATGACATTGAGTGTGCTTACATGCATCTTACACTTAATAAGCAGACGATGTGTAAGGTCATGTATGAACTGTGATTTATAGGGGTATTGCTAGATAAAGTGTGGTTTTAGAAGGCATGCATACAGTGAAAGATAAATAGAATTCATTTTTTATGTTAATAGAATATTGAATTCATGGAAGTAATAAGTAGATTTTACTGTTTTTAATCAGTGAAATATGATATACAAAATATATTTCAAATAAAAATGTAAAATGTCTCTGTACAAATGTATTCATAATGATTTTAAGCTGTGTATATGTAAATACATTTAGAGTACTTTAGATGTTTGTTAATGTTTACAGAAATGGCTAAATATACAATAATATATGTGCAAACATGACGTACAAATAGCTATAAATACTAATGAGATCCGGCTGGTCAGGATTTTTTTTCTGTTAGCCCAATTAGCCTCTCTGTTCTGTGTCCTGTTGGCTTACTCAATGCATGCACATGTTGTATGCATATCTGTAAAATGTTCTTCTGTTTTTATAATAAGCTTATTTCTGATAGTTGTCATCAGGTGCTTTAATTGATGCTCGGTTGCACGTTACTCATTTTAGCTTGTGTATGAAATTACACACAGAAAGGTGCAGTTTTTATGCTGTGTGTGAGGCCAAATAATTTCTAAAATCATTTTGTGAATGACTGTTGGTACTTTGTTTTGCCTTGCATATGTGCTAGAAGAGGCGTGGAGTCCCATGGGGGTGTAACCATGGCTGACGGTGTGTGACGTCAGAGGCGTGATCCCCAGTGTCTCAGAGGACATTCATTCAATGAAATAAGAGAGAGAGAGCTCCACACTTAGCTGTTTTTTTTCTCCGCCACACACGCAGGCATGACAATTTGATGCCCGCTAAGACTATCCTTTAGCTAGTCACACTTGATCATGAGCATTATGCTTAGAATGAGACACGTTAATTAGCATGAAACCCCAGTATGAATCACTTGCCTAGCTCATAAATAAGACCCTGTTACACTAAATTTCCTAACAGTGTGCTATTATGTCCCTAAATATACTACTTCTGATATGGAAATGATGTTAAAGAAAGCCAGTAAGACTCCCCGAGCGGCGTCTTAAATCAGCAGCCTGGCCTTTTGAAGGCTGGAGTCGCGGCTCTGCTTATCGCATGCCTACCAGTAGTGCAGGGCCTCGGCATAAACTGGTACCAGTCTCTAACATGCTCTCAAATCACGTTTCCATGGCAGCCGCTGTGAAAGGCACTCACTGAGGAGCGAGAGAATGACATTGTCAGCTAGAATGGATCAGGTTTCCCAGTTTACAAATTTCAGCACAGGTCCATTAATAGGTGGAGGTAGGCAGTAAGATTGCTTAACCCTTTCCCAGGCCAGTCGTTGTATTTCATCACACCGGGGGCTGTTTGATATTCTGCATTGTGCTGCTGTGATAGCACGCGGCTTGCAGGAGAAAATGAAGGCGTGCATTGTGTTCTGCAACTCCGCAGAGGAACAAAATCGCATGAAAAGTTCACCGACTTTCCCACACCTCCACTTTGAGCTCCATTACTGAAAATAAGAGCAGCGCTCTGATAAAAGTGGCTGAAGCTTCTTGTCACTGCTCTTTTCTCTGATAGTTTCTGACACCCTCAGATGGTGTGCAGCCTTGCAAGCAAACTACACATGACCCAAATTAGCGCTAAGCTATAATAATGTGGTTAGAAATGGCCCGGTTCCGAATGATCAGAGAGCTGCAGGTTCAAAGCGCTACGGCTGCTGCCTTGACTGCTAATGATGTGTTGAGAGAAAGAGAAAAGACGGGAAAAAAGGGGAGAAGGCTGATTAAGAGACTTGCTCAAGCTCTTGCACCAGCACTTCAGACTGGTAGGGGTGAATCACTGGTAGAGGTTACTGCAGGTTGGACATTTAAGTACATGAAAATCAAGAGAGCTGATCATGCAAAGCATCTTAAGTGCAATTTCTTCTGAATTGGCTTCCAGGGTAAAACAGCATGCCGTCTCAAAGAGGATTTACCTCCGAGGTGGCCAGCAAGGGCAATCGAGACCCGAATATTCTCGTCAGCAGTGATGGGCTCAAACTCAGCATGTTGGTAATCGTCAAGAAAGTGCTAGCTCTTTAGCTACGGGATGCTCCGGCAGTGTATTTCCAAGGGCTCTCTAATCGGTAATGAACCATATCCACCCCTTACTATTGTGCTGTCAGCTGTGAGCCCGCATGCATACTGTCTTTAAAGTGGACGTGTGATGGTATAGCTTCAATTCTCCTGCTTTGGGCCCAGTGCCTAGCTACTGAAAGGAGTGTCAACCGGTGCATGCTGGGATATTTCCAGCTGAGATCACACTAAACAATCAGTCATGAAAAGACACATATGTGTCATATGGATGAGAAAGGACTGATGAAGCATGATTAACAGCTCAGATGTGAATGGCTGCTTGTGTTGTGTTGTGTGATGAAGTGTTTTTGTTTAAGAAAATTTGCCCTGGTTCTCACAGTAACATTGTGAGTCAAGTTACAGGCCATATTTAATTACTGACAGTTCATTTACCTTTTTTGTTTATGTATGTTGGTATATTAACCACAGTGTTTAACCAGAATAAGATTAAATGTAAAGCTTCACAATCTTGGAGTAAACTCTCTGTCTGAATTGTATATGTATTTACAGAATCCGGTTCCAATTGCATTCTAGTTTAACAAACAAGACTTATTCATTCAACATGATATTTTTCTCTACTGTCCGTTTTTTTCCTTTGGGATATAAGACATGATATAAACTATCATGCATATTTGTTCTATACTGAAAGATAGGAATTTATATAGCATAAGATTTGCTTTGACAGATCTTTCAGTTTTGAATTGTTCCTTCTGGTCATTTAAAACTATTTCCTATCAGCTGCCGTGTCTTTATAACAACTCGGATGACATTCAATATACTTATCAGAATTGGATTTAGCTTCATAAAACAATAAATGTACACTTAATTTACATTTAATGTGCATTGCCCTCTATCAAAGAGATCAGAGAATACACTGAGGCTTGAGTTTTTATTGGCGGTATAAGATTTAGTGCAATAAAATTGAAGGCATAACACATATCTTGTACCTTGAGGCTTGGAATTATGGGTAGTCCCAGTGGGGGAATCAGTAAAGTGTTCCAAAAACTCTTGAACACTTCTCATAAACAATCCAGTCAGTTTCTCACATCCATACTGCTTGGAGCAATAAGAGTCTCGGCTCTGTGTTTCTGAACAGATTTAGTGAAGTACCCACAGCAGAAGCCTTAAATCAGGCTAATGGTTTGATGTGATATACTTCTGAAATAATCTGGGAAAGCTCACAATAGAAGTACAAACAAAAAAGTGCTATTTTTCTGCCGTTAACTGTGAACAAAACCGGGCCATTGTGCTGCAAATGTGTTTTTCATTCCTTGCTCTTCAAATTGAGCATGAAAATAATTAAAGCACATTTATTCCTCGACTTGAAATATTTATACAGCATTTTGCCTTGCTGTTCATAAAAATGTCCACTCTGATCATATCTGATCAGCAACCACAATAAACGTAATGCTTAATATTTGAAAAGGGAGCTATAAATCAGGTTAATATCAGGCCCCTGTGGACGCAGCTAGGCGTGCGATATATCTGGCTTTAATTAAAAAGTTGGGGAAAGAGAAGGAGATTTGGGGGGTGTTGAGGGGATATGTTTTCTGATGTTTAGAAGAAGGGGCCTAGCTAATGGTTTGTCATCTTGCTTGTGGGTACAGGAGGCATGTAGCTAGCCAGATGCAGAAGTGTGATTCTGAGAGAGAGCAGTGAGCAAGCATCCATTTGAAGCAATTTTGGCACAGGGCCCATTATATTCCCCGCATTTATCCACCTGCAAATTCGGGAAGACCACCAGCTGTGAAGTTTTAAAGACCTTTTAATATTTTAGCGGCTGTGTTCCTCACCACATCAGAAACCTGTATAATCGCTTTTTTCTTTTCTTTCTCCTCCATCAGCACCCTTCAGGATTTCTCCTCTGCATCTGTTCAAGTCTGATGGTGGAGGTGATCTGATGTATTCAGAGTGCTCTGAATTGCATTATGCTTGCCTATAGCAATCATACATGTCAAGACATCCACCGTTCTGCAACTGGGGAGCTTTTCTCAAAGGTTACCCTATGTCTTTACCACATGAGTTATAATAGAGCTAAGAAAATGTACTGTTGTTTTATAAAGGGCACTGTTTTATTGGTTCTGCTCTGCAGGAAAAATAACCGCTTCCACAGCTCCGAGCAGATATTTATGAAGTATTTATAAAATTCTGCAACAAGTTGGCAGAGACTACAAATGACCCTTTGCTTGATCTGTTTGAAAGGGCATTATATATGTCAAAAAATGTCAGTATGTACTTTAATATAAAGTAGTATTTGGCAGACACTTTTATCCAAAACGTCATACATTTAATTGGTAATGCTTCCTTTTACAGTACAGTACTTACAGTGTACTTACCTAGAAAGTACTGGCTAATATAAGGTAAGTACATGGAACAGGGGTAGGTTTAGGGGTAGGTTCAGGTTAGTTCTAGTTATTAACACAGTAATTGTAGTTACTAAAATAAGTACATAGTATTTACATGGGTAACTGGACTGTAAAAGGAAGCGTTACCATTTAATTCAAGGTAAACATTTGATCAGTTCCTGCATTCTCTGGGATTCAAACCCATGACATTGGCTTTGCTAGCACCATACTCAACTGTTTGAGCTACATGAAGTGTTCACACTGCTCTTTTCCTTTGCTCTAAGCTCCAAAAACAGAAGGCATTATAGAGATAAAAAAAAGGTCCATATGACTTGTAAATGATAGAAGTCTACTAATGCCGTATGAAATTAACTTAAATGTAATAAATTTGATATTCACTGATAATCTTCTTCACCACAGCTCATTCATGTTTGTACATATGTAAACATGGTGCATTTGCACATATTGAACAACAAATGCACATATTCCAATTTCACAAAAGAATTTGTGTGAATGACATAACATCTTTTTTCAAAGTAAAGTATATAAAGGTCTCAGAACACTTGAAATTCAGCGTACAAGTCATATGGATTACTATTATGATAATTTTGTGTTCATTTTTGTACAGCACTGTTTCATTCGGGGAAAACACTACCTAACATGTTCATTAGTAGTCAGAATCGGAAGAAAATCACATGAGTTGGGAATGACAGTAGGATGAGTAAATGATGTTATTATTTTATATTTTCAAACTGGTACATCACATTGAATTCTTCTTTATAGTGTATTTGCATATCTCTGACAAATCACACTGCAGTCCTTACAGTGAGGCCATAGAGGATATCCAGGTTGCTCATAAAATAGATCTGAGTCACTGACCCTCTGTATGTGTGTGAGCATGTTCACGTATGTGTGTTCTTATGCATGCTTGTGAAAGAGATAGGGACTCTGCCAAAAATCCATCATGCCTCAAAGCACCGCTGAATGATTCTTCATAATCCTGATGACGTTTCTGTAGTGCTCATCTCCTTCATGCTGCTTTGACACTATTATCATGTTACCGCTGGACATCTGGAAAAGTTTGCCTGTTTGTGCTCTCTCCATGGCCACTATAATCAAGTGTGTAACCGCAAACACCTCCTTCACGTTAAGTGTACTCATGGAATTATGATTTAATGTTTCCTGCATGCTTTTAGCACATGGCCACTGGTGTTATTTCACAAAATATCCTGCTATTTCCCCTCGTTTCTTCTAAAAAGAAACATTGTGTGGCTGAAGACTTCCTTGTGAGCTTTATTTGTTTTGCAGGGGTCTCACGCTGACCCAGGACAAGCCCATGCACGATCTCCAATGCTACTTCAAAGTTTAATACCGAATAATAGCGTTGTTGACAGCTCGCATGAAATCGCCCTTTTCCAAAGAGCTGATTTCAAAAAGATAATGCCTGAGATCTGATCTCCACACCATCACCTGGCCGAAGAGGACAAACCAAGCAGCTAAAATTACACCATCTCAGGACTTCTGTGCGTGTATGTGTGTGCGTGTTTGCTCTCGAGACTGTATTTTTGAAAGGATTTATCCCGCGCTTCCGTGACTTTGAAAGATGAGGCGTCGATACCGGACTCGGACTGACAACCCAGAGTGGCTGAACTGTTTCCACAATATGAAGTGTTTACATACCAGACTTGAGAGTGGATGACAGATTGCTTTCAGGATGAATTATGAGTGGCTCAATGCGCTCAAGATTTGCCCATTCTTGAGGGGAAGCCCATTACAAGAAGAGCAGATTGAGGTATGCGCAAACGAGATTAGCAGGGCCGCAGCCGTTCTGCTGGGTGACGCTCAATGCCTGCGGATGGCGAAGTCGCTGTCGCCTGTTGCACCATGACTTCTCTGCGTCCCCACCCTCTTTCAACCTCAGAGAAAGCAGTGCGCAGATCATCCCCATTGTACAGTTGAGACGGATGGCAATTTCCTGCAAACTCCCAGTGTACTGGAAAAGCGTTTGTCTGAAGATGAAAGGCTTCACACCCGCTGCCTACACACCGAGTCGCTTCCAACACCTTCCCGCGACAGCGCGCAGCTCCGGCTCCCCGCGGCTCCCTCACCCCCATCTCATGATGGAGATAATACTATACTAATAGCGCAAACAAGGTAGTCTGACCTGGATCACACGTTAGTAGCCTGTCCTTCTGAGGATCAGGCTCAGGCTCCACACACATGCAGGGAGAGTGAAAAACGATACTGAGCGTAATGCAAGGTAACTGCTTCCCATTTACTCGTGCAGAGACCAAAATAGCAGCATCTCTGTAAGAAACGTGTGTGGAAACGCAGGGCGTTAGGGGCCGTTTGATACGGCAAGTAGCCACTACCCAGCACCCTTCAACATGCACACATTCTCAAACACACATGCTTCCCAGCAGTTGGACTTTAGAGAGATGTGAGCGTTTACACAAGGGCCACAGTTGTTTTTTAACACAACCCCGTTACCTGCATCACATCTGCAGGGTGGCCACCAGTCACCTGACTCAAGCTCACAGCTTTAAGACTTGCATGTCATCTTTGATAAAAGGTTTTATTGTGGAGGAAGATGAAAAATAACATGGTGTTTTAGCAAGAATTACATAACAGCACAACAGCAGATTGTTTTTGGAATAAATCATATGGAGGTTAAGCACAATAACTCTGATCTATGTAGCTTCAGCCTAGAGAGACTGAGAATCCATCTATGATGTGGCACAGCCCAAAAGACATGGATCAAATCCACCTTTAAACATCTACAGGAACCGTAAGTGCCAAGAGCATATCAGCGATTTCCTTGAGAAATCCAAATTAAACAACCATCTGCTGTTTTAACACATCATTACATGCACCACAATACCGTATAGAAAAACACCTTACATTTACGACATCCAGGAGTACATAATCCTAGAAAGCCAAGCGTTACATGACACCAGGAAGAATCATCATCATCATCATCATCGTTGTTATTTTCCTACATATGTCATGGTAAAGTCTGCAAGTAATCCACCAATGGCACAATTAACTTCATTAAATGGGCACAATAACAAGCCAAACCTCTGCAGTGCAGTACAGCGTGCAGCCAGGTGCCGTTTTCCTCCTCTCCCCAGCCCCAGAAGGCTAACCATGCTGGGTAACTGATCAACTACAGCTGCCCATTCCCGTTCCCAAGGCTAACAGCAGACAGAAAAAGATAAACACGAGGAGGCAACAGCCGTCACGCTCCGTACTTACCAGCACTGGCTGAACACAGCAGAGAAACCACCAGCACAATCACCAGCGTCAAGATCTTCACATTCATTTCTGCTCTCCCCTCCGTTTCCCTGCCAGTCGCTAGCTGATATACTGTAGTGGTGTGTGTGTGTGGATGGGAGGGAGAGGAGAGTGGGTGAGCGAGAGTGAGAGAGAAAGGGAGAGAGACTGTTTGCTCTTCGGTGCGCGCGTGTGTCTGTGTGTGTGCGCGGCTGCGTGTGTGTGTGGCTGTGAATGTGTTTGTATATCTGTGTGCAAGTGTGTGACAGCGCCGCTGAGATTAAGGGCAGGTTTCTGTCTGAGTTGTCCTGCCGTAATGTGCAAATTTCCCTTTTGTGAATTGGAAGTCCAGTAGAACGAGTGTAAAGAGAGTCGGTTTGTATCAGGGCGGTTTGCCTTGAATTAGGAGCCCAAGTCCCTCGTGTTGCTTATGTATCCCTGACTCTGGGGGTCACGGAAAAGGGGGCTTCCTCCCCCCTCGGTATTAACCCTCCCACTGAGAGAGAGAGGAAGAGGAAGAGGGTAGCTCTATGATATTAGCCAAACAGATACCCTTCTCGGAATTGTTTAAGTTGTGCGTGTCCGGAAACAACATCGCTTGAAGTAAAGATGGGTTTCTTCTCTTAAACATTTCCTCATATATAGGTAGATGAGTTGAACAGACCAACACAGTTCACTTCCATATCGTTGGTGCCATTTTTTATTTTTTTGTCTATTTTGTGTGTGCCAGAGAAAGACTTATCAGGTCCTCTGTTGTTTTGTTTGATTTGCTGATTCTGAGTCATTTGTTTTGCTCTGTGTATAGATTTCCATTCTCTGCAAGAACAAAGGGTTTGATGAAAATCTGAGCGGAGGTACATTTGGTACTGCATGAATTTTCTGTCGTCCAATAAACAGGAAGGGTTTTATTTCTCATGCTGAATGGTGAGTGATATGAAAAAGCCTTAAAGCAGTAAAACGTTTTAATATATATTTTCCATGAGTTATATGGATGTAATGTTGATGTATATTGTAATTTCATTCCATTTGTTTTGTTTTTTGCATGAAATATTTGTTTTCATTTGTATTTGTATTTACAAACTTTGGTAACATCAATCTAGCTCAATTTAAACTGTTTAGGACGCACCCTCTTCATTTTCAATGCCTAAATGAACGTTCCCATAATCAAGTCACTAAGAGAATTAAATACAAGTGTAGCTAGAGGCCAAGAGACTGTGGCAGTTGAGGACGGATGGACGTATTATGTGCTGTTATGTTGTCAGTATTGTTCTAATCAAGATGCCTACCATATGGTTTTGTTACAAAAATATCTTCTCATTACTCAATACACTAGCTCAGTGCGTCATTCTGTCTTTCAAGACTAAATATAATGATTCAAAATACTTTGTGTTAAAAAAATATTTTCATAAAACAATTATTACCACTGTTAAATGGCATTTTCGTTTCGAAGGGACTAAAGAAGCTGTGGTCTAAATTCCACTGACACCCATTCAGTAAGTATACTAAACAAATGAAGTGGCTGCTTGAGTCACTGAGCATTCATAACCTAAATTTTGCTCATTCATATTCTGATTTCTGGGACCGTGGCTCCATGTGCCATTGTTTTCTGTGGTCATCCTTCCCAGGCAAGCATGTCCGTAGCACCCTCTTCAGACCTTACAACAGGAGCACCTTCCATTTTAGCATGGTCCACTTGAAGCCTTCACTCTTTGTGAAGTAATCCTCTCGTCTGGTACTGTCCAATGCAAAGTCTGAAGGTGCTTATCCTTCACCGACCTAATTTTAGCTTGGAGATAATTTGTTGAAGAACACTGTCCAGCTTTTTTGCATGTCTAGTATCTGCTAAAACATGCCTGACTCGATTTAGTTGTTTTCGTGAGAGGATTAATGCAACAGTTAACACACAGTAAACATACATTTATATTAATTTACAGAATGCAACTAAACCATAATTTCCAGTAGAGTATGAATGGCATGTTGTAATGCTCTCAAGAAAGATACATAGGAGCATTTGTGACTTATAAAGGTTTTAAAGTCTCCCCAAAATTGCACCAAATTACCTTTAATCCTCTTTGGGTGTTTTAAGTACCTTGCATATGGGCATTTAAGTTTCTGCTTCTTCTATTTTAAATTCAGAGCTGCAAATTTTTCCTTATTGGTTGTTAGTTCATAACTGATTGCACCTGGCATATCTGACCTCACAGGAAGTACTTGGATGTTTACAGGAAGTGCTTTAAGAGTAAAGGAATGCCATGCATTTCACGAGCCAATCCCATTCATCATCCGAAACCCTTCCTGATTTACCGTTTTATTTATAGGTAAGAATGTGTGTCGTCACTGCAAGTTAAACATAATTCAATCTGGATCATAGAAAACAAAGCTGTCCCCCACTCATGTTTAGTGATATCTATCAATACGGAAAAAATCAACAGGTTTAAAAAAAAAAAAAAAAAAGGCAGCTTATCACATAAAATGTTTACTTTATTATTTGCCTCCATTCATAAATAATGTCCTTCCTGTTTGTTATCCGCCTTTAATTGTTTCTGTGTTTAGTACACAGTACCTGAATAAATGTGGGCGGATGTTTGTTAGTGTTGTTGAGTGATCTGGTTTAAAATAGTCAGGGCTACTGAATCATGCTATCATATAGTGAGTATTGTTTTCAAGGCCTGTAAACATTGAAAGCCAAGAACACGTTAAATTACATGGTAGTGTATGCTCACTGTAATGTTTAGCTATTTTTGGCATCAACAGGCTTAATTAGTGAAATATTGAAAAATACACACATTGCCCTTATCACACTTCAGGTCAGTGGATTAAACTTTCATCCCATAATCATGACTCCAGCCATGTCTTTTCAGTTGAGACAATCATGCCATTTCTACCACTCTCGTATATTGTAGGTAACGGATTGAATTTGTTCCAGTACTAGTCCACTTTACTAATGTGCAATTTGTTTTTGTCTTTTTTTTTCTGGAGCCTTGAGCTGCTTTCGTGGAAATTTATTGGAAAGGATTTGTGGCTATGCAGACAGTTGTAAATTTCTAGCTCATTATTTACCCTGGACCAGCCAATTATGTCCAGTGAACACTGGCTCTAGTGTTGCGTGACTCAGCAGCTGCTGTCTCCGTAATCCAGGTTATCCGGCCCATCAGCGAGAGAGCGCTAACTTGGCTAACATGGGATGACAGTTTAGGGTCACTGTCAATTCAATAGAGCAGATTTCAAATGCTATTTCACTTTATAGACAATATAAGGAATTCAAAAATCTCAGGTATTTTCACTTTTGCATAGACACTGTGTTGCATCATGTCAATCTGTACTATTTTATTTTGATAGTACAGATCAACTTTTTATTTTATTTTAGGTAACACTTTATTTTACAGCGTCCTTGTTACACAAGTTACTTGTAGTTACTATATCAATAACTATAAATTATGCATAATTGCATGCAACTAACCCTACAACAAACCTAATCCTAATCCTCCCAAAATCCTATAGTAAGTACACAATTAATATTACTCAGTACTTAAATGTATAATTACACTAACAAGGACACCTTGAGTGTAACCTTATTTTTTTCACCTTTGCATGGTTACTGATTTGTAATACAGATCAACATTTGATCAATATTTATTTTACTTTATTTTCATATTGAGTTGCAGTGTTGATCTGTAATATTTTATTTTAATAACTCAGATCTACATTTATTTTTTTGCTCTTGTACAGACAGTACATAATGCAGTTAGAGACATGTTACAGGAAAAAGCGATAGTCTTTTTGCATAATCAATGAACTGCCTTGCGTTTGAACAAAGAGATGTCTTAAGCCCACATACTCCTTGTCATAGATTTACTCCAGAATCCTTAAAAAAACAAACTCACAACAGCTTTGACAGTGCAGCCAGTATCTAATCAGAGATGTGCATCTCTGGGATAGTTTCACAGGTGCCAGATAATGCAAGCGCTGATTTTGAAGTCACCCGGCTGTCTCTGTCTCAAAGGCTCTGATGAATACATCTCGGGATCCTTTATAGCCGTGTGCTTAGTGGACTTTTGTCTTCTCTGGAGATACATGCCAACTTTTCTCATGGTCCTTTGGACTTCTAATGGTGCTGTTGTGCTTCTATATGCACTCCTTCCAGAGCCTTCCTTCCTTTAGTAGTGTTTTTTTCATCTCTGCTTTCTTTCCTGTCTCTATCATGTAAAAAAAAAACTGATCTAAAAGAAGAGATATGTTGTTCATCCAGATCCGGAGTTCATTTATTGTAGCAGTAAGATGAAAAGAAGTCAAAACAAATTGAGAGATCGCAGAGAAAGCCACAGCAGAGTGCGTTCCCTTTTCCTCCCTGATGATATTCTGCTTATCGGAATTTCGATCATTTCACACCGTCGCACGCAGTTTAGAAACGGCCGGCTTGGTTTGAATGGATGGTGGTTGTAAGTTCTCGGAGTTGGAAAGTAGAGTGTCAGCCTGGCTGTGGATCAGAGTCTGTGGGACTGATGCAAGCCTAGAGATAAGAGACTGTTTTCAGGAAGAGCGGTAGCGGCACGCGGGCATTTGGTGTTCCTGAACGGGACTTTGAAGTCGGACAATGCCCACTCCTCCACAATCTCTAATGATCTTCATCTTTATGAATGATCTGCAAATGACCAAGCAATCCTTCCTTGAAAATGTCTCCTGTTTACAGTTTCCACTACTTCCACTATTAAATCCCGTTAATGTTAAATATCCGATATTCCAGGTGTTATGTGCCTCGTGTTTAGTCTGGAATGTGTCTGAAAATGTGAGGTTACAGTGAGGGGACACAAAAAATAGCAACTGTTACACAGTTGTTAAACTACAAAGTGCTAATTATGCTAAAAAGAGTGTTACAGCATGTTGAAGATTTTCATCTTTTGATAATTTTCCTGTCCTCATTAGTGGTCTGCATTCTTAATTTCATCATTAACATCAGTTAAACGTCTGCCGTTCTCTCCTCTGTGTATTGCAGCGGCAGTCTGCCAGCACAGGGGACCTTTGCAGGAAAATTACAGTCATTTTCATGAAGAGGTCATTATTTGCTCTGAAGCAATCAGGCCAAGGTGAACAAAAGACAATAAAGAAATGGATGCATCAACTGCAGTTACAGGGTCATCTGCCATAAAAGCAGTAGCATGTTTTTACCCCACATTCGCTGATGGATTACTCTTTCACTCACTGCCCTCAAAGTCATTGTCAGAAGCTCAGTCTGTTTTTTTTCTGGAGGTAACACTGTTTTAGAAATGAAGGGTAGAATGTGAGGTGTGGAAATGTGGTGGATGCCGCCTTTTGGCTTTGAGTGAATAGGAAATAAGAAGCCTCCATTAAAGCTATGGTGGAGTGGCAGTGTTTTGAACCCCGTCTTTGTTTCTTATATCTGTGAAATTCGCCTTTGATGCGCTGACACCTTCCCTGTTATGAATTCTCTTTGCTCTGTCTGTGAAGAATAGCATAACAATTCACACTTTACCGTGTAAAGTTGCCTTAGTGCACAGAGCCATAAATATCATTTATTTTGTGTCACGCATAGAGTCAAAAGCAATAGTTCTTGAGGTGCTTTTACCCCAGCTGTGTATTGTTATCAGCTGGAATGGGCAAAAAGAGGCTAATGACCCGTACTACTTAATGACCAGCTCAGAGGCCGCCGAATCCATATCATAAATCGTTCCTGTGGGTCGTGCCTCGGTTTCCACCTGTAAGGGGGAGTGCAAGTTGGGGTCATTTTTCAACATGTGATCAGGGACTCATTAGCAGCGGTTTTGTTCTGCTCTCATTGCGATGGAGAACATATGATATTAAATCTCTTTCCTATTGTACAGAGTTCTAATTAGCTAGGTCATTTGGGAACCTTAAGTGGGGGATTTTATATGACCAAACATAGAAATTTAAAATAATCCCTGGTGTCCCGTTCCCATGTTTAGCTAACATATAACAACTCATGTGAATTTCGAAGTAGTTTGAGTTGTATTTGTGAACTTTTTGTCAGATATAAGGGACAAAGATAAAGGTTAAAATAAAAGGAGCAAAGGGGTTTCGAAAGAAACCGTGAAAAGGAACAGGATCTAGCGGTGGATGTGTTGTCCTTTGTCTGTTTGGCATGTTGGCAGCACTTGATAAATGGACTGTTCTGGAGGAATCCATTCACCCTTCACAGTGCCACTGACCCTTCTCTGTTACGTAGCAACTAGACCTTCAGTGGAGGAATCAGTATAGTCCGCATAGCTCAAACCTAGAGGAATATGTTTAAATCTCTTATGAATAGCTTGCAGGATAGCATTTGTCTGGCTGTTTGCTATATCCACCAAACTTTTAATTTATTCTTTTTTTCTCATGTTCAGGTTGAATTCATGCAATAGTCTGAAGAATTGTTCTTTGTTTTGTTTTTGAGTGATACCTGTGATTTGAAGTGGGAGACGTAAAAGGTTTGCTTCACATTGTGCAAATTTTTCAATTTCACACAAGTCAGCACACAACTCAAGGCTACTGACCAGCATTTCAAAATAGTATGGAAAAATCTTTCATCTGTCTTGTGCTAAGACACTTTTTGTTATCTGTGATTTTCTATCTTGAGTACTTTTCACAGCTGTTTTACCTCAGGCTCCTAAAGGATCTACATTAATATGAATACATTTTATGTGCACTCATAAAAAAAAACAGCATGAAATTGCTTGTCACATGCATTTAACCTTATATATATTAAAATGTAATTTATTTATTTGATGGCAAAGATGAATTTTCAGCAGCCATTACTCCAGTCTTCATGTCACAATATCCTAATATGCTGATTTGATGCTCAAGATTTTTTTTTTTAATCATCAATCAGGGGTGTATGTTTGATTTTGACATTGGTGGGTACATAAAAGCAGCCCCTTTATTTATAGATATGGTAGCCAACACTTATTTGCATAAAAAAACTCTTTATGAGTTATGTTAAATAGACAATAATTACACAATTTTAGCTTTCTGTACTCGTGATAAATTATGTAATGTTATAAGTCAAAGGTAACTAATGAGGACGAGGAGGCAGTTTAGAAGTGAATGGCTTAATAATGTCACTGTACATTTTAATATTCAAAATGAATTGGACCGTTGATGATTCTGAAAGGAATCGATTTTGATCAATTGAATGCTTCCTTCCTAAGTAAAAGTTTTAAATTATTATTTTTTAAATTAACTGACCCAAACTTATTAACTCTGATATAAACTCTGGAATCAAGAAATGGTTATTGTATTGTATTTCCCCAACCAAGAAGTGATTTCAGATGTTAAGAATGTTACTACATTTTTATAAAAGATTTTGGAAATTAAATTTACATTTCCTTTACAATAACATGCAGTAATGAAATGAGACATTTATTAAGACATTAAATAGTTGATTTTGACCTTCACATTTGAGTCTGTATTTGTAAGGGGTTGAGGGGAGTATTGTTTTAGTATAGTTTGGGACACCATTTTAATGTGGTCACATTACACATAATTATGCATCTCTGACCAAAACTATGAATTCATGCCTCCACACCCACTGAGCCTTTTGTACTGTGATTGTTAGTACTGATGTAAGGGAACGCCTAAGATCCTTCAGATTAATGACAGACACATGGACACATATATGCAAGGGTGTGACCCAACTGAATATGTTAATACTCAATGTGTGTGTGAATATTTTTTGTTGGTGTTCATGCGGTCTGATAATCACCCTGCATTGGATTTCAGACATAAAGGTCATGTCTCATTTTGCCTCAGGCCAAGATGACCCGTTCTCCTCTGATTCAGCATATTGCAGAAGTGGCACTCCGCCATCGGATCACTGGATCATAACACACAGTTTGTCCACTCGTAGCCTGCAAATGAACTTCAGTGTTCGGTTTAGTTTGGCTCAATGAGCTGTTCCTAACTGTCCCATTCCAGCCCAAATGCAGTAGAAGATTTGAGCTAAGGTACAGAAAAGCCGGTAAGTTTAAGTAAGGGATGTGCACTGGATGAATCATTACGCCAGTCAGCCATGAGCTGATTGATTATGCCCTTAAGCTTTTCTGAGGCATTGTGGACCTGGACACTAACCCTACTGACAGCCAGACCTGACCCAGAAACATCTAACTGAGGGAAGCATGTTGTTACATTAGCACACTACACTATCCAGTACAGGACAGGACAGTAGTGAGTGCTGAGTGGCTCAAAAATAGGAGCACATTCCCAACTCGGATCATCACATTAAGAGCTGCCAAAACAGTCTGAGCCAACGGGAGGTACTATCAGAGTATCATCATCTTAGGCTGGCTATGAGTGCCAAATATGTCATATAAAGCTTCTTAGTGATTAGAGGGAGGCTACAGGTTTTAAATCTGGGAGGTAAAAGACGTAGCTGTCCATCTAGGAGATGTTACCTCCCCACAAATGAGCCTGGTTTCACCCAAGGTTTTTTTTTCTATTTCTATTGTGTTCTATTGGGCTGCTTTATTGCTAAATCGTATTAGTGTCAGAATTTTGTTTTTCAGGCAACACTTTTATTAAACTAAATTGAATTAACATTGGACTGACGCTATTGTTTTATGTAGAACTGCTTATAGCTGAATTGAACTTGTTTTGTAATTGATCAACTTTCCGCAGTTATTGAATTAAACTGAATCAACACTGAGCTGAATTGAGCTGAATAATTAATTACAGTGTTGGCTTTTTAGAGTTGCTGTTCAAGTTTGTGTCATTGATTTGTTATTTTCCTGTTTATTACTGTAGAGCTGTTTAAAAAGCGCTCTAGAAAGAAAGTAATTGACATCACATTGCGAGGTCCATGGTTTTCTGGGTCTGGTAAGGAAGAATTTGGCTGACTTTCACAAAAACCAGACCTGAACTCCAGTGAACACCCCTAGGATGAATTGGACCACCGACTCTGAGCCAGGCCTCATCACCCAATATCACTGGTTGACCTCGCTGATGCTCATGGGTCTGAATGTGAATAAATCCCTCAAGCCATTGTCAACTCTAGTGAAAAACATTCCCAAGAGAGTGAGCTATTATAGGAGCAAAGGGATCCTTGATGAGTGCTTCAGGTACCCTTCAGTGGACCGTCACAAAGTGATTCTTATTTTGTCGTACATGAGAATGTCTTGTTTGTTTTAGGTGTCAAGAATGGACTAGGAAACTTTCAGCTGATGTTGATTAGAGATGGCACAAATATATGAAATATTTTGACAAGAGACTTTTCCCAGTATTGCTAACAGTTGGTAAATTTAATTATAAAAAATAAATTAGGAAATATATAATGATGTGACATATTATATAAATGGCAACTTAAAAGGATAGTCAACCCAAAAAATATTCTCTCATTATTTACTCACCCTCTCATTGTTCTAAATATGACTTAATTTTTTCTGCGGAACCCAAATTCCCAAACCCAAAACTAATTATTTTTTTTTTTGAAGAATGTTAGGAAGCAAACAACATTGGAACCCATTGACTTCCATTAAATAATTATTTCTTTTTATTTTATGTTCCACAGATGTAAGTCATTGAGTTTCGGAATAACATGAGGGTGAGTAAATTATGACAGCAGTTTCATAATTGGTTGAACTATCCCTTTCATTTTGATCAGCAATCATTTGTGAACCTTTGGCGGCCAAGCGAAACAAACAGGCAAAAAAGTACTATATCCAGAATACTGTTTTGAGAGCAATGTTCCTGAGATAGTAAATTAGATCCCATATGCAAGTGCTTAGGGTAGAAAAGGAGAGAAAAATAGTGTTGGCCATCTGTGTGCTATTTAGATTGATCCCAGCAGCCATGGCTGTTTAATTCAAAAACTGTCAGGAGTGTCATTAGGTGCGGCCATTTTCAGGCTTCAGATTTCATTAGCCACAGGAAGGCCCACATTACCCTCAGGATTAATGTCAAGCCTCCCGATACAGCTCTGGAGCTGTGGAGTGCTTAGAGGAACATCCCTGACCTTTTTGCGTAAATACACTGTGATTCATTAAAGATTATGTAGACCACGGGAAAACTCTTAAACAGTTGAAGACTTATACACATTTTGGCCTGTGAAGTTATCCTTGCTGCTCTGGGAAAAGAAAATTGGTTCCTGAAGCCTAATTTTTATTTATTTATTTCAAATAAAATTCCAATGTTGTGTGAACCACAATGTTCTTCAAAATATCTTCTTTTGTCTTCCACAGAAGAAAGAAAGTCATACATGTTTGGGACGACATGGGGTAAGTAAATGTTTGGGTGAACTATCCCTTTAGAAAAAAAATCCAAAACATCCTGCTTTTTTTTGTTGTTATTGTTTGCTTATTCAAAATTGCATCATGAGTTTAAGCCGCAACAGCCTAGGTGATAGTGTCTTTGGCCTTCCTTCCTTCCTTCCCTTTTTCTCCTAAAGCCTCTTTCTTGCAGTTATCAGAAGGAAGGAGCAGTTGCTACGTCAAGGCCAAAGCCAACAGCGAGCATGATAACTCAGTGAGGATGAGAGGAGTCATCACTTTTCCTGTTTTAATTAGTAACATCAGCTCTTCAACCGGCAATCATGTCATCTGCTTCCTTCCAGGCGTTGATTATTGAGGACTGCGTCACACAGACCACACTGGTAAGATATGCTGTGTTTTTAAGGCGAAATACAGTTTTTTTGTTCCCAGTTCCAAGTGAAAGATATTTCACAGAACCCGGAATATGATAAATTCAAAAGTGCAATATTCTGACAGCTGCAATAATGGAATACAATTTTCACACGGGCCCAATTGAGACATAATCAAGCCCTTGCTCGCTAACCCAGGCTCAACATGTTGATGTTTCTAGAAGCTTGCTGAATTACAAACCTGCTTCCACTCATGGGGTTTTGATTTTACCTGATTCAGGAGGTTGTTAAATGTGCACGTTCATGGAGTCATTTATCACACGCTCACTGTGCACCGCTCACAGTCCCGGAATACAGTTCCAGGTGCACTGGTACTGCACACAAATCAGGGAATGGTCACAACTACATGTGATTCAGAGCAGTCTGGATGTCATAAAGAATATGCATCATACCCCCGTTTTAAGGTCAAACATATGCAAGGTCTGAAAAGATCTGTTTTGCCTATTGCTCCAACTGTAGTTGTGTGCATTAACCTCTCCCAGGATCTGAAAACCTTCAAGAGTATGACCAAATATATATGTCTAGAATGCTTTTAAAGGGAGAAGACCTTTTGAACTGTGAATTTTCATCTTTTAGTCATTTACAACTTCAGAAGACTTCTTGACAGGTTTTAAACAGAACTCGAGACAAAGCTGAAGAGATCTGTCTATGTTCAGGTTCAGTCTCAAAAGTGAGTGCATGTAGTGTACAAATTGTGTAAGAGGTCTTGTGCTAAACAATTTCTTCAGTGTTGCATATTACATACCGATTTGTAAAGAATTGAACTGTTCCAGTCTCAATACCTCTTAACAATCCCAGTTTCTAAAAGGGTTAAACAAAACAAAATAATTATCCCATAATTTACTCACCCTCAAGCCATCCTAGGTGTATATGACTGACATCTTTCAGCCAAACACAATCAGAGTTATATCAAAAAATATCCTGGCTCTTCCAAGCTTTATAATGGGAGTGAACAGTAACTGAGATTTTGAAGCCCAAAAGCGCATCCATCTATCATAAAAGTAATCCAATCAGTTCCAGGGGGTTAATTGTGTTTGGCTGGAAGAAAAGTCATATACACCTTGCGGGTGAGTAAAAGAATCATTATTGCAACTGTTAAAGGGCTAGTTCACACAAAAATGATCCCATAATTTAAAGCTTGTATAAGGAAAAAGGAAAAGAAGATTTTTTTTTTTTTTTGAAATACAACTGAAGAAAACTTTGTCTATCTTTACACATTACTTCTGCTACTACACATTGTCATATAAACAGCCAGCACTGATTTAAGTCTCATGATGTGTATGAAAGCAAGGCCGTCAGGGACAGACTTACCGTGCTTTCAATGGCATCTGCAGTAAAAAGCTATATGAAGCTCTTAGATCACTTATATTTTTCCACAGCTCATGTTTTCTAGAGTTTTTTTGTCTACTGAAATTTCTTGCAAGTGTTTCGTCAGCAGAACAATCCAAAAACACATTAAATAACAGTAAAACCCACTGAAGAGATGTAAGTCTATCCCTCACAGCCTCGCTTTCATTTCATTCAAAGATGGCACTGCTGTGAATAAGGTCGTCACCTTTATTTATATAGCGCATTTTACAATTACAGATAGTTTCAAATCAGCTGCTTGTTACAGAGATAACAAAAAAATAACTAGCTTCACAGTCCAGCTTAAGTAAGTTCAGTGATGATTTATTAATTTAGTTTATTTAAGGCCTATAAGAGTAATTTGCTGTGTCCAAAATCACATACTATATAGTTGTGATAAATTTAGTTTGAAACTTCCGACCATAAAAAACGGTGTTCTATATAGTATCGGACATATTACATATGTTGTCACTGTCATGTGACCTAAGGTGTCAGTCGTGTTGCTTAACTGTCATTCACAAATCCTCTCCTGTGGCCTCATGGGAGAGTAAAGTCTCCAGTGGATGCACACTTCAGAATCTTGATGGTGGTAGTAGTAGATCATCCTACAAAAGTAGGTACTTTTCATCTACTGTTTTATGAATACTATGATTTCTGACTTAATACTCATCTCACATACTGTTTTTGCCTAGTATATAGTGTGATACAGGGATTCAATCAGAAATTGGGAAGCACTAGTTGTGCTGGATGTTTGACCAGCATAGTCATCCATTTAGGAAACGGTTCTGATAAGAAAGGTAAAGGTCATTTTTTTTTCGCTATAAAAATAGTTTCACATAAAGAAATTAATAGTACTTTAAAAAAAAAAATTCATCTTTATTTTCATGTGATGAATACTCAACAGTCAAGTCACCTCATGCAAATTAAGATCACATCACCAGCATAATACAACTCATCCACCTTCTCTCAATTCAAACACTGACTATTATTAATCTGAGTGATGTTCTGTGAGCATCTTTCCCCCTGAATGAATTACCCACATGCTCATTGAATCCTGTATTGGTATTATCAGTTTGTCATAGGTCACGCTTCCTGATGCTATTTTCAGATGCTGTCAACAAGTGTTGTTCTACATCCTGTGGTGGAAAAAGTCTGATGATGACTATAGTTAATGCTGAGCAGCTTATTGAGTTTCCCCCAGGAAACCTCCCCCGTGAATCACTAAAAGCTGTGCTGAAGGCAGTCACTGTGGAGACTTCAATTACTGGCGTGTCCCAGTCGGCTGATTTCTAACTGTGGCCAGCAAATTAGAAAAAGGTGGAGGGAGGCAGAGAGAGAGTGAGGAAAAACTTAAAAATCATTTGGAGAAGGATGGTTTAAAATTTGGATGCAGAGGAACGACTGGATACTAAAGGAGACCAATCACAAGAGTTTCCCCAAGTGAAATGTTTCTGTTTAGAAGTGGAGAGGTAACCTTTTGTTCACATGTTGGCTATAGGCCAGACGTCTGCACCATAGGATTCAGTTCATAATCCTGCGTATGACTGATTTATGGCTCACATTATCAACTGTTGACTAAACGTCCCCAACTGAGTGTTTTTTTCTAGAGACGGGTCTGTGAAAATGCATACAATAATGTCCTACATATTTTCTAATTTAGGGCAGCACACTTCATCATCGGTGTAATTGTGTGGTTTTTAAAGATGATTAGGGAGGGTTCATTGTGGCAGTAGGTTATTAGATCTTTACAGTAAAACTTTACGTGCAGCAGTGTGGCCAGAATGGGCTTGTTCACAGATATGTAGACATGTAGAAAATCATGTGTTCAATTCTAACTGTAAAGAAGAATGAGAATTTATAAGTACTGGTCACTACTGTTCAAAAGTGTGGGGTCATTGAGATTTATTATTTTTAATGTTTATATATATTTATAATATTATTTATATATATATATATATATATATATATATAATATATATATAAATGTAGCACAACTGATTTCAACAGTAATAATAATAAGAAATGTTCCTTGTGTAGCAAATCAGCTAATTAGAATGATTTCTGAAGGATCATGTGACACTGAAGACTGGAGTAATGATTATATTATAATATTTCACAATATCTGTTTTTAATGTATGTAGTTTTGATCGAATAAATATCTTGGTGAGCATAAAAGACCTCTTAAAAAAATTCTGACCCCAAATGTTTGAATGGTATGGGTGTATATTGCATGTTTCCTAACATTATACATGTGATCATGGATCACAAAACCAGTCACAAGTCGCACGGGTATATTTGTGGCAATAGCCAACAATACACTGTATGGGGCAAAATTATAGATTTTTCTTTTATGCCAAAAATCATGAGGATATTAAGTAAATATCGTGTTCCATGAAAAATGCAGATTAACATATTTTGTAAATTTCCTACCGTAAATATATAAAACATTTATTTTTTTGAGTGAATGCAGCACAATCACGGACATAACTGGACAACTTTAAAGGCGATTTTCCCAATGTTTTTGATTTTTCTTTTTTGCACCTTCAGATTCCAGAATAGTTGTATCTCTGCCAAATATTGTCCTATCCTAACAAACAATACATCAATGGAAAGCTTATTTATTCAGCTTTCATATGATGTATACATCTCAATTTCAAAATCGAACCATGTGACTGGTTTTGGGTCCAGGTTCACATATGTATTTATGTCTTCAACAGAAGAAAGAAAGTCATTCAGGTTTGGAATGACATAATGGTGAGTGTATAATGACAGAATGTTTAATTTTTAGGTGAATGGTTCCTTTAAGGTGTGTGTGTGTGAGGGACAGTTGTTGGAGTCATCACTACTCATGAAGATGATTTGCAAGAGTTTCAGCTTTTATTAGTTTTAAATAAAAGCCTGTACTCCAAATCAAATAATTTTCCATAATCTGGTTTATCTCTTTCAAATGTATTCAAAATGCCATGTTTTATCCCTTTGTGATTTATATTTGGACTCTTCCGCTCTTCATATAGGCTTTTATGGCTGATTAGTTTGAGAATACCACTTATTTTAATGCAGTCTCAACTAAAACAGCACATCTAGCTATTTATAGTGAACGTTCATAGTTTGTGCTATTCAGGATACAGTTCTTCTATTTTTAACATCTTTTAACACCTCCACAGATTTTAATTTTCCCATGCTGAGCCATGAGAGCACTATTTACCTTTAGATGACTATATAGGCCAGAATATGTGGTTTTTCTTGTTCAATGTCCTCTTTCAACACACAAGAACGATTGACTTAATCCTAGCAGATTTGTTTTTAGTGCATCTTTCACTCTCAATTGTGGAAACTTGAAGGCGGCGGCTACACATGGCTGCCTCTGTGAACCCACAGCACTCCTCCATCTGGATGGAAGGATTTGGGGTGAAATGCTGTAGTGACTAGCAGTGGCATGTTAGCCCATTGATGGCCAGCAGTTACTTACCTGCACTAGGAGAATGTGAGATTCTTCCAGCACAGGGTAATCAGGACTTCCACCCTCTTCAAAGCACCCGTCAGTCTGACCCTTACGATCAGCCCGGTGCAGCCGCACATCTGGTGCAGATGTAGCAGTCTTTCTCTCACTGGATCAGGGGAGCTGGATGTCTGCCAAGCAGTGAATGTGCTACCCGGTGTCTTTGGTCAGTAGAGAGAGTAAACACACACAGGTACTAGAACTTGAGCCAAAAGCCATCAGCACCCCAACTACAAGAGGCCAGGCCTCAGTGATGTGGGTGATCACTTCAAAAAGAATCTAACGAATGTTTAAAACACATGGCATTCAATCACAGGCGTTTGTGACCAGGTGCAGAGAGGTGTGCAATATTACAGCCCAGTGCCAAAACACTGATTAAACCTATGGAACATGTCAAAGATCATAAGCATAATGCATAAGACAGATTTGCAAATCAAAGTCAACTGAGGTCAAGCTCATGTCACCTTTGAAATGTTTTTCCCCACTGAGTTACATTGCAGTGCAGTGAGGTATTTCTTTAAAGGTGTAGAGTAATGCAATATATAGGCCTGGTTTCACAAACGGGTCTTAGATTAAGCCAGCATTAGGCCTTAGTTTAATTAGGACATTTAAGTAGCTTTTATAATCATGCCTTAGAAAAAAAACATTACTGTGCATATTGAGACAAAACAATGGCAGTGACATTTTTTAAGATATGCATTTTAGTCTGGGACTAGCTTAAGCCTGCTCTGTGAAACCGGGTGGATTTTATTTATTTTATTTTTTCAATAGGTTTAAACAAGATGGGTTTTTTTTTTTCACTCAAAAAATAATTGAAAAAATATACAAGCTAAATTAAATGTTTCCTTCTACACTTTGATTCATGTGATTCTTTCACTGACCTTCTCTTTTATCCTCCTTCCTCCAAAACTGCCTGAAGATATGTGATATTTTGTCTTTTTACCCTGGCAGACATCACAGAGGAGACAGATGTGATGGCTGTTTCAGAAGATCAGAGAGTGAGAAGCCCAAAACGCTGCTCCACAAGCTCCAACGCTCAACGGGGAGCTCCTCATATGTCTACATGAAAAACCAAACTGGCTGGTGAGCGTTGGTCTTTGTGATTCAGTCTGTTAGATTCTGAGATGCCCCATGCCTGCAAAAGATCAAATCATTTCCTCCCGACCAGATTAGACATGTTGGCAGGGGGTATGAAACATGCTCACAAGCTTATATTAAAATGCCTTCATCCTCTCAGACAAGCCTCTATGAATGGAAGAACATTGACTCGTAAAAGATTAGCCAGTGGCAAAATATCTCAGAAGAACTAATAAAGCATTTTCTGGAGGATTTTCTTCCTTTTAGGAAAAATGTTTGTATGCTATTTTAGGCCACTTCTAGTGCTGAACTTGAAGAACAGATCTTCTCAGATGTTGTATGATGGTCATTGTATTAGTTCGAGAGAGGATTACTGCTTAAATCTGTTTGAGTATGTGCCCGGTTTAATCTAGCTGAGAAGAGCAAATGAGTCCTGACCATTGATCCCTCTTAGATTGCTAATTGCCTAAATCTGATTGGTGTGAACATGCTGCGTGCCATTCATCTGAAACGGTTCAACCTTCATTCACTTAACAGGTTTTGTGTAGCTAACCAGATACAAACCAAAGCCTTGTTGAAACATCACAGCATATGTTGGATAATGAGACTCGGCTGTCCCGTCGGTCTCTCTGACATACCCTTCTTAATCTCATGATGGCTCTGAGGATAATGGGGGTATTTCGCTGGAGATACAGACAGACAGATAGCGGGCACTGTCGCAGGCTAACGCTAGCCAGCAAAGTTAATGCTCGGGGCGGGTTCCTCCGCATTTGCCTGCCATCTGTCGCTCAGGCAGAAGTCCAGCAGTACGACAGGGCGTCCACCTGGGAATGTAGTTGCATGCACCATCATTCTTTATATGTCTGTAGATTCTCACTACTGCCCCCTAGTTAGATCTTGAATTTGGAGCAGGGATGTGCAAATCTACATAATTCATATTTGGTGCATTCACAAAGTCAAGTCACATTTGTTTATATAGCACTTTATACATAGCAGCTTTACAATAAATAAGAAATTATGAAACAATTATGGAACAAATTAAATTTTAGCTGTAAAGCAGCTCTACAGAAGGCAATCGTGTCATTATTTAGCTCAAGTTGGTTCAGAACAGCCTTGAGATTTTGGAATAGGGATACAGTGTTAGCCATGCACGGGAATTTCACAGCAATGGTGGAACGCTGGTTTGTTTTGTTGTGGTTGGCACAAATCTTTGGTTTTGTTGTGTTTGACATCAGAAAAAAAGGAACTGTCCTTAATATGTTTCTTTGGTTTTGACATAAAAACTTTATTGCAAAATATCCCCAAGACGTAGCCTGCAATGATTATGTGAGAAATTTTGCATTGTTTTATAGACAATAAGTGTGGGAATTCGTACCCTATAAAGCACCTACATACAAACTGTGAAAGATATACATTAAACCTCTTATCAACTTATCAACCTCATTAATGGGTTGGTTAGTCAACCATTCTGCCAATTCTAATACAACTAATTTGGACTTAAAAACGGACTTAATGTGACTGTTTACCCAAAAATGTATGTTCTGTAATCACTTTTAATCACAATTACTCATATCATTCCAAACCTGTATGACTTTTTTCTGCGAAACACAAAAGAAGATATTTTGATGAACGTTGGGAACCAAACAGTTTTGGTTACCATTGACTTTCATTAAATGGACAGAAACACATTTCTCAAAATGTGTATAGGTGTCGTGTCCTTAACTACTATGTATTTGCATAAAACAATAAATCAATGTAGTTATTGTGTTGATGTTGTATTGGAAAACACAAAATGCTGCTATTGAGGTGGGATATGGGTTCGGTAAGACGTTTTGGTGGTATGGGTAGGTTTAAGGGTGGAATGAGGGCTAAGGGAAGGGTCAACAGAGTAAATATAGATGTAATGACAGAGATTAATTACAGCTGTAATTAAATGCAGGTATTTTTAAAAGTTACAAGAACATTGTAAAAATAACAACAATTGCATTGTATCAAATTATTAATTTAAATGTTAGTACATAATAGTTAAAGGCACCTAAAGTGGGACCCAAAATATTATCTTTTATGTTCCACAGAAGAAAAAAAGTAATATAGCTTTGGAACAACATGAGGGTAGGTAAATAACAGATTTTCCATTTTGGGGTGAAATATTCCTTTTAATCTTTATCATGGACTATTCTGGTTTCTTAAGAAACTTCTTTAAAAATGTCAAAAACATAGCATGAAGCAGTTTGGATTTCTTATGTTACGGAATACACTCTTGGAAATGTAGTGAAGATGTGTGATGGGCAAAGTTCTTTGAATGTCCTAGATCTGCTCTTAATTTCCTGTCAGACCCCTGCCTTTCTCTCTGATGATTGGACATGGGATTGATTGGCTATGTAGAACTCTGCCGCTGTCAGTTGCTCAGCAGTGTATATAATATTGGCACATAACTTGCAAACATCAGAAGAATATTATGAGAGTCAATGGGGTCCCTTAACGCAGCTTCAAAACAAGCTCACCAAAGTTTCTCTTGAATCTGTTACCTTGTAGAGATGAGGAGGGGGGAGGCGTCATAAATCACTTTGTCAGGCACAGGGTCTTTAGCCTGAAGTCTGCCCTCAGCCATGCACCATCACTGTGTATGTTGCTGCTGTCAGTGTGTTCCTGAAAGCATTGCATGTTCGCTACAGATGATCTTGCGTGGGAAGCTGACTGTCAAAAACCCTCCATGAATTGGATGGCAATGTCTTCATGACTGAGCATGTGTTAGTGTATTAGACCTGCCTCACGGGTTTAGATGTTGTATACACTTTTTAATGTTATAATAGAATAGATTTTTTTGGGGGAAAACATTTCAGAAGTGACATTTAAATCATGCTGCGGTTTAGTTGACATCACTTTACAGTCTAAACAATAGCAGCCATGGTGTAAGTGTGAGCATGCATAATTGCGATTACTCTTAAGTCAACATCGCTCTGACGGGTTCTTTGATTTGGATCAGGTGCTGTTGGACAGAGCTGCATTGCAATATCTTCTGAATATGGCTTGTGATGGCTAAGGCCACACCTGAAGGGACATTCGAATTGGTTCTAGTTTATTTTTTATTTATGTTTGTTTGTAAGAAATTTATTTTTGTTTGATATAAGGAATTAATGTTCTTTGTTTCGTCTATTTATAAATTTCTATGTAATTTGTCGGTTTAAATATAATTTACCCAGACATTGGAATTGGAGAAGGTATATTGTCTCTTTTAGTGGTTTAACTATCCAGAAGCAACAAAATCTATAACCATTTATTTCTAGAGTGCACGCTAGAATAAATGAAAACCACAACCAAAATATGGGTTTAAAGGTTTATTTAAGTTTGTTATATGTATATCTTACCCATGGTTTCGCCGGGATCCATGGCTGCAGCATGGAACGGTTTGGAATAAAAAGGGTGCGGCCTCTTCCTGGTGTCCTTTATATATATCATGGGGAACTATGGGAAATGTAGTTCTCAGGACAATATGGGTTGGGGGTCGTGTGTTAATTCACATTTGTTTAAAGGAGGTGTTTTATGTATGAATGTTTAAGTGTATTTTTCTTTATTGTTTTATGGTAAAGGTTATTTTTATGTTCATTCGTGTCTGTGTATTGCTATATATTATTTTCCCCTTTATGTTTGATGTAATAGAATAAGAAGTCTTGTGATACCCCTGTAATTAACAAAATGGTTTGGTCCGGATTGTTAAAAGAGCTTCAATGTCTGTGGCTGAGTTAGTTCTGGTGAGGGATCCCTGAGTAACAACTGAGACCCAGAACTCAGTAATGTGTTGTGTTTGTCCCATTTATTAGTTAGTTGTTTTTTTTTCTTTTGTTTTTGCACAATGTGTGGTCAGCACTTCGTTGTTACATGTCAATAAAATGACATTTGTTGACTGGATTTGTTATGGAAAGAACCTGACATGGCTATAAATTAAAAGTTTACTGGTAATTGACTTAATTACATAAAATGCCTAATCTCTTAAATTCTCTTTTTGTTTTTTAGTGTTTTGTGCCATAAGCACTTTGTTTAACATAGTTAAAGTATTGAAAATTTGGCCATTGGCCCTGCTCCAGTTGTAGAAATTTCTCAAAATGTATGTTGAGGGGCATGATTAATTGATAATGGAAAAATTATAAGCACAGTATAATAATATATATATATATATTTTTATTAAAATCATAAAAAAAAACTTTTTAAAAAGCACTATTACTAAAAAAATAATCATGATAAATACTTTTTATAATATTATAAATCATAAATAATTTTTAAGATTTATTAAAGGAAGCATGATTGATTTATAATCAATAAATTGCTAAATAAATGTAAATTTTAGAAATTATATTTTTTTTTTCTAATTGAAGCCTAAGTAATTGATGGTGAATATGTATTTTAATTAGTGTTTTATTTATTTTTTCTTTTACATTTTGTAAATATTAAAATATAAAATTATTTTTTATGAATAAGTGAGTATTTATTAATGTTTAACATGTTAAATTGACAGCCTTACTTTTGGAAATGATTAATATACTTTTTAATAACTTTTTGCAAATGTCTGTCTCAGTCTGACCTAGGGCCAGATTATTTAGGTGAGAAGGTGCAGCTGGTCTCAAGTCTGGGGCTCCAGGATTTTTTAAGCAAGTTGGTGTTGATTGACAGGCAAACTTTCTGCCCCTTTTCAGTCAGGGTTCAATGCGGATGTCTGGTTAATGAGGTTGACTTGAGGATTATAATCAGACGGGGGATATTACTGACCATATGTGTCCGCGCTGATGAGCGAACCTCCCAGATTAAGGTGTCAAAAGGATATTTTTTGTTTCCTCTCAGCTCTTATTTACCATAGAGCTATACATGATCTGCTCACTGCCCCCCAGGGGTGACTTAAACAGCCTAACGTCTATGACAGATAAGTTATGCTAAACAGATTATTCATGTTTGCAAGACCTTCGAGGCACAGCATGGCCCTTCTGGAGAACCAGATCATCATGTCTTTGCTTTCAGCATCCATGGCAAGGCCAGAAAATTTATTGTAATAGGTTCATAAAGGGCATAATAACTCAACTAACAAAGCTAACGTGCATTTCTCCACTGGGATGATTAAAGGTTTAATTTACTCAAAAATGTCATTTCAAACCCATATAACTTTAATAGTTTATGGGTGAACTGTTCCTTTAAATTTCCATTTATGTGCTCTGATTACATTTGTCTGTGGGTATGTTCACCTATTACACTTTGAACAAAACATTTGATGAGAAACCAGAGAGAAAAAAGAGAGAAACAGAAATGTGAAAAGTAAAAAATAAAAAGGCGCCCTCAGAAGCGCACTGTGACATATGGAAGCTATCACAGGGCTATGCTCCCATCTGTGTCCACAGCCGCGGCTCGCTGGCACCCAAAAGCCACTGCGCAGGATGGGAGTAATCCATGGAAGAGGATCCATGGGATTGTGATGGGACTCAAAGTTCCCTGGAGACAGAGATTTAACCAGGAAGAGGGGAAGAAGTAGATGGATTATACTGGCGTTGTGTGAAGTGCAGATGTTCAGAGGTATTTACAGAAAACAGGTGCCCAGGAACTGAGAAAGGTTCAGCAAGGTCTTGCTTTTTGTCTGTCATGAATACTCCTCTTATGATGTTAGTGCCAAATCTTGTGTTTGGAAATGTTGCAACACTATGGGCTGTATGTGTAAGTGTAATTTAATTGACTGTCTGTTCCAAAAAAAAGTCCCATATAAATTTCAGCCCTTATGTTTATGTAAGGGACTGATTATAAAGCATGAGTTAAAACTACACAAATATGACCAGAATCCACGTAATTGAAGTTTCCCATGACTAAAACTTTGGGGAATGCTTTATTCCTGCAGGTTTAATCATAGTCGTCTAACATTGCATTTCATATTTTGTTCCTTTGTTGTTAAGAAATGAAAAATGGCTAGCAATACTGGGAACATCCTGTTTAACGTAACATAAGTTTGAAATTCCTTGCACGGTTTCTAAATGCTCTTGAAGGCACCGGTTAAGTGTTTGGTTCATGTGCCGTTTTGCTCTACTTGTCTGGTGCTTCGTGACTCATTGGGATGTCGAGTGCCCCTGTCTCAACCTCTTTTCCTGCCCTGTTACTCACTGGACCACTTCAAGTTTTCTCGGAGTGAAAAATTTATTGCAGGTTGGTAAATTTTTTATGGCTCCATTTCAGTGGACCTTTGATGGCGTGCTGCGTTCTGTATCAACCCGGCGGCGACCAGCCCTTAACATTCTCACAAGCAGTCCCGTGAGTCCGTCTGACGCACACGCACAGAGTGAGCGTTGTCCTGTCTGATAAATCCCTGCGGACCAGACCTCAGTGATTTACTGCGAGTCAAGAGTTGAGCTACTCTGGAACCAATGGCCCTACCAGACAAGTGGAAGTTTGTCGTTCTAAACACGCCACACACTACAAATGATCTGTAAAGGAGAATGTATTCTGTCGTTTTGGGCGCCCTTTTGGATGATTTGCCGTCTGAACATTTTTTCACTCTAACTCACGACAGCAGAAAATTTGTCTCTGTCCATGATGTAGGGAGATCAGGGATGGCTGTAACACTTGCTTTGAACTAATTTTTTTGCATTATTTATCTCAAACTATTTAAAAATTTGCAACATTTGTCTGCTAAACATCAAGTTATTTTAGAATCTACAACTCGTTCCTAAACTGCGCATTCAGTGTCAAGTACAAAAACTGATGTTACAACCTTCAGTACCCAGCGAAATATCGACTTTATTCAGTCATGTCTTCTCTTCTGTATCAGTCTCCGACGCGCGTTCATTAGAGCACCACAGCATGTGTGACCTCGCGTGCGTCTCCCTCTGCTTGTAGGTCATATGTCAGAACGCTAGCTCCTACGTCATCAACATGCGGATGTCTTGCGGGTTTGGAACGACATGAGGACGAGTATTTAATGACATAATTTTTGGGTGAACTAATCCTTTAACATTCATTAACTTAAACATGAACCAAATGCAGAATTTAAAGGTGACATATTATGCCCCTTTTCACAAGATGTAATATAAATCTATGGTGTCCCCAGAATGTGTCTGTGAAATTTCCCCAGATCATTTATTTTAGCTTGTCAAAGTTGCTCCATTTTGGGTGTGAGCAAAAACGCATTTTTTTTTGTATGTCCCTTTAAATGCAGTGAGCTCCTGCTTCCCACCTCCTTTCAGAAGATGGCCGATTCTTTTCACAAGCTTTGGATACTCGGCACAAAGCACGCATTCGGTTCGTTGTGGGAACGCTGCCGAATATCAAGAAGTTAAAGCTGGAGCAAGAACAATCTTTGCTTAGTTTTGTTGGTGGCCATGATGTTGTGGCCCTCCTCCCCACGGGGTTCGGGAAAAGTTTGACATATGGCATGCGTCACGACTAAACTTTAGTGATTGGTTATGGCAGATCCAGAGTGACTCTGGGCAGATCCAATAATTTTAGACTTCAATAGAGTACCCGCCTACAAGGAAGTTAACGCTTGTCAATGGAGCGGTGCCAGACTCTATGTACAAATGAAATTAAATGTACAAGAGTCTGGTGGGGCAGGCTATGGAAACGTAGATTAAGGGGCGGTGATATTGAAGTAAAATCCCCTTGCTACGTCAGAAGGGAAGCAAAATCTTATCGGCTAATTTTTTGACATGCTTGCAGAGAAAAGCTTACCAAAACAAAGTTACTGGGTTGTCACTTTTCACGTTTTCTGGGTTGGTAGATGCACCCGGGGACCCGATTATAACACTTAAACACGGAAAAGGTCCGATTTTCATGATATGTCCCATTAAAAATTGTTTTCTGCTCTATAAATCATTCATATTAGTAGATTTACAGAGGATGGAGGTCTTGTGCAACACTGTACAAAAGTTTGGGTCAGTAAGATCTTTTTTTTTTTTTAGTCTTTGAATCTTTTATTCAGCAAGGTTAATTCATTAAATTGATCTGAAGTGACCTTAAAGATATTTGCAATGTTACAATAGATTTCTGTTACAAATAAATCCTGTTGTGTTTTCCCTCTGTTATGGGGACTAAATATCCCTACAAGTATACTAATACCAGTTTGACCTTGTGGGGTCATTTCTTTGGTCCCAATGAGGAAATAATCTTGTAAATCATACAGAGTTATTTGAAAATCTAAAATAGCAGAAAGTTTTCTGTGATAGGTTAGTGTAGGGGGATATAATATACAGTTTGTACAGTAAAAAAATATTGTGTCTATGGAATGTCCCCATAAAACATGGAAACCGTGTGTGTGTGTGTGTGTGTGTGTGTGTGAGAGAGAGAGAGAGAGTTTGACCTAAACTCGTAGACCTCCCCTAAGGCTACACTGCTTGGGCCCCTGTGTTAACACCTCTCAGGGCTGGACACACCTGTCATTGATTAGCATGAGTGTGTAACCAATGCGGTATGCCTTCCCTCATAAAACAATACATCCCATTTCAGCTTTGTTACAAGCTGACCCAATACTTATTTTAAACATAAGTACCACCATACCAACTTGTAGTTCCCTGAAGCCACGGAAATTCGATTGGCTGTAAAGCAGTTTGTTGTGTGTTTGAGTGCATGTGTATGTGCTTATAGAGGCCCCACTAATGTGGCTCATATAACATGCAGCATGATGATGGTAAACCTTAATTTCTGCACTATTGGGAGCTCTTGTCTGAGACCACATCCCTCAACTACAGCGCTCTGCATCGACGGTGCATGTAAAAAAAGAACAGCTGCTCCTCTTCGCACCATGCTTTGAATGTATGCACCAGTCCCCAACCCCGCGAAGCAGATCCCCATGTCAAAACCTCAGGAAGATGCCGGTCCCACAGGAACCGGACTGACCACCGCCATCTGCACTTGACGAGCAGGCCAGCTTCTTTTCTTATCGTCAGGAAGTTGTGAGGTGGGAGGTATTTCTGTTTGTTTGTTTTGCAAATGTATTTGTTTCCACTAATGCAAACAATTAGGTGACATCCTATGACAGAACGATCACTGGTCCGGCTGCAGATGGACATGTTGCTCTACAGTAATGGGCTTAGCAATAAACACAGTCTGATGAAACACTGTGACAACTTGGCAGAGGCTTCACCAGTGACTAAGGTGACCACGTTCAAGGTTGACATTTTGGACAACAAACAGGAAGCTGAGATGCTTTAATTCTTCAATAGATCTTCTCCCATAACATGATGGTAACGAAGCAGAAGAAACAAAAATATGGCTAATTAATCTCATAGGACATGTATTATTTTGCGGGAGGGGAGGGAATATACATTTTAGCATTACTTTAAATATATATTAGAAAGATATATAGAAATAGAATAGAAAGTTGAAAAGAACTTTTCATTTAAAAAAATCTTACTGACCCCAAACTTTTTAACAGTAGTGTATATAATTTAAATATTTGTTAATTTAATAATATTTGAAGCCTATTATAAATTATATAGACAATGTGTTTAGTTTATAGACATGATTTTTGAATCCATATCTCACTATCTATTGTGTATTTATGACATATCAGCATAAACCGAGCAGTTGATATAATAATTTCTCTCTTTACAATGCATCAAACTCCAAAATTTCAGTTCCTTTTGGACTGAGTGAAAAGTTGTCTGCCCACTGTAGTGTTTGTTATTGTTAAACAGCACCTTGTGCTCCAAAGTCCAATATTCAAACCATGCTGTTTTCCTGGAGTTTACTCTGTCTACCAGCAATACCTTTCCTAACTCCTGGCCAAAAAACACATAGGTGCTCCATTAATAATTATTTTTTTGGTTAACAGAAGAAAGAACGGTGTACATGTGGTGTTTACCTCCTGTGGCATAAAGCTTTGATTTGAATGAGTTTGCTGTTTCCCAGTCAGAATCAACCAATTCAGTACATTTACAGAAATATATTATACATCTGAAATGGCTTTTCTGCTGTCATCACAGCCATTTATGCATGCTGTGGGCTTATTTGTTTGGCCCAGTGTCATATGCATTCATGCAGAGAAAGAACCAATTATGCGTAATTTCTGCTTTTAAGCCCATCTCCCATAATCACCATGGTGATATTTTAAATGTGATTAAACACACAGGAGTACTTCCGTGCACAAATGTTCCTTCGTCTTCACAGAACTGGAACAGATTAGCTGTTTTATTTTTATTTTAAAGACAGCTGGACGGACCACATCAGAATAGAAGTCTTGATATAGATTTTCTTACTACTTTTAACTTGACACATAGTTTAAAAACTGCAGCACTCATGGCGTGAGATGCTGTAAAATAGACCAACAATTAAAACATAGCACACAGAACGACCCCAAAGTCTACCTCAGACAGATGGAACTATAAATTAAACTAAATTAATCACCTAAAATGTTCTAAAACTGCCTCTGCTTCTGTTTTTTGTTGTGCAATAATATAATGTCTTTGTATTATCTTTTATTTTTCTGCAAATATTCAAGGGTTTAAATGTGGTTATTTTTATTAATTTAATGATTTAATGAGGTTTAGGTGTTTTATTAATATATATTCATATTAATATAACACATAAAACTTATGAGTATTGAAATACTGTATATAATGAGTGTGTGTATATACAGACACACAGACAGAGAGACTGTCAATTATTCTGTCATTCTCACCTACATTTTTTTCTTTTTTTTTCTCTGTCTGTTTCTCAAGAACAACACCATAAGAGCCCTCTAGACTAATACAGTTATCGGTTTATCTGAAGCAGATGAAAAACTTCCTCTGAATGAATATACACAATATCTTGGCACACCAGTCAGGATTTCAGCACAGAGGAACCTATCTTTAAAATCACAGGCATGTAAGTATGCATCCTCCTGAATTCCAGTCCCTTTGTTTTTAGATGTAAGGGAAGAGCAGTAATGAGTCTTCTGTTGACTTGACATCCTTGGAAAGTCCGCCTGGACCGCACACCTGCTGTCCATCCAGACCTGTGGAATCTCTGTATGGATACAGAGGATGCAAGATCTGGAAAGTATGCCGGCGGCCGAAGACCCTTAAGGCAGCACAGCGTGCGTTGAGGAAATGGCCAGGAATGTCAATGCAGTGAGTGCCATTTCTTCCATATCCTCCGTCGCAGCATTGTTTGAATGGCCGTGCCGTCAATCATTAATATAAACACCTGTAAACTTAATATAATTAACCGGGCCTTTTGTTGAGGGTTTTCCCCTTGTTTTGATGGGACACTCAAAGCAGGAGATCATGAGGTCTTTCTCTTCCATGATAACCGGAGTGTAACACTCATGGGTGGTTTTGGTTTACGTATTAATTCGTTGCGGTCAGCAGACACTGTGCTGTGAAGGGTAGTGTCACCGGGTGCACTGGCAGCTTGACAAGTGACAGAGGCCAGACTGAATGTCCTTGACAGTAGCATAACGCTGCCAGGAGGGCTTCAGTGGCAGCGGAATGCATAATTGGTGACACGATGAGCAAAGAGGACACTTGACAGAAGTCCTGGGCTGGAGAGAGAAAGGCTTTACAATCTCAAAGATGTCTGATCAGCTCACGATTGAATGGAACTTGGTTTTTGGTTTCTCGGTTCAAAGTACAATCTGTAATGGCTGTCAGTTATACGCCATTCATGTGTTACCTTTTTAAAGAATTAGTTTACTTTAAAAAGAAAACCAGAAACGTATTCATTAACCCACCCTTTAGTGGACTGTTGAAACAGTTCACAAATCGTACAAATGATGTTGCAGTCTGTCCTTTATGGAGTTTGAAAGCTTCTTGGAAGTTTACGGATGACGTTAGGATGACAGAATTTTTCATTTTGGTATCAACTGTCCTTTTAAACTACAATACATCATATTATCAAGAATTCAGACTTATAGACTGAAATGGTCTAAAAAAAACAACAACACATGGCAATACATAATTTTGTTTTGGCGAAAAAACTCTAAATGTGTTACTATTCAATTCATTCATACAATCTCTTTTATACATTTTCATATGATCATACGTGTCAGGTTTAAAGATGGAATTAAGCATGGACATTCATGCTAAGTTTTTTTTTAATTATTTTTAAATCATGTTTTCATACAAAACAAACCGAACAAATACATACGGAATTGCCAACTAAAAATAGTTGTGTTTTGTGATGAGATAAGATAAGATTTAAAAAAAAATTGTAATTTATATTTTTTATTTTATTTATTTGTTTTTGAAATTTTATTTTTGAAAATAGATAGTTAAAGACAAGCAACCATTAAGTGGGTAGCATGAAAACTCTTTTAATACAGTTTAAAAAGCATCCCAGCCCAGGTGGGATTGGATTACTGCATATTTCCCATACTTCATTTGTGTTACCTCATAGATATGAATGAGTAGGTCTTTGCAAACTTATGTCTGCAGTGTAAACTATGTTGTGAAATTGTTCTCACATATTATTTCCTCTCTTGTCACACATTCTTTTTCTTGTGTTCTTCTTGTGAGTCTTTCTGTTCAGTCTTGAGTGTTTTATGAACTCCTGTGTTAACGTTCGGCATTTTATTAAGTACTTTTATCTCTGTTCATAATTTGTCGTTTGATCTGATGTGATTATGAGAAAGAGGCCGAATGTGGCTCCCATGAGAAAGAGATGAAACATGGATCAATTCAGTGACAGTCCCAAACTCATTTTTTTGATAAAGGGCTCCATTATCCTTCATAAGTCCAGCTGCAGGAATTTTATGTCATAAACACTGCAGAGTCATTGCAGTTAGCGTCAGTGCACGGCTGAGAAAAAAGACTCAGGAACTTATGGGTTGACTTTGTTTTAGTCTAAAACATGCATATTCTGAGCTCTCATGATTGTCCATGATATACAGTCTTTGTAAACCACTTCTGGCAGTGTAAGTTAAAGAACGTCTTTGCTAATCTAAGCACCAGACATCTCTCCCAGCCATTATACCTAGAAGCTTTAGCCAAAAGATCAAGGGGAACGTTTAAGGTCATTTTCCCTCATTTGTTTTGTTTCAGGGCTTATTTCTGTTATTAGGAAGCTCAGATTTGAAACTATAGTTGTAATTCTTCTATATTGATTTAATTATAAAATAAGTTATAATTTAATAGCAAGATGAGTTCATTTCTGGTTTAAATTGCAGTCTAGAATTTTAATGTGGTCTTAAAAGTTGTGGATCCCACTGTTATTTTAATGATTTGAATGGCTTACAGAAGACTTGCAATTATTTTGATATTATTAGTTTAATTGTGTTGTGCTTTTCATAACCTGTGCATATGATGAAGGACTGTGTCCATTAATGATGCCCAGTCGTGCTTCATTTCACTTATGTCATTCTTATGCTTTTATTCTGTACCTTAATTGCTGTATAGTCATTATTGACTCACAGTTGATCGTATGCATTTGTCATGCTGTAGTGAAATTCTGATTCACAGTCCCAACTGTCTGATGAATACAATACACTCAATTTACATATCAACTGTCTGTCAGAATTTAAGGAGAGCTAAAGTAAAGAATGCATTTGTTTAAAACCTGCTCTATATATCTCATATTGCATACTTGCATACAACTTTTTTGCTCAACTTTTTTGGCTAGTGGTTTTCCAAAGTTAGTAGCCACTCAGCATTTTCACTGCCCACAATTTTGACATCGATACCATGGGGTAAAACTACCATATACATATTTTTAATATTATCTCATAATTTGGCAGTAGGTATTTTAGGCTGCTGTCACTTTAAGATCTGACACACAGATCCATTATATACTGTTACACTTGCATTTTCTTTCTCAACTGTTTATGTTCACTTCAAACATAACTCACTGTGTTTTCAAAAACTGACATTTTGACATTATTTTGTGTGTTTTTGACTGTTTAAGCACAATAAGCAGCAAAAAAGAAGTGTGTGCGCACTTTGGGTGTGAGCACAAAATCTGCGGTAATGAGTAAAATTATGCGCAATACACACAATCCCACGCCGAAATTCAAGCCCTGTAACAACAATATTCATCCTGATCAAATGAAATGAGGCGGGTTTGTGTATCTCGCTATCGGAGAGATGAGAGAGAGAGAGAAAGTGCAGCTGGTATCGTGTATCTATTCTGCAGAAATTGAGTACTGGGAGTGTTTCAGATATTTCAGTACCAGTATGTATCGAAAAATCTATATTTTTGACACGACATTGCACTTATTTCAGATGCCCTTTTAAATGACTACAATTGAAAACTGTATTATATATAAAATTCATCACGCCAAAGTGGCTAGTATTACCGCGTTAAACACCACGGCTGAAATCCACCCTCATAGGTGTTAATATCAAGCCCTGCTGACTATAATATGCAGTAGGCCTACATAGTAAATGATCTGAAAAGCTTTATAGGGTTCGAGCTGCGTTTTGCTTTGGTTGTGTTGATCATTGGGCATTTTCACGCAGACTTGGCAACCCTGGTTATGTGTTCAGGCCACAGGAGGAGGTGCTGAAAGGTTAGATGTACAATCAGGAAATTCTCTGTGATGGCTTCAGCTCCCTCAGTGGGTGTCTATATTCCCATGTCGGAGCTTTCCTTTTCCTTTTTCATTCACACGGCGCCCAACGATCCCCATGACTTATTAGAGCTCTGCTTTGTTTAGCTTTGCTTTTCTCTTGTTTTGCTTGTCTTTAAGAGACTCCAGGTTGACATAATGAATCATCTAGCAGAGAGAGGAGGTCATGCATCGGAGGGACACTCGTGTTGACCGGTCATCTGCTTTGACCATTTGTCCAGTGGCAGGAGACTTCTGGACAACTGCTCCCCTCTGAGTAACCACAGTGTTCTCAGGATGATAGAGCAGGTCAGAACGTATACCCCGGCCTCATGCAAACTAATAAACATACTTGTTCTGATTTAAACACGATGTGATGGATGCAGCATGAGCATCTGTCTGTGAGCTGTAGGGGTTCAATCAACTTTAATCAGCATGCTTCGGCCTCTCCAAGAAACACAGTTGGAGAACTACAGCCATCTCGCAACGGCCCATTTGCACCACAGTTTACTTTAACCTAGCAAGTTCTGAGGAGCCCTCAAGGCCACAAAACCTAAAAGTAAACACGCCGCACACGGAATGTGTTTACCAATCTGCCAATGACCTTTTACTACGTGCTTCAAATGTGTTTTTGAGGATTTTAATCTGAAATCGACATTGCATATGCGCGTTTGCTTATCAGATTGTTGAATTGAAGGCTAGAGGAAGGGAGTGCACTTTTAATGTATTTAAATGTTAAATTAGCAAGTGAAAACTGATAGGTGAAGTGTACGAGTGCCAGGAATATAATGGCCTAAAAATAGAGTTTGTCACCAGATGAGTGGAAAGAAAGTGTTAGAGGGGTCAGAACTAGCAGTCTGGCCGTGTGTGGTGTGTGTGTGTGTGTGTGTGTGTGTGTGTGTGTGTGTGTGTGTGTGTGTGTGTGTGTGTGTGTGTGTGTGTGTGTGTGTGTGTGTGTGTGTGTGTGTGTGTGTGTGTGCATGCCAGTGGCTGTGCTGCTTCTTCTTTCTCCGGGTCAACGGGGATGCACACTCAGGGTTTGACAGGATGTCAGGTCGATCCTTCTGCCTTCATGTCCATCTATCTGTTGAATTCTCTCTGTGTTGTCTGTTTGTTTCTTTCTTACTCTCATTCGCTCTGTCCCAGTGGAGAGCAAAAATCAATGTGTCCCTGTCTGTCAGAATGATATTGCCTCGCAGGCCTCAATGTTCCAACGAAATTAGTGCAGTGGATGTGTTTTGATATTGATGTACCACCCAATATGAAAGCTGCAACATTTTTTCAACTTCAGTTGATGGATCACCAGTTGTACATGAAAAATCAGGGACATTTTATTCCTTTTTTTATGAAAACGAAATGTTTTTGTACCAAAAATGTTGTTAGCACTTTACAATAAATAGTAAAGCATTTATCAAAGGTTCATTTTAATGTTAATGAAACAGACAACCGTCTTCAACATTGATAAGCATATTAGAATTATTTCTGAAGTATCATGTGACAGAAGACTGGAGTAATGATGCTGAAAATTCAGCTTTACCATCACAGGAATAAATTACATTTTAAAGTATATTAAAATAGAAAAAAACTTTAAATGGTAGTGTATGTTGATCACCGTAGAAAATAATCAAAAAGAGTTAGAGTTAGAGAAACATAGTTACAATAAAAGTAAGAGTACTTTTAAAAACATAAAAATAAGAGAAAAACCAACCCCAAACATTTAAACAGTTGTGTACATTAAGTTTTCAAGTAACATTACCCAAGATTAACATTCTCTAAAGGTATTTGCATTCATTCTTGTTATTTTATGTTAGCTATTGCCTTAACACATGTTAACATGAAGAATTGTGTTACCAAAGTATTTTTTAAGTCTCTGAGCTTATTAAAATAATCAGTCATGTCTAAGATATTTCTACTTTTCCCAGTAGTATGAGTAAAAGTGAAAATAATTTAATGTCACAATAATACTGTAAAATATTGTGAAATTTTTATGGATGTTTTTCATCTGGTACTGTGAAGTTCACACACACACAGAAAATAGTAATCAGCCAATCTGGCCCAGTCTCACAGTCACATCTTCACTGGCCGTCTTGGGGTCTTGTACCTCTATTATGTCGAGTCTATGGCCCGCTGGGACAGTCTCAAAAGTCCCTCAATGGAATTTAGAGAGGGAGAAAAAACATTTGGTCTTTCAGCAGTGGATTTTTTTTTTCTGCATGTGCCGTTTGTTAGTAGAAGTCTCAGGCCATTATTCACGAAGCTTACAAAGGTCGGGTTAGGCTGCAAGCAAATCCCTCTTCAAGCTAATTATTGTTCTCTGAATACATGGATCAGACTCTGTGCTGGGTTCAATGCAGACTATTGATTTTAATTATTTCTATAAGAGAAATATTTCACTGTGAAAACATGGTGTGTTGTGTCAATAAAACCCAGTTAATTGTGAATCAAAGGGACACCTTATTGTTAGTCATGCTAACATGCTTAGTCCCTTGAATATGCAGTCACTTATCCAAGATTAGGCTTTAGGGAAAGGAGGAGGAATTTTAAAATATCCTGCCTTAATCAAGCTGTAGGGTACATTTGGGCAGCTGTGAACCTCTATACGGTCCAGACGTGTGTGTGGTTCAGGTCAACTCTACTATATGGGGGAATTTTTTTCCCACAAAGATGGCAATATCTCAAAATCCTTGTTCCTTGTGGGGAAATTTTTTGGTCCCCATTAGGAAAATACTTGTGGGGCAAGATCATACTAAGTAAAGTTTTTTTTTTTTTTTATGTAAAAATGCATACATTTTTTTTATGACGGGTAAGTTTGGTGTGTGTGTGTGTTATGGTCACCATGAAGCATTGCAGAATTCCCCAGCTGAGAGTATCCTCTGTGATTGGAAATTGGAAAATGTCCAATAGCAAATTAAGAGGCAATTAATTACATTATCATTTAACAAACAGGGACACAAATATACACAAACGAGCCAAGAGACAGGATGCCAAAGAGAGGGGAAGCTTGAGCCGGCCGATAGCGAGGACAGTAGCGGTTGGAGTGCGGCCCTGTCCCTGAAACAGCATGCACTCCATAACTCCCTTCCTCCCTATATTTTCCTGTTTACCAAACTGCTTGTTTGGATGTTTTCCTTAAGTCCCCCGAGTCGATATCTTCCTGTGGCGCACGGGCACTCACCTGACTTAATCGCTCCGGTCTGGCTGCCGGACGTCATTAAAAGGCTCAGAATATCGACTCCGGGAAGTCTGATGGAGTCTGGTGTGCGGTGCATTGTTTGGAAAATGCCTTGGATTTTGCCTTCATCATATTTTAGAGTCACATCTTGCTTCATTCATCCCGTCTTCCCTTCATTTTGACTCTGGTGGAAAACCACAGCCTCTTTTAGTTACACAATTCAGTGTCAAGGAATTAATGGCACTTGAAAGTGCTGAAGGGATTTATTTATTTTTGCAACTGACCTGAACCTTATAATACAATGCCTTCGAATTAATGTTTAATTTAACTGTCAAACATAAGTGTGAACTGATTATTGCAAGCAAGAATGTAAAGCATTGAACAATTGTGTTTTGGATGCCAAAATCACTGGTGTTGTACCTCTCAAAGTGATGGCATGTCCGTTCTTTGTCTGCTGCGTACAGTCTGAGTATCATTTAGATTAGTCTTTCCTCCCATCTTATCACCGGTGACCTCGTGACCCCCATGTCTGGAGGAGCTCGCAGATGCAGTGTGGTTTGAACAAGGTCACACAGGTCTCTGGCCAATAATGCCATCTGTTAGATGTGGTGAGTGTCTTCATATCAGCCTAGTCTGTTTGGTTATGGAGTGTGACTTATATAGTCAGGGATGTGGTTTAGCCCACTGGCTCAGTGCTTCTCAGAATTTTCAGGTCAAATACCACTTTTGATCAAATCACAGCAAACGTTTTCTCAAATGACCTTGAACTATTACGAACTATCTCCAGCAAAGATATTTACTCCTTAATCAACAGTTTACAAAAATACTGGCATCATTGTAATATCCATTTTTTGGGTCATTTTTTCCTTTTTATGCATAAGAGAATATGTTGATTAATGCAGAGCTTGAGGACGTTAAATGCATCCTGCACTGGCAAAGTAGATTGTGAGATATGCTTTAGACTAAAAGATATTTTTTTCAGGATTCTTTGATTAATAGTATGTCCAAAAGACAGCATTTATTTAAATTGTTTAAAAAGTAACCGTCTTTATGTCAGGTATTGCAGACAGAACCCAAACGCAGTACAGCTGTGAGTTTATAACAGATTTTTATTAACCCCTTTGGGGTCGAGAAACGCACCGGCACTTTTTGGTGGATTTTTTCCACTTAGCAGTTAAATCGACTTATTTCTGTATGACAAACAAATTGAGTATTATGAGTAATACATAATTTAAAACTGGGTCTACTTTTATTTGTGTACACTCAGTAATGGCAAAACTTTGTACTTTTGTCAAATAAAGAAAACAAACAGGGTGTGCTTTCAGTCTCTGTAAACTTCTGTCTGAAACGCATTTCAAAAATAAACCAAAACTCAGCGAATACTGAAAGATGTCTTTCGAAAGCTTGAAGTATCTACTATTAAGTATTTTATATTGAAAACAAATATTCTCTTTTTATGTAATCCATATGAAACCAACCACAAGACAGTCTGGAGCTTCCACTTGACTCATGATCAATCAACACAGGCTTTTGTCAATGTTAAAGGTTCTATTGAAATTTATTTCCAACAAAAAAAACATGCAAAACTGGCAAAATAAACTTAAAAGAACAAACAAACTGATAGACTTTGTTTTCAAATGTGCGAGCACAGTCAATGACCATATTACCTACAGAGAGAGCACAAACTCAAATCAACATAAATAATTATTAAATTTTAAAAAAAAAAAGTTAAATATAATACTTAAATTAGAATAAATAAAAACCATAAACAAATAAATATACTGCTCCTAGAAACCAGCCCCTATACAATTACATTATATGTCTAATTAAGGAGCCAATGTTTCTATTTAACAATATTATGAACATAAAAAGTCCAATCACTGTGGGCAAGCTTCCAAGTGTTAATAAACCAGGCAGAAGTGACAGAAACCTTCTTTTTAAATGCTTCTAAAAAAGACAAAAAAATTATGCTGACCCCAAACTTTGGAACAGTACTATGTATGTAGTAATGTGAGGGGCTGGCTAATTCGAGGGGCTGTAACCAAGCAGGTTAACAGTCTTGTAAATATAGCTTCTGCTTGACCTTGTGGTTAAAGGGCATAATAAATGTTCTTGAAAGTGTTTGTCTTAAGTTTCATTTAGCCTCAGTGTAGATTAATATTCAGTGATTCACCTCATGTCCTGCTAACCACACTGACCGCATTCATAAACATAATGAGTGGCGTTTCCTCCTGGTAAACACTCAGACGCTGTGACAGGTCACCGCCCATTCTTCTCTCAGAGCATCGGAATGTGTCACTCTGGGTGCCGGAGACATAAAGACACTCACTTTTCATGTGGCCCAAGCATCTAGTTCAGGCCAAAACAGGGGAGAGATGGGCAACGTTCAGATAGGTAGGCAGTTATTTTGAAACGGCCAGAGAGGCATGTTTGTTGACTCGAACTATGGCCATTTAGGACTGTGGGAAGGAGACGTCGGATGACTCTCATACCAGACTGAATATATGACTGCAGTAAAGAGAGGAGAATTTTCTAATTCTGTGGTCAACCAGCTATTTCGGTTCATCAATGAACAGACAAGTATCTGCTTTTTTCTCTCTTGTCCCGCTTTCAAATAACACGTGTAATGACATGATTGTCCAGCTGCTTCTCATTCTCTCTATATATCGTGAGGGCCTTCTGAGGGAAAATCTGAGAGTTTCAGCATAACAAAGGTTGTGTGGTTCTTTGTGTTCTTGACACACTTGTTTTAGTCTCTTTCTGTGTGTGAGGAACAGAGGGCTTATGGGGTTGTCCTGTGAATCTGGAAGGATATTCTTTTGTCATTGTGCTTTCTGGTATCACCAAATGCAACTCTTGACCCATAAATATTTAACACCACAGACTTAAATAGAAACTTTACTTTCACCTCTCCCTCTGCAAAAGACCCTCGGCTGGACTTTGTTTTCAGCACCCCTCACCCTCTCTCTCTCTCACACACACACATAAATATTTATAAGGGAGTGAAGGGAGAGAAGTTTTATTAGGGCATCTGTGATTTAACGTGATGGACCAATCGCAGGAAGAGAATAAATTGCACTTCCACTACAAAGTAAATAACAATAACCAGCAAACCTGAAATCATTAAAGACAGTTGACACATTCCACCAACACTTTGGTGTTATTACTTATTTTGGTAATGCATTACACTGTAAAAAAAAAAAAAAATTATATGATCAATAAGTTGACAACATATGTTTTTACATTGCTTAAACTCATCTAAGTTAATCAATTTATTTTCAACTTTTTTTATAATTTATACAAGATTCAACTTTTTTTTAAGTCAGTTCAAAATAATTTGTTAAAATTACTTAAACATCCAAGTTGATTGTACTTTTTTTGACAGTGTAGAAGCACAAATTCCGTTTTGTACTATTAGTATGTTTCATAAACATAAAATTAACCTATGAAACAGAAATGTCTGTGTCCACCTTTAAACCGGGAGTTTCTCTACTGTATTCAGCAAAAAAAAAAAAAAAAAAACATACAATATCATAATTTTGATCTATACAGTTAACAGGGTTTTAATTACTTACTCCATTTTAATGACCAACAACAAACTCTGTTACAGTATGCATAATTCTCTCCCAAATGCAAAAACCACAAAATGTTTTCTTGTTCTTGTATTGGTAACAGGGTAGTGAAAATTGCATATCTCATAGAAAATTATTTGAAGAAGACGAGAAAAAAAAAGACTGGTACAATATTTATTTTGACCTCCTGAGATTAAAATTTGACATTTTCCCATTATGTCCCATGTCAAGACTTTTTTTTGTTTGTTTGTTTTTTACTTGTTTTAGGCCCTACTTTTTACCCAATTCGGTGAAAATGTCTTATTACCCAAGACAGTGCCTACATTTGTTTAAACAGAATTCAGACTCCATATTTTCTTTCTTTTGAGGAGCACTGAGCTCAGCGCTCTCTGTTATTCAAAACTAGAGCACTTGCACATACCTTCATTAATTCTGAGGAGTAGACGCACAGTGGGGTCTCTTCCTCTGGTGCGAGCAGCATGGTGTGTGTGTGTGTGTGTGTGTGTGTGTGGTGTGTGTTGTGTGTGTGTGTGTGTGTGTGTGTGTGTGTGTGTGTGTGTGTGTGTGTGTGTGTGTGTGTGTGTGTGTGTGTGTGTGTGTGTGTGTGTGTGTTGTGTGTGTGTGTGTGTGTGGTGTGTGTGTGTGTGTACAGCTCTACTCCTGCACCCCGGAGACCACCCGCTGATTATGTAAAACTCCTCCGCCTCTGAGTGTCTAAGCACAGCCGAGAGGGAAGTTCAGCATCCATCTCCCCTGACCCTGTCTGACCCGTCTAATCCCGCCGTTTCTCAGGTTCTGATTACACAGATCAGGGACCAGCATCAGGATCCAACACCAGCCCCAATCATCAGTCACTCCGACTGGCATCTGACAGCTCCCATGGCCTGCTGGAACCTTCTCTATTCCCGCCCCACCCCGATACATCCACTTCAAAGTATCACAATCTATCTGAGGTTATCTTGTTTACTTGGCCATTGATCTCCCAGTTATATCAGTTCGATTAATGGACAGATCTCATGACAGAATAAATGTGATTTGCTCAATTGAATTCTAATATGTCAGTAAGCATAGCTTAGCGTGTATAATTTGCTTGACGTGTCAATGAGATCACTCCATATGGTTTGATCGCACACTGCCGATGACATGCATCCGGTTTCATGATCCATTCCATGTGTTGACTTCAAGATCCATGTCTTCTTTCAGCACAATCTGATGTATTGCAGCCCATGTATGATGATTTCAACTGTCATTACTTCCTTTTGTAACTTTGAAAACTGTATATTGCATGCTACATTGTATTATACAAAAACATTCAGAAAGCATTTCATTTGCAGTGACGAAATATTTCCTCACGATGTTTGGCATTGGATGTTAAAAGCTAACTTCAAACATGCTCCAAGCTTTCACAAAACTTCCACCTGCTTTTAATCTGGTACACTTAGCAAAGTTTGCAGCAATTAGCATTTAGAAAGAGAAATTTCTGCTTGCCCATGCCAAAAACAGAGTAATCGATCTAATCTAAAGGGAAATCGTTGTATTCACAGTCTGTGACTTTGGGACCTAAAATTGTCTGTGTTGACAGAAGGGGCTCTGTAGTGCAATGGGTTCTGTTTCCTCGGCCCCGCGGACTGAAGTTGAGGTACAGACTCGATACGTGACCCAGCTCACAACCTTCTAAGGCATCACGTGTGCTACTCTTGAAGGATTTCCTCTGCACACTTCTCATTGTTTCTGTAGGCACATTCCTTTACTCTATCTCTCTTTCTCCTTCTCATTTGACACGGCATAACATATTTCAAGTGGCAAACACATGCTGTGTGTCCTTGGTCTCTACTACTAGTGTTGATGTCTATGATTTACGTACCAGCACCTCCGGGCATTTGACAGTAACTACTGTAGTCATAGATAATGATTGACTGAGCGAGAGTGTGTCCTTACATTGAGCAGCTGAGGAACATAGTCAGCATCATGGGAAACGATGTGGAGAGCAGTACAGTGTCAAGAGATATTTACACTTTCTGATGGAAATATGGTATTCTAATGATCGCTAGGCATTGCAGGGGTGACATGAACGGTTGCTATGTGGTTTCTTACTGAACCAAGTCAAAAGAGCCCACCTTCAGATCTCTAACTGGTTTAAAAACAAAGCTTTTTAAAGTTTAAACCAAAGTTGGTTCACTGGTCTTAGCTGATTTAGTTGATTTAGCTTTGCAGCGAAATGATCTTCTAGTCCAAAAAATGTCTAAAACCAGCCAACAGGCCAGCCTGATTTAAAATAAATAAATTTATTTTGGTTCGTTTTTGTTGCTTTACTTATCTTTGCTTTGTTGTTTTGTTTTGTTTTGTTTTGTTTTTGTTTTGTTTTGTTTTGTTTTGTTTTTGTTTTGTTGCTTTGCTTTGCTGCTTAGCTTTGGGTTTTGTTTTTTGTTTTGTTTCTTTGCTTTGCTTTGCTGCTTAGCTTTGGGTTTTGTTTTGTTTCTTTTGCTTTGCTGCTTGGTTTTGTTGTTTTTTTTGGTTTTGTTTCCTTTTTTTTAGTTTTGCTTATTTTTGTTGCTTAGCTTGTGTTTTGTTTGCTTTGCTTTGCTGCTGCTTAGCTTTGGGTTTTGTTTGCTTTGCTTTGCTGCTTAGCTTTGGGTTTTGTTTTTTGTTTTGTTTCTTTGCTTTGCTGCTTAGCTTTGGGTTTTGTTTTGTTTTGCTGCTTAGCTTTGTGTTTTGTTTTGTTTTGTTTCTTTTGCTTTGCTGCTTGGTTTTGTTTGTTTTTTTGGTTTTGTTTCCTTGTTTTTTATGTTTTGCTTATTTTTGTTGCTTGGCTTTGTGTTTTGTTTCTTTGCTTTGCTGCTTAGCTTTGGGTTTTTTTTGTTTTGCTGCTTAGCTTTGTGTTTTGTTTTGTTTCTTTTGCTTTGCTGCTTGGTTTTGTTGTTTTTTTTGGTTTTGTTTCTTGTTTTTTATGTTTTGCTTATTTTGTTGCTTAGCTTTGTGTTTTGTTTGCTTTGCTTTGCTGCTTAGCTTTGGGTTTTGTTTGCTTTGCTTTGCTGCTTAGCTTTGGGTTTTGTTTTTTGTTTGTTTCTTTGCTTTGCTGCTTAGCTTTGGGTTTTGTTTTGTTTTGCTGCTTAGCTTTGTGTTTTGTTTTGTTTTGTTTCTTTTGCTTTGCTGCTTGGTTTTGTTGTTTTTTTGGTTTTGTTTCCTTGTTTTTTATGTTTTGCTTATTTTTGTTGCTTGGCTTTGTGTTTTTGGTTACTTTTTTTGTTTGCTTTGCTGCTAGCTTTGGGTTTTGTTTTGTTTTGCTGCTTAGCTTTGTGTTTTGTTTTGTTTCTTTTACTTTGCTGCTTTGTTTTTTTTTTTTTGTTTTGTTTTTCCTTGTTTTTTTATGTTTTGCTTATTTTTGTTGCTTAGCTTTGTGTTTTGTTTTGTTTCTTTGTTTTGCTTTGCTTTCCTTTGCTGCTTGGCTTTAGGGCCCGAGCACCGATGGTGAGAGGAATTGCTCCGTTTATTATTGTGTTTTATTTCTCTCTTTTTTTGCTTTGCTGCTTAGCTTTATTGTGTTTTGTTTTATTTAGATTTTGTGTATTGTTTTGCTTTGTTTTATTTCTTTTTTTATCTTATTTTCATTTTACTTTGTTTGCTTTGCTGGTTAGCTTTGTGTTTTGTTTCATATTCTTTCATTGTTTCATATTCTTTCATTTTATCATATTCTTGTCCTTAGATATGACTCAGGTCCCTTCTTCAATGTCAGTCTATGGCATTTTTGTGTTTATTTTATTATCCACCAGGCAGAAATTGTATGTCTGATCAAAAGTAATAGCATGACTCAACAATCCACTATAAATATAACAGGATAGATTATTTTGTTTTAATAGACTTACATGTGTGTGACCTTACACACATGTCATATGACTGTGCTGTGTTACCTGAGTCTCAGATTACAGTGCATCCAGTGGGAAATGCAGTGTGTGACTGCATTGAGCTTCTCTCATGACTGAACTGAGATCAGTGATCTATGGATGTGAGTGCGAGGCCGTCTGAGCTCTGCTCTGTCAGTGGAGGTATTGCTTGTGGCTCCCCGTGCTGCTCCACATTACCAGGGAACGGTTGCCAGGGCTACCATTTATTAATATCTATCTATAACTTTGAGCACTGTGCTCATTTGAGCAAATAATGAAGACAGCCGCTGGTTCCAGGGGAGGTTTGCTGGCATTTGAGCACGCAAATCTGCATACTTACATGAGTCTGTCGGTGTGTTTACGAGCTTGTTAATAAGGGCTCGATTTAATCAAATATTGCATTAAATATGTGCAGTCGCATGCGTTTATGAAAAAAAAGCAGCAATAGCAAAGTATTTCAAATAAAATAAAAATCAACAAAAGTTTATTTTAAAAGTACTGAGAAGAATGTAGGCCTATAATTCATGTGGCCTTAGCTTCTAGTTAAACGCGTTCTATTTGCTTTTTCATTTTATTTTATTTTCTCTAATCTTTCCAGTTTTTTACTGCTTAGATTAATTTGATCAGCCATGTATCCATTCATATCACTGTAATTCGTATTTCCAATTGCATCACAACATAAAACAAGAATGTTGTTTTTAAGCTTTTGAATATTCATGTGTCAATTTATCTACGTTTTAGGGTTCAATATAATTGCAAATAATATTATCAATGACATTTATGCAGTATAATATTTCCCACATGTCATGTTTAAACCGCTAGAGGCAGCAAAAAAACAAATGGTCCAACCCTGCCCCCTGCTGGTTCATTTGTTTCACTTGAATGTGATGAAGATATAGCTCTGGGTGAACATTGTGTAACAAAATAGTGTCTGTCTTTTTAATCTTGTGTAAATTTACTCACAAGACGGCTCTGATAATGAAGCTCTGAAATGTGGTTTTATCTTATCGTCACTGATTGTGTGTGTTAATAAGTAACTGCCTTTTGCTGGGATTTATTGTTTGTCAACATTTGATGCTGTTATTGATGTGTGATGTCACTGGAAAAGAAAATATTTTTTGATAAAAGATTATTAACTCAAACTAATTATATACAGATTAATAATTTGAAATAGCACCGCAATGTTTACTTCAATAGGAAATAGGGTCGATTTTGATATCATGTTGACCTTGGCATCATGTGGAGGAACTCTGAACACATAAATGTAGACATTATGCATTAATAAACTGTTCATAAGAATACAACATCTCTGTAAGGAGGTAAATCTCCTCCTAGCCTGCAAATGACACTGTTGCTATGCAGTAATGAGTTTAGTGGCAGAGGAACGGGCAGACATGCATCTCAGCTGTTCACTGGATCTGACTGTGGCACAGTAATTATATCGGTCTAGACAATTGTCTGCATAAAACTATCAAGTGACATGCAGTATTATTTGATTTATCTGAGTTTATTGTTAGATATGAAAAGAAAGTAATTTTTTACTGTTGGAAAAGGTGTGGAATCAAAAGTAATGTTTTCGATGAAAAAGCTCCACAAAGCACACAGTGGACATTTAAAGGGGTTGTAAACTCAAAATTCACAACAGAATTCAATCAACAACAGGAGATGATTGGCAGAATTCTCTTTTCTGTACACAAAGTAAAAGAGGGATGGATGTTATCCAAACTGTCTGAAGTGATAACTGTGTTGTGAGCAACATACCTAAATTTCAGTTGTTATTTGGAGAAAATCTTCTCTTCCACTGCAGCTCTTGTGTAGCCATATTCAAATATGACACGTCAAGACAAGGTCTAACGCAGTGATTCTCAGCAAACAAGGGACCACGGAGTTAGTTAAAATCATTTTATATATATATTAAAAATGAACTGGAATCACAAAATAAATCAGGGTTAAATTATTTAAAAGTAAAAACAAGCAGCATTATATTACAGCAGAAATACCAAAGGAAGTAATCATGGTTTTATTTTATTTTGATGGTCTCTTTAACAAATACTGCTGACTATTAGTAAAATTGCACTTACATGTCTACTAACTCTCATTAGAGTGTTAGTAGAGTATTAGTAGGTTGGGTTAGGGTTAGAATAAGTTGTCATGTAGTTGTAAATTTACTTATAGTCTGTAGAATGTCTTCTGGGGGAGAATCACAATAAATAGTAAGCCGATATTAAGCAGAATACTAATACTCTGATGAGAGTTAGTTGACATGGAGTTACAAAGTTTATTAGTTGACAGAATGTTCAAAAGGAACCATCCAAATAAAGTGTTACCCTCATCTTAGCCAATATTGGGGAGAGGACATTGAATATTGTATTGGCCAATGAGTGCCTTTGAGTCAATAAAGTGCAAATGAGATTTTAAATCTACTGCAGAATTTAAGTAATTAAATTTGGATCTGTTCCTTACAAAAAGCTGTCATATTCATAAGTTTTGTAATATTGTGCTTGAATTGTATTGACTACATTTATAGTCATTTTAGGTCATTTCAGAGCTCAACATCATCCCCATTCACTTTAATTGTAGAAAAGTGCAGTCTGAAGAACATTCAGCCAACCTTCTGCTTTTATGTTTCACTGAAGAAAAAAAGACATTGAACAACATGAGAGTGAGTAAATGGTGACATCATTTTCATGTTTGGGTGACTTCTCCCTTCACGTGAACACACAATGAAACCTTTCTTGCAAAACTTACTGGCAGATTACAGTGAGATTGCAGAGGAGAGCAGTGAAGTGGGGTTTATGCTAGACTACAGAATGTTTCAGGAGACATTGGCTATAATTTATATGTGACTTGCAATTGCTTTGCCATGCCTGGGTAAATGCACTGCACATTATAGAAGGGCATAGAGAGCAGAGACACCATGCTTTTATGACTGTAGTAAAGATTAGAGTCGCAGCCAGAGTTCCTCCCCCTTAGCTATTGCACGTGGCTCTGGTTAGGACGGCTCTGAATGAAGATAATGCATGTAGTTTTAGATAGGACATACAAACCCTTGTACACACACACACGTGCATGGACTCACAAGACAGAAACACTCGTGCCCCGCTGTCACACTCTGTGTGTGGACTTGCTTGGAGCAGATGGTCTAAAATGAGCTCCTCAGGTTGGATACTGGCTGTGGGTCTTGTGGTTCTTGGAGGTAAAAAAGAAATGTGTGTATGTGATTGCGACTTTGTTTTGATGGTGTGGTGTAACTATGCAAGAATGTGACAATCGTATGAGTAAGGCTTTCATTACCATCTGTTGTTGTGTCATGTGTGTTGGTTTATTTATGGGAATACATTTGCATGTCATTAGCCTTAAAATGAATTCTGCTGTAAAATATCATTTGTTTGCTCATTCTAACCACAAAACAAATATGTTTACATATGATTATGTAAGGGACTGTGCGTTAAATGTTCTTTCCTTCAGAGAATTGTGATATATGGTGTGTTTTCTATATTTAGGTATATAGTTTTATGAGATTTGCGAGTCATAATGCTGCATGTGCTTTTACTGTTTCGATCATATTGACACGTGAAAACATTGTCATCTTGAATTATAAAGGTATAAGTTTAACCACTCTTGCTGCCCTTTGATCAGCACATGTGTTTACTCTGTTGTCCTGCATATGTTTCTTCTTGTGTGTCATCACAGGAGGCAGACATGCGGTGCGGGCCGAAGAAGGGCCGGGCAGCGAGAGGAACTGTTTGGCAATTCCTCCGGTACTCTATTCCACATATATCCTTTCTCTGTCCGTGTTTTCCACTGAATATCCACACAACTGATTCAGCCCACTGCCAGGACTCGTCTTTAGCTCAGAGAGAAGAGGAGAGTGGGAAGAGAAAATAATCTGGCATCTCAGAAAGGAGATCTTCTCCTCTGATAAGAGCTTTTTTTTAGGTCATGCTCACCCCAAATCTGATCTGTGTGTGTGTGTGTGTGTGTGTGTGTGTGTGTGTGTGTGTGTGTGTGTGTGTGTGTGTGTGTGTGTGTGTGTGTGTGTGTGTGTGTGTGTGTGTGTGTGGTGCGTGCGTGCGTGCGTGCGTGCGTGCGTGCGTGCGTGCGTGCGTGCGTGCGTGCGTGCGTGCTGTGCTGTGTGTGTGTGTGTGTGTGTATTTTCTGTGAACTTTTACTTTCTTGTTCTTATGCATTGTTTGAGTAAATGCATTCAATTTGTGGTATTTAACATTCTTGAGGATAACATTTTTACATTTCCTTGATGGATACAGTAAATCATTTTGATCCAACATATATAAATGATTCATTCCTTTTGTTCCAGTATTTGCCACCAACAGCTGTAAACACAACTCTGAGGCTTCGTGACTTGAAGAGAGTCCATGATCAGTTTCAACATCTCTGCCTACATCATCCCTGCCACAGATGCTCATCTGGTACTAAACCGCTAACCAGTGTCAGAAATTAACTTTCATATTAAGGGTCAATTTTGGCCCCCTTGGAATTTTTCTTTCCCCCCTAACCATTTAAAAAAAAAAAAAAATGCTATGCTCGGATGTGAAATAAATGCCAATGTCAAAATAAATTCTAATATTTAACATTTACAATGAAATACAATTTATTTTTTAATCAAAAACTATTTTATTTATAAGAACTTTATTCATATGAGCTATAAATTCAACACTATGAGAAAGCTTCAGGTATTATGTCTACAGTATAGAATAATATAAAATATATCAAACAACATTTACCGCCACATTTTAAATATATGGGGCTCTTTTTGTCACTTATTTATCCATTTTTGGTCTAAGCCCTGATAAATGTTTGACCCTCCTACTAAGCTCAATTTTCTTCATTCTCAGACATTATCTCTGTGACAGTAACTGACTGTGATTTTATTGGCAGAGTGAGTACATCGCCCCCAGAGATGCGAGGATGGCCTGGATGTCTGGCTTCACTGGCTCTGCAGGTGTGTTTCACAGCCAACCCATCATAATATTGCTGTATCACTAATGCATCATTCTCAGTCACATTACGTTTGTCGCTTTGGACCTTAACAAATGTCCCACTCCTGTATTCTATTATAACTTACAAGAGTCTGTTTCTAATTCCTAGGCACAGCCGTAATTACTCAAAACAAGGCTGTTTTGTGGACCGATAGCCGCTACTGGATTCAAGCAGAGAGACAAATGGACTGTAACTGGGAGCTAGAGCGAGATGGTGAGAAGCAAATTATGAGAATGAAATTGAATATTTTAAAATTGTTTAAGTTAAAGTATGAATGCCTTTTCTAGCATATATTACAATAAATATCCTATGTATTGAATACTTTATGATATAAATTTTTCCTCTGATGTATTAACTGATCTGAGAGTTTAACACTTTCCTGGTCTAACTCTTCTGGATCACAGGCTCCATTCGCAGCATCACCAACTGGCTAATCCTGGAGATCCCTGAGGGAGATCAGGTGGGCTTTGACCCATTCCTCTTCTCTGTAGGTGAGCAAACATGGCTAAATTTAATACTACATTTTCTTAAAACAAGATAAACTAAGTAATGTTAAATTGTGTAATGTTTTCTGATAAAATGTTGCTGTTTTTTTTTTTTCATATTCTGGTTTAATGTGTGGAAATAATGTAGCAAGGAAGGCAGGCAGAGAGGAAGTTCTAAGAGCAAAACGATACCACGGAAAACAAATGACTGGAATACAAGGAACAACTGACAAACTAATACAGCAAACACTGGGGCTTATTTACACAGGGAAAACTAAACTAACAAGACACAGATGCAAACAGAAACAGGAAATTAAAACAACAAGACACAGATCCAAACAGGAAACTAAATCAAACTAAACATAAAAGCCCAATAAAGTTTGGTAACACTTTAGTTCAATAGTCCACTTTAGACACTCTACTATAACTAAGTAACTTTGCAACTTGTCAGCTATAGCAGTCATTAGACATATAGTATATATTTTAAAATATAGTAAAGTAGAAAATATAGTGAAGTAGTGAAGTTTTGATAAAATATGCAGCCTTTGTATCTTAAAATGATGACATGATGAAAAGTATGTGTGATAAGTAAAAAATGTAGTAACAAAAATGATGATCAGATTCAGTCCTGAATCATTTGGTCACTGTTCTTTGTTACTGCAGACACATTTGGCGTCTACAACACCAACCTGGCTCCAGCGGGCCGGATCCTGAATTCTATTCCTGATAACCTGGTGGATAAAATATGGACAGATCGACCTCCTCTGCCTCCTGACAACCCCATGCGCTTACCTGACGGTGTCATTGGTGTGTGCATGTCTTATCAGCATCACTTGACTGATAAGTGCCAAGCGAACAGCGCAGAGAACCATAAGATCATGACAAACAGAGCAATAAAGCTCTTATTTAATCTTTAATGACCAGTGATATAACTTATGGCAGAGACAGTAGACAGGGGGGATATTCTAGCTCATACGGTGCGAAGAGAAAGTCAATGAGGCTTGATTAAAAGAATAGTTCACCTAAAAATGACTTCATGTTGATCAAAACATGTATGACTTTTTTTTTCTGTGGGACATAAAAGCAGAAATTCTGTGCTTGTCGCTCTTGCTCATAAAAGAGGCTTTCAAGCTGTAAAATGAGTTGTGCATTTTATTCCAAGTTTTCTGAATTTATATGATCGCTTTGCGTGAGAAACAGATCAAATGATTTGGTCCCAACAGGAAGATCATCTTTTAGGCTCTCTGTAAGAACCTAATCAGTCTGATTCATGAATTAATTATTTAAACCCAGTATCGTTCAATTATTTTTAAAGTGGATAAAGTAAAATATTGGAAAGATTTGGCTCAAAATAATGATTCATTTTCATAACGATTCAGTTTTATAATGATTCATTCAATCTTTTTTTTGTGCACTGTTTTATTAAGGTTTTGAAGATGACATTGTGCATGTGTGTGTTTGTTCTTTTGTTCAGAGAGGACCTGGCCAATGAAAGTAGATCATATACGAGCCCAAATAAGTGAGAATCCCTACAAGCCCACCGCTGTGCTGCTTTCAGCTTTGGATGAGACCGCATGTGAGCACCCCAATGCACAACACAATGCCAAATGCAGGAGATTTTCTCTGAATCGTTCTGTAAAACTCTTTTCAGGCCAAAGCAATCAAGTTTGCGTCTCTATTTTCAGGGCTGTTTAATCTACGAGGCAACGACATCCCTTTTAATCCATTCTTCTATTCTTACACTCTGCTGACAATGGATGAGATATGGCAAGTTCCTCTGTTTCATATTAACAGCACTATAATTAGTTGGTGTGCAGTTTCTAACTAACCTCCTTTGCCAGGCTCTTTGTGCACATGGAACGAATATCAGAGGAGTTGAAGGTGTACCTGAATACTTCGTGCTACCAGGCCTATTGTGTGCAGCTGCTTGAGTACAGCTCTGTGCGCACTTACCTGCAGTCCTATCTACAGAAACTCAACGTGAGGGTGTGGGTGGGTACAGAGTACACCAACCAAGCCCTGTATGAGCTCATCACTCCTGAGGTAAGACCTAGATCCAAATGATAGACTACTGGTATCTGCTTGTCAGATTGGATGCTCAAACTATCTGCAGGCTGAAATGGCTACATACACAGCCCTTAAAGTTTAGTACTAGTAATCGTTTTTCACTTTCTGCATTTGGTTTGGTCTTTAATGTTATCCTGCACTTCTGTTCAAGATTTTTTTCCCATATGGCTTTTAAAAGCCTTAAACATAAATGTAAATATGTAACTGTAGTCTAGTAGACGAAAAACAAGCCTATGTGCTCGTATCTATCGAAAAAGTTTCGTTATGCATCTACGTCAGGCATGTGGGACAAAATTAGATTGCTATAACCAGTGGAACTCTTTCTATTTTTGATACTGTGTACAGCTATTTCAGCCACTTTATTTTGCCCCTCCAAGTCTGACTAAAATAAAAAAAATTATCAACAGATGGATGGATGGATGGATGGATGGATGGATGGATGGATGGGATGGATGGATGGATGGATGGATGGATGGATGGATACTGTAGATGGATGGATGAATGGATACTATTGATGGATGGATGGATGGATACTATGGATGGATGGATGGATGGATGGATGGATACTGTAGATGGATGGATGAATGGATACTATTGATGGATGGATGGATGGATCTATGGATGGATGGATGGATGGATGGATGGATACTGTAGATGGATGGATGAATGGATACTATTGATGGATGGATGGATGGATACTATGGATGGATGGATGGATGGATGGATAGATGGATGGATGGACTGAAACTATGATTTCATAATGCAGCTTGTGTCCCACACACAGTACAGATGAAGACAATGTTTTACCACAGATGAACTTATCTCTTATCTCTTTAAGGACAAACTACTGACCAGCACCTACTCTCCGGTACTGACCACCAAAGCAGTGAAAGATGTGACAGAGCAGCGTATTCTCAAAGAGGCTCATGTAAGAGGATACGGTAACACTTTACAATAAGGTCCCATTAGTTCATGCATTTACTAACATTATCTAACAATGAGCAATAGATTTGTTACAGTATGTATTAACCTTTATTAGTGTTCGTTAAAAAATACAAATGTTCATTGTTAGTTCATGTTAGCTCAGTTCCATTAAATAATATTACCAGATAAAACTTTTGATTTTAATAATGTATAAACTTTAATAACAAATGCTTTAGAAGTATTTTTAATTGTTAGTTTATGTTAACTAATGTAGTTAACAAATGGAACCTTACATACAGTCTTCTCCCCAAATGACCATCAGCCTGATGGACACTGTTTACTGATACCTGTGTTGTATTATCATAATTTCTAGATTGAAGGGCACTTTATCACACCATAAAGCCACATTAGGAGTCCAGACAGACTCCATTCACTGCAGCTTGATTCAACTCAATCAATGTGTTATCTCTCCTTATCGTAGAACCTCCATCAAACATATTGGGATCTTTTTTACTGATGATGTTTGCAGTATTCAATGGTCTATTGACATATTTTGCAGAATGAGTTTTTCAATCTAAAACAACTGCATCTGATAACATGGACAAACATCTTTGTTCTGGTGTTTTATGGCCTAGAGCCAGACCTCAGTTAACTGCATCGATGGGTGAACATCCTCTCTGGCTTCCCACAGGTTAGGGACGCAGTCGCAGTCATGCAGCTTCTGTTGTGGCTTGAAAAGAAAGTTCCAGAAGGCACAGAGACCGAGCTCACAGCAGCACAATTTGTTGATCAGTGTCGCAGGTACAGAACAGCGGAGCTGAACCCTCATCACTGATACCACTCACACATAAAACATATGGTATTAAAGGGACAGTTCGCCTAAAAGTAAAAAGATGTCATCATACTCACCTTCAAGTTGGTCCAAAAATCTGAGAAGAGTTCAAAAGTTCAAGACTATGTACTAAAAAATGATGGACAAAACTACTTAATCTAATCTATTCTAAATAGATCTAAAGTGTGACCAAACGATGTGTTTTCATTTTTTTGCAACATATTTATACATCTACATACATATGATTATAGCATAGTTCTTCACCGTGAATTTTGCAATTAAATGCCATTTTATTTATTTATATTATGATATACATGTGGGTAGTGTAATTCTCACTAAATTTGCCATTTAAATGTTATTTATATTTAATTACAATTTTATTTGTTTTGTTTAGTTTTTTACATAATATGCTATAAAATGCTTTTGGGGCTTATTTCTTGAAATGTTTATACATTATGGCTACATCTTAGTTTATGGAGAAAACAAAATGAATATTTACTTACAGAAACAGACAGTAGCACTCTATATTAGCCGTCTTTCTAAACATTCATTGTAGGACATTCATTTCCTACATCAAGGATATTCATTTTGAAGATGTTATTCTTGTGTAAATCACTTTGTGGTGTATTACAACACATTTACTTTCTTTTTCCTGAGAAACACAAACTCTTCATTGTGTTTTGGCAGCAAGCAAAAGAACAGCAGAGGGCCGAGTTTTGAGACCATTTCCGCGAGTGGACCTAATGCTGCTCTTGCTCACTACAGGTAATAATTACGTCTTTCTTTTCCGGTCCTCTGATGATGTTTAACTTTCCCGTAATGTCCTTTCTTCACTGTTTAATTATATTCCATTTATTTACCTATAATCAATGCACTATTCTCATGTATTACAGTCCATCTACTGAAGCTGCGAGGAAGCTGACTGTGGATGAGATGTATCTTGTTGACTCTGGAGGACAGTACCTGTGAGTGTCATAGTACTACACTGTTTGTGTGCAAAAATACGATACATAACTAATCTCACTGTGAGCTCAACTTAAATAGTAAGTAAACTGGTTTCCTTAAAATGTTGAGTTCATTGAAACAAAAAATTTGAGTTGGATCTCTTTCTCTGTACCAACTCAATTTTTTTGTTTCCAGGTTAGTTACTATTATAGTTAAACCCAACAAATCAAGCACTAAACCAGCTATCTCATTCTGTTACAGTGATGGTACCACTGATATAACACGTACTGTGCACTGGGGTAAACCCACTGACTTTCAAAAGGTACTGAACCGGCATAGGGAGATATTAATGATGCAGAGCATAATTTGATGCTTATATTTAGGCAACTAAAAATAAATCTCCCTGTTTTACTATGATAGGAGGCCTACACAAGGGTGCTCATGGGAAATATTGAGATTTCAAGAACCATCTTTCCTGCTGGAACTAGAGGTGAGGATCTCCTCATCTTCAATCACTATATCCCTTCAACAAACCATGTCATGATACTTCCACAAGAGGGCGAACTATGCACAGCAGACATCTCACAGTGATCACCACAAAACCTGTCATGTGCTTACCATTTATGTGTTTTTATTCCCATCATAGGCGTGAACATGGAGATGCTGGGACGAAGAGCATTGTGGGAAGTCGGTTTAAATTATGGTCATGGCACTGGTCATGGTGTGGGGAACTACTTTGGAGTCCATGAATGTAAGTCTGATTCTCTGACATGTTAATATATTTGACTCATTCTTTTGTTATCAACACAAATACATCTATATAACAAGATTACTGTTTAAAAGTTTGGGGTCAGTATGTTTTTTTAATACATGAATGAATACTTTTATTCATCAATGATGTAATGAATTGATAAAAAGTGACAGTAAAGACATTTGTAATGTTACAAAAGATTTCTATTTGAAATAAATGGTGTTCTTTGCTCAGCTGAAATCTTTCTATTATCCTGAAAAAAAATGATCATGGTTTCCACAAAAACATTAACTGTTTTCAACATTGATAGTAATAAGAAATGTTTCTTAAGCATCAAATCAGCATATTAGAATGATTTCTGAAGGATCATGTGACACTGAAAACTGAAGTAATTGTGATGAAAATTCAGCATTTGATCAAATGAATGCAGCCTTGGTGAGCTTATAATAATATATGCTTTCTCTTCATAATGTCTTTGTTTTCACTCTGATAGGGCCTGTGGGATTTCAGTCCAATAATATTCCTTTTCAAGAGGGGATGTTTACATCAATTGGTGAGGAATCATTAAGCAGCTCATTATGATTTCCTTTGTTTGGTACTTAAAGTTTTAAACTGACAAACTCTCCTTTAGAACCTGGTTATTACAAGGAGAATGAATTTGGTATACGGATAGAAGACATTGCTGTCACTGTTCCAGCTACTACAAAGGTACATCCAACTAATTGGAGTCCAGGACTATGTAAATCCAGTGCAGCTTTAGCCTAACGAAATAATAAATATAATAATATGTGCATTTTTTCTCTACTAGCATAGCAACAATTACCTGACATTTGAAACAGTCTCATTGGTGCCTTATGACAGACAATTGATAAACACATCTCTTCTAAGTCCTGAACAGGTATTTAAATAATACCACTATTAATCTTTCTGTATATATTACTATTTTTGGCAACACTTTATTTTAAGGTGACGTTACTACATGTACTTACTTGTAATTATGCATAATTTACTGTTGTTATTATTATTATAGTAGTATCTAACCCTAAACCTCACCTTAGCCTAACTTAGTATTTAATTACTACTTAGTACTTATTTGAGTAAGTAAAATGTAACTGCATCACCTTAAAATAAAGTGTAACCCTATTTTTATATAAATTTAGTTTACTTTCGTAAGTTTACTTTCATTCACACCATAATCAATTGTGTTACTGTTGGAATGTGTGCGTTGGGTTCCATTTGGTTTCCAATGTAAAATCTGGGTAGTGAACCAGTTAGAAACCACAGCTTTGTGTGTTTACAAATGTTCTTTTCTAGTGTTGGTTTCCTTTTAAAAAGTGCCCACAGACGCTCTTCACTAGAAATACATCTTAGGAGGGGGGTTTTGGGTTCGCTGAAAATTTAAAAAAAAGCCTTATTTTTACCTTCCTAAAAAAAATCAGTTGTTGATTTCAATTATGCCTGGCAGTGCAGATTGTGTCTCTTTCTTTGTTGTTGTCTTGTAGCTGCACTGGCTGAACTCGTACTATGAGACCATCCGGAGCGTGGTGGGTCCCGAGCTACTGGGACAGGGACTGAAGGAGGAGTATGACTGGATGATGAAGCACACGGCACCTTTCCTTACAGCTGGAGCTTCATCTGTCTTCTCCTCAGTCACACTGTTAGTAACAGTTCTGGCTTCTTTTGTGCTGTAAATACGTACTGAAGAGCTTAACCTACTCCACAGCATTCAGTACTGCCTCCACTCCTACTGTGGGCTGGTACAACAAACCCAGTTTCAGGCACTAACTGAAAAGCTCCAATGTTGAATAGGCTACTTAAAATAAGTTGTCTTTTATATACAGTGTTCTCTATCTCTCCTATTTCTTATCTTTGATCTGGTTATTTTAAGCCCTTTTCAATGGATTTACCAAACCTTGTTAGGATTTGGTCTATGTTAAAGGTCCAATATGTAAGAATTTTGTAATAAAATATTCAAAAATCACTTGCACACACAGTGTGATATATTTCCTGCAGTTGTGTACTTACAATATCCCAAAAGTCTCCAAAGATTTTTTTTCAGAGAAATTCCAATTTTAAATAAGTGGCCGTCCCGGAAACAAATGTCGCCTGTCAATAACGCAATATCCGCGCTATCCTCGGTTTCCGCTCGAATATCCATTACGTAACCATGGCGACAGATGTGGACAACTGCGTAGTGGGTAACATTTAGCGGCACGCAGTTCTTGTTACGTTCAAACATTATAGACCATGGCAAGCAGTCTTTGGCACAAACAAGGATAATTGAAATAAGGATCAATATCAGCGTGGCGTTTTTGAGATGCCGAGAGCTCCACGTCCGCGACTAACTTGGCCTTGACCTTCACGAGTCACGACTTGACAGCTTTATTAGACAGGTGAGCAAATGTACATAAAATGAATCAATGATATAACGTTAGCTCAACATGATGAAATGTTAGAATATGATCAGTATGTTATTCTAATGTTGATCTAGCTTAACGTTACTGCTAGTTTCGTATAGCAAATGAACTAACACGCAGAATAACATAATAACTTTCAACACACATTTAAATGCCGTTTAGTTTGATAGTGTAACGTTAGACCAAGTGAAGCAGCGCTACATTACCTCACAAGTTTAATTCGTCTAATAAACTGACCAGACCTGTGTGAGTAATCCAGCACTTGCGGGAAGTTCGGTAGAATGAAATTTCTTAGTCCTTCTTCCTTTATATCCGCGGGACTCGCGTGTGATATCATATATCCGCGGGACTCGCGTGTGAGTGATATCATTTATATCCGCAGGACTCGCGTGTGATATACTTTATATCCGCGGGACTCGCGTGTGATATCTGTCTCTTTAGCAATCGCGACCTGCTTCATACCACTATAATGTTAAAAAACGTGAATGTTTGCACTCATCCATAAACATTATTAGATCCATCAGCTTGACAGCAAGTCCCATCATTCAGCTCGTCACTGCGTCATAAACATGCGCCTTTGTTATTGATGGAAACTGTGCCCTCTAGTGGCGAAAAGTCTTACATATTGTATCTTTAAAGGGGGGGTGAAATGCTATTTCATGAATAGTGATTTTTTTACACTATTAAAGAGTTGGATCCCCATGCTAAACATGGACAAAGTTTCAAAAATTAAGTTGTACGTTTGATTATTTCTGTTCTCAAAATACTCCTTCCGGTTTGTCACAAGTTTCGGAAAGTGTGAAGTAAAAGTTTCGGGAAGTTCACGGGACTGTGTGACGTCAGCTAGGCCGGAATTTCCTTATACGGTCCTAAGGGCAATTCTCCCGGAAGGGCGCGCGCAAGTGCCATTATTATTTAGCTCCGCCCACACGGCACGCCTCCACCCGCTCGGTTTTTTCCGGAAAGACTCGGTACAGCCTATCTTTCTTTTATAAATATAATAAAACTAAAGACTTTTTGGATATATGAATGATGCAATACTACTCTATAGGTACTCAAGATTAACATGAGATTGACTGAAACTGAGTGTTTCACCCCCCCCCCCCCCCCCCCTTGTTTTTGCACATATTTAATTTAAAAATATTTGATTTAAAAAATAAATAAATGTATGCAGAATATATGTTAAGACAATCATTGTTGATTTATAGTTTATTAAAATACCATTACTATAGTATCTCCACTACATTTGATTTCTGTGTTCTATGTTTTATTTTTCATACTTAACTGTCATAATTGTAGGAATCAAATAATGTCCACTCCACTGAGTGGAAATAGTATGCAGACACCAACAACACCTACTCAAAATGACACCTACTTCTACCACAAAAAATATTAAAAATGTCATTAATAGATCCACTCTTTTTGAAACGTCTGAGTTAATTTGTTAATACAAGGCTCAACTTTAAGTTTTTTTTATGCTGCCCCATTAGCACCAGTTGTTCATACAGAAACATTACTCCATGAGTGTATATTCATAGACACTTTTGGCCTAGTAAGGAAAGTTACTTGTAAAAGTAACTCATTGGAATATTGCATTACTCCATTAAAATGTATTAATTGCGTTACTTACATTACTCCAGAGTTACTTTTTCTCATCTGGGCTTGGCATGCTTGTTTGTTTGTTTTTTAAACAAAGAATGTATTCTATTTTTGTCAAATGTGAAGGCCCTTTCTCACCAAAGGTGAATTGAATTAGCCTGAAGAAAGGCTCATTTCTTCCGGCTGAAGAAAATTCAAATTCCTGCCTGTACAGTAGAGAGCGCAGCTCAAACAAACCTTTCAGCTGTGCTGCCATTCTGGATCGCAGGAGAAGAAATTTCAGCACTCCTCATTTATATTTCATTTTAAGATTTTTATTGCTGTTTACCTAAAGTCATTTTGCTTATATGGTTGAACTGGATCATCAAAGGTCAGCGGCAAAGACACTGGTTAATAAAGTGAGATTAAATACATAAAGTATGTGTAATTTAGTAAAAAGAGTAAATTAATGCTCACATTTAGTCTAGAACATTCATGTTTACACAGTGCACACAACGCCTCTGCACTCACGATTTCTCTCAACATGGGGACGGGAGAGGTGTCAGTCAATAAAGGAGAAAACAAAGTAACTTGGGTTACTTATTTGAAAAAGTAACTCAGATATTTTGTTGTAAATTTAAAAGTAATGTGTTACTTTGCTAGTTACTTGGAAAAGTAGTCTGATTACCCTTAAGTTATACTTGTAATATTTTACGCCCAACAATATTGATTAGTTTATAATCAACCCATTTTATGCATTAGAGTTAACATTTTGTTGATCCTGGAACAACATTCATCCAAAATTTTGTCCTAACCCTGTCCCTACCCCAAAACCAACCCTACTCCGCAAGCATTTTTGCGTTTAAAAGACGTCTAATAGCCATTCAAATACAGCCCTGACGTCTGACTAAAACAAAGGGATAATTTGGGCTGTCAGCGAAAATGATGGTTATTGCTTGCTGGGTACCTAAATTCTCCATAAAATCAGAGGGAAATGATGAATAACACTGATGTAGAAGCACAAAACCCTGGTTGTAAGCCTAAACTTGACATCAACTGCAACGTGTCCCTCAAATCTGATTGACTGTTTATAATGTTGTTCCAGGATCAACAAAAGTCACGTTCACCTTGCGAGTTATCAATATAGGCTTAATACTAATCCAGCTTCCATTAATGTGTTTTGAAAAAGGCTAAAAAAAAAAATCTGATTGTAAGATTTTATGTGGATATAACAACTTCAGTAATTTTTAGTAATGAGACTGGCCCAGTAAAATCCATTGTGAGTGTATGAGTCCAAATCCAAAAATACTTGTCACTCAACCCCATAGAGAAATTTTCAGTAAAGCTAGAGCTAAATACTTTACATAATTATCTTGTAGCCATCAATCATTTGTTCAACTGGAAGATTTTGAACGACTCTAACATTATAACATTTTATTCTCTTTTTTAACTTTGAAATAGCATATCTTTATAGTATTATTTATCATCCATCTTTTTAAAGTAACACCAAGTAAATTTTCCTCTTCGGTCGCCCTACTGGTTGGAAACGAAATTGTCCATTGCCGTTGTCGTAAATAATTTAGCCTACCGTCGCACGCACGCTCACTGTTTACCCAGCACCAGCTTTAGAATGAACGATGTCCACAGACAAGGTAGAGTATGTTACATGATTTCATGAAAGGATGATGTATTGCGACATCAGAAACGAAGAAAAACAGAATAATGACTATTGTAGCACTTGACGTAAAGCAGTCGAGTTTTGTAGTTCTTTTTTGTGCACGGGTTCCTACCCGAAACCCGAAGTTACATAGTGCCAGTAAAAGCGATACAGACCCTGTCAGGCTATGGTAGACGAGTCGTTTAACTTATTTTAAGTCGATGTACCATCACCAGGGTCTTGGAAATATATTATGAAGGTTGAAAAACTACATAGTGTTACTTTAATTTCTATAATATTTATCATTGCCACAACTTCACATTTATGAGCATTAAAGTCCCCATGAAATCAAAATTGACCATACTTAGTTTGTTTGCCTAAATTGATGGTTTTGTGGTGAATAATTCATCCATGCAAGTCAATCCACACAAAAAGAATATTTGGCTTCGTAATCTTTAATCAAATTCTGAAAATGCCCCTCCCCTCTGCACTGGAGGACCTTGCCCGATGACGTAGGCTTGACGGTTTGGGTGTCTGCTTAACATTCGTAATCACGCCCCTCCAACTGACAGTAGACAGGCACACAGCGTGTGAAAGGAGAGATGGCGAGGATGTGCATTTTTCTAGATCCAATCAGGTGCTAGTTGGAAAAAAACGCCACGCTCACTATTTTGCCTCATTTAGTATTCCGTTTCTCTCGGAAATACGTCACAGCACTGGAGAAAAGCCGTTTGCAACTTCCGTTTCACGGGGACTTAATGTCAGATGCCAATTAAGATACACTTTATTTAAAGTCCCCGTGAACCGGAAGTTGCAAACGACTTTTCTCCAGTGCTGTGACGTATTTCCGAGAGAAACGGAATACTAAATGAGGCAAAATAGTGAGCGTGGCTTTTTTTTCCAACTAGCACCTGATTGGATCTAGAAAAATGCACCTCCTCGCCATCTCTCCTTTCACACGCTGTGTGCCTGTCTAATGTCAGTTGGAGGGGCGTGATTACGGATGTTAAGCAGACACCTAAACCGTCAAGTGTACGTCATCGGGCAAGGTCCTCCAGTGCAGAGGGGAGGGGCATTTTCAGAATTTGATTAAAGATTACGAAGCCAAAAAATTTTTTTGTGTGGATTGACTTGCATGGATGAATTGTTCACCACAAAACGATCAATTTAGGCAAACAAAGTAAGTATGGTCAATTTTGATTTCATGGGGACTTTAAATACTGTCAACAAGCATTTAAAAACATAATGTTTTACATGAATCCCACAGCAAACTGAAGGAAATTGTTCAGTGTAAAAATGACGTGTGACCACTCCTTTCTAAAATATTGGCACAATATGTCATGTCCGATTTGTTTATTTTATTTGTTTGTGGTTTTTTTTATAGCAGGGCATGGTTTTTAGAGCACCAAAACTGGCATGACAGTATCACACCAAGTACATGCTCTAAGTCCTGCCCTATTGCTCACCCAGATATCATAGCAGCCAGTCACACATCTTAACATCGCTTTCTGAGAAATACCCTTTAATTATCACAGGCCTGAAGCTAAGTGTAAAGGGTTCATGCCTGCAGAGGTGCTGTTGCTTGGCAACAGTTCCGTCAGAACAACAGTAAGGTGTGAATGTGGTTTCTGAGACGTCCGCTTTTCTCTCTCTCTCTCTCTCTCTCTCTCTCTCTCTCTCTGAACTCTCTCTCTCTAAACTCTTTTGTTTGCCTGTTCTACTCCAGCTAATTTTGTTAACCAATTGTTTGTTAAACATTGTTCCTTATTCACAATAATAGGAGTGATGCATGTGATTACATTTATCATGTTTTAGTCGAGGCTCTGTATATGGCGTGACTTTACATAAAGAGGAACTACAGCAACAGGAGGTGTTGAAAACAGTGACCTCATTACAGTTGTCAGTGTGCTTGACCGCTGCCTGTACAGCTGAAATTACTTTTTGAATCTAAAGTCATACTGCATATCACTATAAACATTGGCTTCTATAAACTGGCAGTGAAACAGTCAGGTCATGTGGTGTGAAACAAACAAACAAAAATAACTCTCTGCCAACTCACACATTGTCTGTCTCAACTGGCTGATCTTACATGCAGGTCTCAGCTCACTGACTTTGTAACTTTTATAAATCAGTAGTAAGGCTTTATGATCATTTAGACATGGCCTAGTTGTTAAGTTTAGGTATTGAGTAGGGTTAAAGGATGTAGAATATAAGGCTTTAATGCTTTATGTATGAATCAGTGACTTAAGTGATTGTTTATCTCAAGAAATACAAAATTATTCATTGTGCTCTTCAGGCTGAAGATGCTCTGTATCACTGAGTACGTAAGTAATAGGTCATTTGTTTTGTTTTTATCTGGTGTAAACCATTTCAACCAAAGCCAGCTCTTAAAAAAAGAAGTTCCTGTCTAGTCATGTGACTTCCTCAAGCGTTTAGTTCTCCACTCCAGCGATCAGAGAAGAGCTTTTCTTCTGCCTCTTCCTCCTCTGGTGGCTTTTTTCGTTCTGTGAGTGGAGCTCACCGTGGCAGTGAGACAGACGGGAGTTAGTTCAGCACAGTCGAGTGTCATACTGCCACATCTATAGTTGTGGTCCTCAGAGACAGGAGAATACTGCCCACCCTGCCCACCCACAGCTGGATCAACATGTTACGGCGGAAACCATCCAACGCATCTGAAAAGGAGCAGGCTCAGGTGCAAAAGAAGAAGGTAAGAGTTAGTGCCTTAATCTGCGTGTGCGGCCCAGTTTTGAAGCGAGAGTAGAAATGATGTTCTTGGAGGACCCCTCTGGAGGTCTGCATTCCCAAGAAAATGCAAACACATATAATAGGCTGTTTAAACACAAAACGTAAATGAAAAGATTCATCAGAGCAGAACACATGTGCTTTTGTTGCTGATCGTTTGAATCCACAGTAGGGTTTTTCAAATGTTTTCATTCATTAATGGGAATAATAGTCCTATTGTATGTCCCGTTTGTCTTCAGACCTGTCATTCTCAAGATTAAGAACTGAAACTGTATGATTGTTCTGGGTTTATGCATGGCTGTGCTGTGCAGCAGTTCCTGTAGAAACCCATCAGACCGCAGCACACATCCTGAAGCGGCTCATACCTCATCAGAGCAAAGCATCCAAACACATCTCCTGAATTCAAAGTGACGCTTACGTACGTCTTCACAGCCCGCTCCACTCAACTTCTTCTCGTTCAGCGGTTAACTGCTTCTATAGCATTACTCTTATTTTCCATTTGATTCACATCTTGCGTGTGACAACCAACAGTTACAGTTTCGATATTTCTCCTCACTGAAACTGCAGGTGTTTCATAAATGCATGCAACCCAAGCAAAGCGAGATTGGAAAATCTTGCTGTTGTGCATCACGGTTACTTTGATGTATTTTATTTGTTTAAACCAAAGTCTTATATTCTTATTCAGAGCAGAGGATATAGCATACAATTGAAGTTCATCGGCATGGTGTAAATGAAAACACCACCACATAATCTCAAAATGCTGCAGGTTCCTCTTTGGTCATGGTTTAGAATAGATTATGAGTAATTATTTCTTTCGAGATCTGTCAAAAATACATTTCAACATCTTATGATGATGCAGCAGAATGTTGCCACAGTTTTGGGGAAATTAATAGGGAAGATTTGTTAATAGTTTGACGTGTTATGATTTCCGCAACAGTGTAACTATTTAATTTAATATGATTGTCAAAGAGAAGCAAGTTTTGACCAGCTGAACAATCTCTTCTTGCATTTGGTTGGTTTAGCAGATTGCTGTCTGTTGTGTGTTGTCTAGATAGTGCAGAGCTCTGCAGGGATTGGCTGAGACATGCCACTTCCTGTGATGAAGAGAAGTGGCACAGTGAAAGGTTTAGATAACAGAAAAAGTCAAATTGAAACAAATATGCACAACAGCCACAAAACCCACTCTGAATGATTTTAGCATTTATAAAAAAAGTGCCTTAATTATGAATGAATCACTTTGCAAAACGTGTCTCTTTGTTTAAATGCATATTAGCCTAGAAATGAACATCATGTGATAAATACTTTATCATGTAAATCAGAAATGCCCAAACCAGGGCTCATGGGCCAAAGTCAGACCATGATGACCTTTGGCCCACCATGTCATATCAGAATATAGTAACACTTTATTTCGACAGTCCACCACAGCCAAACTACATGTCAACAAACTCTCATTAGAGTAGAGTATTAGTAGACTGGTTGGGACTTTCTAAAGTTATTTATAGTCAGTAGAATGTATGTTGCGTGCCATCAAAATAAAGTGTTGGCAGATATTAAACACACAGTCTACTAATACTCTAATGGCTGGTAGTTGACATGTAGTTACTTAGTTGTAAATTATTAGTTACTTAGTAGTAACATAGTAGTTACTTACTAGACTTTCTACTAAGTAATTTTCTACTATTTTTTGTTATGTTACTATGTTTTATGTTAATATAATACAGTTGGATATAATTCAAATTCATAATTAGGCCAAGTGAGATTTGTGTCACTTTATAGTAGGAAGTATAGACAGATCTGATACAGACTGGCTCATTGTTTTTGCTATATTTTCAAGTACACTGAGATGTTACATTGACATTGACACTGTAAAGAGTAACTAAACACATTTCCCATATCTGTGAAAACCTATGACCATGACAGCTTATTTTTCATAGACAATTCAAAGGCTTTTCCACCCTACAAAACACTCATGAGTCATGTTTATAATTACGTCTGGTCTATGGATCTGAAAAAGATAGTGTGGATTTTGCTGCCCAAATGTTGCTCTGGAGGTTTGATAATGCTTCCAAATATTGATCAGGATATATGCTTGTGGAAATACAATAGCATTTAATGGCCATTATAACATGAGCTACAGTATCAGTTTAACTAAACTGGATTTATTCATGATGCATTGAGATAACATTTCATCAGCATAATGCTGGATGACTCTGCTGTTCACATTTTCATTTCATGACCCAATGGCCTTATGGTTGAATGCATAGGACAAAATATCTCTATCTATCCATCCATCCATCCATCCGTCTGTCTGTATCTGAATACTACTGTACCTTTAAATAGTCTCTGATGAGATGCTGTTCTGTCTTTGTAGCTGTCTCTGCAAAGATCCAGCAGCTTCAAAGACTTTATGAAGCCAAAGCCATCGTCACCAGTAGTGAGCCCTGAGGCTACCTTGGATGAAACTGTAAGTGCAGTTTTGTTATATGAAGATGAAGTTGCTGTACTCAAGCTCCAACTCACTCCTGTCTTATGAGCATCAAAATATTATATCTTGTGTAGCTGTGCAAATTGACCAATTTATCTGCTGTTTCAGAGGAGAAAAACAACAGCATCAACATAATCTGTACTCATTTGCAGTCAGCATGCTAGAATGGTTCCTAATAACTGCTTCATCTCTAAAACCACACTTTTAAAAATATCTAGACAGGATGTCATCCTTTCATGAGCCATTCAACCAGAGAGCCTGCTTCTGTCTGCTTTTAAGAGTAGAACATTTTAATAATATTTTATATACATTACCGTTCAAAACTTCTGGGTCAGTAAGATTTAATTTTTTTAAAGGAAATTAATACTTTTATTAAGCAAGGATGCATTAAATTGATTAAAAGTCATTTTTGTTACAATAGATTAATGTTTAAAATTTTAATGTTCTTTTGAACTTTCTTCAAAGTATCCTGAAGAAAAAAACATGCATCACAGTTTCCAAAAAAAAATTGAGCAGCTAAACTTTCAACATTGGTAATAATAATAAATGTTTCTTGAGCATCAAATCAGCATATTATTATGATTTCTGAAAGATCATGTGACGACAGACTGGAGTAATGATGCTGAAAATTCAGGTTTGCCATCACAGGAATAAATTACATTTTAAAATATATTAAAGTAGAAAACTTATTTTAAAGGCACAATATGGAACTTTTCGGCTTTCAAAATAGCAAAAATAACTGTATCTATGTTATATATTTCTTTTAGTTGTGTACTAACATTATCCCAAAAGTTCCCACCAACTTTCAAATCCGGAGAAATTTATATTTTAATTTGAAGACACGGGCCGTGTCTTTATTTCCGTTTCGTCGCCCGTCTATGACGTCATATAACCTTTGACTCTAGTTTCTCTAACTTCGTGCGGATCCCGGCGAAAAACCGCCAAACGCAAATGTAAACACCGGACGCACGTCACTAAAATAAAAGAAGACGATAAAGAATCAATAGTTGGATATCAATAATGGACCATGATTATGCTTTGCCTGCACGTTCTGCTGCTGGGAGGCAGATCCGTGAAGCGGAAACGCACGGGTGACAGAAATGACTCGAGAAGGGTTTGGGACAGGAGAAGAGACATGACTCGCGTTAACATTGGAGTTGCATTTCCACGAGCTTCGTGACTAACTGGAACTACAGAGAGATGCCGATCTCGCTTGCATTCTAATAAACAAGTAAGCACCCATTCAGCTAACTATATCTATCCGTAACTTATATGTTGTGAAACGATGATGGCATGTGCAAAACGCAGACGGACTAGCTCTCATGTACAGTATAATGTAAATTCACATTTGTTGTAGATATAGCTGCAGAAAGTAGCTTCATTTCACCATCTTTTTCAATATCATAGTATAAACGTAATCATAATTATTAACGAAAGGTGACCGTGTTTTTTAACATCTATTAATACTAGCTAGATGGAATATTGATTCAATAGCCCTGATAATTCATATATCTCTCCGTTCGAAGAGACGTGATTTTAAAAACACTAAGTTAGAATGAGTGAGGAATGTGGGGAGCGACAGAGCGCGCGTGTTCATTACAATGGCATTACATAAAGTTAATAGCCGTAACTAAACGTAACAAGAATAGAGATATAATATAAATAACAACACATTACCTCGTCAGTGAACATGTTATCTGCTGGAGATGCTAGATGGCTGGGGAATGACAGATCTCGCGTGTCCCAATGAACATCGTATAGCTGGTTCGCGCGCGCACTCCCTCTCTCTCTCTCTCTCTCTCTCTCTCTCTCTCTCTCTCTCGACAACGACAACAACTCCCATGAGCACACGCTCTTTCACGACGTCATCAGAATACGTCTTTTGCTATTATTTTGATTGAGTGACCCCTGGTGGCCAAAAGTTACATACTGTACGTTTAAAGTGTATGTAACTGTATTTTTACTGTATTTTTGATCAAATAAATGCAGCCATGGTGAGCTTCTTTCAAAATTCTTACCGACTCCAAACGTTTGAAAAATATTGTATATTTCACTATCAAATAGGGAACTATTTTATCATAATAAATACATTTACATAAATAAGAAATAATATACATTTATAATATATATTAAAACAATGTCCATTGTCTGTTTGATAACAAAAGTGTTGAACAGTGTGAATAGCCTTCTGTGGAGGAGTTAAGTGAGGTGTAAAATCAAAGGTATCATGTAACAGACTGATGTAAAATCCCCATGACGCTGACAGGTACTTTTGTTTTCTGTCTGTGCCTTTGATAACTGCACACGCTGTCCTCACAGTAAACGGAAGAGCCTCTGACATTTCGAGGTAGAGCTCAGAGAGGAGGAGCCACATTGACTCAAACTGACACAAAAACCACCGTCACAAACTTTACTGGAAATCCTGCATGAAACAGGGGCCCATCGCTTTAAAACTAACACTACTTATACTGTGGTTATACCACAAACAAATATGTGCTGATTCAGCTCAGCCAGGGCAAACATGGCACTGCTGAACCATGGCACATTAGACATGGGTTATGAATAACACATCAAAGAACTGCAAAGTGAAATTAAAAACAACAAGTCACAGTGAGGTTATTTGAGGTGATTTAAGGCAAATAGTTCTAACACAGTTCTGTCTCAGTGTCTTTAACCATGGAGCCAGGAAACAGTGCACAGAACAACCAGTCTAGCAACAATTATTCATTTGCTGTGGCTCTTTTTAGACAACACAAGGGGAAGTTTGATGAGTCGATAAGACAAATTTAGTTGCTTCACTGAGCAAGTGCACAGTAAAAACAGCAATACTGAAGGCATCTTTTTTGTGTGAAATGTCTTACAGAAGTTTGAGGGTGCACCACCAGAGGATTCAGGTAAAAGTAACGGAAAACTTGGAAAGAAATGGAGAAATGTCATATCTCGCACAATGACCCGTAAAACATCCAAGATGGTACAGAAAGCCCTTGCAGAGGAAGGGGTGAGTTAAAAGCACAAGTATTATATATTCTTTTACAGAATGTATTCATCCTAGGTTAATGTTAATTGCTAAATAATGTTTTAGCATTTCAAGTTGAGTAATTTAAATTATATACATTATTATATAAATTATATGTGTATAAAATTGCCTTAAACTATAGTAGTAAATGCTATAAAAGTTAAAAGTTCATGATATCTAATGCATTAATTAACTGAACCAGGTTACCATGTTTAAATTCAAATTTAAAATCGGTGGTAAAATTCTTTAAAAATATCTCAGTCCCAGAAACGGTGTGTTTTACTTTTATCTTTACTAGTCATTTTCTAAGCAAACATCTAAGGAACACTTAATAACAGCTTGAATGTGTCTCCCCCGTGTGGATGAAATCAGGATATTTTACACAGTCAGTCAGCACCTCAGGGTGTTTCCAGTGGTTAAAGTTAGGTCGCAAAGAAATTCATGTGGATATGAATTCAAATGTATTGTGTAAATTGTTACGTTTGTTGATTTCAGAATGAGAGTGGGGAGGACGGCTCTATGTCTCCCATGTCTCCAGGTGACTGGATGCCAGATCTCAGTGCTGGGAACAGAACATCTGTGTGCTCCAACAGCTCAGAGGACACCATGCACAGCCCTCTCTCACGCCAGCTCTCTGGATGTAAGCCATCGCAGACCGCCACAATATCTTGGCTAAACCAATATCATACAAGGCTTATTGATTTTTCCCCCCTGATGTGCAGGTTCTGACAGACAGAGTCTGGACAGTGGCTTCAGCCAGAGAGACAGTATGAGACTGGAGGATAACACCTACACTGGGCCCTTCTGTGGCAGAGCCCTTGTCCACACTGACTTCACCCCCAGTCCATATGACATGGAATCTCTCAAACTACAGGTCAGCTTTTTAAAATGTGCTGTTTTTGGACACATTTATCAACAATGTCGACATAAAATATTAGTTTATACAAAAAGAAAAATGATGGTAGTCGTTTATTTATGTATTGTTCTCTTCTTATTTGTTTTTTAATACATTATAAATAAATTTTCCATTATTTTTTTATGCATCTGTTGTAATTAATTTTATGAAAAGCACTGAATTGTCCTTGTGTAATGTACTATATAAATACACTTTCCTTGCTTTCTGTGTAACACAAAAAGAGTCATTTTCAGGGACTATTAAAAAAATTGGTGTAGATTTTTACTCAGAAATTGCTAGTCAATTTCACAAATAATACAAAGAAAAAGCAAGGAACACATTGTATTAAACATGGCATTTTAAGTAGAAAGACTTTCATAATCATAGAATTTTCTATTCTATTCAAAAATACACCAATCTTTTATTTACTACTTTGTAAACAAATATTTTTATAGTGCTGGCTACCCTTTGCAATTACAATACACTGAAGCCTTCAAGCTTTAAAATGGTTGCAAAAGCCCTGTAAAAGTATCAAAATTCATGGTCCATACATTTAATGTTTTTAGAAAATATAACTATGACACATAATTTTTGGAAGTTTGAAAACTGCAGTCTCCAATCACAAGATTATTCTTTTTTTCTGTTTCATGGGGGAAAGTAAAAATAAGTATAAAATAACAGAATTTTGGGGGATTACTAATCCTTAAAAATATATATATTTGTACTAGTATATTGTATGCAGTGCATTGATATTTTTCAAAACACACAGAAAGGAGACATCATCCAGATTATTGAGAAGCCACCCGTAGGCACCTGGACTGGTAAACTCAATACCAAAGTGGGCTCCTTTAAATTCATCTACGTCACAATACTACCAGAGGAGGACACGCCGCCAAAGAGGAAGCGATGCTACAGTCACGGACGCCAGAAACCAAAACCAAAAACCTTGGAGGAAGTTCTGGAGAGAATAGGCCTAACTGTAAGCCTCAAGTTACTTTCATTGCTGTTTTCTTTTAAATTTGTGTGCCATTTGATCATAGTGCAAGAGGATCTGCTTTTTGACTTCTTATGATTGACCACTGTGTGCCCAGGAACTGGGATCTCTCCTGTCTATGCATGGCTTCCAGAGTTTGGAGGACTTCACCGGCCTGAAGGAGTCTCACCTGAACGAGCTGAACATCACAGACCCTGAGCAACGTGTGAAGATATTGAAAGCAGCAGAACTGCTTCATGACTGTACGTCCAAGTAGAGCCATCGAGTTGACCAATTATGTTATACTTGAAGTCTGTTTGATGTACTAACATCCTTTCTGTTCTCCAGCGGAGGATGAATCCGATACCGAAGAGCAAAAGACTGAAATGCCACGGGACTCGGGTTGTTACGAGAGCACGGAGAATCTGGCAAACGGACGTGAGGAGCCCCAGGTGGAATCCCAACCGGAGCCAGAAACAGATCCGGACACAGAAACAAAGCTCAGTGCTGTTCAGGAACAACTGGAGGGGATGAAGGTGGAGGAAAGTTCTGAGAATCAAACAGAGTGAAGCCACCAGAATGTTCTTTTGATCCTGCTTCTTTTAAACTTTTAACCTCTATGATGGATCGAGAGTGTCATAACCACATGCCGGATTGAATTCCATGAAGGAAACTATTTTACATGCACAGCCGATACAGAAGCCAATAGGTCCTCTTAGACTTAGAAGATGGCATAAAGGTCTTGAAGGTACTATCATCTATGAACGTAGTCTTTCTCTTTGACTTTATTGTTCAGAACGTCTGACACCACATTAAATATCTTCAAAAGGCTGAAACTATGCTTTTTGAGGGATTTTGAAAAACTGACTTCGCACCAAGCAATATTCCATGGATTAAACCTAAGGCTATGTTCTTACATCATAAATAAGCAGCATGGTGGTGCCCCAAATATTGATTTTACTCACAAGGTTAAATATTCAAGACATCTATTATGGTAAATTACATGTAATTATGTGTGATCTAACTGTGATTCTCTAACATCTGAGAAGTTTCATCATCATCATACCTTTAGCTATGAAGTAGCATTTTATAGACTACTATTCTTCCGTTTCTGGCCTAATGAATGTACAGTGCCAGGAATGAAAGAGGAAAGGCACATTGTTTAGTTAACGCACATGTACTTGCATATTACTTTTGCTTCTATAGTCAATGATTTTGGTTCCTGTTTGTGGTAATGTTTGTTATATGGTTTATTTTGTTTTCAAAGCTATTGTTGTTTATTCGATATTTGTATTTCCTTTTTACTGTTCCGTTTGTCTTGATATTGATGTCTGTACTTTCAAGGTTTGCTTGTTTAACAACAAAAAAAACTAAATTTTGAAACTACACCACAAAGAAAAAATTGTAATAATACCATATAATTTAATGAACATACATTTACACAGAAATTCATAAAGTAGAAAGTGGAGAGTATGAGGATATACATGATCACAGTGTTATTACCAAGCAAACTGAACATAACCCAATTCGTGATGACGTACAATGTGTACATTATGCATCACATCCACATATCTAGAGCAGACCATAATTTGCTAAAATTCCAAACTTACACATTACACTGACTTGGCATTAAAGATTTGATTATTTATGTGCCTCATTTAGTAAATTAGCATATTAGCATATGACACGATGAAAAAAAAATAGTGGGATTGATTCGGCGCAACTTTAAGCACATTTCCATATACTCAGTAATACCTTCAGCCTAGCAAATTAATATTCACATCTTCCATACACAGTAACAGTGTAAACAATCATCACAATTGTTCACACCATTGTACTCATTTGCTATAAAATAAACATCTGAAGCACATTCTGTTAGTTATGTAGGACTACATTTCCTGCAATAACAGACTTTTTACCCTCAACATATTTTTCAACACCAGTAGTTACTAACAAACAAATTAATGCATCTCACAAACATTCCAGTTCATACTCTTCAAATGCTTTAAGATGGCACTGAACAGGTAACCATTTTTAAGCTGGCTTTTCCAAATGCTTTATTCACTTCTTAACAATACTGCCCTGTGTAGCTGGTTATGATGAGAAACGCATGTAAAAATATATTATCGGTCCCTGAAGTCTGTAGATGTGTCCCTTACAAGTGGCCATTAACATACTACAGTGAAATTAGTAAAGGTGACTACATTGCACATTCGCTTCTACACTGGGGCAAGTTTTGCTACCTTAAACATGGTGTGGGACAAGAAAACCAAGCACAATTTAAAGATATTTCTCAACTGAATGCAAGAGCATGCTTAAATGACACTGAAGATGGATTGGTCAACTAGCCGTCTCCATGCCTAGACTCAGAAAGGTCAATTTTCAGATGTAAACTTTATCTTTAATTTATTCTGTGTACAAACACGCCACTTGGCCTTGTGTTGTAATATCCAACTCTTGGAAAGTGGGGAAAGACAGTATGATGCTCAATTATCAGGCGGTTGTGGAAAGACCTCGCTAAATAAGACAATATGGAGGGAACGTGTTAACTTTTGCAGCTTCTCAGTTACTTTTACAATATGTACATGGCTTTTTTTGCGTTCTGACAGATCATTAACATTGTATAAAAATGACATTGACTTGCATGTACAAGTATGAGTAGTATGGGGCATTATGGAGTCTTCTGTAGATGTAATGGTAGAGCATAGATAAGGCACTCTTACTGATGCAAATCGGCCTGTACTCACTGGCACATACATCTGACAGCCTCTGCTTTCTACCATCCATGCTGATTGTAAAATCAAGTCTGAGCTTAACTTTCTGAGTTAAATCACATTTATAACTGACTGATTTACTAAGCTGATCCAAATGACCCTTTCAACAAAATAAAGCAGTTTTGTTGGGCCTAATGTCAGTTTATGACTAAAGCACTTTTCCTTATCCTTAAAAAAAAAGTCTAATCCAAAGGGCATTTTTCACAAACTACTATAGAAGCAAGTTATGGGTTTTACAGGGCACACAAATGGTTAGGAATAATGGAGGCAGGCTATACAGAAACGGGTAATGACACTGAAAAAAAAAAAACAACTGAACATATCACAAGCTCTTTCGAGGGAAATAATGTCCTCATTACGTCTAAGGGTAGCCTATTCTAATCTGATTCAGTCTATGGCTCCCATTTCCCTCATTGTGAGTTTCATCATGCTGTGATTCAGAGAGGAGGTACTACTGACCTCCAGATATAGTCTTGAGTGCTAGCGCAGGATCCAGGCAGGATAACTCACTCTGCCAAAGAGTATCAGAGAACATAGGCCACTGTTTTGAAAGTCAGAGTCAAAACAGTTTTTCTGTGTGTGTTCCTTCATGTGAGCACATTCAGAAGTTTGAGAGAAGTCTGGAGAACGCAGCCAAAGCTAGTGGGCCGACTCTTTGATGACCCCAGGGGCGACGGCATTGGGGGAAGTTGGCGAGGGGGGTTTCTCATCTTTAGGGGAGCTGGCCATCTTCTGGGTGCCTGCACCAATACCAGGTTTGGCTTCATCAGGGGTGTGCTCATTGGGAATCAGGGGAGCTGAGGATTTCTGCAGGAAGTGCAAACACACCATTATCAATTAAATAGTGATATTCACATCAATGTGAATGTGTGAGTGCCATCGTTCTTAACCAGGTTAAATGTACACCAGAAGTAGGTACTTAAACAGGTTTCAGAGGGAACTTGGAAAAAATTTGTGAAGCCAGAGTGTCTAATAGAGTGCAACAGTGCCCACCCAATCATATAATTACAAACTGCTTTGAAGCAAAAAATATATTTTTTTAACCAGACAAAAAGCTACAAGACTGTGTACTTAACCCTTGTGCATCCTTGTGGACATTTTTGTCCTCTATGTAGCTATGTGTAACTTTTTTTAATTGATGCACAAGGGTTAAAGGGATAGTCAAAATTCTGTCATCATTTACTCACCTTCAATGTGTTTCAAAACTATTTTTTTTTGTTCTGCTGAACACAAAAGAATATATTTAGAAGAATATGGGTAATTAAACAGTTGATGGGGCACCATTGACTTCCATAGTATGGAAAACAATACTATGGAAGTGAATGGTGCCCCATCAACTGTTTGGTTACAAACACTCTTTAAAATATCTTCCTTTGTGTTAAGCAGAACAAAACAATTTATACAGGTTTGGAAAAAGGAGTAAATGATGACAGAATTTTCATTTTGGGCTTTAATGAGGGAAAGAACTACAATCCCAAAAAGCATTGTGAATGACGAATCATATTAAAAAAATGTAAGTTTATTGAAAAATATGCATATTTGCATACAAATTTATCAGTAGTGTGAGAGTGTGTAGAGAGACTAACTCAATTACATCATTAGCAGTGCTTCATGGGAGTTGGAAGCTGCCACATAATTATTTTGGTGCAATTTGCTTCTTTCATAGATATATATACACTAGATGTTGCCTTGGGGTTCTAAGCATGTGCCAAAACCGCCGCCATCTTGGAACAGGGGTCTTGTCATAGGAAGTAGCTAGGTAACGCTGCTATCTCCGCCTGTACTTCGAATTCATGGATGAAGCCAGACTTTTGTGCTGCGTATGGTTGTTCACACGAATGAAATCTAAAAACCAGACAGCAAGGGATTACATTTCACAAAAATGTGAAATTATTTTTTTATTTATTTATTTTTTATTTCTCTGGACTCAATGATAAATACATGTCTGACCGTTGGAACGAACCAAAAAAACTAGAAAATCGCATTCATGATGATTTATGGTGATTTTATTTCCGTTAGACCTTTTCCTACATTGACGCTGAAGCATTAAAGAGGAGGGGATCCCCTGTTCCATGATGGCGGCTCTATTGACACATTCGTTCTAATGAACTGCCGTAGCCAAGGTGACATCTAGTGTATATATATGCGAAATGCGAAATCGAAATGCTTTCGATTCTCTGGTTGGTGGAAATTTCTTTGCAGAATCATGGGTAATGTAGTTTTTCACCAAAAATTCCACGGTTATATTCTCATATATAGCTCACAGTAGGTCTGTCTTCAACAGTTTATAAGTTATCATAAAAAATCAATGAATAGGATTTATACTTCAGAAACCCTATTAAAGAGAGAGGAAACTACTTGATTCTTAGGTGAATAATCATAATAGTGGCCATGGCCAATTGATGATAATTCTGAATTGTCTTCACTATAATAAAAAGTTAAAAAGGAGTTAAAATGGTTCTATGGGAGAACACAAGACAAAAAAAGTTAGGAAATGCTTATCTAGTGAAACATCTGAAATCTCTAAAGCAATTTCACCCTTGACAATCACTATAAGGATAAAAAATAATTATTTTATACAGACTGCACTAACAAAAAGCAATTTCTAGCCAAATAAATATTTTAGAGCCAAGCATAGCTAGAAAATATATAGAATAAATGGTTATAAATAACACTTTGAAAATTCCCTGATGTTTTTTATGTTCATGGGAACCCTGATCCACCTGACCAAACATATTTAAATTTATACTGATATATTTGTAGGGTCTGTACCGATATAATGGACAAGAAGAGCTGTACAATATTCACCACTATGACTATCTGCCCTATGAAAGCCACATCAAGTTAAAACCGCTTAATGCATTCATTTACTCCACTTGGTTCTTTTCCCTGACCTCCAGCTCTTAGGGTAATTGATTTAGGATCTTTCTTGCAGACTCACTACTCACTACTACTACGCACAGTAAAGCAGCCAGCAACATTTCTGCCTAATGTACACTCACACACACTCATAAAAAAATGCTGTCTTACTGTGGTTTGTGAAACAGGGTTGCTGTTCTTATTGGTAGAAGCAGCAGACGCATCAGAAGGGGCGGGGCTAGACGAGTCTTCCAGCATCACACCTCTTCTGTCCAACACACTGGAAGGAGGGAAAGACAGATATAATCCTGTGTTTAGAAGTGGCACAAACCATGTAGCATCTGCAAAGAAATGCTGGAGCTTTTCTCAAAACTAAAATGACTAGTAAAGGCCTTCATATCTAATGCAATGACATCCAAAGTACCAAAATACATTTTTGGAGCCACAGTATACAAGCAAAACTACAGTAATCTTCCTACCTGGGGAAAGCAGGGCCACACAGAACCTCACAGCAGTTCTTAAAGATGTTCTTGTGGCTGTAGGGGTTCTGCACACGGTTCTTTCCCGACCACGAACCTTTGATCTGTGTAGTAGAGATGAAGGACTTAAAACTTCGAAAAGAATGACAGCCCAATGTCAGAACTGCGGTCACATTCTGATTCAACCTTCAACTGGTCCTTCACTCTGATGCCTTATGTTTTAAAGTGTCCGTGCAAATGAGACTTGATAAAAAAGAATCTCTTATTTATTATCCTTTATTCAAATGTGCCGTTTCAGTTCTAGCCATTCCTTCCCTATGGATTTCATTTGATCTAGTCAAGCACATCAAGGTTCTTCATCTTAAAAAGTCATGCTGTTACTGTTTCATCTGCTCCTAGATAAAAATGTATGTATGCATCACAGGCAAATCTAAAAAAAAAAAAATCATGCATGGTATTCGCCAACAGAAATGTTACCAGTTTCAGGTTTCAGTATGTAGTTTAGTTGTATCTAAAGGTATTAATAAATCTATTATAAGCAGGATCTAATTTATACAAAATCAAAGGCGAACAACCATCATGTCACATTATATTACTTGCAGCACCTGCATCCTTCTCTGAAGCTTTCTCCCTTTCTCACTCTTTTTTTACTCCTCATTAACAGGAAAAGAAGGACCAGAGGGCAAATGTGGCAAGACAACATTTTAAATTAATCATTAGGGCTAAGTGTGAAAGTGCCACAGAACTACAGATTATGCTAAACTAAATTACAGCACTCAAACTGCTGCAGGGAATCTATATATGCAATATGTATATGTGTGCGTTTGTTCAATATATATATGAATTTGTTGTAGATATTTTTCATGAATAGGATATGAAATTCTCATTTTTTTTAAATTTTCTTTTTATAAAATGATCACCGAAAAGAGATGTTTAACCTTTAGAAAACGTTGATTGGAGTTAAAACAATTTTTTTTAAATTCATTTCATTTTTTTAATTATTATTATAATTTTTGCACCCATTACTAAATTATTGTGTCACTTTTGCATCTAAATATCCTTGATAAACCCTGATTTATGTGATTTTCTAGCAAATTAAAATGAAGCCTATGTAACCAGGTTGCAAAATGTATAATTAGAATAAATTTTTAATTATTAGACATAGAATACTTTTACGTGGTAACAGCATTAGCAAAATGTGGGACTCAAATGTCATATTTTTTCCTTTTATTTAATTGTTTTTCATTCATTAAGTAAGGAATAATTGACGACAGGCCATTGAATTATTAGAAAAATAATGCACACCCGAGGTGGTAATGCGGTCACGACGCGAAGCGGAATGAATTAAACATTCAGTTTAATTTTCTATTTATTATAGATAGGACTATGTATTTATTAAAATTAAACTGCATGTGTCCATTGATTGTGAAGTTAGACATGGAAAATTGCAGATCAAGCGTTCTTGTTATGAATTGTATCCTATTTCCGTTATTACAGTTAACTATGCGCAGTGATATGGAACTGTAATGCGGTCAAACCTGCCTGGAACTACTTTAGCCGTGCGTTTCCCTGAAAATAATTGCACACCTTAGAACGTTCTCAACCAATCAGAATCAAGCATTCAACAGCCCTGTAGTATAATAGTTCATAATTAAAAGCATTAAAATATTTTTACAACAATGAGTTAAATATCAGTTCAACTGTTTGGATCCAGTCACAAAAGTAAAGAAATCAAGAGGCCAAAAATGTCATATTATGATGTGCATAAACATCAGATGCTTTTAAAGCTTCTTTTCATGCAAGGTTAATCTTATGTTACATAATAGCTTATCTAACAGCAAACATAAAAACATGGGATTTGTGCCTCTAATGCTTTAAAAAAAAACGTAATGGGACACCACTGTGTGTACCCTGTTCATAAACAGTGCCATAAATGCTGTATATACTGTACATAAAACTCATGTTGAGATGTTCTCTGTGCTTTCTTATCGCAGAGAAGGCACTGTTGCCACGGTGACTGCTGGAGCTAGTGTGCTGAAATGCTCTAGGGCATGTGTTTATCTTTCCAGCCATGTGACAGCAGCAGGAGTCAAGAACCGACACTAGACTTTGGACAGGTAAGAAACAGACTTACATCTTCATTGGTGGTCTGGTTGAGGGAGATCAAGTATGTATGGAAGCCAGTCAATCCCACCACAGACCAGAGGGTGAAAAAACACACCAGAACCTCCAACACAGTGCAAAGTGGTGTCAAGGACATAACATGCTCAACGATATCTACAATATGCTGAAAAAAGGTGTTTGAACTTTGAAATATCTTTGTTCAGCAATACAAAAGGTTTCTGAAAAATATATATGTGCTATGTGCCTGTTCAACTGTTACACAAATAGTACACAAACACTATGTTTAGCTTGATATATCATTCACAACATGGCTGGTTTATGAGGAGCTCATTTTGTTTTCAAGTCTTCAGCTAGTGGCTCTGGAGCTAAAATGAAAGGATATGTCCCAGGAGTTTCTTTAAGGGTATGCACAAATCCTGAGTCCACAGATCCTATAAAACACACAAAGTTTTATTTATTTACATTATGTATCCATGCATGCATTGCAAGCAGTAACTCACTGCATCAGAGGTCTCAGCATCTCTCATTCTCTCTCCCATCATTACATGTTCAGAAGATTTTCGCACATCCACCCACACTCTGCCAGTGCTGAGAAGTTAACACTGTTCGTTTACTTTCACCTTTTCAACCACATTAGCTACATTTGCATTAGGGATGCACCGATACCACTTTTTCCAGACCGAGTCCGATACCGATACTTTCATTTTTGGTACTCGCCGATACCGATACCGTAACCGATACCTGTATTTTTAATTTTCAGTTAATTTTCAATTCATGCATTTGTAATTTTTAAATGTATTGGTAGAGAAACCAAAATAATATCAATCATATTAGTTGTTTATTAAATTTAAACTTAATTAGTTCAACAAATATATATTTCATGCACTGCATATTTATTACTGCATAAATTAAATATATATGGATCTTTTTGTAAAGTTGATAGAGGTAGCCTATTTAGCCAAGAGCAGAGAGTAATTTATTTGTCCTTTGTTTGATTAACATTGAAACACAGCAGCAGATTTATTAAAGTGCCGCCCCTTTAAGGCCGAACGCACTGACGCCATTTGAATTATACTGTCTACGTTCACTTGAGATATATAACAGACTTTTACTAGGATACTCGCCAATGTGTTTTTACATAGATTTGTGTGAATTCGTCCGTACAAGCTCAATGCGTGAAAGACTTCCATTCAGTATTCACGCGCTGTCTGGTGGTTTTCGGGGCGCGCGCTGTGGATGTTTGAAGTTCATGGAAATTCTTGACCTGCAAATGTCCAGTAATAATGTAGGCAACCACTCGTTAAACATAAGTAAGGTAACAGTTCATGTTTTACTTACATATACGATTTAGTTTTAATCCAAATAACACGTGCTGAGTGAATGATCCGCAATCAACAACAAATGATCCGCAATCAATCTCTCTCTCTCTCTCTCTCTCTCTCTCTCTCTCTCTCTCTCTCTCTCTCTCTCTCTCTCTCGTCAGTTAACGTTATTAATAAGCTACATGCCTCGTTTTACTTGATTTGCCATTGACATCCGACTGAACTACAAACTTTCCACTGACGTCTGTGAAAAAGGGTTGCGCTCGACCAGCTCGCGCGTCTGTGTCGTAGCGGGCTCAATCCTCTGCGTGTTTTTCTCTTATCAGCTTGCGCAACATATAGTTATATAGACGACGCGTTAATATATTCTGTTTAATACATTTATTTCATATACAGCCTTCTTTTTTTATCCCCATTATAATTTCTGACACTGTACACATGCTGCCTGGTATCGGTTGTTGGTATCGGGGCATTTTTACGAGTACGAGTACAAGTACATGAGCTCAGTATCGGGCCCGATACCGATACTGGTATCGGTATCGGTGCATCCCTAATTTGCATTCAGCCTCGTAAATAGTTTACCCAAAGTTTACCCAAAAAATGAAAAATGTGTCATTATTCATCACCATCACAGGCTAACAAACTGAAAGGATAAAAGACATACTATAAAAAGCATCAGAAAGTAGTCTGCTACATAAATAAACACTATCAAAGATTTTAGGTGAGAAACATAACAAATGTATTAACTTAGTAGCTCTCAAATTGAATATGACACCTATGGTGAAGGTTTGGCATGATGACATTTGGTTATGGGATAATTGATACCAATGACGCTTAATGTTATTGATGTCCAACCTGCAATTTAAACTTAAATATCGTTCTGTGCATCATACAAAGCAATCATATGGCCTCAGGAGACTTGTATAATACAGAGCACATTTTAGGGTCATTTAAAGTGTTTTTTTTTTTTTTTTTTTTTTTTGGATCTTGAAAGATATAAAATGTTGTGAGGATTATTCAAAAATTCTCTTTTTGTGCGCCACAGGAAAAATAACAGCATACCGGATTGGAATGACATGAGGGTGAGTAAATAATAACATGACTTTTAGTTTTCAGCTAACTATTCCTTTAATAAATATGATACTGATATCTCAGTTAGAATAAAGTGTTCAAATAAACACTTCAATCTGAAAATATGATCTGACTGCCCTCAATCCAAGTCAAATTGAAGACAGATTGAAAGAGGTGGTGTGTATATCCTAACCTGTACAACAACTGCCATGTAAACCTTTAAATACAGCAGCTTTCACATTCAGGTTAAAAAGTACCTCGTTTGCAGCGCAATACAACTCTCTCCCGCCTGATGAGAAGAAAGCTTTCTAGGCTTAATTTTAGATTCTGTATGTTAGAAATGCCAACATGCTAGTTACACATTGGGTTGGAGTTACCCACTGTGTCTACAATGGAAGAGAACGATGACTGCAGATACATATGGTTAGAATTATATTAGATTAAATTATTTAAATTAATAGGCCAGACATCAGAAACAGCACAAGCTGGATTAGACGAAAGGTCAGAACTGATTTAAAAACATAATGAAAAATAAAAGCACATATGATATTTGAGAAAAACAATAGTGTATTTCAAGTGGATCTGGGAAATAAAGTGATTTGCCTCACTCTTCAGAGAGTCAAAATGGAAATATGCAACATGCACTTACAGTGTAGACAGTTTTTGTCTCATTCAAGATCTCATTTTGTTGGGTTGCGATATCTACATGCTTTCTTTGACAAGAATCATAAGTTTCTTGTTGCCATGGCAATGTTGACACGAAAAGCTGCATTTTGAATGCACAGTCATTTTGTTTAAAGTACATGTAATACACAGTAAACAGATATTTCTGTCTATACAGAGTCATACTCTATAAACCAGTCAAACTGCAGATTTTGTAGGTGCAGAATTATTCAGACTTGAATCTGTGCACGTAAACAGTGTCATAAAAACTGAATTACTGAATTATATCTCAGTTATGATGCGTTTTACTTTGATATTGAGATCAGAGGCTCAGAGCAAATTGTCCAGGCATTCATGTGAATTCTGCTGCTCTCTCATCCTTGCAGTCTATGATGCACTTTGAGAAGGGGAAGATCAAAGAGAGCAGACATTTACAAGAGCATAGAGCTCTTCCAATATCCTAAACGCTACCGGACTGAACCACATCTGAGAGAACAGCATTAGAGGAGTGTCGCTTAAAGGCACTTGTTTTCCCAGAAACCTCGATCCTTAAACCGGTGTACCGTCAGTGCATTTTAAATGGTTATCGATAACATGAAAATTTAATTCCCTCTTTCAAATAATCTGTTTTTGCATGTCTCCACTAAAGATACATAAGCACACTTATACACTCGCACACAAACACATTTTCTTGCTGTGATACTCACGTAGAACCACATGGACGATGTCGAAGGCGAAGATATAGATGGTGAGTAGAGACAGCGAGAGTGTAAACAGGTAGAAATATCGGTAATTCCTCTTTCCTACGCAGTTTCCGACCCAGGGACAATGATGGTCAAACCGGTCTGAGGGAAGACGCACAGAATCTTGAGACTTTAAAAACAAACTTTCTCATAACAATTTGTGAAAGCCTGAAAGTCAGTTTCTACTTTCTAACAGTGATGGTGGATCTTCTGACAGAGACGGGCAGACATTTTTAGATGCTAAAAATATCTGGAGATGGAACCCAAATCAGAGATTGGCAGGTGCAGGCCGCCCAAACAAATGGCCCTGTGTTCAGGATGACTGTGCAAAGAGAGCAAAACTGAGCCATCGGTGAACTCTCTAATATCAGCATATGTATGTGTGAGCGAGTGAGTGTGCTGTCTGACTCATCTCTCAACAATTCACGATTATACTGGAGTGTCAAATGGCACGTACAGGTGCAACTATATCAAAGGTAAGAATTCATGTGTGTAGAGAGTAAAAAAGAGAAAATTATATAAACAGCATTACATATATATACAGTACTATGCAAAAGTCTTAGTCAGGTTAGTATTTCACACAAGATAAGCCAGTTATTTACAACCCTAAATCAGAAAAAGTTGGGACATTTTGTAAAATGCAATAAAATCAAGAATCTGTGATTTGTTGATGATTCTATTTAACCTTTTATAAGCTGACAAAATTACAAATAAATGCTTCCCAATGTTTTCACTGACCTGATGTTGTTGGGGACCAAATAAAAGTGAAAAGATTATTCAAATTAGATTATCCAACTCTTTTGAAACAGTCCACAATGAGCAGGCGAATTGGTAATAGTTGAGGGTATCCTGTTTGGGTGTAAAAGTGCTTCTCAGTCTTAAAGGGGTCATATAATGGTACATGCACTTTTACAAGTTGATTGTACTGAAATGTGTGTTGGCAGTGCCTGTACACAACCATCATATAATGATAAAAATCCATCCAGTGATTTTGTTTTAATCTTCTTATATGTTTTCCCCTGCCTCAAATTGAGCCGTTCGAGCCTGTGACGTCACAGGCTCGGACGCCCCTCCCACGACTGTTGATTGACAGGAGCGTTTCAACACAGACCCGCCCTCGTTCGTGAGCGAGCTGTCAATCATGCGCACGCGGATCGGTGTTGTGCCGAAAAGTACGCTGGAGCAGCACACTCTATGAGCAGAATGGAGTCTAAGGGAAGTGGTGTTCTCTTGGGTGTAATAACGAACACAGCAGTCATTAATATTCCTAAATCCGAACCGCTGAAGACGCAGAGTGGCTGAGTTTGTTTTAGAAGGGAATATTAGGCCTACCGACGATCAACGTAAATGCTTTCATGTTTGCATGAATCATTTCACACACCAGACTGCTTTATAAACGAGGAGTTATAAAGCTGGTTTAGCTAAGAAGCTGCTCCTGAAAAAAGGAATCGATACTAACTATACGTGTTTCTGCACCTCCAGAAGAACTGAAGTGAGTGTAACGTTTTATTAACCTTTATATTCATATTTATATTAATCTTTGCAAATCGCTAGCTTCACGATGAATGCGGCTAAGGTTTACACTCAGGTTTACGTGCTGAAGACAGAGCTGTTTTTGACCAGGTAAAATAAGTGTTTTCTTACAATACTAATGAGAATTTTTTATTAAAGTATATTACAAACTTTTAATTTAGACCCTAAAGAATCATATAAGCTTGTACAAAAATGGCATTATATGACCCCTTTAAGCAAAGATGGGTCATGGGTCACTTTGTGCCAAATATCTTGAGAGAATTGTCAAACAATTTAAATGTATGACCCATCATGAAAAGGAGAATCAGGCAATGATGACCACAGACTGTTGAGCGGCTGTCTTGTATCAGACAAGATTGGGCAAATATTCCACTAGCAAAACTCCAACAATTAGTATCCTCAACTCCCGAATGATTAAAAAGTGTAATTAAAAGGAAAGGTGATGTGTTTTGGGGTGTGTTGCAGCCATCAAAATTTGTTCATATTTACAAAATACAATTATGTTGGTCAGTGAAAACATTGGAAAACTTTTCTTTGTACTTTTGTCAGTTAAAAAAAGGTTAAAAAGAATGAACAAATAACAGATTCTTGATTTTATTGCATTTTACAAAATGTCCCAACTTTTTCTGATTTGAGGTTTTATATCTTTTGCTGTAGTGTGTCGGTAGGAAATATCAGTTTACATTTCCAAACATTCCTTTTGCCATTAAATTTAATAATCCAGTGAAATATTTTTGTATGCACAAGGAGTCTGACAACAGCCGGTATGATCCACACTGAGTTCTGATCTCACCATCATGAGTCCGTCTGTGATTACATGAAGAAACTGAAAAAAGACAGACTAAATCCAGAAGAACTGCAGAAATGTCTCCAAGACGCTTGAAGAAACTCACCTGCAAAGCTACAGTAGTCAGAAGTTTTAGGCACTTGTGCAGAAATGCTGTAAAGTGAGGATGCTTTCAAAAATAATATCATAAATAGATTTTATTTATCAATTAAAGATTAACTAAATTAAATCAATATTTTGTGTGACCACCCTTTGTGTTTAAAACAGCTTTTGTCCATGTACGCTTGAACATCGTTTTTCAGGTAGCTTTGCAGGTCAGTTTCTTCAAGCGTCTTGGAGACGTTGCTGCATTTCTTCTGGATTTAGTCTGTCTCGGGGTTTTTTTTTTCTGTTTCTTCCTGTTATCACAGATGGACTCATGATCAGTGTGCGAATGCAAAAAAAAAAAATGTAGTGTCACATGACTCTTCAGAAATTATAGTATTTAAAATATATAAATCTTTTGTAATATTATAAACGAGACACATATCACTGTAAAGCTGATTTGGAACAATGAGTATTGTATAAAGTGATAAATAAATAAAGGTGACTTGACATTGTTGTAGAATAAAAGTATTCATTTCATTTTAATTACTGACTACCAAAAAGTATATGGAAGTTAAATGATGACAAATGTTTTTAAAAACGAAAAAGCCGCACTATTTGAGGTACCATTCATAGCTGTAGTACAAAAGGTTAAAGGTTTCAAACACTCACCAACACAGTTGTCACAGATGCTGCAGTGGGAAGCACGAGGGGGTCTGAAGATCTTGCAGGTGTAGCAGTACTTCAGCTTGACGATCTGGTTGTTAATTTGCACATTCTTGATGCGAGGCGGAGGCCGCTGTCCAGCCAAGACGTTCCCATTGGCCGCTTCTGCAAGAGTTGGGTAGAAACAATAAACGTGGCAGCCAAGCTCTCCATATGCATGACACACAGCACAGCCGCTGATGGAGGCCTCACAAGGCTCAAGGGTACTCCAGGTAGTATGACTCAATGACACAAGACACTTTATAGGAATAGGTTACCCTCAAGTACAACAGTTAAATCATAATGATTTTTGCACAGAAGTTAAAGGTTAAGATGAAAGAGATTAAAATGCTCTTCTTAGAGTAATATGATTTACCAGCTCAATGCGAATATTAAAAAAAATGGATTTTAAAGGAAATTTTTAGAAAACATGAAAAGGGTTAAGCCAGTCATTATCACAAAATAAACCTTTAAGAGTAGTCAAGATCAAATCTACATGAAATATTCATTTAAATATGATGATTTTATTTACAGTTTGGTGATCATTATATAAAAATATTTGACCACAAAATGATGTAATTGACCAATAAATTCGGAGGTGTATAAAGATAAATTATTTTGGTTATTGTTGCCTTTATTGTGATAGGATAGTATAGAGTGGACAGGATGCGAGGTGAGAGAGAGAGGGAGGACGGAATCAGGAAAGGTCCACGAGCCGGGATTTGAACTTGGCTCGCCCGAAGCGCAACATTGCTATATGTTAGCGCACTGCCCACGAGGCTATCGGCACCGGGGATGTACATATTAACACAAAACAAAATTAAAACTTTTTCATGATTTCTTGGATCTGAATACTTTGAATGCAGATCCAGAACACTGATATAAGAATTTCATCTTTTCTTCTTCCTCTCCTTTATTTGCATTTTCTCAAAATGACTCATTTTCATCTGTTCTGATAGCGAGAATAATGAAGGCAAAGCACTTCGTTTACATTACAAGACAAGACTCGAATTTCATCATGCAGTGGAAAAAAGTCATTTAATTTCCTTACATTTGTCAGCTCTGTACTTTTATACTCCGGGGAAGTGGCTGCATTAGCGTTTGCTCAGGAGGCAGAACTACACTGCCTCTTAATCCACATGCCAGGGTTGGCTAAAACTGCACATCCGTACTTGCATCTGATCCAGCATTAGCCACTTTTAATCAGCAACACAGACATTCATCTAAAAATAGCATATTAAAGCTGGGATGTTGAAATCGAGCAGAGACAGCAGAGGAAATTTGTAGAAATCAATCTTTACTCTGCCCTGCTGCAGCACTCAAAGATAACTGCCCTGTTTTAAGAGGGTACAGTTGAATCAATACCAACATTTTGGCTTTGGTACGATAGCGGTCTCAAATAAAAAAATTAAACATAAAAAAAGCCTATAAAAAAAATCTTGTTGTTGTTAACCTGATAATGCATTTAGTTCCTTTTTACTTACCAGGTATAATACCACACACTACTGGGAAAAATAAATTTGTACAAAAAAAATTGTCAATCAAATTAAACTACTTAAATTAATTAATCGAATTAATTCAAGTGACCTTGAACATTTTTTATCTTTAATCTTTATCCAGTAAATCACAAACAACTGGAAAAGTCATAGGGCCTTCCAATATCAACAAAGAGGGTTGAAAACCACTAACGTAGGAGCTGTTCATACTGGACATGTTTTTTTTTAGATGTTTCTAAACTTCAACATTCATTTAAATGTATTCATTGTTATGTTTTTATGCCTGAATTTGCAATACAATGTTATCATAGTCCTGTATATTTTTTGTACCATTTAATGTCTTTAGTACCAGTATACAACAACACAAGCCTATTAGAGAGAGCTGAAAAACAATTCGAAATGTGAATATGTTCCACAAAATCAGTGAAAATAGGGGATTGTGTATATTCAATAATACAATAGGTTACTGTGAGTTATCAGGGTTAAAGGAAATGATGTCCTGGTTTATTGAACATCAATAATAACAAAAGCTGCACCGCCCAAAGGCACCTCTGAGCGTCAGCGGAGGTGCTGATGTGTAACAACGGTTACACAAAGAGAAATACAGGGAGGGGAGTTGGAATGAGGGAGGTGGAACAGAGAGAAGAGAGGGTGGAGAGTGTAGGGAGAAGAATTTATCTTAACTGTAGCCCAGATCTTGTAATCAGTACAGGGAAAGGTGACACGCTGGTGACTGAACTAGACAAGGCACTATTCCCATAGAGCCACAACCACATAAATGAATCACTTGAAGCGAAATTATCAAGATGACAGCAGTTAATCTAATCTAATTAAATTTAATTAGTCAGGCGCAGTGACGTTAACCTTTGTGACATTCAAAGTAGGACAAGTTTGCAAAAAAAAAACTATAAATACACATTAATTCCTTATTATAATCCTATTTTCTTAAAATTTATATTTTTGCTGCAGGGTAAATACTCTCTCTCTCTCTCTCTCTCTCTCTCTCTTTTTTTTTTTTTTTGCAATAAAATACAATGGGCATTTCAGTTCACTTGACTCACTAAGGAAGATGACTGAAAAAGGTCTAAGGCATTCTACTAAGGCAATTTCTTTCACCCTTTAACAATGAATGTTTGAGTAGATAATTAAAGTCTAGGAAAAATCCTTGCCATTTAAAAAAAGACAAGACAAATGTCTCCGGTAAGTCCTAGGATTTGAATGAGCCTTAACAGTTTCTGCCAAACACCACTGCAAAAGATATAACTTTCACTCAGTATAGTGATAACGCTGGTTTCTGTTCAAGGCAGTTGACATGTGCAATTGTGTGGGTGCGCATCAGTCGTGTGAAAAATATCTGTTTTTATTTGACTTTTTTGACTTTCATACTAAAGTGAAGAAAAACAGGACAGTGTAGAGGGAGAGAGAGGCGGGAATGTGGTTGGATCAGAAATGCATGAATAAGACTCAAACTTGCACTATCGTGGTGCAGCTCAAGTCCACTGTAACTGTGAAATCTCACTTGTGCATATCCAGAATTAGGTGGGACAATTTTAGAGACTTAGGAGAACAAATAATGTAAAAATTGGTTGCATCTTGAGTTGGCAAGATGAATATATACATGTACAAAATAATAGTGGTTACATTTAGGGGACGGTTTCCAGTGAATAACGATTCAAATTTTGGTTTGTTCCTCACACAAAGCCAACAAATAACTTCGAATAAAGCACATTATTGAGTGCATTTTTTGCTTGTGTGTGTGTGTGGGGGGGTGGTATTTTTATTTAAAAGGAATTAAATAAAGGAATTTAAGAGAATAAAGAATAACCAGAATGTATTCTAATCAATAAAAAAAATGATTTGATTGGCCATCTCAATCATTTTGACATTGACGAGTACTGTTGTAGACTGCTGAGGCAGACCAGCCTAAAAATATAACTTTTAAATCTTTTTGTCATCCAAACAACAAACAGTGTATTGTGTAACGAGTGCAGCAGAGAAGCATCAAGAACATCAGATATTGGGAGGGGGAAATTATACAGTATATTAAGTCCATCAAGCTTGAAGTCAAGAATAACACAATGTTTCCCAGATGAACTCAGAGTTCATGGTCCAACGCACTCAGCTTTTTAATCGCAAAAAAAACTATAAATTAATAAGCAGGTCTGGGCTTACACCGTCCCACTTACGCCACACGCCTGCTACACTATACATGTTCTTCCCCTCGCTGGGTCAAAACAACCACAGACGGCACTGATGGTTCAAACTATGGCATTAAACCTCAAATACCCTTCCCTGAACTCAGTCAGCCTCACACTCACCGATCTCCATCTCAATGAAGTTGGCCTCTTCCGGCAATGCCCGTGGCAGCACCCCTGGGTCACTGAAGCTGGTTCTGAGCAGCATGGCCATTACGAAGACAAAGAGCAACACTGCAAACACAGGGATGGCCGGAGACAGGTGCACTGCCAGGTACGGACACCTGTACAGGACAAGAGAACAAGCAGGGTTACAAAAGATGACAAGGAGAACTTGAAATTAACAGCACAGAGGTTAAATGAGCATATAAACTAAACAGCTATATCTCAGTTTCAAAAAGTGAAGTGTGGAATTTCTGTGCTTTTAATGACACAAAACAAATTAGGAAACTGTTTGAGCTACCCAACAGCAACATTGGCTCATTGGCTGTTTATCTAAACGATTTATAATAGTACTTTGTGACTGCTGCTTCTCAGATTGTACAAACATGATCCCCACTGTAAGCCATGACACACTGTAGGATCTCAGTTGTTTACTATGACGGACTGTGCTTTCTCCATTCCCGCAGGCACACAGCCATACAGCAATAAATTTGGTTGCTCCCATAAATTGCGGATGACCTGGGTCCTGTAAAAGTGCCTCCCTATGCTCAGCCTGCAGCAGATTGGTCAGATCCACAGGCCACTGCATAGAGCTATTAATAGGGTCACCCTGGCTCTCCTCCACCACTCTCTCCTGCAATGTAGACCTGCTATACTAATGTATGGCTAATACATCACTATAATGGTACATCTTATCACAGGTACAGTACATTCCCTCTCGGGGGAAAATTTGCTACACTTAGCATTCTGTGTCTGAAAAGGACATCTTTACACTAACACCAACTACAATACAGTAAGACAAGATTTGACTAGTCCAGACAATACAACAAATACAGTAGACTTTTGTAATAGAAATGCGAAGTGTGCTTGCCTGTGCAAAGGTTGCATAGTATGATACTATGGAGTTGTGAGAGGTTGCTTACATGCAATTTAAGACAGTGGTTTTCAAACTTAGGTTCAGGGACAAGTATTATTTTAGTATTGTTTATATTACTATTAATAATCTTTAATAAACTTTTAGATTTTCAGTTTTCATCATGGTAAATTTATGCATTGTAAAAAAATATTCATTTGTTATCAAAACTTTTTTTCTTTTGTCAGATCAACTTAGAACTTAGTTAATGTGGTTCAGATAAATTAATATTTTGCGTTTCTGTTGATTAAACCTGTATTAATTAAAATTTTAATTTCAAAGAACCTGAAAATTAAAGCAACCAGGTAAATTACTTTTTTAGGTTAAACCAACTATTTTTTTTACAGTAAAAAAAAAAACGGAGCAATTCCAATACGTAACTTGAATGTATTTATTTGAGTGCCAAGGCAACCTTTCTTATAATTGCTTACGCGTTTAATGTAATATTTATATTTTCCTTTATTTCAGTTTTATTTCATTAAACGATTTTTAATAGTATTTTAACAATAACAACACTGCCAGGGGCCCCTAGGGGACCACAAGGGAATGCTAGATGTTCCATTATAGCATTGGTTTTCAATTCTGGTCTGGGACACCCAATCAGGTGTAAATTAAGAGAGAATATGGACCATGACTGAAAATCACTGCGCTATAAGATCCACTTAAAAAAAAAAAAAAAAAAAATTTCAAAGTTGTAAATTAAACACTGGAGTATTTACAAGAAACTATTTCAGTCTTTCTACTTCAAAATGTCATGTTTAATTAAATGTGTTACTTGCTATTTCTTTAAACTTAATTGTGAAATACTAGCAGTTTCTGAGAGAAAATTGTTTCAACAAATTTTTTCAATGTATATACATCTAAAAGTACTCTGATGGTAGAACACACTTTAGTGTATATTTCACAGGATAATATTTTACACATTTATAATATTTGTATAATGTTTTTATTGGTCGCAAGTCTAAGACACTTTATTCCCTGTAGTCTGCAAGGCAAAAATCGTACATCCAAATCACCAGTAGCTCATTTTTCCTCAACAAGCCACATATTTTGACGCATCATTAACACAAACAGATTTACACACTGAAGTTAAATACTTTTGGAGAGTTAGACTTATCAAGCACTCCTTATAATACACAAGATAGAGTTTTATACAAACTATGTGCCAATCTAATCTTCCAATGCATACAGAACACCGGTTTAACCTGTCTACCAGCAGGGTTTGTCTCCTCACACACGTCATACTTACTGCTTTAGGACCAGCACACAGTACAATAGATTGCAGCTGTAAGAAATATTAGCAACAGAAGAAAGATCCATTCCAGTCAGACTACATGGAACAATTTGAGCCGTTTCACACACTGGTGTGTCAGCATACCAGAGCCACCAGAGGCATCCATACACTGGAATTCTACCTGTGGGACGGGTCAGATTAGTTTGATCCATTTTAAACTATGAGACTGGAAAACATAAAGAGGAAAAAATCCAGAGCAGAGCTGTTCGATAAAACTTTCCACTGCCCAGATCATGAGTAGAAGGCTGCAGGAAAAATCCATTTATTATTTTGAAAGCTGTGTTGGTGCAGAGAGGAGAAAAACTGAGGAGAACTCTCTGTGTGTGTGTGTGTGTGTGTGTGTGTGTGTGTGTGTGTGTGTGTGTGTGTGTGTGTGTGTGTGTGTGTGTGTGTGTGTGTGTGTGTGTGTGTGTGTGTGTGTGTGTGTGTGTGTGTGTGTGTGTGTGTGTGTCTTTAACCATCCTGAACCTGTGCCATCATCAATTCCTATCACAGCCCTGAGCTTCCCGGACATTACCCATCATGCAGTGCTGGATGTGACTTCTCTCCCCATAATCAATACCAGAGATAAGCAGATCCGATATTAAAGATTCGGTTAGTGCCACTACTGACGTACAAGGTTTATTTAAGCACCATAATTATTACTTAACTTCCTCCAAAAAAGAATATAAAAAAAAACACAGAAAGTATTGTGCCTCAATATGCATAACAAATTCCCATTCGCAAACCATTTGACTACCATATTGAGTTGGTTCTGGAACCGGATATTCAACTGCAAAAAATGTAGGGCGGTAATCAATTGAATCACAAAAAAATGGGAGTATACCACCACATATACCACAATGGAGCTAGACTGAATGAGAGTTTGCGAAACAATTCCTAAATAGCCATTTGGCTACTGGTTAACATTATCAATCAGTATCAGTGCAAGTTATTCCATTCTAATTCAAGGGTGCAAAGAAAAAACATTGTTGTGTCTGAAATAACACACCAAATGAATAGTTCACAATAGGATCAGAAACATGCATTACTAAAGTAAACGTGTGGACTTATTATATGCAACAAAATGGGGGAAATCTCCAATCATAAAAATGGTATCAAGACAATTAAACACTTGTAGTTCAAATCATGCACACGCTAATCCACTTGTGTCACTGTTACAGCATCTCCACCCTTCAGTTTGCCTTGCTTGTCCTTAGTGAATTATCTGCACACTGTTCCACAGAGAACAAAGTGAAAAGGACTGTTTTCCACAGTTAAGACAACTTGAAGCACAACTGCAGAGTTTTATGGCTGGCTAGGCCTATATGGAAAGGCTTATCTGTGTGTTGGTAAAATCAATAGAGCTGCTTCATCGGTCTTGCTGGTCTCTCGGTGGAGATCGGTGGGGGCACGGAGGCTGACAATTATCATAACTGATAGCATTCAGTGCAAACATCCGGTACTCCACCGGAAAGTATCATGAGGGGAGAAAAAAGAAGGATGATAGCTTAAAAACAACATGTAGATTCATGTGTGTGCGTGTGCGTGTGTGTGTGTGTGTGTGTGCGTGCGTGCGTGTGCTAATACAAGACATAATATAATGGTGTACTCCATATCTCACAATCTGACTACTGTATATTCCTTATTTTAATCTTTATCACACAATTACCATTTCTATTATTGGCTCTGAAAAAAACTTCCATAACAGATACACCAAATACTGAGATAAAGATGTTCTACTTGGATTGAAACATGCATTGATGTATAAATAAATAAAACCAAAAAGTAGATCAAACTCTTAAGGAGTGAATGGTCCTATAAGTCTTTTTTTTTTTACCTTTATTTAACCAGGTTTGACTCATTGAGATATAAAATCTCTTTTTCAAGAGAGACCTGGCCAAGATTGCAGAACAAATTAGATCACACAATCACAAAAGAGGGAAAAACAACTCAAGTACATTTCAATTGAAATAAAAGTGCCATTAATTAAAACATTTGCACGTGTGGATGGACTCATGTTCTATAGTTTTAACATGCAAATAATCACCTTCTGAATTTTGCATTGCAAAACTTGATGATATGATATTAAAGTAGTATGCAATAATAGCGCTAACAAAAACAAAGTGGGGAAAGATTTGCAAGAGAGCAAATAAAGTGCAATCTCACATCCAGATGTGACATCAGGTGCTTTCTCTGTGTTAAAGTATTTCAGGAAAGATTGAAATGGGTGGAGGTAATCTGATAAAGTACAAAAGGTAATTTCAACTGTTTCACACAGATATAAACATTTTGTAATGTGCAGTGACATTCCTGTGCCTGAAAACTTTAATCACAGCTAATTCTCATAAAGTGTGCACCAATTTAAGAGCAAGTGAATTATTATCACCAAGCAAATGAATTATTACACATTACTGTCAAAAAAAGCAGTTACCTAATCCCTCATAAAGATAAATTTGCCAAAGCTCCAGGTTTTGCATTCACATAACACAGGGACACAAAAATCCCAAAGGATAAACAGTCTTCTCTCCTTTATCACGACCCCTGCAGAGGGACAGCAACAGACGGCAGCCCTCGAGAGCTCACACAGACCGTGACACTAAACACAAGTCATTCACTTAATTCAACAGCAACAACATGAGGATCCAACATTCAATTATACACAAAAATGTATAGACATTTAACTGCTGAGCAACAAAGCCATAAAACAAAGGACAAAGGCAAACCAGTGAAACCTGAACCTTGTACATCTAATGTGGAAGAATGAGTAGGCGAACATAATCAACAGAATCTGAAAACTGTCAATATATGAAGTGCTACTATGTAAATGTTTCACTGGTGTAAAACTATTTCAGTAAGAAGGTAGAAGTATGTAGGGCAAAGTGTGTAAGTCTGCATCACTAGCATACAATACAAAATTTGTAAAAAAAAAAAAAAATGTACAAAAACTTTTTCTTGAAATAGTTTGAAAATAAATGTACATTGATTAAAAGTTGAAGTTGATTGAAATAAAGCTAAAATAAAAAATATATATTTGATTACAAATTTAAACAAAAACTAGAAATGCTCCCTTGCAAATAACAGAAATAAAATGTTGAAGTAGCTATTAAAACTAAGACTGAACTAAAAATAAATTGAAGCTATAGAAATATTTTAAAAAGTGACAAAGCACATTACAATATTACTAAAATAATCGAATCGAATATTTGCATTAAAATAATATTTTTTTTTCCACATTGAATTACACGGTTCACCTTTAAAGGGATACTTTACTGGTTTTTCATATTAATGTTTTTCCCTTAACGAAGACGAGTTGAGAGCTGAGATAAGATCTAACAAAGGTTCGCGGCAAGACAGCGATTTAGTGCACACACTGAGACGAGAGAGGTATGTCTCAACTCGTCTTAGTTAAGGGAATAACATAGTTTAATATGAAAAACCAGTAAAGTATCCCTTTAAGTCGACGATATCAGGCTAATAGCAAGTGGTTCTTCCTTTCAGCCAATGGTGGATCGACAAAGTGAGTGCAGGTCAGGAGCACTATGTCTTAAGGCGGGCGTACAATGTATGAGCCAGTCAGTTAACCTGATAATCGCATCAAAACAGCTGGTACACGGAGAGTCGGTGACAATCATGAGCTTTCACACTAAACACTGAGACTGGATCTTTCAATGTTGCTGCTATAAACTTTGTTCTGTTTTTTAAATAAAAAAAAAATAAAAAAAATTTAAATTAAAAAATATACAGTTTGTACAGTAGAAAAACCATTACAGCTATAGAGAGCCCTGTAAACCACATATACAAGTATGTGTGTGTGTCAGTATATACTCGATCAATGATCTTTTCTTGCCTATGTGAAATGATTGTGCATGATTTGGCAATAGAGGGATAGCCTGCACTAGTCAAAATCCTAGAAATGTTCAAACAGTTTCAAAATTATCAGGAGGTCGGGATGTGCTTGGCTCAGCTCGGCTCGCAATTGCTCTCACACAATGCGATCCGCGACCATAGGAGAAATCGTCAACGATTTCCAGACAATTTCCTCAGAGAGAAAACCGTCTGTGAGCTCGTACGACTGCAACAATCATACCGTGTGTACGTACACCCAGCTTTACTGTCTACTTTTACACACAGACACATTGCAAATTCTTCACAGAATTTCAAGCCTTCACAGTCAACTCTCATCTCTGAAATCCAAACAGAAGACAAACAGACATGCACAGTCTTGTTTACACAGCCAAAAATTTAAATATAAGTGCATAGACTTTCAGCAAACAGGGACACATATGTAGAGGAATGGGAGGGGAGGTGGGATACACTCTTTTCGAGAAGACAGAGAAAAAGACAAAGATCTTTAGAAAAAACAGTGCAAAGTCCAGCACTGCTAATCAGTCTTGTGCTTGAAACTCACTCAGTCCGCAGAGGAATAAACTGTCCAGACACAGAACACAATAATGTAAGCATTCAGCAATACTCAATAAATAATTCCCTGTAAATTCAGAACAGCTTAAAGCAATGCGTTTCCTTAAACACGGTCGGTCTCTTCTGGATATCTCATGCTCTGTATTAAATAAAAGATAAAGTGCACATAAAATAAATGTGCACTACTGAAACTGAAGACCCTGTAGATCTCATGAAATCATATGAATAACCTCATATTTAATAATAGTCGTTCTTTTGTGATGTGCATATAGAATTTCCATCGACTGTTAAACTGAAATAGTAAGTGCCAAAAAAACAATAACATTGTAGTTCCTATTAGTCTGTCATGCAAGAAACAACTTTTGCACTCAGCCCAGTTTTATGTTCCTAATATGTCTGCCCCACAAAGGATTAATTATCAGTAACAGCGATAAATGAACATAGCATGCAGTGAAACCCTAATACTACAGGAGCCCGCAGCTCAATAAATGACTGCAAGTTTCTGACTAAGCGAAGGGAATCGTTTCCTGCATGTTGATGATCAGGCCTAATGGAGGAGCACAGCACTGGAGTCTCAGGAAACACAGACCACAGACGTCATAGTCCACACAAGGGAGCCCATATCCACCCAAAAGAACTCACTCACATCCAGCTTTATCAACATGGGCCTGCTATTGTCAAAATGTGTTTCACTAACAAAGATGACACAGCTTTTAGTTGTTACCCATCCATCAACAGGCGAAGGATCTCATACAATTTAAAAAAATTAGGCCTAACTGGATATTCAATCATTAGCAGATCTATTTAGATATAGTAGATATCTATTTTTATTATTATTTTAGGTTCATATTACACTTGGAGATCCAAAAAGGTTCCGATCTCATTCCATTGATGACACCATATTTTACAGGCAATATATAAATCATATATTTTGTAGCAAATATAGCCTATTATAGTAGTTGATTTGATACATTATTACAAGTGTCATATAGTGATGCTAAGTCATTCAGCAAAGCCTACTTAATTCGATCAGTTCACGAGCCGGTCCAATAAAAACAATTGAGCAACATGACATAATTACATTACGTGGTCCCTGACATTGTGCCGATATATTACATGATCTGAAATACTCTAGAATATGTAAGCAAAATGCCAAGATTATGTTTTACGGTTATGTTTAGTTTTATTAATTTGTGTTTATTGTAGTTCAGTTGAGGTTAAACTCATAAAAAAATATAAAAGTAGCCTAGAACCTAAAAATTAGTTTTTATTTCCATTTATAAAACAATTAACCAATAATTTAGGTTTAGGCCTAAATCTTTTAGCAAAAATGGTTTACACGTTTTAATAAAATGCTACTCAAAACAAACTGTGGTTTGTATCTGTATTGATAAACTAGTTGTAGTAAACATATTTCCAGTAGCCTACATTTTATTTGTAACATTAGATCAGATGTTTTCTGAACACACATGGAAATAATCTATTTTCGTAAATAGTCGATGAGTCGTCTACTCAAGAACTGCTGGGAACGATTCGTCGTGAACGAATCGTTTGACCTCTCCAACCAATTAGATTTAAATGAACGACTCGTTAACGAATCGGACGTTTCTACTGTAAAACACAGCCATGGCGTGCCTCAATGTCAGCTGGCACAACTGGGAAATGGCTTGCTGTTAGCCTACTACAAAAAATCAGGAGTGCCTCGGTCCTCAATATTTCACACGGACAATTTTTATTCTTCATTTTTCCCCCCATTATTACAATGCATTAAACAAAGACAGTCTACACTATACAAAACCCCCATTGTAATGGGGGGAAACGAAGCTGCCCATACTGATATCGCGCGCGTGCAGTGTCGACTTCTCCGATGGTTTTAGTCGCGACGTCGCTGTCAGTGTAGACGAGGTCTGTAATAATCACCAATAACATGCACTTACTCAAAGGCGAAGAACAGAGAGCAGGTTCCAATGATGAGAAATAAGGTCAGGTAAAATACTCCTTTCTGGCGAGCCATCATTACCCGTCCATCGCAGCAGAAGGTGTTTTTCCCAGGTAATTTCTCCCATTTTCGAGTAACCTTCCGTGATATCATCACCGCCGACATGGTAGCGAATTTACAATCGGACTGTCTTTTGTCAATTTAACCTGAAATAAACCACAACCGTGTCCACTACGAATGCGTAAAGTTATCAGCAATAAAATACATGAGCTTCTTTCCAAGAATGTAATTCTTCCTTGACGTGTAAGATTTGTTTGTAGGTTTCTTCCCGTGCTTCCTCATGAATCGTTACCATCAGTCCGTAGCTCTACATAATGTGCTCTTCTTTACTTAAATCCATGGTTAAAGTCCCAAATCAAAAACCAAAAAGCTCAATCCTCATCCAAATGCGAAGATGACACATACTGGCACAATATGAAAGTGCTTCCGTTCAAAAAATGTAAAGATTTCGAATGAGAAAGCAAAGCTGACGTTAAATAAACGTGTAAATGCTAAAAGCACATCTGGAGAGTGAGTGGACCTTGACCGACTGACATTTATGTCATTTGTTATTGAGCGTCTATCCCGAGAGGAGTAGCCTTTCCGTCCCTTTTCTCTTAAAAGGATGCGAATTAAATGTGTGTAGCCTTTTGTGGCCTATTCCGCTTTTTGTGTATTATTTGTGTAATGTGTAAGATAATCTTTCCTCTAATTTCGCGTCGTAGGATGCAAGCAAGCCTGGATTCTCATCGGGAGCAGGAAACACGCCTAGATTTAAATGTCTCTTCTTAAAGGGCCAGCGTTTCACTGTACAGGGAACAAAGGAATTTGTCTCATAATACTAATATCCAATCCAACCTAAAGCAATCATTCAAAATAACTTCTGAGCCCATTAAGGGAATGTGATATTTTGAGCACATTCATTCTTAAGTCTATTTAATTTTGTGGCCTATTCCAGCCATAATTCGTGTATAGCTGTTTGATTTTTACATGATACGTTGTTGTTGTTGTTGTTGATGGTGATATTTTTGTCTAATTATAATTTTTTATAATTTATATTTATTGTCTGTAAAATTGTGCTACAATGTTGATGTTAATGTAAATGCAAAAAAAAAAAAAAAACTGTTTTGACTAATGAATAGCACATTACCTAATGTCGCTTCTTTCTTTCATTTCCTTCTTTCTTTGTAATTAAATCTGTTTTGGAGTATTCAGGAAATGAGATGGCAGGTGAGAAACAAAAGATGTTTAATTCAACTGTTTATGCACCAGTGATAATCGCATGAGTAATTTATCTCTTCTGATCTTGCATGAAAAAGAAACCCGGTGCCTTGCCTGTTTAATCTCGTAAATATGTAAAATGCTGCATATTCAACATTAAAGCTTAGCTCATGTGAGATTCATGAGTTCAGACAATTCATGAGTAGCAGTACATTAAAGACAGCGGGCAGGAGATAAGAGCTATTACAAAGATTATTTCAATAAAACAGAAAGATATTCTCTCTATCTGTATTTATAAAAAGTGAGAAGAGATGGCAAATTTAGAGAGACAACAAAAAAAATATAAGTGGCTGACTTGTGCTTCCTTCATATATATATATATATATAGAATAGATACTGATATCTGCTATCATGGGCTAGAGCGCAAACCATCCCAATCTTCTTGACCCCTTGGCCTGGCCTCTACTGGTGGATTCTGTAACTGCACCATCTCGGTCGCGAACCACTAGTCATGGATCATTCTTTAAAGCATCTTTCTCCATTTATGAGCCACAAAAGAGCCACAAATGACTGATAAAGAAATATTTATATTATAGTTTATATTAGTAACGTATCGTGCTGTCATGGCTCCATTTTCGTGTGGCTCCACAGTCATTAGCCCAAACATTTTCATTTTATTTTAAGAAATCATTCTCATTACATTATAAAGTTTTGTATAATTTAGTTAGCAATTGAGGTTTCAATATGCTTAATTTCTAAATCCTCTTACAAAGCAGAATATGAAAACCAGAAAAGCTCTTTGGCAAATAGATTAAGAAAAGTGTTTTAGAAACTGCAGTTTTAGTAATAGTTAATTCGTAATTAATGCATTATTTTATTGTTATATTTAAATAACATCTTAAACATGAATTGCATCGTTTTATGTGTTAATTTAAAGTTAATTCTTAATGCATTATTTACACTAACCAATTTATGTAAAATTTTATATTTGAATTAAATGAATAATTTATTCAATCATATTTTAAGTGAGTTACTTGAAACCTTTTTTTTGTCATTGTGTGTGTGTGTGTGTGTGTGTGTGTGTGTGTGTGTGTGTTGTGTGTGTGTGTGTGTGTGTGTGTGTGTGTGTGTGTGTGTGTGTGTGTGTGTGTGTGTGTGTGTGTGTGTGTGTGTTTGTGTGTGTGTGTGTGTGTGTGTGTGTGTGTGTGTCAATTTTATATTTATATATGCATTAACATAACAGAGGTTGAATAATCAGTGAAAACTTTTAAAGCGCACAAATAATTTCCGCCCTTGTCTACTTACAGGAAAACGTAAATACGTTTGTAGTTTTTACCACCGTGTTCGTCTCAAAGACTGTAAAAAATATACAAGTTCGGTATCTCAACGAGACAGCAAACTGAACAACATTACCCACAGTGCCTTTCGTTCAGATTAAACATCCGCTTAAACATCCGTGTTCATGAAGGAAGCCGCACTGGACTGCGACCAGCTTTTTTACTTTATTCCGTGCGAATGAATTGCAAGGTGGACAGGTAACACTGACTCCAGAACGGACTACATTTTTTTTGTTTCCGGTTGTGTGTACGGAACTAAATGCGAAGGGGTAACGTTAGCGTCTAAATGTGAGCACTATTCTGCGTTCTTGAAAGGTATCCAGATTATATCTAATTTATGATTTAAATGTGTAACGTTAGTTTTTATTAAGCGTTTATTGTGTGTTCTTGCAGTTGGATGTAGCCGGTTGTTTTCAAAGTTAGCTTCTTGAGAGTGTGAAGTAAACAATATTCAGTAAACTTGACTGCTTGCTTTGTGAAAATAGCTTTGTATTGTCACCAGGAACAAAATTTAAATTATTTCAACAGACAACGTATCTTATCACATACTCTCTGTCTCGAGGTAATATAAGATTTTTGTTGTTATTGCTGAACATATGTCATAAGAGCACAAACTGCCATTTGTTTTGTTCTAATATTATATCTTTATTCATATTTTAATCATTACAGGGTTACATTCCAGCATGGTGTCTGAGGGCAGTTCTTTTATGAAAGGCTTGATCCTAGGGGGTATATTCTGCCTGGTGATGACTTACTTTGAGACCTTTAATCCAGGAGTCCACTCAAAAAGTCACCAGCATCTTCACCATCATCTGAAACCCCTCAGCAAAGATGAACTAGAAAAGTTATCAGACAGTCAGATGTCTGATCTCACCCAGCAGGTTCGAGTGTACTGTCTCATCATGGTCACTCCCAAGCTCCTGGTCCACTGGGCGACAGCCAACGACACTTGGAGCAAACACTGTGACAAATCCGTGTTCTACACATCCGAATCTTCCAAAGCTTTAGAGGCGTTTGACCTACAGGAGCAGGATGAGTGGGCTAGGCTGCGCAAAGCCATCAAACACGCCTATGAGAATGCCGGAGACCTGCGCTGGTTCTTCGTGGCCCGGCCCACCACATTCGCAATTATAGAAAACCTCAAGTATTTGGTTTTGGAAAAAGATTCAAGCCAGCCGTTTTACATTGGCCACACGGAAAAGTCAGGAGAGCTAGATTATGTGGAGTACGACAGCGGGATTGTGCTGAGCTACGAGGCAGTTAGGAGGCTGATAGAGATGTTCAAAGATGAGGACAAATGCCCAGAGCGAGGACATGCCTTGTGGAAGATGCCCGAAGAAAAGCAGCTCGCCACCTGTCTGAAGTACAGTGGGGTGTTTGCTGAAAATGGAGAGGATGCGCAAGGCAAAGGGCTTTTTAACAAGAAGAGCACTAGCTCTTTGATTTCCGACAGCATGGGCCAAAACCCAGCCGACGTCGTGGAGGCCTGTTGTTCTGACATGGCCATCACATTTGGAGGTATGTCTCCGAGCCAGATGCAGGTCTTGATGTTTGGCGTCTATAGACTCCGGCCGTATGGACACGACTTTCATGATTCCTTGACATTTCTGCCTCCTAAAGACTCTGATAATGACTGATTGACTGCATGGTTTCTGTATTGGGACTGTTACTGTGAGACAGAGCTGAAATGTTGATGATACTGGGTGCAGGGCTGAATTATCTGTGATGTGTTATGTGTACTTTCTGATTGTGTTTGCTGAAGGTTGGTGCTGGTGTGTAAGATGAGGGATTTTCACCCTGCTTTCTGCTAAAAATGTGCTCTGGTAAAAGCAAAAGCATAACATTTTGCATATGAGCATGATTTAATCATGAGGGCCAATATAGGATCATTTTGTGCACTTGATAATATTTTGAATAACAATTAGCTAGATTTATGAATGCCACACATATGGATCAGATATGCACTGTGATGTTTTATGAAGTTTTTATGGTGTACACTTCTACAAAACAATTCAACAGAAAATCAGTTAATTGTATATAAGAAAATGCAAAGTGCATACTTTATATGATCCATTTGATGATAACTCTTTATCCAGATATGTTTTAATTATTCTTTACATTTTTCTTTCTTTTCATGGGGGACTGGTAGGAATCAAAATGAAGAATCTTTTGAGGATTTTGAATGTAAAATATCAGAGGGAAAGGCAGTTTATATGGCAAAAGAAAAGTCTAGTCAAGTCAATGTGGTTTAAAACTGTAATCCAAATACGCTTGAGTTTGTGCTAGTACTTGCATAGAAACTTGTCTATTTGCATATCAAAATATTGTTTCTATAATTCATTACACAATGGTTTGTGACCTTTTTAAATTAATAAACGAATACACCCATAAAACATTAAATCCTCTTTATTACAGGGATATAATCTTACAATAGATTACACTATTGGTAGCTTGGTTGGGATTATCTTTAATAAATAATATTGTAGTCATTTGTTACACTGTGAAAGAGCTGTCCCATTGCAGAAATCGCTTCTTGGTTGGGTTACTCTAAGGGTAGTTGATCCCACTTTAAACCCCTGAATAAGCATAAAATGTGTGACAGGGGAAAATTAGATTGTTTCAAACAGCTTTTGGCTGATCAGCAGGCAATGATATTACATTTATTCCTAGTGTTTCTCTTTTGTTTTTCGTTCCTCTTTCACTTATCTCTTTTCTGCTTCATCCTCCTATTCTCTCTTGAACTCCCTTTTTACAAACATCTGTCACTGAATCACTGTTCATAGTGCTTTTGCACTCATTTCGCCCTAGAATAGAGTTTCCTGTTTCACCCTTTTCACATCCTCTTCTGATTTTCAAACACAGGTCATCTGTTTGATCTTTAGCACATGAGAATCATATCGTTAGAAGTCATGTATTAATATTCATTGAAGTTTTTGTGTTCAACCCATATATTATTCCTTTTTTTAAACTGACATAAGCTATCGAAAATGTCGAACACATAATGCCACATTAATATTGCATGATGGTACTTTGATTAACAATTCTGAAATAACAGATATCTTGCTCTTTGTGACTTGTCGATTTTAAGTAGTACTGCTTTGTATTATCATGTGCTGTTGTTGCTAGTTCCCAAAAGGACACTTAAAATGAGTGTCTGCAAAGAGATTTAAAATCCAGGCCTTTTCAGAGATGGGAATATTATGAACATGTATATTATGTACTGTACACAGTGTCTTCCAAATTTCAGGAGAGGAATTTTAAAGGAATGTATAGGAACAGATTTAATCACATGTATAGGAACATTTTAGCTAATTCAAGAATTGGTGGCACCTAAGAAAAACCTGTTATTAAAAATGTAAGGATGGAACAGTTCAAAACTAGATTGGACTTTAGCAAACATCTCTTGTGTAAGATCAGGATGGCCAAAAAAAGTGCTCATAAAAACCTTTAAATACATATTATAAATGGACCTCGGATGTATATGTATATATTTACAATCAATCATTTAAAATGATTTTTTATCAGCTAATATTTAATAAATCATCATACCTCTGCTCTGTGATAAATTTGATGACATCACTGTCTGTCTTTTACCATGTTCCCACAGATGTTTGGTAATAATAGAGAGCCAAGTTTCCTCATGAGTCTCAACTTGTAATTGTAACAGTTTTGCGTTATGTCCAGTATGTTACTTTGAAATGCAGCAAAAGTTGAAGGCTTTCACAAGGTCATTGCATTTCACCTCAGGAGTACTTTAACTCTCGATTACAGCTTCTATATCTGTGATTAGATCGATGCTGGTATATTTTAGAATTTTAAAGCTCCTGAGTAAAGTTTGCCCAAAGGATAAAGTCACAATGACCTCACTATGACCTCATCTCACTATGACCGCCAATTTGTTGTCTTTTCCCAGTTAAAGGGATAGTTCACCCAAAAATGAAAATTAAGTCAGTAATTACTCAACCTCATGTCGTTCCAACCCCGTAAGACCTTCGTTCATCTTCGGAACACAAATTAAGATATTTTTGATTAAATCTGAGAGCTGGATCACTCCTCCATAGGCTTCTAAAGGATTGAAACTTGACGGCCCCGAAAAGTTATTAAAGAAATCGTTAAAAGAGTCCAAGTGACTACAGTGGCTAGATCTTAAGTTTATCGAGCTACGAGAATACTTTTTGAGCGCAAAAAAACAAACAAAAATAGCGACTCTATTCAAGTATTCTCTTTGGGCCTGGAGGTTTCACGTAGTGTTATTGCGCAACGCTTCTGGTTGAACGTCACACGCATCACACACATGACCAGCGTCGGCCAATAGTGAGCCTGCGTGTGACGTATAACACAGAAGCGCTGCGCTGTTACACTACGTCAACGGCTTAGGAGAATGACACGGAAGAGAAGAGATGGTTGAATAAAGTCGTTATTTTTGTGTTTTTTTGCACGGAAAAAGTATTCTCATCATTTTATAAACTTAAGATTGAGCCACTGTAGTCACTTGGACTCTTTTAATGATTTCTTTAATAACTTTTCGGGGATGTCAAGTTTCAATCCTTTAGAAGCCTATGGAGGAGTGATCCAGCTCTCAGATTTAATCACAATATCTTAATTTGTGTTCCGAAGATGAACGAAGGTCTTACGGGGTTGGAACGACATGAGGGTGAGTAATTACTGACAGAATTTTCATTTTTGGGTGAACTATCCCTTTAATTGAGAAGACGATTCGGAAGAACCTTTAAACTACATCTTCAAAATGAGGTCGGGTTAGATGGTAACTTATGGCTCGTTTCCACTGAGCAGTACGGTACGGTACAGTACGGTTCGGGTCGGGTCGGGTCAGTAAACCATGATCCGGCTAGCGTTTCCACTGCCAACAGTACCCTACTTGATAGGCGTGGCGTTTGCTGGAAATGAGCGATCAACGTCATTTTCGCGCAAAGAAAGCGACATCAAGAAAGTAAACACAAATGGATGGCATACAGCAGAACTTGTCCCTGCTTCTCGGCATGTTTATCATAAGAAGTTGCCGACATTAGGCATTTCTCAATACCAAGTACGCAAAGTTCTCAGCAGAAGGAGTCCCGAGGACGCGAGTCCGGTAATTCTCTAAATTGAACAGCGCGTTCTGAAAGCGTCACTCGGCTCGCTCTGCATGTTATTTTAGGCAACAATAAAACGAAATATGTTATAAAACACCACTCTGCCTCTTTTCGTTTTCATTTAAATACATTTTAAACATTATAGGCACACAAGTGTGGTTCGGCAATGTATAACGTTAGACCTGATTATATTATTCACTGCATGTATAACGTTAGCCTATTTATAACAAAACGAAATATAAAACACAACCCTGCATCTTTTCGTTTAAATTTCAAAAAATATTAAACATATTCCAGACAATATGCATTCGTACAAATGCTGCAATAAACAACATTACAGTGATAATCTTGAAATAAAATAAATAATGACAAAATTCAAACCTATCTCTTTGTGTTAAATTTCAGTTTTATTAATAATAGCCATTATAAAAGTATAAGTAGAAGGTAACGTTACAAGAAGCTGTACAATAAGATATAAAGCAAACAATTCAGTCAAAATACAAATTCAGCGCTAGTCTAACGTTAACGTTACAACGGAAAAGTTAAATAGCCTAAATTATATGAAACTTAACTTAGTCCTCAGCCAAAACGATTGGCCAGGGAACGAATTATCGATTCACGAGACCAAAGATCACCCTTTAGATATACACAAGACGAATTACCACTAGCTGCTACAGAGCCAGCGGCATACCTCAGAACGAACAGCCGAGGAAAGGCTGTTCCGGGCGGGGAACATGATCGCCGAGCGTCCGGTGATCGCCGGGAATGGATCAAATTATCATAAATCATTATAAATAAACCACAGATTTGAGCTTTAAACAACTACATTCTCGCCTGAAAAACTCTTAAAACTAGATTTCGTGAAAGAATAACCGTAGTATTTTATTCCAACTGTATATTAAAAATGGCGCTTCTTATGTTGTCATTCCCCTTGTAGCACGCGCAAGTGACGATACTCTGTCAACCAATCAACGTTCTGCAGTGAGTCTAGCTCCACCCTTTAGTACCGTACCACTGTGCTAGGTACCCCAACGGAAGGGTACCCAAAAAGTGGTACGGTACGGTTCGGCTTTTTGGTACCATTCACAACTTTTGACAGTGGAAACGCAAATAATTGCGTACCGTACCGAACTGTACCGTACCGTACCGCTCAGTGGAAACGGGGCATTAAATAACATAAAATGTAAAAAGTACATTTTTGGACAGCGGTTTTCTGATTATCATACATTTTCAGATAACTTTTTGCAAATGATATACCATTCAGTTTAGTAAAGGCAGCTTTTACTTCCCCTGCTATTTTATTTTTTACCCTCATTCAATTAAACTTCTGTCAAAAACAAAGCAGTAGTCTGCAGTGTACATCACTGCTATCACAGTATCATTACCTATGATCATTACCAAAAACCAAAATCAGCAATTTTTCCAAAAGGCAAATTGTTCATGCTCTACAAACTTTATGGTACAGTGCATTAAATGAACAGTTTTCTAAATTTTCCATTTTTGCAGTCTTCCCTTATTTTATCTCGTTGGGAACGAATGGTGGAGACACTACAATTAAAATAATTAGAGAAACTAGTTTAAGAGTATGGTATGATTGTATAGCAGCAATTCTCTCATATATTTCCTCACTGAATTATAAACCATTTCCTGTTGCCTAGCATATATTTCAGCATGACAATTTTTGGCTTTTAATTCAATCTAATTCAAGTACTGAGATGGGGTTGTCTTCCACAAGCTGTTTGTATTCACACTTTCTGTAACAGCAGTCAAACCCCTCCCACTTCAGAGTAAATTTATCCGGATGTAAACAATCAACATTTGTGGTTTAAATTGACATAAATATGATGTGGATGTAGAGCAGCAGAGCTATTTGTATATTTAAAAAGAAACATCAGGCCCTCATGGGATTTTGAGTTTCATAGAGTGGCATTGATTTATGTTTTCTGCTTTTAGTACAAAAAGACAATGGTTCAAAACTATAAAAACAGAAATAGGTCTTGAATCATACCGTAAATGATACATAGTACGGTATGTGGTGTCATGTTGTTTTAGATGAAGCGAAACAAATACCAAAGATTTTCTTGGGCAAGTGAGAAGTATACACCTATTCTTTAAATAGGTTTTCAGCAGCCATAACACAATTCAGCTTTCACTGTAGCAACAGACCATGTCAGTGACTTGAATACGGATTTTATTTGTGCATTAAAATGGGGTCGTTTTCAAAGCTTTCGGCATGGTAGACAGTTGAGTCCATTCATGTAAACAGTAGCAGCCTGGTGACAAGGGGTCCAAACGATTCCACCGCATCCTCGTGTCTGTCCTTACTTATACGTCTTCATGTGCCACAGTCCATCATTCAGATAGTGAACGTTCTCGATTCCAATTCCCTTGTTTACTTTCTCTCTGTTCAGTAAAGTGAGACAAGAAAATATTCTCAAATTAATAGTTTTCCATAACCAATAAACTGTAGTCATATGTTTAAACTGATGCTGACTTATTTATATTAATTTCATGTATTGTTTTCTTTTATATATGCTGTATTCACAAAGCAATCTAGAGCAGTGGTTTTATGCAAGGTTCGCCACTAGAGGTCCTCTTTCAAAACAATAACAATAGCCTCCACAGCCGATGGAAAAGCAATTGCACATTGCAATAAACTAGATTGATATTAGAATATAATACTAATAAGAGCTGAATGACTTGTGTTGCTAAATGACATGCAATTAATTTTAAAATATATTGTATGGTGTAGAAAATGCTGTATCACTGTTCCTGCAAATAAAGCCTTTTCTGATTACGCTATGTTAGCCACTTGACAAAATAGTGTTGTCTCTGAGGCGCGGTACAAACATGTTACTCGCGGTTAATCAGGAAACCAAGCAAGAAGACTAACCGTGTTGAGCTACATAACAATGATTCGTTTTCTGTCAATAAAAGTATCCATAGAGCGGTTCACCTGTCTAATAAAACGCATAATATATCAAAGCGTCTTTGGTGTCTCCATGGTTTCTATGGAAGTAAAATTGGAAATCAAGGGTAACACATATATGACGTCATTGAAAGGCGAAGCAACAGCGCGGGCCATTACACTGGTTAAAAATAGCCACATTTTTGGATTAAACATGGTTGAAAACATTTGGAGTAATGCAAGTACACAAGTCAACTAAATATATAACATTGTTTTAGTGGGTTTTGGATATTTTAATCCAAAAATCTTACATATGTGCCTTTAAGCCACAACACAAAGTTTTAGTAATTTGAACCAAGCTAATTTATTTCTCAAAAATGGTTGATAAACCATTAGTACGTCCCACTTTAACATCCGCATAAATAAAGAATATCATTAACACTGATGAATAAACAGTATTATAAGGTAAGGCTATTAAACTAGTCCCAAACTAGTTTTTAAAAAGAGTCAACAGCTAATCGCACTTCTTTCATAATAAAGGTCTTGTTTAAAAAAAAAAAACATTTTGGCTTTGTTTCACAGACATGACTTAGATTAAGCAAGGATGTTCAATTAGGACATTTAAGTCGTTTTTATAAACGTGCCCTAGAAAAAAACAATGGCAGTGACATATTTTAAGACATTAAAAAAGCTTAAACATATATTAGTCAGGAACTAGACTTCAGCCTTGTCTGTGAAACTGGAGGAGGTTAGAATTAAGTCTGTCTTGTGACCCACCGGTTGAGAAACACTGATCTAGAGGATAGATGAACTAAACATTTCAACATTTAAGAATGTCTGGTCAGATCATAAAAAAAGAAAAAAAAAATTGTAGACTTTTTGCATTTTAAAATCAAATGGGGATTCAGAATACAAATGCATAAAAACACTCACATGTCATCTGCAGACATCTTCATGACTCCCACACAGATTGCATGCTGCTTCCCTTCTGCCATTATGGCCTGAAAACAAATACTTAAGGACAACAACATGTGCTATGCAACACACACCAATCAAATCTATTACATGAATAGTTCACTCAAAAACGAATATTTAGAGTAGTGTTGTTATTGTTTTCAGTAACAAAGTAAATTAAATTAAAAATTAAAAATAAATATTAGGTGAAAACAAAATGTTGCCTTGGAGACCTGAAATAAATGTTTAAGTACTAGAATTATTAAAGCTAATACTGAAATAGACATAAAATATAGAAAATCTAAATAGAAATTAAAAAAATGATAACATAACAAAATTACTAAAACTGAAACTAAAATGAAAATTGAAAATAGGTATTCAGTTTACACAAAACATTTCAAAAGGACAAATATACCATAAAAGTATAGTTCATAAGACTTTTTCTGAAGTCATATAATTCCTTTGTGTGATGAATGACAGACCAAAAGTAATATATTGCTTTTTGTTTCCATTTTCATTGACAAAAGAGTGGTGTGAAGAGACAGATTATTATTTTTAAGTGAACTATTTCTTTTCAATAAATCAATAGGATTTATTCTTCAAGTGCAGAAAAATATTTCAGAAACAAAAAATGAATACAAAAGTTGAAAAGATACAACTACTTTGTCTGTGTCAGCAGGGTAGAGTTTGGCTCCTGGTGATGTAAGGCCTGGGCACATGATATTGGCTCCACTCAGAACAAATTTGATGGCTCCTTTATCTACTTGTTGGTGTGGCAGGATGAAGGGATCTGGAGAACAGACACGCAAGTATCAGGCAAAAGTCTGACCAAGTTGAATTGCAAGTGTAGTTTGTGTAATACAAGAAGTTTTCCGTCATCTTCTGTCGCCCGAGAAAATCTTTTCTGCAGAGAAAGCAATACACTGCTAAAATTAAAGCTGTCTTACATTTGTGTAGAAGTCTGAGGGTGGGATAGAAGGGCCCTTCTCTCTGTCTGAAGAAGAGCAGCTCTCCGTTTACTGTAAGAATTTCAATATGCTCATGACTGGAAACAGACAAAATATCACAATTAGTTAATCATTTAGTAGGCTACTGCATTACAGAAATCCATATTGTGAAACTCTTACCATCTCACAATTTTGACTGGATCCTTTTTGGGCATTATCTGGTTGAGCCAATCATCAATGTTGGGAAACTGATCTAACAGCTGATTCTTTATACCCTTAATTACAGATGTCTTCAGCTGAATACAGTTTGAAACATTTTCCTTTTCATCAAATCTATGAAGACAAAGAAAATAATCAGCAAACATGACATCTAATAATGCAGATGACACAGATGCAGGTGTCTCAACAAGTACCGTTTGTTCAAATAAAGAAATTAGCCAGGTACAGAGATCTGATATAACATAATTACTCAAATGTTTTATGATTGACTTATATCAAGTTTGATTCCTTGAATTTTAAACACCTCACATCCATCACTTAATGTAAACATACGGTTTTTTTTTTTTGCAGTTTGCTTACTATCTTTTCAAGATATAAATTTTAGAAGTAACGTTATCTTATCAAAGCTTAGTGTGAAAACAGGAATACAGATGGATAATTATTAATGAACCATAAAATTGAGCTGTGACAGCAAGTTAGCAGTGTAGCTACACAGGTTACTGTAACGTTAACGGCTACAGAATTAAGGGTACATATTTCGTCATACCATATTAAGCTGGTAAGCGTATACATGCGAAATATATATTTATATTACTTCTACGAAGCTACTGAGATCACGAAACACTCAATTACTGTAACAATGCTAAGTTGCGTTAGCTACTAAGATTGACAATGACTCAAGCTTACTTTTTAAACATCCTTCCGAGTCGTAATGGGTCACTCTAATGCTCTTATCTAGGTGATCTTATAGAACGAAGAAATATAAACTAAAACTTCAGTGTAAGATGGTTTAATGAACTAACTCCACGCTTCACGTTAAACGCAGGTGATTCCTGTTTTATTTACGACAGTGGTCAGTCAACATTTTACGGCAAGGGATGGAAGTACAGCATGACAAAATAAAATGACATTATTTTTCTATCTACGTTAGACTTTAGTGTTATTGATAACGATCAATTCAAAGTCAGTAAAAATAAAATAAAAACTTAATTGATCATCGCACATTAAGACAACTGTTTTGTATGCGTTGTTTTCTGAAATTGTATGCGTATGCAAAATGCATTGATTTCCATACATTTCCAAAATAAAAAATATGACCATTGGATGAAACAATAGGTTAAAAATTCATGTTTCATTTGGTTGACAGATTTAAAGGTTTTTAGAGACGATGTTCTGGATATCTCTTTTTATCCCCCCATAATTAAATGAGAATATTCAACAGACAGAAAAAAAAGATAAATGTTTGAAACGTTTTTAGGAATAAAATGTTATATAACTTAGATAAATTATATGCTATATGAACTCCACAGGCGCAAATAGATAAAGTGAAGGCTAATCAAATTAGCACATTTAAACGTGTATTTTGGATGTTTTCTTCCCACTAGTTTCAAAATATGGTAGCAAAGTAGCCCAAAATCTCCAAATTGACCATTTCATTGACAACAATGGTTTTACCTTAAGTGTCTTGCCTTAACGCAAATTCAATATTAATTTAGAAAATAATTTTTAAAAAAATCTATAATTGTTCAATGTATTTTTTTAATGAAAGACCACCAGTTTATGATGTCTGATGCTTCTTTGGTTCATTTACCCCCATTATTTAGAATCAAGTATCAAGTATATTTTAGGGAAGATCACAATCACTGATTAGAGGGACAAGATAATGGAAACACATACAGTTGTTTATTCTGAGGCAATAAAAACAAGCATAATTTTTCCAGACACTGGACGACTGTCCACTTTTGTATGATTTCTCAAAGCACCACTGCCAAAATCTCCACAGACAGATCCAGTGATGCCACACAGAGGAGCTTCTCAGTAAACAGGCCCAATTCAGAACTTACGGGATATATAAACTTGGAAACACTAGGATGATAAAATGGTGCTGCTGTGCTTGTTCGGAGTTTCCAGAGAAAGAATGCAGTTGCAATGTAGTCGAGTGTCAAACATCAAAATCGTGTGTAAAATGTATATACAAAATAAACAAGAGGAGGAAATGTGAGAAGGTTTAAGCAGGGAGGGACAAAAAGAAGGAAGATGTACAAGTTAGTGTTTAGCAGCGTTAACATTCCTACAAACAAAACAAGTGCATGGTTTTATCTAATCTTGGCACATACTGTGAAATTTCCAATCAGCCTCAATTGTTCTATTTATCAATAAATCACATTCACAGAACATAAATCGCTTGTGACCAATCAGCTGAACCTTCGTTTCATTGTACAAATTTATCGAACATTGGCAAAGAGAAAACCTGTTTTCAATGTTCATACACTGGCATCCAATACAACATTGACTGAACAAACGGGTCAAATTCAATCAGTCTGGCTCTGGTTTTCTTTGCACATGTAATGTTATGATATTTTCATGGGTTAACAATGAAGACAAAAAAAAAAAAAGACAAACAACAGCCATGAAACTGAGTCTGAAAATAAATAACTTTTTTTTAGTCCAATTGCTAGAAGCATTGTAACAAAATAATTTTGTATTGTTTTTTTTATTGGACATTCCATTCTGAGGGAAATAAAACACCCTACCCTGTCAAATCCATGAAGAGAAAACTGATTCAGTTGTTGGTCACTGTGGTGAAGATGGTAAAGTGAACAAAAACTGGAACAAGGGGTTTCATGTGCTAAGGGAAGTAAACAACGTCACTGAGAACATCCTCCTCCTGTCATTTCTACCATCCCTCATCTTCCCCTCTTATTCTCTCTCTATCTAAGCCACATAGTTGTATTGATTGGGATTCTCCTTATCCCTTTCCATGTAGTCCCTGTCAATAAGTGACTCTATCCTCTTCTTTAGATCAGCAGGCTGCAAAAAGATGAAGCAAAATTTAGTGGCAGTGGCATATGTTCTATGCTGCGAGTACAGAGATCCAGTTTTAGGTGACATTAAGAACATTATATTTTCATAATACATAACATCTTGAGCCTAGAGAGAATTGTTTTTTTGATTGATTATTTTTGCTAAATAGAATTCACGTTAAACTGCCTATATTATTCATTATGTAGGCTACAGAATCCACATTAAGCTGAAAACGGTGTTCCTGTAGTACTTAACTGCATTTTTATACACTACCATTTAAAACTTTGGGTAGGTATTAGGTAAGATTGTTTATGTTTTTGAGAAAAGAAAGCCAAGGATGCATATATTTGATCAAAAATACAGTAAAAACAGGAATATTGTGAAATGTTATTGCAATTTAAAATAACTTCTTATATTACTATATTTTGTGATAGCAAAGATGAATTTTCAGCATAATTACTTCAGTCTTCAGGATCACATGATCTTTAAGAAATCATTCTAATATGCTGCTCAAGAAGTATTATTAGCGATGAAAGTTTTTTTCAGGATTCTTTTGATAAATATGAAGTTTGAAAGAACAGCATTTACGAAATAGTCCTGATTAAATTAATGCATTCTTGCTGAATAATATTAATTTATTTGGGGGAAAAACAACAACTTTTGAATAGTAGTGTATAATCATTAATACATACTTGCCCCTCTTAACAGCAAGAAAAAAAACCTGACACAAATAATGTGCAACATGCTCTTATTATAATGCAAAAAGCTGTCTACATTGTACAATAAATCTTATGTCCATTGTGTATACGACTTGGTGATTGTTGCAGTATTCTTGTTTTGCCTGGCTGATCACTTGCAGTTTATATTAGGTGCAGTTTATGTATTAGCTGCATGCCATCCATTACCATGTGCCATCACAAACAGAAGTGAAACTTCGATTAACTGTGCAAGCAAAAACTGTGAGCTCACCTTTACTGGGAATTTAAGTTGGTTGTAAACCTCAGACACCAGAAGATTATGGCTGAGAGTTTTCCTCATCTTCATGATTCGAACAATGGCAGCATCGATTTGGTATTGACGGTCCTGGAATACTCTCTCTGTAGTGCTGGCTTGCTCCTCCACCTATGAGGTACAGCAAACAAGGATGAGACCAAGCGCCCGATAGCTTTCACACAACAGCAATCAAATGACAAGTGTGCCGGACAGTACCGTTTCTTTCATCTGGATCTGGTTGATTTTAATTCTGAAGAGTTTGTGTTTGAAATCATCATTACATGAGAACTTGTCTCCATCTTCCACGTCTTTACTCTTTGGGATTTTGGTAAGGACACGTGCCTTCCCACAGGCTAGTGACTGCAGAGTCCGCCTCAGCTCACCGTCCTCTGCAAATATGAGTGTATTTTTATTTATCTGAGGTTCTTTAGTCAAATTTGTTTAACAGTTTAAAAGTTTGTAAAAGGCTGTGTGATTTAACTATGTTACTAAACTATTAAGTAACTAAAATTAAATGGAATGGTGTCTTTTAACAAAAGGAACACAAATTGTACAAGACAAATCACAAGACAAAGCTTGCTTGTCACAATTATCCATACCAATGCCTGTAGCCAGTTTAATGTCTTCCAGAGAGAACTCCTCCCCTTCATTAAACATAAGCAAAACTAGCGTCTGAAACAGAGACACCTGCAGCTCTTTTTTGCCCTGTGAAAACCAAGAAAAAGTTCTTGTAACCAGTCTGAAGCCTTTTGAAGTCATTTTCAATTAGTTAATTTGTTTTATATATATATATATATATTAGGGGTGGAACGGTACATGTATTCGTATCGAACCGAAACGATACGGACGTCACGGTTCGGTGCACGAATTTGCACGTAGAATACACGGTACAAAAACGCGCGCGCGCGCGGAGGAGAGAGAGAGAGAGAGGAGAGAGAGAGAGAGAGAGAGAGAGAGAGAGAGAGAGAGAGAGAGAGAGAGAGAGAGAGAGAGAGAGAGAGAGAGAGAGAGAGAGAGAGAGAGAGAGAGAGAGAGAGGAGAGAGAGAGAGAGAGAGAGAGAGGCGCGATGAACATTGTGTGTGTCTGCGCGCGCGTGTGCGAGAGAGAGGCGCGATGAACAGTCAGTGTGTGTGTGTGTGTGTGTGTGTGTGTGTGTGTGTGTGTGTGTGTGTGTGTGTGTGTGTGTGTGTGTTTGCGCGCCTGCGAGAGAGATCTCTCGTGCGCGATGGAACAGTGGAAACATACTCCGTCATTTTTTCATACAGGACATCATTAAAACTGCAAAGTGTTTACTTATTACTTACTGTTTACTTTTGTGTACACTTGCAATAAAACACAACATTGTGCTTTTGTCACACTCTAAACTCTTGTCAAACTGTAACCTACAAATGTTAACAAAAGTTTTTAAAGGTAGTATTATTGTATACGGTAATCAATTATTTATAATTCAGATGAGAATAAAGTTAGGGTTAACTAAAATGAAGGAAAACAAATATATTGATCTGAAAGAGCAAATTAATTTTAAATTCATTCAGGTACAATTACCAAACATATCTCAAGGTCTTTTCATCTTTTTAATAATTTAATTAATAAACTAATTATATAAAACTCCTGTCAGTGCACTACAAATAAACTGGTTCTATGCCTTTATTAATAAAACTTATTTAAAAAATACAAGGCTTAAGACATTTATAAAAATGCCTTCTGCATTTTTGTTTTGCTTTTCACTCCATTGTACCGAAATCGTACCGAACCGTGACGTCTGAACCGAGGTATGAACCGAACCGTGACTTATGTGTACCGTTCCACCCCTAATATATATATATATATTATATATATATATATATATATATATATATATATATATATATATATATATATGTATGTATATATATATATATATATAAAAATAATGATCAGCTACTGATAGCCTGCTATTCACGCCCAGTTGCTATTTTCATAATAAAAATGTGCGTTACCTTTTTGAATTGTGCCTTTAAAACACAATGTCCTAACGTCGACTGCCACTGTAGTTTCCGTCCACTGTGTTTGCCAAGGTAAAACGTTTTGAAAATCTCCTGCAATTTGACCATCTGAAGAGTAAAGGCAAGGGTATTAAAAATTATATAATTTATTTAATTATTATGTAATTGATTAGAACTAAGCTTAATTAATATTATAGTGTTTAAGTAACAAAGAATATCTGATCCAAGCTCCTATTTCTCAACATTCATCAGAACAGACCTCTGGAGGCAGATGCACTTCCATGGGGACGTATGTTGGCCAATAACCCATGGTGAGGATGTTAACCGTCAACTCGATGTTCCCAGGAATATTTTGGCATTGCATGTGCTAAGGTGCAGATAAATAAATAAAAAAGATTTAAAAGATGTAACTAGACAAAAAAGAAAACTGAAATAAAAGAAAATAAAAAAAGATATCATTACTTGTTTGAACTGCACCATAATATCTTTTGACAGCTCCATGTCCTTGAACATTCCTTCCAGTTTACTAGTAAATGCAGCTCCACATTCTACAAGAAAAAAACAATTCAGTTTGTTGAAACATCTATGACATGAAGGTATGGTTTAAGAATCAAACATGAAAGGAAAAATTGTATTTACCATGCTTCAGTTTTGACAGCATTGACTTCTCTGCATCTACAGAGGCACTCTTTCCCACCAATAACCTCTTCGCTAAGTCTTTCTTGTAGAAGGCCTCAAAAACATCTTTCCCTAAAATCGAGAAATGAGAAAGTCTATGAAGCTTAGACAGTTGTTAAATAATTGAAAACTTTGCCTTTGGAATAGAGCATTAAGTTTTAATGTATTACCGTAAATGAACCTGAATATGATCATTATCTTGTCCAACATTTTCTCGAGTTCCTCATCAGTTGCTTCTTTGTTCCCAGCACGGAGCTTTGAATCTACATATTTTGCTACAGAACATAAAATCACAACATTAGTGAATATTAATATTTGTCTTGATCCAATCAGCTGCGAGCTCTCAATCAAACAAAAACCCTCAATAGCTATGTTTCCATCTACCGGAATGGTAGATGAGGCTTGGGATTTCAATTTACGTTGACTCTCATAATCGATCGTTGTTTAAATTAACGAACAATTAATCCTTAACCAACCAACCTTTGTATGAAAAAGCGCCGCAGACGCACAAGTAAACAGTATACACATGATGCTTTTGCGACATGTTTTTGATTTTAACTTTGCGAAACATTAGTAAACCATAGTAGATATATAATATCTTTATTTAGGTCTTAAATGAGTCCAAACTCAACATAAGACAATGCCTAGATCACTGGGTGACATGACAAGCGGCTTAGCTAAAGCTATAGGACTTCTCATCCACTAGGATCGTATTACTCGTTTATTCTGTGTACTTTTATTGTGGCCTTTACAGTAGTAGTTCTCATGTTCAGTAAAATCACTTATTTCAGTTTTTTTACCCTTTATTAATTAAGGTTTGAAATAAACAGCTTGCCTATCTAATCTATTACATGGCTAGAATACATTAGGTGTCTTCGACTTGAAGCGGCATTGCACAGACCAATCGGTGTAGGACATCAAAGTACCACGAGAGCGATTAGAGAGCAGATTGCGTAATATGTAACTACGGCACCCTTGCTAGAGTTTTCCACGCGTGTCTCCTCCATGTGTTTTGCTCATGAGCTGCACGCACCTCCGTAATATGCACTCCTTGCTTAATCAACCATCAGTTTTTATTTATTAAATTATTTTAACTCAACAGAGGATGTGATTGGATAATGGAACTAAGCAGTGGACCAATCGCATTGCACAGCATCTCAAAAGTTGGTTTCATCATTTTGGAAAGTTTGTCATCAGAATGATTTAGTTTAATTCCCTCCCAGAAGTGTCTCACATGATTGCATTCTAGGGCTGTTTTCGACTAAGGATTTTCATAGTCGAATCTGATTCGTTAGATTTTGCCATAGTCGACTGATAGTCAAACCTTTTTTTTTTTTTTTTTTTTTTTTTAGATAGCAGCTAGATTTTTTCCATTTCAAACAAAAGAGCTAAAAAAAATTAAAAGAAAAACATGGTGTGTAACAAATACCTTTTATTCATTTAAAGCCAGATGAACAATATCACACATAGGTAGGGTCACCAGACGTCCCGTTTTTCCCGGGACATATTTCAACTCTAATTCTAGTGTCCCGACTTAGGCTATTATCAGGGTTTCTACAGGTATCTTCAAATGAAATTTAATGCCTTTTTAATGCTTTTTAATGCCATTTTTAAAATGTTTTAATGACCCATGACTAACCACGTTTATATATATATATATATATATATATATATATATATATATATATATATATATATATATATATATATATATATATATATATATATAAATGTTTTTTTTTTCCTTTTTTTCTGGAACACATAGGTGTAATTTGCGGGTGGGACATGTCGATTGTCCCCACCATTTTTTAAACATATCGCAGCCTATAGGACGGGTCGCAGGAATGGTGGTGTTTCATTAGTAATATTATTATTAGTGTTTTTGTTGTTGTCATTAATAATTGCTCACACTTGCAAAAGAGAAGATTTGACACATGGCACTGACAATTCAACCAAATAAAAGTATTCTCTTCCTCTTCTACCGGCACTGTCTCCTCCTCTAATGGGCCCTTTTCGCCACCTTCTCTGGGCCAGCATCCTCTAACCTGGCCTTTATAGGGGGCTTTCCTCTCAGGGCGGATGAGAGGATGCTTAATTGCTTATTACCTGACATCTTTGGAAGACAGATGCAATGATTAATGCATCCATGGCCCGGATATAATTATAAAATATGACATGATTTTAAAAGTGACCTATAACATCGACTATGTAATACACTTTAATTTATTTAGTGCTTATAAAATTATTAAGCCTATTTGGAGAGAGAGAGATGTTTATAATGTGACAATATGTCAGTCATCGTGTGATAACGAAAATATGACTAGGCCTGGACTACTTGTTCTAAGCAGGTGTTGTCAGTGAACATGCTGTAAAACTATTGTCTAAGTTACAGACACTCATAAAAAATTGATGATAATTATCAGGGAAACATTTCTCTAACAGCAGTCAAGTTGCCATTGTTTGTGTCAAACAAATTGTGAATTTTTTGTAACATTAAAACAGGAGATCATGACTTATCTTGAATCTTACCCAGATACAATAGTGCTATTTTCTAATTGGCTAAAGTGTAGACCCTTTCTTTTTTTGATTGGCTGATAAGTGGCAGGCTTGAATAGTAAGAACTGGAGGGGAGACGTGCTTGATTCCTGTCGGTTACATAGTGATAGCGGCGCGTCCAGAGACATTTGGGGTGCTGCGGCATATTCAAAATATTATAAAGAGTTTTTCAGCGTGAGAAATACAATGTGAGCGTGACAAAAGACCGAAATGAGTGACTGTCACGCTCAATGCGTGACACTTGAGAGCCCTGCGTCAAAAAGTATAGAAGAACAAAATACGTTCTTTGCCTGCGTTCTGTTGCGGCTCGTGCACAACACTTCTTCTCTCGGACGCGCGATTCAATCCGTTGCGTATAGACTCTCTTTTTGTTACGGTGAAATCACAAAACAATGCACACAAACATGTCAGTGCTTGATATCCAACCACTAATAAACAATCGGTTTTGATGAGGGGAAAAATATATATACTTCTTACTGCGGATTAGAACCCAAAACCTCTGACATGTTTGGCAAAAGTTCTACTACTGGATCATTAAAGTGTATGCGTGTAACAGTCGGGTCTATTCTCGCTACTAGCAATATATATTAGATCTCATTAAACGACAAATTAAACACAATGTACTATTTACAAGGTTCAGACCTGTCCACCGCTGTACAACAGACGCGCGTCACCTCCGCATCACGGCACTTTTGCTCCGGCCGGAAGCAATTACCAAACTGGTTCTGCATATTTATCACACAAACGTACATATTTTGCGACAGCAAATACAAATTATTAATTATGAAGGCTATATTCAAATAAATGTATATAAAATTCTCTTCAAAACTATAAACAAAATTAATGCCTGTAAGAATCAAATTTAATGCTTTTTAATGCCTTTTAAGGCCTTAATTTTTGCAAAATCCATTTAATGACTTTTAATGCTTTTTAATGTCCCACGGAAACCCTGTATTATGAAAAAAAAATCATGATTTGTCCCGTATTTCATCGTTAACCTCTTAAAAACCAGAGCCCCCAGTACCGGGGGCAAACACCTTGTTATGATGTTCGTACGTTCTTTTTACAGACTTCCATATAAGGTATAAAGCAATTCATGGTATCATTTGAAAGCTTAGAATCTAAACTTTACAAAGAATACCATCACTTTCGTTTTTATGATACATATCAACTTAAAATATTAGCTTAAATATGCATTGGTCCCAGGCAAAAATTTCCGCTTTGTGATTGCGAAGAATTATTTTTACAAATATTTATTTTTTATATATTTCATAAAACAGTCAAATCTTACATAGAAATAAAGCTCTCATTCTAAGGAATCTGTCGATGTAGGTTATTACATTGTGAGACAATCATAGACCGAAATATCTTCAAAAGAATCGCGCAGTAAAATAAAATAAAACAGAATGACAAGATAAAAGTCTCACATGCCTGCTCCGATGTCGTCTTCAATCAGCCGAAAACAGCCACATAATCTATATCAACTTTTAGATTAGGATGTTTTCTTTCAAATAAGACCATTTTCACGTTTCTGTGAGCTTTCGTTGGTCAGAAAACCCGTTCCGAATGAACTGAGAGGAGATGCGCTCTGAGCGCAAAACACCGGATCTTCAAGCCATCTGCGTATGCGTCCTGTAACAGAGATCCAGCTGCCTAAGGTCGATCCATTCAGCTTAGAAATCTAGTAGGAACTTTTCTTGCGGTAAAAATACTAGGTGGACCCTTTACTGTGCAACACTGGCTGACCGGGGCTGTGTGCGCAACTCAAACGTGTCCATATCCTGTTTTGAACGCGAGCAGGGTCTCTGATGACTGTAGCGCGAGTTTATATAAGTTTGAGAACTATTTTGATTTATATAATTGCATCTAGAAACATAAAAGCATCGATGACATTGATAAACCCGATCTTTGAAAGTGCAACTTGTTTCTAAATGAGGATTTGGAGAAGTTTGGAGTGCCAATGGCGATCTCAAGACGCGCTGCGTTTAGGTAGGTAACCTTTTACAATGTTTACATACATTTTTTTGATAAAGTTATTGCTAGTTTGAAATGTGAAAGAACAGCAACCAATCAGATAAACTATTATCTGAAAATAAATGTCTTTTTGGATTTTGGATATGGATTGTGTGATTGTGCACTAGTTAGTTTCACTTTGGATAAGTTGAATGGTCATTTCAGTAAATCTACATTTTGATATTGTGAAATGGATATTATTACAGTGCAGAAACTATGTATACACAGTGATTCAGCTAAATGAATAAATGTAAATGATTTCTTTGTTTCAGTTTCTATTGAAGATTGAAGATGTGGCTGATGGCACAGCGGGCATCAGATCTCCAGGAGGCTGGCCGGTGATGTTGAGGTGAAGTGACAAAACTGATGCCCATATAATGAATGAAATACATCTGGAGTATGAGGATTCTGTTCTAGATTGTAACAGACCACATCATTTTACAAAATATTTGCCTAAAATATAAGTTTAGTATTTTCTGAAAGAATAAAATTACCAAAATTACAAAGCGCCTATTTTTTTCTTTTTGTTTATTATAGCACAGACACCATATACTATAATGTTTATCACATTCAGCAGTGTTTTATATAATTTCAAAGGGTTTTCTGTAAAATGACACTGAAATATTGCATTTATACCACTGTATATGGGTATGAGCAGAGTTTAGATTTGGCTAGGTGGAAATTACATATAAAAAAGGTAATATTCCTCCCTTCAGATTAATATGAGTATCTTTTTCATTTTTTATTATAGAGAAAAAATTATTTTTTCCAGTGTTTGCTGACATCTAGAGGAAACAACCACACTTGTCTGCATGTTTCGAGAGCACACATGGGCTGAGTTATACACTTTCAAAAATTAATTTCAAATTAAAAAAATCAAAAAACGCCTGTTTTTTTGGGGGGTTATTACAGCTCAGACAACATATACCTAAATGTTTATCACTTTTAGCACTGTTTTATGAAACTGCAAAGGGTTTCCTGTAAAATGATACCAAAATTGTCTATTTTGAAAAAAGAATGAGGTATTGGGAGGCTTTTCAATTTGGGTAGGCAAATCCAGGCGGAAATCCCCAAAAATGGTCCTGGTGCTTTTAACATATATGTATTTTTATATATTATAGACCCCTTATCAGTTGGTAAACATGGTGACGTTTTTCTGTGGGCGGAGCTTAGGTGGCTGCAGAACGATCCCTCTCGCCGCTTCCCTAACGTTAATTTGCAAGTTTTGTTAGCTTGTTTTTTAACAATGACTGGAGAAAATCCAATTTTGTCTTAATGTGCAAGGTCACTCAGTGTCCAGGACTCCGATTTTTATTTGCAAAAGTTCATTTTAACGGACGGAACCAGACGTAAAAAACGTTTTAGGGCTGACCCGTACACGCTCACTTAATGGACGATCTGACAGGATTAACGCTACCTCCGGTTGAGTGGCCTGACTTCTACACCTACCTGATAGAGAAACTGAGCGTAAAGAGAAACTGAGGGCATATAAATCTTTAGATGCCTATAACTATGTGCTGAATGGTCATGTACAAGACTTGTTTGTACGATCCGCAGTTCTGCTGAGCCAGCGCCGAGAAGACGACAATGTAAACAGTGACATTACGTGCAATGTTAATGATGTGAATATTTTCTAGAAATAAAAATTCCAGATACAGCATACTCATTTTTCATTGATTCTTGCACCCAACAACACATCAAGATGACATTTAATAATAATAATAATAATAATTTAAGCTCATTATGTAGCCGAATCTGTGCTGGTTTGTATTAGCCGCCTGCAGTTTTCCGTTTGTTTTGCCTCCAGCTAGCTCCGTGACGCAACTGTGACGTCGGCTGATAAGGGGTCTATTCGGTAAAACTTCAGACCTTTGTTTACAGATGGTCGGATTCTGGCAACCCACTGCACAACACGACATTTTCCCGGGTTTGTTTCAGGGCCCAGCGCCCAGCTTCTGCTGCCGACATGCGCAGTTGCACCTGCGTGACGTCAGTGTGACGTAGTGTGATAATTCCCCTATAGGTTTCGCTGAATACGCGCAAGACAGAGGGAGGGAGAGAGCGCAAGAGACCTTGCGTGTGTGTGCTAGAGTCCGCATTAATTACACACGCGCAGTACAGAGGGAGAACGCGAGAGACCTTGCGTGTGTGTGCTAGAGTAGGCTACTCATTAATACGCACGCGTCTTCCCCCAAAATTATAATAATAATAAAGGGTTTATGTCTGTATTGACAAAAGAGTGGTAGAACTGTTTGTTTGTTTTTTGTTTGTAAAGTTAACGAGCCTTACCCGTTTCAAATGAGCCATGTTGGTTGTCGTCGTGTGATATGAAAGAAGCTGCTGGCACATCTTGCAATTAACTTTCTTTGGGTCATCTTTAACCTTCTCGAAATACTCCCACACTTTTGATGATTTTTTAGAAGCCATTGTGAGTCAATAAATCCGTAAATGCTAACAAATGTGGTCCAGACGTTACAGGCATGTAGTGTGCTGCTGCTCATTCGTTGCATACCGCGCGCCTATTTTGAAATAACGAACTTGAGCGCGCAAAAGACGCGATATGTTAACAGACCCCCTACTATTCGACTATGAGGTTCATAGTCGAATCAGACCTCTCCGAATCGAATCGTCGAATCCTCGACTATAAGAAGTCAGCCCTATTGCATTACCAAACAAATTTTGTCTGCACGCTCTGAGACACAAGTCATTTATGATGTTGGGGAAAAAAGCCACAGTGGATTCTCTAATTGCAGCAACTTCAATTTGAATTACAGATATTTTGTGCCAATTTCCCAGGAAGTGCCGATTTTGTTCTCTTGAACACATGGGATGGAAATGCTGCTTAATTCGTAATTGTTCAATGTGATAATCAAATTTTGCCCAAAAATTACATGCTCAACTTTTTGGATGGAAACATAGCTAATGATTGGTGGGAAAACAACATTTGGGAACTGACCTATGAGCTCTGCAGGTTTGTTCGGCCGCTTGTTGATAAAGGTCTCGAAGGCTTCCTTCATGCCATTTACAAACTTCTCGTTCTTCATGAAACAAACATCGATGATGTGATCGACTTTATCCTTGAAATCCAGAAGCTCCTGAACCATCGTCTTGTCTTTCTCTGGGTTGATTACAATTGTGCTTCCAAAGACCTGAGACAAAAAAAAACAAGACTTGTGAACCTGAATGTTCAAATAATATACAGATGTGTTATGTCATGGTTTTGTTAGTCATCTCGATGTATCCCTTGCACACCTTTATGTACTCAACCCAATGTTGCAGCAGAACCTGGACGCCTCCTCTCACACGACTGAAGAGCTGATACAGCAGAGACAGATCCTGAATACGGTTCTCATCCAGCAGGTTATTTAAACCTAGAGTTTGCCAAGAAAACAAATCACATATGTAAATCACTTTTAATTCTGAGGAATGGTTAACCATTTAAACAAAAAATACAATGTCATTAATTTTCATTCTATGAAAGTGATACCTTTCTGAAGTATTGCAGTGAGGTGTTCTCCAAGCAGTTGCTTTTCAACTGTGACAATGAGGGGTTTTCTACAAATTAAGATAATAAACATTCACATCTATTTTTCATTCACATCTATTTTTCCCAATTTAAGGACTCTCATTAGTCATATTATCTGCATACTTACTGTGTGCTCTGGTCTAAGTAAGTAATGACTCTGTCTGCCTCCTCTTCCAGACGTTTGTTGACATGATGGAGATAATCTGGCACCTGAAAAAATTAGGGGATAAATTTAATTAAAAGTATAGTTCACAAACATATAAATAATAAATGTTTATCTATTTGGTGAAGCATCTCCAATTAGATCTTTTTTTCCCATACAAATCACAGTTCCCAGAGAACATTAAAGTGTTCATTAAAGAAAAACATTAAAGTGGTCTGTGTGACTGGTAATTCCAAACAGTTGGCTGCAGAAGACAAGAACAAATAACCTGGAATACTTTACTTTTTTTGTCTTTTTTGGAACTTACCAGCCCTTGGTCACAATGAACTGTGACCGTATGAAAAAGATTTTTTAATTTCTGTTTGTGTTCCACAGAAAAAAATAACAGCATATCCAAGTAGGGGTGTAAATGATTTTTAAACTATTTCCAAGGGCGAGTACATCATTAAAAAAATAATTACAAATCCAGATTGTAGCAAAGTATCAGTTCAACTAACCTCTACTTAATGAGACATGCCAAAAAACTACTTATCGCAGAATCGTGATAAAACGATGAGAAAAATATAAAATAAAATCAACACTATGATGTGAAACTCACCTCTCTTTCCTGCATGAGCCTCTGGCCCTCTGCAGCGTACAATCGATTTGTCTCCTCCAGAAAGCGTTGCTCAAATGAATCCTGATAAATCTGTCATAAAAAAAGCAAAGATGAGGTTACAACAATAATAACACTAACAGGTTTGGCCACACGATTTAAGGGCTGAATGATATCAGGGATCAAGACAAAATCTCACAAGAGCTGTACAAGATATGCCATCGTTTTGTGTTTCACTTACAGAAAATCAAAATAACCCTGGCCTGTAGTATTAAAGTAAACAAATTTTTTTAAGTAAATTAGTATAATAAATAACTTTCATTAATGATTTAAAATATGCTACATGATCAATACGAAGTAAAAAAAAAACATCAGCGTGTGACAATGTTTAATACTGAAACTATTTTTGACTCATCTCTTGGATTAAGAAAATAAAAGTTGTTACAGTAAAAACATTACCTTGTAGATAAATGGAAGTGTACTTTGAGGGTTTAAAAGCATAAATGTGAATTATGAACATTCATTCAAGCACAAATGAGAAAGCAGGTGACCTAACCTGCAGATCTGAGAGCATGCTCAGAAGACTCCTCAGGAGACTGCGGTCTACGGCCTCTCCACTCCGCTCTCTCTCAACAAGAAGCAGAATCCCATCGATTGTCTTACTTTGCACCTTCAGGTCACTGATGATATAGAAACGAAACAACTCCAAGCCCATGTCCCTGAAGACGAAACACAAGGGTATCTTTAATCACCAGAGGAAGGAGCAGCAAAGCACTGGTAGTAAATAAAGACAGCAAGGGTGACGATGCCAGCGTTACAAATTAAATATCTTCAATCCAATGGACACTTACCAGATTGATGGCAGCATTGAATTTTGTAAAACATATGTGCGATCCAAAAACAAAAATATACTCCTAATCATGATCTACAAGAAAAGACAAACAATGTTTTGTATAAAAAGCATTTTTACAAACAGGTAAATAACTAAACATAGGAGCATTTAATACAAATGACAACTAGGAAATGTCTAGAGTAGACTACTTTACAAACCATTTGTCTGCAATGATCTTGCCAGCATTTGTCTATTTTCTTGAGGAACAGAACACTGTCTAGGGCATCCGTAGGACAATGGTTAAGTTAATTGGCAAAAAATTATGATTAGCAGTCTATATCAGACAGTCCTTATTATTTACCAGTGACTGAACTTTGCATAATTTTCTCAAAATGTTTCCTCATATTTTTAGTTCATTTGCACCATATGCCATCGTAGTTGTTGTTTTTTTTTAGCAAAATAGTTGGTTCATATAAAACTTTCAGCTATTATTTAATTTTTTTATTTTGGTGTAGATCATTTTAGGAAAATGTCTAATAAAACAAAAGCATTATATTTTATTTACAGTTATTTTAAATAGTAATATTTCACAAAATTACTGTTTTTATTGTATTTTTGTTAAAAAAAAATGGAGTCTTGGTGAGAATAAGAGACTTATTTCAATAAAGAATAATATATTTTTGGTGGGGCCATTATTACAATACATGGCGTAGAAAGGATAAGTAAAAAAATCTAAACTTTTAACCTGCTGCAGAAAAATAATCTTTGTGTTGAGCCCTGGTTCATGCTCTTTACTTTCACTCTCTCAACCTAAAAATACAGCAAGAAACTGAATATAAATGTGTAGCAAGGAAAAGGATATTCTCTGAACTGGTCAATCTGTGCCTTGATATGGTCTTCACAGACCACTCTGAGCTGTTTATACAGCTTGGCAGATATCTTATGTGAGCACAGGTTTTCAACAGCCTGGAAAGATAAAAGGGAATAAAAAACATTAGATTCTATATATAATATTACTAAATGACAAAACAAATATATTCATAAAACACATAGCATACCTGATAGAGCTCCTCTAGATTGTACTTAATTGAAGTGCTGTTCTGTATGGCCTCTACTGCCTCCTTCAGCTTCTGCCAGGTCTCATTTGTGTAATTCTCTGGTAATTTTGGCTTTTCTGATTAAGTATAACAAAAGAAAAGGTATTGGATGTACTGTTAGCTTGCATAAGAAACTAAATCTGGTTGCGTTTCAATTACGTGCAGGTTTTGATTTGGTTTACACAAGTGATATACCTCCATAAACAAATGCAAATTACATAGTCTATATTTTAAGAGAGTACAGATAAAAATATGGTCTTATTCATGACAGCAGCACTTCCTTGCATAAGATAAGTTGTTTACCACTGTATTAGCTTTATATGTCTGACACAATTGTTGTTTACTTTAAGTAAACTAAAACAATAATTCAATTTCATTAATGCTTTAAAATATGCAATATGACTTTTTCAGAGTTTTAGAAATTATGGCCACTGGGACTAAATGTAAAGATGAAAATTAATTATAATGCTGATGATTGGCAATGATGAATACTACTGAAAATATTTTTGACACAGTTAATTTAGGAGTGTGAAAGCAGAATCATGAGGTTGGTGTTTCTGTTAAAACATTTACATGAAAACTTTCTTAAAAATGATTACTTTTAAAAATATATATTGTATGAAAAGTTAACATTACATAATAACATTATAAAAGGAAAGGATGTTTACAAACAGTTAGATCCAAAAGAAACAAAGAGTTTCAAGCAGTCGGTTTTGATAAACATCTAGTATATAAAAATATAAGTGCGTATAAAAAGATGGTCTCAGTCGTGACACTAGCAAAGCATTTTCTTTTATAAGCCAACTAATAAAGTTGTTTACTATTGCATTAGGTCGTGGCTTACTAGGCATCATTTCTGGACAACATTTCTTTGGTCAAAGCGTTGAGTTGAGAAAGGTTCTAGTTAAGTTGAGAAACTAAAACAAACAGCTTGTTTAAAGAAGGTGAGGGGGACCAACGATTCTTCGCCTACCTTTAAAGTTCTTGATAACAAGTTTCTTCGCAGCACCGGGTTTACTGTTGGAGAAGGTGGTGGAGCCCGCAGACTTGGTCAGTCCGTTCGCATGATGCCCAACACCTCCAGTCAGGAACACATTTCTCGCTTTTGAACACGATTCGGCAGGGTTACACGATTCCTCGGCCATCTTCACATCCAGCCCGATCAAATCCAGCGGGTCCTCGAACCTCAACTTCTTCTGGATGTGCTGCTGCAGCTGCTGTGAACTGGAAGAGCAGGACGTTGTGGATAAAGAGGAATTACAAATGGCTCTAGGAGACGAAGATATCGAAGCAATATCTTCCTTTTCTGAACTGTTAATTTTCCTCTTCTTAGAAGACGTTAAGCTACTGTCGTTGTGGACATCAGAAGCTACCGGTTTGGGCTCTTGGGCTGGCGGTGGGGTTAGGGGAAGGTAAACCTGTTGGAAACATGAAAAAAGAAATACTAAATCAAATCGCTAATCTACTAATGCTACGATCCCGGGTTTGGACGCTTTATATTCCTCGGTCTCGGTCGGGGGAAGTGCAACCTCGCAGCTCCGTGTGTGATTACAGAGAAAAGGAGTTTAAAATGAGAAGTGCAGCCCCACTTGGACCCTTCTCTGCTCTTGTTATTGCCAACAGAGGAAAGATGGTTGAATACTGCTTCCTCTCGCTCGAGCACACACTCCGGCGCGCTGCACAAAGTCCGTTGGATTACAAACTGCTTTTCGCCAAGGGCTGTTTGCGATAAAGCATTCTCCTGAACGCTGTGTTTGTGCTCGGAAAATAGGCTGGTATTTTCAGTTTGAGGACAAGTCTGCGGGGAAATTGTAACTTTTCTAAGAGGCGACGCTGACCCGCCGGAAGTACTATCGACCGTTGCTGTGCGCAGCTGCTGTTGTGGCGCGCGGCCTGACGTTTCCGATCCTCCAGCAGGGGGCGCCAATAATGCGCAATCCAGTCCCAAAACTCTCAAAACACCTGTAAAAATAGTCCTATTTAACTCAAGACTGCCTTAAATTACAATAATGTTTGTGAATTATATACGTCAAGCTAAAAATTTCAATATCATAAAAAAATGTGTGGCCAACTATAATGAAGTTTTATTTTTACTGACAATTTTAAAGGATATTATGCAAACATATGTCAGGTCAGGGCAATTTGTCACATTTGAATGGGGGGAGGATGTCAAATGCGTTTAAATAAATTCATACAATTGATTAATTACAATTTGTATGTAAACTGGATTTTGCTGCCTTATTTCTGCTTTCCTTGATTTTTTCACTTTGAGATTTTAATTTTGTTTTACTGTTTTAGATTAAAAAATTGTATAGGCCTACTGTATAACGTTCCCACTATTGGGTTACAAATGATCAACATTATAATAATGTTCAGCTAACCTTTGCTTTATGGTTAAAATACAATATGAAAAAAAGTTACAATACTTTATGAAAACTGTGAATCATATGTTCTCATGTTTGTTTGTTTATTGTACACTTGTATTGAATACAATTAGGGTAAATTTGACCTCAAAAATGAGGATCCTAACCATGAACAAACCGAAGCATAAAGTAGGCTATTCACTGCAAAAGAAGTAGAAACAAATATGACAGCTAGCCTCAAATTGCATTTGACGCATTTGACTTTTCTCAAATTAAATGTTCACCCACATGAAAGCTAATAAAGCAAGAATTATAAAGGCTAATTGTCAACTTGAGGGAAAAATACTGATGCACAACGTATCAAAATAAAAGATGCTAAAATGTGCTTTAAATATGACTGTCAGAAGGAAATCAGCACTTACATGGATAATATTTTGGTATTAATAATAAAATGTCTATAATAATATTTATATGTATAATAGTTGTGTGTGATCAGGACATATATCTATTTTTCATAACATTAAAACCTTCAAACCTTCAAAAGCTTTACTTTTTTATGTTACTGTTTACTAGACCCATGGTCTGCTTATTAATTGCACTCTGATACAGGAATAACACATTTCGGTGTCTGATTTATTGATTACACAGACACAGGTTTGGCAAATCAACAGTAATTCGTAAACTCGACGTAAGGCACGTGCAGGAGGAGGAGAGCAGTCGAGTCATATGACTTAAATGAGCCCAGGTTCAGATTGAACTCATAGTCAGTCACACTCACTCACAGCTGCTGCTGCTGCTTAACCGGGTCACACTCAGTCCGGGCTCGTTCACTGTCTGTCTGCTCTGAGGAACCATCCACCCGTCGCAATGGCTGTCCGCGGTTGTGTGACCTTGCTCTTTTTTCTGCTGAGTGGTACGTACTACTATTTTGTTGAGTACTTTATTTCAGACGGTGTCACGTTTCAAAAGCATACATTGAAGTTTATTTTTGAGAGGTTTACGCAGGCCCACGGGAGCACGAGAGCCTTTTAGCGTTAGCATTAGCATTAGCGTGAATTCTTACCTACGCCAGTAGAAGCGCGTTAGATAATCAAAAAGACTGTCAGCTTGTGGGATACAGCTTTTACAGTCTTTGCCTTCTTTTAAAGACCATTTATACAAGTCAAATGATAAATAAATAACAAATACGGTAATGAATACCTTGAGCATTACTAGCGATTTTACATTAAAACAAAAACGGCTAAAATGTTTAGGAAACGTTGAATATGTTGTATAAGTTAATTAGTAAACCTGTGAGCATTGAGCTATATTAAAATAAAATTCCTGGCCGTGTCGCTGCCAAGTCGCTGTCTAACTTGCATAGACCGCAATAATGGGCATCCTGGATTAGCTAACATTTGAAGTTTTGATATCCAGTAATGGTGTCTAGGTTGGAAGTTCACTAGGTTTCAGACACCGTTAGGTAACGTTAGTAATAAAGCCATTTAAATCGTGTGCATTTATGTTAACTAAAGTGTTAAATATGAGCAAATTAAATGAAATGCGTTATGACCGAGATCATTGTTGAGAAGACTGGCATTTTTAAATATTTGTGGATGCAAACTTTAACCTCAATGATTTTGCAACTTTCATTTTAATTATTTAAAAAAAATCTTTAATTGTTTAGCTGAAATTTAAGGAAAACGCCGTAGATTTCTCACTTGACTCATTTAACTTGACAAGCATGTGACCCTGAAGTGCTTATTCGGTGTATTTATCTGCCACACTTGTTCATAATCATGTGATGGGTTTGTGTGTGATGCACCACCAGAGACTCCCTTTGCTGAAAGCACCAGGTTAATGATTTAATCAAGCGATGGGACAGTCACCCAGTGACCATGATCTTAAAACTGGAGTGGATACACAACTTTTTAAATATGAACAAATTTTAAAACTCTTGGCATAATGCACTTGCCAGATTTGTAAATGGTTGGAGACAAACTGGGCTGGGCATCATACACTAAATGATTGAGATTCACACACTACCAGGCATTTAGGTCGCACTCGCTCTGAACACAAACTTGTGGATAAATGTGCACCTTGTTGCTTAGAGATGAATGACAAATGAAGACAATCGCGAATACTTCCCTGCTATACAGTATGCCATAAGAGTAATATGTCCTAATACTTAGTATTTGAAAAACAGAGACATTCTGAAGTGTTTCATTCATGTGTACTTTAACCCCTTAAGTGTCACCGGCCCACCGGTGGGCCCAAATTCATTACATTTTTAAAACAGTAATATCCTATACTAAACCTAAACTAATATTGACAAACTATATATCATTTGAAAGCTTACAATCTCTAGTTTCCATATTTGGTGATTGATTTTCAAAATAAATTACAGAGGAGCCATAATTTATCAATTTGCAACAAGAATACTTTCATACTCCAAAGGTGTTTAGACCTTTATTTTGAAATAGTGATGAACATGAAAAATTATGAAAGAAGGGTAGAAACCTCAGTTTGATTTCATGCCAAGAGTTCAAAAGATAGCATCCATTCAATTATTTTAGAAAAAAAAGATCAAGTTTTAAATATAAAGAAAAAAATATAGATTCACCATTTGTGGCAGGAAGCTATAACGCACATGCGTGTTCTTTTTATGTGTTTCTTAGAGGTTGAATTCATATCAAAATCTGCCAAACTTCTCATATTACTTCTGAATAGGATGTCTACTTCATAAATTTATTGAAAATTGTGGAAATAATGGCTCAGATCACTCAAAAAATATATGGAAATGGAGGCGCCCTTATATGGGCAGTAATGGAGTCATCTAGTGAAATAGTTGGGTACTGCGCCCAAACAAAATCTTACTGAAAGCTCATTTTTTGAGATATCAACCTAAAATTTGAAACACAACTTGTTCAGATGTTTGGCTTTGATTTTTTTGCAGTTTTAGAGTAGCCCAGGTTTTGAAAATATATATTTTATATAAGATATGAATAATTAAATTTTTTACATTGTACATTTTCATAAACTCGAACTTCTATAACTTTTTTTCTGTTTCACTTTCTCAATTTATTTCACTTCTACAAAAATCTGCCAAATGTCTTCTTTAAAACGAGACCAATCTTACGTCTATATTCCAAAGCATTCTTGAATTACAACCATTTAAGTTCGAAATGTGCATTTTCATGTATATTCAAAAAAAGGGGGGTGACACTTAAAGGGTTAATTTTTATTATAAATGATCGCAAAGTACATTCAAATGTAGTACTTGAACGTACATGTTTTTAGATGAAACGAATGTTTTAAAATCAGCTCAAAATATCAAACATGTTTGATTTATTACGTCATAGTTTGAAGCTACAAAATCTGTGCCCATCTTGCACTTATTTTATTATTTTATTTTTGACTGCCCAAAATCTGCAGATTGAAGAAAAATCCGATAAAGCTGTTGTGTAGGCTTATTTCAGCCTTAATTCAGTTGTCCTATGCAGCAGATAAAATTTTATCTTTTGGGGTGTTAGTTTGCTGTCAGGAAGTCAGGAAAGCGTTTGGAATGTGCTTAGATTGTGGTTTTTATTTCCTCATGCATGGAGTGGTTGAAAGACTCTGGCCTGCTTAATTTTTTTTTTCTTTGGATAAAATGAACCAAGTAACTGTCTTCATGTATTTTGTTTATTATACAAGTTAAAATTTGATTTCAAAAAGTTAAAAGGGCTGGTTTGTGCATTCCCAGTGTCACATTGGGAAACCCCACAATGATGTGAAGCATGTGGAAATAAGTGCATTCGTCTATAATAATCTGCTTTCACCCTCCACAGGTATTGTGCATGCTGATGATCTGGTGACATCACTGCTACCTGCAGAGCCCAGTACAAGCAAACTCCCAGTCATGCCTACTTCTGCTCCTCCAACCACCTCCAAACACTCGGCTACCACTTATGCTGGTGTGACTCCAACTACCGTACTACCCAAGATGACTAATGCCACCTCAGTATCAACTACCACACCACCAAAGACTACTGCCACCACAGTACCAACTACCACACCACCAAAGACTAATGCCACCACAGTACTTCCGACTACCACACAACCCAAGACGACTAATGCCACCACAGTACCTCCGACTACCACACAACCCAAGACTAATGCCACCACAGTACCTCCAACTACCATGCATCACAACACAACGAATTCTACCACTCTAGCGCCAACTACCACACACCCAAATGCCACAACAGCCCCGACTCCTCCCCCAACCACTACTCCTGTCCCCAACCCAACTGTTGGAAACTACAGCGTCAAGTCTGACAACGTCTCAGTCTGTCTTTTGGCAAAAATGGGCCTTCAGTTCAGCTTCAAAATAAATGGGGTATGTATGAAACGATCTGTATAGAGGACTTCAGATTGTTATATTTTACTGCAAATTTGTTAAACTTTAATGCCACACTAGTCTTACTTTATTCTTGCTGTTTAGAATGGCAGCGTTCAGACTCTTAATCTTGACCCAAGTCCTAATGTAACGGAAGCAAGCGGAACCTGTGGAGTTGGTGGAAGCGACTCTTCACTTGTACTGAAGTCAAAGGAAATGACTGTTCTTTTTGTCTTCACAAATGTAAGTCTTTAAAGAACGAGTCAAATATATTGTCAAAAGTGAGGTAAATGTTCTGGGTTGTTTTTGTCTTCTGACTAATGCGCACTCATGGCAGTTATTGTCCCCCTGCAGTCAATTTTATCCCTTAACTCCTCTTTGATAGATTACTATTTTATTCCTGTGAGAATTTCTTCATGGCTTAAATGTAACTACACCCTTGTTAAACTTAGTATACGCAGAACCACGAAAATGCTAATTATTCCCCGCCTCCACAATCACACTAACTTGGACTACCTGATCCACTCGCTCAACTAATTACGGTGACGCATTGCTGCCACATACATATTATTTTTTCCCTCAATTATGTCGTAATAACGAGATGTTATGTCGTTAAAACGACATATTTTCTCGTAATAACGAGATCTTATGTCGTTAAAACAACATCTTTTTCTCGTAATAACAAGATGTTATGTCGTTAAAACGACATATTTTCTTGGCCTTATAAGGACATGCACAATATGCCTTTTTCCACATAAAATGTCGGCTATAGCCTATCAAAAAGTAGTCAAAACACATCTAACAAGAACATTGAGTTGTTTAATTTTTACAGCATTGTGTTATTTTGTTTAACGAAATGTCAATCTTCGTCTTTATAACAGAAGATACAATAGGCTACAATACAAAAATCTTCAAGATACAGCCTACAATCTTCACGTAGCCTATAACGAATTGTCACCTTATAAACAGTCCGTTGTGTGGTGGAAGAAGCAATGCTATATAAATAGCCTATCTTAATTTAAACTTTATTTTATTATTTTATTAGTTCATTAACTAATTATGCTAACTCAACTAATTTAATGTAAGAGCTGGATATAATTACTGATTAAATGTCAAATATTAAATCAATAGATTAGAGTTGCCATAAACTAAAGATTTTTCTTGACTGTTAGTCATTAATTTAAGCAATTATGACTAATCGCATGTTTATATTCAATGTGCATATATGGCTATATATTCCGCGCTCAAGCGCATGCATAAAACTTGCCGCAAAGTCGGTTAATGATAATAAATGTGTTTGAAAAAAATTAAGAAGCATTTTAATTGTTTATTAATAAACTAGTCTTTTCTATATCAGCATAGGCTGCCTGCAAACATATCTCCATGCATCTCCGCTGTAATGTTGCCTAGATGCGCCTTTCATACGGACATGATTACATAATCAGATGGTAGGCTATGTATTTGCTTTCGATTGGGTTTTTTTCGTTGGTGGACATTTTTTATAAGCTTTGTATAGAAGGCTTTATTTCTCATGTCTGTGAGTAGGGGTGTAACGAGACTAAAACATGACGAGATTTCCCGTCGCGTGAAAAAGCTGTCTCGCGATTTCTATTACCATAGAATATTCCACCGCTACACTCACATTCGCCTAAACTATCGTTTTGCTGTTTTTATAAAAATAATTAAAAACCATTATAAACTAATGTAAGTCTGCTCTGCTCATCCAGCACGAGTTGCAGTTGCAATCAGTGCAGCACGAATCACAGTTCATTGATCGCGTGAGGATGGCGGAGGATTCGTTGCGCAACATAGACTAAACGTCTGATCTTATCTTGTATAATGCACGCTCAGCACCGCTGCTATAGACCCCTTATCAGCCGACGTCAGTTACGTCACGACGCTAGCTGGAGGCAAAACAAACGGAAAACTGCAGGCGGCTAATACAAACCAGCACAGATTCGGCTACATAATAAGGAGCTTAAATTATTATTATTATTGTTAAATGTCATCTGGATGTGTTGTTGGGTGCAAGAATCAATGAAAAATGAGTGTGCTGTATCTGGAATTTTTATTTCTCGAAAATATTCACATCATTAACATTGCACGTACTGTCACTGTTTACATTGTCGTCTTCTCGGCGCTGGCTCGGCAGAACTGCGGATCGTACATACAAGTCTTGTACGTGACCATTCAGCACATAGTTATAGGCATCTAAAGATTGATATGCCCTCAGTTTCTCTTTACGCTCGGTTTCTCTATCAGGTAGGTGTAGAAGTCAGGCCACTCAACCGGAGGTAGCGTTAATCCTGTCAGATCGTCCATTGAGTGAGCGTGTACGGGTCAGCCGTAAAACGTTTTTTACGTCTGGTTCCGTCCGTTAAAATTAACTTTTGCAAATAAAAATCGCGGTCCTGGACACCGAGTGACCTTGCACATTAAGATAAACCCGGATTTTCTCCAGTCATTGTTAAAAAACAAGCTAACAAAACTTGCAAAATAATGTTGAGGAAGCGGCCAGAGGGATGGTTCTGCAGCCAACTAAGCTCCGCCCACAGAAAAAACGTCACCATGTTTACCAACTGATAAGGGGTCTATACACAGAGTACGCACGATCACTATAGTGAAAGTAAAACACAAGCTCGCTGATGTGCATTGCGCACAAATTAGGCCGCGAACATTACAATCGTCCGTCTCCCAATACCCATCTCTGGACTGTTTATTTGCGGCTATCGTCTCAGTTTGCACTTCGAATATTGAGAGAGTACTGTAATGTCTTAAAGACAACAGACAAGGGAGGCTCTGTTTCTGAACTTATAATCGGAACGCAAGAACAACTGTGGAGACAAACACCAGGCTCGTTTCTCTACCGGTCTTTCCCAAACTCACCGCATTAACCCTATAACTGCCGGTCCAAAATAAAACAGCAATTTCAAAACAATTATAAAGAGTCTGTGCGCTAACTTTGATTATGGTTGCATTTGCACTTATTGTTTGCACTTAATAAGACTTCTAGAGTTCAGTTAGGAGGTCACACACAGCCTCAATCAGAAGTTCTGAAAGCTCTTAAATGTACAGTAAGGTCTGAAGAGACTAATGTGAAATCATACAGGAGAAAAGCCAGTCATTAAAAACCTTTTATTATTAAAAGGTTATATTGTTTTCTTTCAATGCATTTGATAATTCATACTCCTAATGCATGTCATTTCAAGTCTACTTAATAAGATTATTAGTTAAACATTGCAAAATGCACCTGCATACTTTTCCAGTCATGAATTTTGTCATTGAGGATTTCTGTAAAATTGTGCAAAAATCTCGTCTCGTTCTCGTGAACCCAATCTCGTGTGTCTCGTCTCGTGAGATAAGCGTCTCGTTACACCCCTATCTGTGAGGCTTGTCTACTGTTTTTCAGTTCATTTTTTGAGACGCACTTTTGAGACCATGAAAGCGCGTCCTGTTCGTTTTCTTTTATTTTACAAAAGCACAACGTTTTCTTGTGAATTTACACATAAAAGTAGTTGTGACTGATGTATTATTCTTTTCTGTATGACCAGAAATTATGGAGTAATTTCAGTTGCGAGTAATGGCACTGGCGCCGTCATGCAGTGCGCGCTCCACACTCACAAACACATGCGTTTAACAATAGCGAACATGTATCTAGGTTAACGTTAGAGCGAGTAAATTAACAAATCAATAGGTTAACAAATCAAATTCTGTTGCATTTTCTTGCGCCAGTTTGAAAAGGGCGGCTGAAACACTATATGAAACCCTATACAGCTAAAGGCTGTAACAACATTAGGTATTACATTAACATTAGCTCAATGATATATAGGGAATTTGAATAATTAATCATGAATATGATTAATATATTGCATATTACAGTTAAAATATCGAATTTGAAAATAGATAGATTGTACATATGAATGATCAATCACAACAAGTTATAATTCCTCATTCATATATCAATGGTCCCTTTCCAAATCGATTATATGAGATAACCTTTAATGGAATTAATTTAGCTATCAAACCGTTTGTCCAGCAAACGGCCGTAAGATTAACTTATCAACTTCTCAACAAGGTTATCCCTTCTTATCAACTTCTCAACAAGGTTATCCCTTCTTATAAACTCCAAGAAATATCAATCTTCTGGCCGTGAACATTAATTTTCCTGTGTTTATAAAATTAAACTACTCAAAGTAGTCAATAATAAAAGCTTTTGTAGCTAGGATCAAACATTTCATTGACTTTGTAAAATGAGCATCTCAAAATCAATCAAGAATATGGTTTTAATAAAATGAAACTACGGATACAGAATTCTACATTTAAACATGGGGTACAGTAAGTAAAACTAATAAGACAAACGAATAACAAACTGGAGTGAGAGAGAGAGATTGAGTGAGAGAGAGAGATTGAGTGAGAGAGAGAGAGATTGAGAGAGAGATGGCAGTATGGCAAAAATCACAGACAGAATGAACCTTGAGAGACACTAAGGAATGAAATCACATTAAAAGTTCCATAAAACTAATACTTGCACAATGGTTCTCTTTGAGTTGCTGAGGAAAGCCGCGTCTTGCGTGTGTGTGTGTCCTTAAGAGCGGGTGCGTGCTTTCTCGTCTCTTCCGGGCGAGTGCGGTCGCGGTAGGTTCAAAAAGTCTCTTTAAGATTGAAGTGGCCGATTTCGTTCATTTCACTGAAACTGAACGTAAGAAAAAGTCCGAAGACGAAAATAAAGAAAGATTAAAGAGAAAGAAGAAACACGGTGTGAAGCTCCCTAAGGAGCCATGGTACCGGAAACCTCTCACAGGGAAAAAGCTCTCTGAGGAACTTCATGGGGGTCAGTCTTTTTATGGAAAGACTGGGTCACGCCCCTGTCAGAGAATCTGACGATGTAAGTTTAATGTTCAAAGTTCGTGTTGTGTGCGTAACTGTGTGTACGTGATTGTCCTTCCGAATTCATTCGGAGTCACATGTCCTTTCGGTCACATGTAGTAAACAGGTCATTCTTTTGTTTATTCATTAGAGAAAAACGCTGCGTGGCAAAATCAGAGTCAATGATTTGATCAAGTCCCAAACACCATTCCTTTGATTTGTCAATCACAGTAAGACAGAGCTGTGTTTGATTAACTAGCTTCCAGTGATTTACTCAAGAAGAAATGAGCTGTGTTAGCAGATCAGGATTTTGCTGATTCCAAACATCTGCCAGACACCCTGCCAATGTCGTTACAGTCCCCCTTTTCGTCGGATGACGTCCCTGTGTGGACATCATCGGACGACAATCATCACGACGGCTGATGGCAGGTGACTCATGATGGTAGGATATCAGGTGGACCAGGCTGGTAAGGCGGCAGGTGGAGCTAAGAGCTTAGGATTCAGCTCGCTGCGGTTGGGCGTGGTCTCTGACTTGGCACCCCCTTTCCGGGGATTCCGTCTGAACCCTTCAGCCACAGCTTTCGTGAGCTTGACTGTATCGCATCTCGTTGAGTCTTCTTTGCAGAGTGAAGGCCAAACCTAGTGTCAGAGTGTGGCCGATTACCGTAGAGATGCACCGCGCAAAGTCATTCAGTGGCATGTTGAGAGGGGTACCTCTCCGGGCTGTCTGGGCTTGAGTCTCTTGGTGATGGGGGTCGGCTATTTCTGGGTCGCCGGCTGCCTTCCCAGAATCTTTCAGAGCGCTCGCTCTGGTGCCTTGAACGAGCACCATCACGGTTGTGCTGCCCTCTGCTGGCCTGGAATGGTCTTGACTCTCTGTAAACTGGGCTATGGTGTTGTGGGGTGCCCTCTAGAGGCAGCTCTGAGTAGTGTTCAGAGACAGAGTAGATTGTGGGGTTTTTCAAAGTCTTTTCGGACACAGTCTTTTGCTTGGTGTACGCTTTGTGGGCCAATTCTCTTAGCTGTTGGGTAGACATGCTACGGGGACAGGCCAGGATGCCTAGGTGATGACTCACTGTGGGGTGCAGATTTCAGAGAAACAAAGTTCTGAAGTTGGAATCATCCTCCATGCCGGGCTGATTCTGGGCTCCGAAGTAGGCTTGCCGGAGTCTGGCGTAGTAGGTCTGTGTGGGCTCCATTCGGGCCTGCTTGAGGTCCATGGCTGTGATTAGTCCGTGGTCTGATTCTGGATCAGAGAATTCCTTAATGAAGGCCTGCCGCAACTGCTGGTAGTCCGACTTGACTGTCTCTGGTTGACGGTCGAGGAAGCTGCGCGCATCACGACTAGACGTGATTCTGAGCAGGTACAATCTGTCCCACGGTGTTACGTTGGGTACAGTGTGCAAGTGAAAGTCTATGTCTTGCAGGTAGGCGTGCACATCATGGCCTCCTGCAGGGTTTGGAGTGAACATGGGGATGTTTCGGGCCAGTTTGTCAAGTTCTTTGGGGGCCATGCCGTGGTTAGCGGCAGGGGTTCTCTGGTAGCTGGCTGGTGACATACTGAACAGTGGGCTTTCAACCCCCTTTTCAACCTTGAGTTTGTGGCTGAAAGGTGCGGACTGGCTGGTAAGGGGAAATTTTGTGGTGTGTGTTTCCCCTTCCCGGTCATGCTGCAGTCTATAAGAGTGTTTCAACTCTCTGTGAAGAAGGTCAAGCTCGTCTTTGAGATCGTGTCTCTGTTGAGTGAGATTATGGATTTCAGCTCGGGCCGTGTGTAAGTGTTTTTCAAAGGCCTTTGCCTTAGTGTCTTTCTCTTTTAGTTCATTCTTTGCTCTCTCTAGGAGAGCCTCACCACGTCGGAGTTTCTTGTCGAGTTCCTCTCTGGTTTCTTTCTCTGACTGTTCTCTTTCGTCTGTCTCTAGACGAAGGTTTTCCAGGGCATTTTGAAGTCTTTCTACTTCTTCCTGTAGCTCTGGGTTTGCTGCATACTCTGTCCCACGCTGGTCGTGGGTCTCGCGGAGTAGCTGATCTAGACGACTCTGGGTTCGGGCCTGATCCTTCCGGGCCTCCTCCACTTGAAACTTAAGCGCTGCTGCTTGCTGCTCCAGGTCGATGTTGCTCCGTTCGCTGAGCCTTGCCTGGGCAAAGAGGTTGTGTGCGATGCTTCCGACGATTCTGGCCCAGTCTTTGTGTTTGTAGCTCTGGGTTGGATCGTGGGCCGTCAGTCTGTCCAAGTCGGCGTCCCACTGCTCTTGGCTCGGGGGCTCTGAGTCACCGGCATCCTGGGGCAGGAAGGTGGTTGTCATGGCTCTCAACCACGTCTCGAGGTTGTCCCAGTGGGATGCGGGACTGGATGCACGGGACATACTGGCTCACTGTGGACGAGAGAAACACAGCACACCCACAAAGAGGCCAAAATGCAAGTTTTGTTCTAAGATTAACGAATTATGCTAATACGGGCTATGCCGTCTATGAGAATTTTGGCTAACTGATGCAGACAGTTAGATTGGGACAATTTGCTCAGGTAGGCGCAGGGCCTAAATAAAGATTTTGACAGGGCGTCAGCCTAGTGGGTCACGTGGTGACGCTAGCTGCTCGGTGGTTGATCTGTTATCTAGCTCTCCTTGGTGTCTCTCGTAGGTTCTGTCTCTAGGTGAAATGAAAAACAAATCACAACAGAATTGAAAAGAGAGAAAAGAGAGTTGAGTGAACTGACTTAGCGGGAGGCGGCCATTAGGTGTCGGAGTTCCTTCAATGGCTGGGCTGGGATTTAATTTAAGTTTTAATTCAAATTTTGTTTGAACCAAACTCAAAGTAAATGTACCAGTCAAAATCAGGAAAATTGTCTAACACGAAATAATATTCGCACAAGCAAAGCTGTGAATGCAAATAATTATTGAGAATTTAGATTGGCTAATTCACTGGTCATGTGGAATTTAGCAGTAAGAGAGCATTATCTGAAACGGCCACGAGATGGCGTAATTGCGCTCATGCGGGCTGAAGTCAGAAGGCGGGGCGTAATTTGAGACTTCTAACCGCCCTCTAGTGTTTAGTCAGCGAAATTACGACCACTTTTTACTGTGATTCAATAGCTAAGAGCGTTCAGCTCGCGTCACGCGCTGATTTTCTGGAATAACTCACAAATAAACGAACAAAGGTTTTAGGACCTTTGCGGTGCTAAATGGCACGAGCGTGTAGCAGGATTTCTTCGCTGCAAAAACACCCAAATGTGAACAACAGGAATTTTCCGTCTGTTGGTTCGACTCCCATACACATTAAAAATATAGCACTTATTCAAAATGTATTAGGTTTAGATTGGTTAGCTAAGCCAATTTCAGACCAGGAGTTTATCGTTTTCTAACGACTATAATATCGGGCCTTTCTACTACTGAAAAGAGGAATCTCGCTCTGATCAGATTTACGTCTCGCACTAAAAAAGAGATTTCTTCGTCTTTAATAGGCGGTTTTATTAAAAATATTAAAATGTCAGGCCTTTCTACTACTGAAAAGAGGAATCTCGCTCTGATCAGATTTACGTCTCGCACTAAAAAAGAGATTTCTTCGTCTTTAATAGGCGGTTTTATTAAACATATTAAAATGTCAGGCCTTTCTACTACTGAAAAGAGGAATCTCGCTCTGATCAGATTTACGTCTCGCACTAAAAAAGAGATTTCTTCGTCTTTAATAGGCGGTTTTATTAAAAATACTAAAATGTATCACCTGCAGAGGGATTTCTGCATCTCTTAACAGGACATTTGTAATATTAATACTGTGTTGTACTGAGCATTTAACAGTGATAAAAAATGTCTATGCATATTTTAGCAGCTGTTCAAATGTAACGTTACTACTGACTGACATCGGCTTTTTGCCTCAGTCCGTTAGGAGTGAGTTCGCGTTTTGCGACTTCTCACAATTTCATCATTTCAAAACGCGTGTGCACAAAATTATTAATAACCATATAAACAGATTGAAACTGAATTTGCTCATTAAACAAAGTTTGAAATGCGTCGCGTTCTCCACCAAACTGTAACAACATTAGGTATTACATTAACATTAGCTCAATGATATATAGGGAATTTGAATAATTAATCATGAATATGATTAATATATTGCATATTACAGTTAAAATATCGAATTTGAAAATAGATAGATTGTACATATGAATGATCAATCACAACAAGTTATAATTCCTCATTCATATATCAATGGTCCCTTTCCAAATCGATTATATGAGATAACCTTTAATGGAATTAATTTAGCTATCAAACCGTTTGTCCAGCAAACGGCCGTAAGATTAACTTATCAACTTCTCAACAAGGTTATCCCTTCTTATAAACTCCAAGAAATATCAATCTTCTGGCCGTGAACATTAATTTTCCTGTGTTTATAAAATTAAACTACTCAAAGTAGTCAATAATAAAAGCTTTTGTAGCTAGGATCAAACATTTCATTGACTTTGTAAAATGAGCATCTCAAAATCAATCAAGAATATGGTTTTAATAAAATGAAACTACGGATACAGAATTCTACATTTAAACATGGGGTACAGTAAGTAAAACTAATAAGACAAACGAATAACAAACTGGAGTGAGAGAGAGAGATTGAGTGAGAGAGAGAGATTGAGTGAGAGAGAGAGAGATTGAGAGAGAGATGGCAGTATGGCAAAAATCACAGACAGAATGAACCTTGAGAGACACTAAGGAATGAAATCACATTAAAAGTTCCATAAAACTAATACTTGCACAATGGTTCTCTTTGAGTTGCTGAGGAAAGCCGCGTCTTGCGTGTGTGTGTGTCCTTAAGAGCGGGTGCGTGCTTTCTCGTCTCTTCCGGGCGAGTGCGGTCGCGGTAGGTTCAAAAAGTCTCTTTAAGATTGAAGTGGCCGATTTCGTTCATTTCACTGAAACTGAACGTAAGAAAAAGTCCGAAGACGAAAATAAAGAAAGATTAAAGAAAAAGAAGAAACACGGTGTGAAGCTCCCTAAGGAGCCATGGTACCGGAAACCTCTCACAGGGAAAAAGCTCTCTGAGGAACTTCATGGGGGTCAGTCTTTTTATGGAAAGACTGGGTCACGCCCCTGTCAGAGAATCTGACGATGTAAGTTTAATGTTCAAAGTTCGTGTTGTGTGCGTAACTGTGTGTACGTGATTGTCCTTCCGAATTCATTCGGAGTCACATGTCCTTTCGGTCACATGTAGTAAACAGGTCATTCTTTTGTTTATTCATTAGAGAAAAACGCTGCGTGGCAAAATCAGAGTCAATGATTTGATCAAGTCCCAAACACCATTCCTTTGATTTGTCAATCACAGTAAGACAGAGCTGTGTTTGATTAACTAGCTTCCAGTGATTTACTCAAGAAGAAATGAGCTGTGTTAGCAGATCAGGATTTTGCTGATTCCAAACATCTGCCAGACACCCTGCCAATGTCGTTACAAGGCCTACGCTGGTGTTTTTCTTTAAATAAATTCGTTTAGGCTTTAAAATAAATATTGTTTGTGGGCTAATTTATGCCACAATAATTTATTTATTTTATTGGCAACTTATATTTTTCATTTTTGGTTTGCATTGAATACCATTTAAATTTGTATTTGATGTGTAGGCCTACTGCAATGCCATCCTCCCATAGAAAGACACGTTAAGAGCAACCTTTATTTTCTTTATAGGCCTAAAGGGTTTATATAATATGAAGAAAACGCCTAACGTGTAATTAAATGCGCTGCGTTCATATTCTGGGCTCATCTGCTTTTCTGTCGGATAGTATGGTTTACTAATAAGGCGTGTACAGCATTTGATCTCTATCACTGAAGTAAGCTATAGCCTATTAAGCCACATTAAGCTTTTTCTTTATTATAGGGTTGTCTATGGGAGGAAAACGTTTAGCCTAATGTGCAATTAAACGCAAATATGTTTGTATTCTGGGCTCACCTGCGAATATGTAGGCTACACATGCTTTATTAATAAGGTGTGTACAGAATTTGATCTTTTAACATAAACATCCATTGCGGGCTGCTATTGCTTCAGCTTTTTGAATGTATAAGTATGATAAAGACATGATTGGTTATACATTTTTTGTGGATAAAGGCATATTGTCCATGGCATGTCCTTATAAGGCCAAGAAAACGACATAGGCTAAGATCTCGTTATTACGAGAAAAATATGTCGTTTTAACGAGATGTTATGTCGTTAAAACGACATATTTTTCTCGTAATAACGAGATCTTATGTCGTTATAACGACATAAGATCTCGTTATAACGACATAAGATCTCGTTATAACGACATATTTTTTCGTAATAACGAGATCTTATGTCGTTATAACGAGATCTTATGTCGTTATAACGAGATCTTATGTCGTTATAACGACATAACATCTCGTTATTACGACATAGTTGAGTGGAAAAAATATGTATGTGGCAGCAATGCGTCACCGTAACTAATAAATGCAAGTGGAAATATTGCTTTAATTCAGCCATGTTTGAATCTGAAACTGGTTCAGAAGGAGGAAGAGCAAATTATACAGACTTGTCTAAAAGTTGATGTAGCAGAATGGTAATGCGTTTTATAAATCGCTCTCTACAATGTCAGACACATAATGATAATTGATATAATTAGCATTTTGCTTGGCTGTTATTAAAAAGCTAATAATGTGTAGCTAATGTTACAATGTTCCCTTTCATCTTCCAGGGAGTTAGACCGCTGCTTTAAACATCATAGAAAGTCAGTGGAAAAAGTAATCCACTCGTTATATATTACACACCTCATTTTTCTGTCCCTTCCTAAAGGCATTATTTTGCTCAATGTGTTAATGCCCACCGAGCAAAAGAATAGATCACGTTACCTACAGTCAAATAGGGCAGTCCAGACTAACTAATGTTTCTGTTAACGGGTGAAGATCCTCCATGATGCCCTCGTGCCAGAATCCATTATCACTGAAGCATATTTTGATTGACTCAACTGAAATAGTAAATCTACGATAAAATTGGAAAACTTTTTTGTTTTTTTAGCCAGGATAGCTGGCATGGCTTTAGACTAACATAAGAATAATAGGAAATGCCCCGTCCCGCACTTTGACAGAATTCACGTTGACATACTCTGCAATGGTGTTGACTGAACACAAGTTTTGTCTTAAAGTAATAGGCTTTTACACCACATAGGCTTATAAACTTTAACTTGATTTTTTTTTTTTTCACCACAGGGTGTCTAAAAATATTGTACACTGTGGGGTTTTCTTATGAATTTGTACAATACAATTTTTCCACGGTCTGCTTGCGCCCCACTGAGGTTTTGGGATGGGATTGGGGTAGTCCATGCATGCTTCATGCACAATCTTAATTTTCATACAAATGAATACTAAATTGCCAATTCAACGTTACATTCACATGATATCAGGTTACTCTATTTGTTTTTACAGGTTTCACAGAAGTTTCAGCTACATGCTTTGACATTCTCTGTTGATCTTGGAAATGGTAAGACTTTTAATGTGACAACTGTAGCCAATAAATGGTCAAAATTAATCCAACACTTTAGGCATTAATATTATAATTTACAGTGTGAGAAATGGATATTTGCTGATTATGTTTAACAGTATAAAATTGGTGATTATGCTCGTGTTCACTAATTTCCACTGTCTTAACGAAATGGCCAATATCGACCGATACAGAAATTCTCTCAGCCTTAAGCAATATGATGCAAATATATTGTGCATTTAAGGTGCTACATTTCTTATGTAATCACATTCTGTCCTGATTTGTGACCTCAACAGGGAGCATTTTCAGGGATTCCAAGTCTAATCTATCTCTGTGGGAGGCATCTTTTGGGAGCTCATACTTGTGCAGGAAAGAGCAGAGTTACAACATCTCCGACAAGCTTACCGTCAACACGTTCGAGCTACAAGTGCAGCCCTTCGCAGTCCAGAAGAACATGTTTGGCACAGGTATGCATTTGTGCGCGTTTTGTAACTCTAAAGAATGAAGCTGAGCTAATTGCCTCATCGGAGGTTATTAGTCCAGTTATGTATTTTATAGGTGTATGTGTCCTTTAGTGCTGTAACTTATCAGATACTTTTCCACTCCCACTACAGCTCACTCTCAGTTTCAATGTGCATTGCTTTTCAGAGTGGTGTGTGACCACTGGAAAACCAAAGCAGTTCTGTGTCAATCTTTCACTTGTTGGTGTGAATTTTGAAATGCAGGCACTGCAATCTGATAAACCCATTGGGTCTCATTCACTTGTAATTGCATAGATTATTTCTTTGTACGCACAGGAGAACTTCTCACGAAAAAGTTTTGCAAAAATTTGCAACCCATTTGTACGCACATCTAGCCTGGGTTTCCCCAAAACTGCCTTACCGCAGCGCGATTCAATTCACGCTGAAAGGCAGTCTGGATACCATGGCCAGATTTTTCGCCTCATTTAGGGAACCAATCACAGAACGGGATCACAGAACGGGGAGGGAACAGCAAGACGATGACGACATATGTTGGCTATGAGCATTTGATAGACATTCTTAGCACCCAATAAACAGCGCCGGGCATTCGTAAACCACGCCTCAAATACGAGAAAATGTACATGTGGTTCCCAGACCCAAGTCTCAACGAGAATTGGGTCTGGCGTTAGCCAGGCTAACGCACATCCTCATTCTGATGTATGTGAATTAAGCTTTTAAATGAGTGGGTACGTTCACATATTTAGTCTCATTAGCCGTGTGTGTGTGTGTGTGTGTGTGTGTGTGTGGTATTCAGAATCCTTGCAGCTTTTCTTACTTGACTGTATATGATGGAATTGTATTATAGTTTTACATGTGGATTATATAATCCAATAAATGCAACATACTTCAATATAATTAGTAATTTTAGGAAGAAATATATCTTACTCTATACGGCCTTATAATCGTATTAAGTGCTTTTTGCATACGCGTTTAGTTAAAATATTTTTCTGTAAATTTAGAGTAATTGATACCTTTTTGGTAAATCGTGTTTTAAGATATTCGTACGCACATTTCTCACATTTATGCGTATGCTTTGTGAATGAGACTCACTGTTCCTGTGATCATATCAGAATGGTTGTGACTAGCTACACCAAGATAACATAGTAAGAAGGATGTATGTGAAATTTACTTGACTTAAACACAAAGATGAATGACATTGACAGAGGTCTGTAAAATCAGTCCTGATAGATGCAAGTTACTTTTTGTACGCTCACGGTGAGGAAAGGATATTTTTAAGTATCTCACCAAGGCACCAATTTGAAGTTAAAAGCTTTTCTATTTTAAAGTGTAGTTTATTCCTGTGGTGGCACACCATCCTTCAGAAGTAATTTTAATATACTGATTTGCTGCTCAAACATTATACATTTTCTTTTTTCTCTTCTAATAACAAATGCTTAATTGTACACCTATCTATAAGGTCTCAAAGAAATGTCCCACTATTACCAGATCAAGTGTCTTTTTTTTTTTTTTAAATGTCTGAAGTGTTGAGAATATCTGCAGTGGTATTAATGAGAAGATGGCAGCTTCATATGTTCATTCATGTTCTCTTTGTCTGCAGCCCATGAATGTGCAATGGATGACACCAGCCTCTTAATCCCAATCATTGTTGGTGCCGCTCTGGCTGGTTTGATTCTCATTGTTGTGATTGCATACGTGATTGGTCGACGAAGGACCTATGTTGGATATCAGACATTGTAATTCAACGGAATCAAATCCTGAGTGTTTTAAGGGACGCGCAATCTGTTCCTGGACCATTGTAAATATTGTGGGTTTTTGTGCAATCTCAATTGGCAACTGACTCAGGGCCACAGGAGGCAAAACAATGTTTGTCCTTTATAATAATCCACTGGCCCTTAAACTGCATCACATTAAAATCTGAAGATACAGTGGCACTCCAGGACCAGAGCTCCCTTTGTGAATAAATTTTGTGCGTGCAATCTATCCCCCCCCCCCAAATAAGTACATGGTCTTGTTTTTCTCTGTTCTAAGTCGTAGTACCATGCTATACAAAATATTCATATGCAAGAACAATTTTGTGGCCAATTTAAAATTTCATTGCTCCATATCAGACCCTGCACTTGCTTCTATTTGACATTCCTTTAATTTTGTTCATTTGAATAGTTTAGCTCATTTATTTATGTGCTCATCATTACTGTACAACAGCTTTAAACTGAAACAGTGTTTTATTCACCTGTCTTGTAGCATTTTGGTTAAATATTAAAGTACTTCCAGAAACGGCTTGTTACTCTGCACTATAGTGACTGCACAACTGACTTTTATTGAGATCATGTGCTTTTGCAATGTGTTGGGCATCTTATATTTTCGAGTGTCTGTGAGGGAGATTGCTACACTGAGAAAACATCTAAAAATGCTGGATGGCCTTTTCGAACAACTGAAATTCTAGAACAGAAGAACAAATGCTTCAATGTTTAAACTTCATGACAAGCATTTTAAAAACAAACCATTTTAATAAGTAGGCCTGGTGTTTTTTGCATATAAATGCTGTTTCTATATAGTTTTTGGTAATGTATTTTGGGGTTTAAAAAGGGAAGAAAAGTTCTAAATTAAAAATCTTGGTAGCTTTTACCTTAACTTTGAATTATTTACAGCTACTATAATCTAAAAGACATATGCTGCTTTTTGCTAATACTACTGTGAATTGTATTTGCTACAAGAAATTTTTGCACCAGCTTGAACCCTTTTTGGTAGTGGCTTTTTTTTTTTCACCTCCCCCTCCATGGTAATTTTTACATGGCTTGTCTTGGTTTTCAGTTGCTGAGCCTTTTCACAAGTTAATTTTGCTTTCTCTTATGTTTATTTTATCACATAATGGCTCTAGGTTTCACAGTTTGGTTTGTTTTCCCTCTTTCAGTTGTGATTGAATTTTTCTAATGTTTTGCTCCTAATTTAGTCTATGCAGCGCACACACAGAATCTTGTAAATGTTTTTCACAATGGCCAGGATAAATTAAACCAACTGGTTACTGGTAATTTTGTGCCTTGCTTGATGAAATGACTTTTGCTTGCCATCCTATCACTTATCAATAACTTTTAAAATCAAATCAATCTATATTTGTCTTTTTTCTGAGCATACTTTTGTGACCGTTTTCTGCCAGCAAACTTGTAAAAGGGATTCCATATCTGACTACCCTACAATTGTGTGATTCATGGTTTTGCAATGGAAATGGCTGTTTTAATCGGCTTTTAGCTGCAATAAATGGAAAGACAATTGTGTATACATTAAAACTGGTGTGGGCCATCTTTTCACCCTTTAACACAAACATGCAAATGTCAAAGAATTTGATTCAATTGCACTTTAAAACATAATGGCTGCGTTTTTCCCTTACTCATTCTTTTTATTTTCAGCTGAGGATTGCAAAGCAGATGAGCCTGATAACTTCATTGTCCCTATAGCGGTGGGAGTTGCCCTGGCTGTCCTCATTGTTATTGTCTTACTGGCCTATCTGATTGGAAGAAAGAGAAGTCAAACCGCTGGCTATGAGCAATTTAATTCATAATAATCAATGTCAAGTGTCCATGCAAGTGCTGACAAATCTTGCAGAAATTCAGGAATCAATTATTTCAGTATTTTTTTTGTGCACATTAAAAATTATTTTGAAGTGATTTGTATTATATGAACTTGTATTTTCTTGACAATACATTTTATAACATGATCTGGTGATTTGTAAGGTAGGCCTGAATGGCATAATAGTACCTATTCTGCATCGCTCTGACTGAATTGTTAGTACTGTTGTGAATAAAATCAGCGGTAGTATGTCACTTACCACCCCTTTCTCTCTCCCCTTTTCTCCCAGCGGAGGAATGCTTTCTGGATTCTGATTTGAGTTTTCTCGTGCCCATTGCTGTGGGTGTGGCTCTCAGCTTCCTAATCATCCTAGTGCTTATCTCTTACCTGATTGGCGCCGGAAGAGTCGCACTGGTTACCAGTCTGTATAACTCAAGCTGCTGCCATCTTACCTCTAACCCCGGCTTGTCCTTTTCCACTTATTTTCGCTTCTCCTCCTCCCTCTTCTGGTCCTGTTGGCTTCTCCTTTACCCTGCAAACTGCTCAACCCTCACTTGCCGGTGCTAACTGCTGACACCACAGTTTTTACCATGTCTGATTGCTTAATTTAATTTCCTGTGTACGATTTAACCTTTTTATGAATTATGTGGTATATTTCTGCTTAATCACACTCGAAGCAATGTCAACTGGCATGATTCATTTGTTTAGTGTAAGCACTGGCTGTCTAAATAACCTGGCATTGTGCTGTATGTTAAATGCATGAAGAAAAAAAGATGATTTCTCTGATTATGGGAGCTTTTTCTTGCTCTAAGGATGCTCAGTTGCTGTGACTTAAATTCATGTGAACTATTATGAATGATGCAATTTTAGAATTAGGAATCCCTTGATTATTAACCATTGAATGTAAATGCCCAATTAGTTCTCTAATTGTAATCTTGCGGGGGTTTTGTTTATGGCCAAAATTAGGGGTGAAAAGTATACTGGCACATTTTCTTAATCAGCAGAGCTAATAAGTCACACTCTTGCACTTAGCACATTGTATTATAAAGGGACACTTTTTTTTTTTTACATTTACCAGCATTTTGTTGATTTTGTGCTTTTGTTGATTCATTAGGCCCCTCTCAGGGAATGTTGGAAATGTTAAAATAGGCCTGTTCGTACATGGGTTTGTGAATATAGGTGGTCATTTATCTAGAAACACACATACAATGTACCAAATACAGTTTCTAAGACCAAAGCTACAGTTTCCAGTGCATCTTCAGTCTAATTCCTTCTCAGCATAGTGAAAATGTTAATGTGTCCAGACCATTTCATGGATAAACTTTTATTTTCCTTTCCTGCCCAAAGGTTGCTGTTAAAACAAACACAATTAAACACAGAATATCATTGTTGTACTATAATGTGCCTTTAGTTGCATTTTCTTTTATATTGGACCTCTGTCAAGTTAAAAATGTTGGTTCAAGTTTCAGAGTGGGAAAAAAAATCAATAAAATAGCTTTTTTGTTTTTGTACAGCATTTTCTTCCTCCGTTTGTTCCCTTACTTGCTCTCAGATTTAATTAAATAAACATTTCTCAAAGTGTTAGACCTGATATAAGCAAGTGTAGTTTTACATGGTTTACATGACTTTTACAGTCATCTCCAAGTTTCCCCTGATGGACTTCGATCAGCAGTGTTGCTATAAAAGTTACTGGTGTCATAAATGAATCTCTTACTGGAATCGTAGAAGCGTCTCTCTGACTAGCATATTACAGCAAGAACTGCTTATCAGATGCACATGACCGCATGGAAGATTGTATGTGGTGCTGATGTTTTTGTTTGTATGATTTATGGGTTCAACATTTTGTCATATCCTACAAAAAGGATCATCACATGCAATTTATCATAAGACGCATTGTTTGCAAAACACATCACAACTGACGTTACTTTAAAAGAGAATGGAAAAGTGAGCAGAAAGGTTTGATTCCGGTTAATTCTCATCCATCTTTATTGTTTATGCTAGAACATGAGTGCGTTTAAAAACATGAGCTGGAAAATCTTTGTCAGCCAGTGGATATTTCATTGTATATACTGAATAACAAAGATGTGCAGTAACCAATTTCCATCTCACTATTACACTGCTTTTACCATGTCAATATATTCAAATACAATTAATAAATAATACTGTTGAAATCCTTCTTACAGGTAACTGAGCAGATATTTTCACTCAGATGAATTATGTGAAATACTCTATTTCGTTTTTAAGAAGTGTTGGTTGCATGCTCGACAAAAGAAAGATCAACTTGTATTTAATTATGAAGCTCTGAAAATGATGAAATGGGATTTCAGTCAAATACATTTGCCTCTGGAATCAAAAAAAAATCCAAAAATGTACAGTTTCAGTTATTAATTCTAAACCACATCTGATTTTTATTCCATTAAATGAGCAAGTAAAAAGATAATGTTATGTTTTTTTTCTGCCTTTTTTTTTTCGTCCAGAGGGGGAATATAATGGAGACGGTGACTTAATGGAGAAAAAAATAAAAAATAAAGTTTTTTAATGTGTTATATACACACTGAATTACCAAAATAACAATATAAGTTTTAATACATGTTAATTCTATAATCTACACTGATCTAGAGATTTGTTTTGCCTACTTCTCACTGTAGACTGTTCGTTTGAGTGATTATGCCTCAGTAGCTATAATGGTGACCTATGAATTTGGACATCTTTTCATATTTTTATTTTATCCAATAAAGTAACAAAGGCAGGTGTGAGTCTCTAGTGGCTGGGTACTGAATGTTACGTTACTGAATGTGATCTATAAACCTCAGTCTTTGCTTACTGGGAAATCCCTTGTTTGAAAAAGTAGTGAAGTAACACAGTTCTGACACAAATAGCACAGTGGCTGCCGGAGGCATAATCAGAGGGCTAATGGGTAAAGACAGCACCCAGTGTGCTATTTCATTCATTATAACATACTCTGAGAATTTTCATTTCAATTTCTCTACGTCTACTGCGATCCTACGCCCCCACTTGTAAAGTGAAAGACACGCTACCCAGGAAACGGTCGGTTGCCGAATCGTTGATGATGCCCTTGCCGTTTAGTTTGCATTGAACATGTAGTTGGGTCTCGGACTGGACTCCAGAAAAGCGCACAGCCACCAATGGGGAAGAGTAGTTTACCTGTTTGTAGAAATGGTGAAAAATACTATGAAATTCTATTGATGTCAGTGTAGATGATTTTTAGGGATTCTGAGATTTGAAATGGGATCACTTACATGTCTCAGTTTCCCATAATAGGGATAGTACCGCAAGTTGAAGACATTGTTTGGAAAGAACTCGACATCTCCGAGTACTTCAGTTGACCCTTTCTGGAAAATTATTGGAGAAGAACCAAAATTGTCACTGTTTAATGACATACTGCAAAAAAATTGGGTTATGTAATGTATTAAATAGTTATTGTATAACTTATACAGTATAAATGGATTATGCTAGTCATTAATTATTACCTTTACTCCACATGTAACGTTTACTGGAGTGCCTTGACCAGGCAGATACCCGAGAATCTGTCAGAAAACAGTCAAGCGTTTTACATACCACTTAACTAGCTATTGAGACTGGACTGATTACATTATAAACTTCAGGATGTGTTCATTTAGTCATCGCTTGTATTAACCACAAGATGGCACTAGAGTTTTATTTATTCAGTTTTTTTTTGGGGGGGGGGGGGGGGGGGGGTTCTTTGTTCTACCACCAAAATAATTTTTGTATAGTACTATTATACACACTATTATAATCTCACCCGATTCATTTTGACGATGATGCAGGGTTTTCCCTTAGAGTATCCGAAATCTTTGTCATGCGTGCCGGAGCATTCGCCCAGCATGGACCTCTTAAACTGACATGCCTTGCGCTCGGCACTCTCCTCTAAGTCGTCCTGCATGAAATACGTATTTCCTTCACATGGAATGTTCCGCCTCTCCTGCACTTTATCATCATAGGCTGGATATGGCCATGGCGGGAAACGATAATAAAAGACATGGAAGAGAAAAATAGAGAGAGAGAGAGAACATAAATTAACCAAACAATGGCTGAGGCCCAGCCTGGCCTCTACAACTTACAGGCCAGCACAAAAAGTGGGGCCCTGGCAGATCTGAACAGTTACACTGAGTGAATAAAAGGGTTTCCCTCCTTGTCAGTATTTCTATTTCTATAGACAGCAGGACTTGTTAAACAGTGTGCTGGGACGATTTGAATCTGTGCCCGCTGAACAGAAAACGTAACTTCCCCATTAAATTAGTTGTTGAACTAGTTCTCTCATGCAGGACTTACGTTTCAAATGGGCTTCCAGTGCTTTCGCATACTTCCTCCACGATTTTTGGTCAGATGCGTTGAAAGCAATGTCAAACCCATGAGCAACATGTTCTACATGAGGTGACATTGTCAAACCTGCCAGGAGACAGAGAAGATAGTATTAGAATTTTGTTTATGTACTTTTAATAATAGTATAAAATAATAAAATAATGATTGAAATAATGAATAATGATTTTTATTTTAAATGTAAAAAAAAAAGTATTAATTTCCAAACAAGTGCAATTTTAAATAATCCATCCATCTATTCTCCAAATTTAAATTATATACATATTAAATAATTTCTATTAAAAATAAATTAAATAAAAAAATTATTTTATATATACATTGTTTACATTTCCAAACATTACTTTTGTCATTAATTGTAATAATCCAGTGAGATTTTTGTATGCACAAGGAGTCTGACAACAGCCGGTATGATCCACACTGAGATCTGATCTCACCACCATGAATCCGTCTGTGATTACATGAAGAAACGGAGACACACTAAATCCAAAATAACTGCAGAAATGTCTCCAAGACACTTGAAGAAACTGACCTGCAAAGCTACCTGAAAAACTATGTTCAAGTGTACCTGGACAAAAGCTGTTTTAAACACAAAGGGTGGTCACACGAAATATTGATTTGATTTAGTTATAGAAGTTAATTGATAAATAAAATCTATTTATAATATTATTTTTGAAAGTATCGTCAATTTACAGCATTTACAGCAAGTGCCTAAAACTTTTCACAGTACTGTAGCTTTGACTTCAAGCGTTTTGGAGACATTTCTGCAGTTCTGTTGGATATAGTCTGTTTTAGTTTTTTCAGTTTCTTCATGTAATCACAGACGGACTCATGATGGTGAGATCAGATCTCAGTGTGGATCATACCGGCTGTTGTCAGACTTCTTGTGCATACAAAAATCTCACTGGATTATTATAGGCCTAATTAATGACAAAAGTAATGTTTGGAAATGTAAACTGATAATTCCTACTGATATACTACAGCAAAATATATAAATAACAGGCTTAAAACCATTTTTGGGTGAAAATATTAACGTGCCTAGGACTTGCACAGTAGTACTGTACATACTTTTTGAAAGAATGCAGATTTTTCTAACCTGGAGGCATCACCCTGTCATTGTAGGTGGGAGTATATGGACTAATCGACCACATCAAGCAGCACATACAACCAGCAAACATGGCCGCGAGGAAAATGTATAATGCTGAGTAGAAGAGCAGAATAAGGCCTGAAAAAAAGATGAATAAGCAAGATTTCATTGAGGAAACCCCTTGTATGTATTTATTAAAATAACTGATTCACATATCGAGGAATTGCATAAATAGAATGTGAGATCAGGTTAACACATTTTGTCATAAAATAATTTCTTTTAATCAACTGACCATTCCAATACACTAAACTTTTCCATTTGTTAGTAATAATTTTTTCCAGAACCTTTCCGTTGTAGAAGAGTTCAAGACTGAATGAAACTTTGAGAGTTAAAAAAAAAAAGACGAAGCGCAACCATTGTCTTTAATTTTCAATTAAGACTCCATTAACAGCTGATCGAATGGACCAGGTCGTCAAACGGGGCGGCTTTTGCTGTGCAGGCAATTTTGCAGGGACTATCTGCAGCCCCCAGCACAAAGGCCTTTCTGTTTGAGCCTAGTGAAAATTCTCCCAGCTGTCCTTTCACTCAGGAACACAGTGAACCTCCGGTTGCCATCATAGTGACGGTCTTTTGCAGCCATACAGAGCCACAGCCAGCTCCAAGGAGCCCGATCACCCCATTCTGGCATTGTGAGGCCTCTGCACTCTCCTTTCATGGGACACGCATCACAGCACTCCAGCAGCCCCCCCCCTGCTCCAAGGAAGACTACGACTGTTTATTTAATCCACCTCAAGCACATTCCCCATCATATCATGTCCATCTAAAGCGTGGTTTGATGTTGCATTACATCCACACTCAATACGAGGGCATTGGTGCATTGACATTTACTTCTGCTATCCCCAGGACACGTTCATACTGCTGTTTAAAGTACTCGTCCCAATGGGAATTCGCTGTGTTGCTCGGCAACCGGACGTTTAGCTGCAGCGATTGGCCGCCCTGTCATCATCGGACTTCTTCAGGAAATGCTCACTGCCAAAAAAGTTCTGAGCTCGGACACATACAAAAAACACTACATGTTAAATTGCGGCGTAGATTTGATAGCGTGTTGGAGGAGATCTGGAGGTCAAGGGGGCTTTGGGAAAGAGGGAGAGGAAAGCACGGTAGGGGTAAATGGAATGTGATCCCGGGCCAGCAAAGGGACTGTGACATTCGCTCTCCCACTGAGGACCATTCCCCAGGCAGTCTGTTTTTGTCAAGATGTCTCTAAGCTATTCTGTGCACCTAAGTAAACAGTAAGCTTGGACATGCACACACACATGCACCCTCAGTGACAGCGTGCACGCACACACACAGCACCACACACACACACACACTTTCTGTCTGAGCGAGCAGAAGCACACTTCGTCCCCCCTTCATCACCACAACTCATTCCCACTACAAATAACTCCACTAAACATGGAAAATAATGAGCAAAAACAATAAGCAATGGTCTCACTTGCCTTTGCTTCGACGGCCAGACAGAACTTCACTAATTGAAGATTTTGTTTACAGTCCAAGTGCAATTTAGATGCACTCCCTCACCCACAGACAAATACCCTCTGTTTTGCCATTAAAACAGGTATCTCATTGTGTACATTCAAATACAATTTTGTCTCATTACTCACTCCAGCTCTTCCCCGAGCGGCCCATAAACTCCTTCGTTTCGGCGTTCCACAGGTACGTTTTTAGGTCGTCGATTTTCTCATGCAGCGTCCTCTTGGGTTTTGGCTTGGGCTTCCATTTCTCAAAGTTAAGGTCATCCTGCTCCAGAGGCTGATGTTCTACCAGTCCTTCCTGTTCCACTTCCATGGCCTCAGCTAGTTCGTGTTTATGAAGTGATCCTGCACGCTAAAGATAACATGGAAAATTGAAAAATAGTATTCACAAATACGTTTCTGAATCAAAAAAGTTCCCTGCAACAAGCATTAAACGTAAAAACTCACTTTAATGTGGATAATATTGTCTGATGCTCTTAAAAAAGACCAGGAGACAAATATTTATCTTCAAAACAGTTAAAAGCAAGTGTAGGATCTCATTCAGTGTGAATGAAAGAAGTTTCAGAATCCCATTGATCTATGAGAGGCAGAAGAAGACCCACACACTCACTGACCCATGTTGGGAGATCTAACCTCTCACAGCTGCACAAGATCGGCAGGGTCACTCTTCAGCCAGATGTTACACACTCGTTCTCAATATCAGGACACACATAAAATACACTTTAAAAACTGGTGAAAAATACTTTTGCAGCATTTATTAATATAGGTTCATGTTAATGTCTACATTGGGAAATTTTTCAATATCATTGCATTGTGAACGAATATGAAATAATGATATCTAATATAATTTAATCAAACTGCCTACATTAGATTACATCAATAATAATCACTTTTTAACAGTTCAGGTGTAAACAGCTCTTAAAGGGATAGTTCACCCAATAATTACAATTCTGACATCATTTACTTACCTCAACTTCCATAGTATTTTTTTTATGGAAGTCAATGGGCTCCATCAACTGTTTGGTTCTCGACATTCTTCAAAATATCTTCTTTTGTGTTCAGCAGAAGAAAGAAATTCATACAGGTTTGGAACAACTTGAGGAGTAAATGATGACAGAATAAAAAAAAATTGGTGAGCTATCCCTTTAAGGTGCCAGAGGTATTTCAAATGCCTCTACAATATATCAAATACTTATAGTATAGGCTAATGATGAATAATTGCCAGTGTAAATTTACCTAAATAGTGATAAACAGGTGAAACGCTTTTGGTGACACTCGACGGTCACTTTCTGTACTAAAAATGAATTTTAAAAATGATACAAAAGAAAATGACCTACAAAACCGCGTTATCTAGGTTCTATAATGTTTACTAGGCTATTTTATATTGTAGGTTATAGAGCTCTAAATCCAGCAAGATATGGTCATTGCAATGCCCTCATCCCTAATCAAAAGTAACCACATTACTCTGGTGCATTGTGGTTATGGTCACTTGCCAGTTTTGAAACTTTGTCGTCCAGGAGCAGGTCCTCCGCCCCTCCCGCGGTAGAGTCGCGCTCCATGATCTCTCACTGAAGAATAAAGGTACTTGTTAAACCAATCACATATACGAGCGGTCCAAGCGTTTTACTGAGAGATTTCAGTCCACGAATTAAGTCTGCAGCCGTCAAAAGGAAGTCAAATAATTGCTCAATCTTATTTCTTCTTCTTCTTCTTCTTCTTCTTCTTCTTCTTCTTCTTCTTTTTAGTGAAGATACTATTTCGATGTCTTCAGGAAAGAAAAGGGGGGAAGGAAAACATTAATGCTCAAGTGACCCCCAAAATAATGTCTTGATGAAGGCACTGGTGTGATGTCTTCAAGTTCACTTTACGCTGGCTGAACAAACGTTAATTCTGGTAAAGAACTGGTCGTGAATTTCATTGAGTTTTCCCCTTACAACGGATGTCGGGTGTGGAGGAGCTTCTTGCTAGGAGTCGAGCATCATAGTGAATGGAGTTGAGCTGGAGAGGAAAAGTGGGGGTGGGATACAAAGTGGAGTTTTTTGGCAGAAGCTCCGTTTGGTGTTGTGTGGAATTCTGCACACGCACACCACATCTCATTGTACTGAAACAAGCTCTATGCAAAGACCCACAGCTTTATAAGTTTCTGTTCTGATCTGCATTTGCCGTTGTCAATCACTAAGTAGCCTACTGCATCAGCAACTAGTCTACATTAGAACAGTAAGGGTTAGTAGTACACTTCACTAAACAATCCCATTGACTCGCTGGGCTGTTAAACTGGAGAAAGATTAGCTATTCGCGCGCATTAAGGAGACAAACGCAAAATTGTGAAATATATGTCCCCTTTGGTCTGTGTATGCGTCAAAAGCGTAATAAATTCAGAAAGTTGTCGTCAAGCTTCATATTTGTACACAGGTCACGTTGCGCTCCCTAAACCCGCTGATTTTTTTAAACCTCAAAAGAACGCGCGTCATGGAAAATTCGGTCTTGTCTGGTTCTTTCTGCTTCTTTGGTGGAGAGCAGGTCATTTAAAGAAAGACCATCAAGGACTGAAACGACCAAATGCAATCATTTACTTTTTGACAAAACTAGGCTGGAAGAACAGAGACTAATAGGCTATATTAATGTCGCCGCGTTTTATTTCCTTACTGAAACAAGCAGGCCTTGCTGTGTTAAAAATTAAGGGTGATAGAAGCATATTCGCTTCCATTCAATTCCATTATATAGGCCTATGTATTTTACGTTACTCATCGGAGGTAGCAACAAGTATAGGCTAGGCCTAGGCTAAATAAGCAAGCACCATGAAACTGAAATCACTTAAATGCTTGGCGCAATTCCACACGTTTTGAACTCTCTCAATAAACTATCATTTTATTCATGAGAGTGTGTGTGTGTGTGAGATTCAACTATTAATATGAAGAATGGGTGAGTTATTTCTAAATAAGCCTGTTGAAGGCTATGTCAAGCTGCACGAGTGAACAAAATAAACAAAAAATGTATCAGACCTGCAACGAATTCGGGTTAATAAAATTAAATAATAGCCTAGCCTATATATAAACTTATTCAGAATTTATTGTAAAATGTACTGTAAAACCCCTCAGAAATTTTTTATTTTTAAACTTATTTGTGTTTGTTCACAAGACCAGTTGATGGAGCACTTTCATTACTTTGATATTGATTCAGGTTCAAGAGACATTCAAAGTAGTCAAGAAAGCTATAGCTACACAAAATTATTATTATTATATATAGATAGACCTATTGAATGTTCTATTGAATATTGAATTGTATTTTCATGTAGCCTATTCTGTTAGCCTACTTTTCTTTGCATGCTAGGCCTATTGCAGAGGTGGACAGCAAAGTACGTTTACTTGAGTAGCTACTACTTAAGTACCGTTTTTGAGTATCTGTACTTTACTTGAGTAGGCTATTATTTCTTATGGAAACTTTTTATTTTAACTTCACTACATTTAAAAGACAAATATTTTGCTACATTTTTACTCCACTACAATTCTGTCAAGGTCCTTAAGTAAAAGTAACGTAAGTCAGGAGATGATTTTGGTTGCTAGGGCTGCATTTTGGTTGAAAATGAAAGCCGATTTGACATCAGATTGACCTCAACATCCATTGTCGGACAGACTTTGGATTTTGGTTGGAAAATAAAGTCGGTTGACCTCAGAACCCGAATGATGTTGGTTTCTAACGTCAACCCGATTTTAATTTTCAGCCACAATACAACGTTGGAGATTAATGTCAATCTATTCTGACATCAACCTGATTTTCATTTTCAACGTTGGGTTCGGTCTTCTTCTAATAATTTTGTCATTGTTTGGAGCCACTAGTTATAATAACATAAGGCTACATATCTAATAAACTAAGCCAAATCTATCGATGGCATGCACTATTTGGGACAGCATTGGGGTCGAACCATTGACATTATTGAGTGCACTTATTCAATCTCACATTCAAATCACTGTGGAACTGTGTTCTAGAAATAAATTTGATATTGATATGAGGGTAGGTATAGGCATAGATTCAGTGGCATAAGTTAGCTACTGTACTATTAAATACAACAATGCAACAATAATAAAACAATGCATTGACATTTAATTTTTACTTTTGATTCTTCAGTAGGCCTACTTTTAAAAACAAGTACTTCTGTACTTTTACTTAAGTAAGAATCGGTCTTTACAACTTTTACTTGTAACGGAGTAATATTTGACCAACTGTACTTTTACTCAAGTAGCCTGGAAGTTGTGTATTTTGTCCAGCTCTTGTTTTTGTAATGTGCAGGTAAAATAATTATTCTTCCACGAAGAATTCTGTATGGAGATAAATATATGTAGAATTATGGCGATTTCCTCTACACAGCAGCAACTTGTTCATATAGCCTATAGGCTAACATTTTGTAGTTCTTTTGGAGTTTGATGTTTTTAATGAATAACGATTGACATAGGACTGAATCTCGAGGTATTAAAGTCTTCAGGAAACGCCGATGAGTGAGCTATAAGAGCATTTAAAAGTGAACCATGGGATTTTCTGATAAGGCTGAAATATTTTTTTTTGACAGTTTTATTAGGCTATACAAAATATTTGTATTATTGTTGGTAAATACTTAGCATTTTATTCAAACATATACATTGATGGTAGTATTGTTTATTGTGAGTGCAAATTATATTTAAGTTCTAAAAACTTTGTGAGTTTTTATTATCGTGGCTGCAATAAATTTATAAGAAACATGAAATTATTACAAACAGAAATTCATGCCTGACTTCACAGGGAACTTAAAAAGCGTGTTATGAATGCCAGTGACCACGACATGGCGTAAAGAACCTCTGAGTCTATTTTTTGAACCAGTTATCTGAAACGGACTGTTCGAAAGAACCGAATCAACATGAGTCGCACTTCCAATCACTACTGCTCCTTCCCTTCCCTACAGCGAAGGGTTCTGCCTTGCGCATGCGCAGTGCTGTGCTCCGTGCGGCGTTCTGCTGAAGGGATGAGGGCAGCAGATTCAAGAACAACAGACCCAGATGCTGATGAGAGAAGAGCGGCAAGAAAAGCGACGCATGGTGTCAGAGAATGCCACGGCAAGAAAATAGTTTCCAGTCATTAACTCAGAGGGAAGGCATCATTGTATCATTAGCTACGTTCTTGTTTTTGACTTGAAGTAATTACTGCAGCTAATGCTGCAGATCCTGACGTTACAATGCCAGCGGGGCTGAATGCGCAAGGCAGCGGTATACCTATGTCTGATGCGATGGGTAAGTACAAGGTCAATGGCATTCACTGCGTCTACAGACCTTATGGTTTCACGAAGCACAATCTATGCTTGTATTTTCGCTTAAATTTGATTAGCTACGTTTATTCATAGTAATTATTAGAACAGGCTTGCACCACAGAGAAATAAGCGTCCCCTAACCTACATTCCTACGTGTGTACGTGTCTCGGATGTCCTCAAAGAATGTCGATAGAACATTTATTGATGAAAATACATAAACATATGTGGAATATTATTTGCATGCGACCTAGTTAAAATGTATTTTGCTTAGTGATAGAAAACCCTTATATTACTTCACATAGTAGCCTACCTACATTTATCTGGGTTTCTAGGTGCCTTTGCAGCTGTAGATGTAGACATACAAGAGGTCATATGCCCAGATTGCTTTGCTTTGTATTAGCTACCCCAAAACAAACGTGTCTAAAATAAGACAATGAGTAACACAATGAGGAAGGGCATGTTGTGCTGTGGCATCTTCCAACTCCATTGTCTTTTTCAGGATCATTTAAGAGGAGGAAAAGAAAGTCCATCATAGTAACAGTAATGCTCCTAATTGTCTCCATACTCATCCTGGTCTTTGGTCTGGCCGCTACCACCAGGACACAAAACATCACTGTTGGTGGCTACTATCCAGGAGTCATTGTAAGTATGTTGCTAATGTTTATAGCTGTGTGCTGAACAGACTGCAAAACATCATATTGGTCTATAAATGGGTTTGTGATGTAAAGCACTGTGGGGAGTAAAAGGCCTCATTTTTAATTATTTTCCGCTTGGCCCACCATTATGGTGACCGTTGACCATTACCTCATTACTGTAAGGTTGAACTGAGTGAACTCATCCATTTATTATTCAACAGCAAGTATGATTATGTTCTACACTCTTGGAGAAACATGCAAGCTTAAATAAGCTACAAAATGTTTTGTACAAGTAACAGGTGTTTTCCTGGTATTCCACAGGGACTGACTGTTTTGAAATACTATATGCAAGTGACATGGCCAGATTGCATATATAGCTCTTAACTTGGCCATTGACCACACCATAAAATTAACTACTTCTTGGAGAAAGACAAAAGGCTTTGTGGCAATGGGAGATTGTATGTGGGAGCGTAATTGAGTGAGGTCATCTACCTTTAAAACTTTGAAATAGGTTCATATTTTACATAGACTTGCATCGTGACAGAGTTTCACCCTGTGATATTTTCAGCTCGGCTTCGGGTCCTTTCTGGGAATCATTGGTGCCCATTTGATAGAGAATAAGAGGCAGATGGTAAGGAGTCTTTCATTACACTGCTCATATTGGATTCTGTGCTTGTGCATTCCATCATCCAATTGACATTTTTAACCAAATGCCCACAAAAACAGCTTGTTTTTAGTCATGTCATAATGGCAGAAAGGGCTCATGGTTTTGAGCTCGAATAGCAGGGCATGTTGCAGGCCTTGTGGTGAGATGCACCCAGAAATAGCTCAGTGTAAGGGGAGGGGATAGATGTCCAGGCAGGAATGTTCAGAAGCCATTGCAGTGCAGACTGAGGGAATAGGAGGTGCCACAATCCAAATAAAGAATGCACGAGGATGGCATGGCTGGCCAGATTATAGACACACAGGAACAATTACTGCTGGGAGAGTGCGGGATAAACACTCCATCCTCATAGTGGAAGTGGTTAGAGCATATATTGTGGTCCCGAAAAATGAGATTTTGAAAACCTGACGAAAAAAACCCTGAAAATAAACAATCTTTAGTTTTTGAACATGGTGTTTCTGTACTATTTCTGCACTAATCAAATAAGCAAATTTGTAGAATTGAGCATGTCAAATCATTCTACAGACGGTCAGATGTTCAGTTCTTGTTTTCTTTAAAGAACAAGATGCTCTTTGGATAATTTTCAAATCATGCTGGAGAACATGATCATCAGATTTTCCCCAGGCTTGTGGAGTTCATGCTGCTGTCATTAAAGCAAAAGGGAGACAAACCAAATACTAAGACATGAAATGTATGACCATTTTTCATTCAACTTTTCACTCATATTGTTATTCAAATATAAATAATCTATTGTCACCAAGTCTCATGCTCACCAAAGCTAAATCTATTTGATCAAAAATAAAGTCAAAATTGTGTACCATAATTACAATTTAAAATAACTGTTTTCTATTTCATAAAACTTTAAAATGTAATATATTCTTGTGATGGCAAATCTGAATTTTCAGCATCATTACCAGTCTTCAGTGTCACATGATCCTTCAGAAATAATTCTAATATGCCTATTTGATATATTACTGAAATTATTTGATTTGAATACGCCTATTTGAAAACAATTGTGCTGCTTACTATTTTTGTTTAAATAGTAATACATTTTTCTCAGGATTATTTGATTAATAGAAAGTTCAAAAGAACCACATTTATTTCTATAAAATTTATATAGGCTATATATTTTTTTATTCATTTGGAAAAGTTTTTTCTAGGAGAGAATTCATTATTTTAAGATGGATTGATTTATGTTAGATTATATCAAGAATATATATATTTATTGATCAGATATGGGCTGCGTTTCCCGATAACGTTGTCTTTTAGCGCGCTATGAAGACTTACCCGAACCATACCTTAGAAAGCTGCTTAAGATTTTTACCTTTTTACGTGCGGCGTTACCAGGTGCTGTCCGTGGCGATGGTGCTGAATTTGTTGATTTCGATGGCTCGAGAATCAATTATTCTCTCGTGCAGGGGCTGCTTCACTGCGTTATGTGAGAAAGCGTTCTTTATAAAAGAAGCACTTCAGAAATAGTTGAAATTGCATTTATTAGGACTCATGGGATATTATAAAAAATTAATCCAAACTATAATAGCCTATATAGTCTAACCTACATATTTTAAAATGGTATCATTCAATCCATTTCAAATGTTTACGTGCTTTCTTCTCTTTCCAATTTTTGTTTGTTGAGGTTTGGAGCTGTGATGAGAATATTGTTCTTGTAAATACTTTACAGCATTTCAGTAATAAAAGTGTATAACGAACGGTGCTCGACAGTGATTCAAAAAGGTTTAAAAATGAAGTTTGAAATGATCTCTTCTGTAAACTTAGAGTTTGGGATTCGGACGGCGTTTGTCAAAATAACTGTATAATTTGGCTGGGGATTTTTACGCGGGTGGTGGGAGAAAAACACTGACATTCTGGATTTGGACAGCAATAAAATCACTGACTAACCCCTGTAAATGTTAAAAATACCGTACGACCTCATGAGAAACAATTAGCGTCCGAATAGGGCTTGTCTGGCAGTATGCCGTCTTTCATTTACCACATCTATTCACTGTATAGCTGCCATAGTTTGACCAAACTCCCCACCACAATCATTCCCTTTAAATAAACTAATTAATAAAAAAAATGTAAAAAACATAAAAAATACAATCTAACAACAATCAGTGTAATGGCAATTTTATTCTTTGCATGAAAACACTTGAATTATATTGAACACTGGGTGTATTGCAACTGTCAAAAGTGATAAGGTATAGCTAAGAGTGGTCCAGAACAAACTTACGAACGTATTACTTACAGAAGGTATGCTTAACTAAGAACGTTTTGGGGAACACGTATTAATGATAAGGTAGCCTAGCTTAAGATAGCCTAACTTAAGAACGACGTAGTTAGGAAGGTTTTCGGGAAACGCAGCCCTGGGCAAATTAAATGTGTTAAGTTGTCCTGTATTATACAAAGCCTCAAGACAGACGCCTCTGCAAAGTGCTTTAGATTACAGGCAGAATGGTGTGACTGGTATCTAAATGGCTGTTTGTGAAAAGGCAGATAAATCAGTGAAGTTAAGTGGCACTAAGGAAAAATCCAAGCAGACCCTCTCCTTGTCCCATAATATACACATCTACAAGATCTTAGACAAACCACTTCAATATCTATCCACAGTATAAGGAAATCGTAGATAGTAGTGCCCAGGTGTGAATGCAGGTGCATTGAGCTACTACAGCAGGTGAATAGGTTGACATTGCTGTTGTGCTTACAGCTGGTGGCCTCCATTGTCTTCATCAGCTTCGGTGTGGTGGCAGCCTTCTGTTGTGCTATAGTGGATGGCGTTTTTGCTGCAAGACATATAGTACGTGCTTCCACACCATTTTATTTAAAATGCATTTCTTCAGATAAACATTGCAGTGAAAGCTCTGTCATGACATACTGATGTTTTTGTTTCAAAGGACCTCAGACCTGTATATGCTGGTCGATGTGAATATTACTCCAGTGGGACTGCTTTTGATTTAGATGTGAGTCACCAACCTGAGAGAAGTACTTTCACCAACTTACAAGCATCTGAATGAGGGTTATGTACTAGTGTAGTGGGATCCCATTTAGAAAACACATCTGTCTTGCAGGTCCACTGTCAAACTGCATCTCGGGTCTCCTGTACCCTGCGTGTGAAGAGCAACACCTGCTACTGCTGCGACCTTTACAACTGTGGCAAGTATGTGTGTGTGAGCGAGTCCCATTTAAATACATCCCTCCTAGAATATTTTCTCCAAACAAGCGGATTTATTAAAAAAACAACAACTATGCTTTGTTTTACCTTGGTTAAGTTCTGGTTTATATTTGCTTGTATGGTGTGTGTGCTTCTATCCCTGAAATTCAGCTCTGTTCGAAAGAACATTTGTGTTTATTTTTGTTTCAGAGAGCATCCTCTTATGGGACTTCAGAATAAAGATGTTTTGAAAAAATTTAGGAAATCCTCCATGATTTGGAAGTAGGTCTTTCCACTTTTAGCCCCTTAATGACATTGACAGCCCATTATTTGTTGTTGGTAAAGTACTAAGTGTGGCTGCATACAGTCGCTGTACTTTATGTACAGTTACTTGACTGATGAAATGAAAGGAACAAAGATTCAGTGTTCTCTGGTTCCTGTTTCACAGGTGAGGAGAGACAGCAATACTTTAGGTTTACATGTAAAGAGTCTTTGATGACAGTGAGCTTAAAGAAGAAGATTGGATATATTTATCCATTTCATGCTCTTCTTAAGAGTGATGTGCACTGGTATGCAGTTGGTTTTGTTCTATTCTTTTGCATGAGTCACTGTTCTGTCATGCTTTACCTCTTTTGTTGCTCTGCTTCTCACCAATATGTGTCTTATTTATTTCTTGAATGTCTTGTTAATACGTTTCTTCTCCTCACCATCTCAGTCGAGTGGAGTTGCGAGGAGGGTACCATGAGTACACAGAGGTGCGGAGCTGCCAGGATGTTGTGCATCTTTACCACCTGCTGTGGTCTGCTACTATCCTCAACATCATAGCTCTGTTTCTGGGCATCATCACCGCCGCAGTGCTGGGGGGCTTCAAGGATATGGTGAGATTGAAATGCAGTGCAAACAACTTATATACACTATATTGTCAAAAGTATTGGAACATAAATCTTAATTATTATGCGTTTCCGTGGCTGAGCAGCTGCATGCAAGCCTCGCATCACCAAGGACAATGCCAAGTGTCAGATGGAGTGGTGTAAAGCACGCCACCAATGGACTCTAGAGCAGTGGAAACATGTTCTGTGGAGTGACTAATTACGCTTCTCTGTTTGAGTTTGGTGGGTGCCAGGAGAAGGCTATCTGCCTGACTGCATTGTGCCAACTGTAAAGATTGGTGGAGAAGAGATATTGGCTGTTTTTCAGGGGTTGGGTTAGGCTGATGACTTCCACTGAAGGTAAATCTTTATTGCTTCAGCATACCAAGACTTTTTGCGCAATGCTATGCTTCCAGCATTGTGGGAAGGCTCTTGTCTACCCCAGCATGACTGTGCCCAGTGCATAAAGAAAGGTCCATAATTTGGTGTAGAATAACTGGCCCGCACAGAGCCCTGACCTTAACCCCATCCAACACCTTTGGGATGAACTGGAACGGAGATTGCGAGCTAGGCCTTCTCAGTTCATCAGCACCATCAGTACATCAGTCCAACATCAATACCTTACCTCACAAACTCTCTACTGGATGAATAGGCAAACCTTTCCTTCAGAAACACTCGAAAATCTTGTGGAAAGCCTTCCCAGACGAGTGAAAGCTGTTATAGCTGCAAAGGGGGATCAACTCCATATTAATGTCTATTTAGAATGCAATGTCATTAAAGTCCCTGTTGGTGTAATGGTCAGTTATCCCAATACTTTTGTCCATATAGTATGGCATTTTGTATGATTTCTGAGAAGCTGTGACATTCATTGAGCCTCTGTTTTTTGAAGATGCCAACAGCAGCACCAGATTCCTGTGAGCCAGAACCTCTCCCTATTCCTCCACCCCGGGAGACTCCTGGCCCCACCACCTCCAACAACTCTTTTTACAACAGTGCCCCCTGCTTACCTCCATACACTGCCTATGACCTTCAGGTAATCGCATTCACTTTGAGCTGGCAGCGTGGCAGCGTATTTCATGCTTTAGTGGGCATATATATATATATATATATATATATACACACAATTGTATTTATTATGCCTGTCAGTTATCAAGTCTACTTAGTGCAATTAATTATTTTTACATTTTTATATAATTTTATGCAAATAACCAATGTATATAATATTTATTAAAGGTTTTTTTCAAAAATGAAAAAAAAAAAAATCATAATTTACTCACCCTCATGTCGTTCCAAACCCGTACAACTTTTGTTAATCTTCGAAACACATAGATGTTTTTGATGAAATCTGAGAGTTTTCGCCCTCCGTTGAAAGCTACGCAACTATCGGTTTGACACTTCAAAAAGTTCATAAAGAGATCGTAAAACTAATTCATATGAATTGAGCGGATTAGTCCAAATATTCTGAAGAGGCTTGATCGTTTTTTTTTACAGTTGACGGAGAGCCTTATAGATTTTACTTGATATGTTTTGAGTATGTATAATAAGAACATGTCATCTGCTAATGTGTCTTTACAGGGTGCCAGCTTGTTTCCTGACTCTTCTGGTCTGTCTGATGATTCCCAGTCTGGAGCCAGTCACATATGGCCAAATATGATCCCACCTCGTTATTCTCCTCCTTATTACCCACCTGATGAGAAGCCCCCGCCATACAGCCCCTAAGGGACCAGTCCGAGGAAGACATTTTCCTGCCAAGAGAGAACTGGCATTGGGTATTTTTGGATATTAGTGTACCACCTCATTGAACAATCATTGTTCTGAATGAACAACCTTTGCAGAAGAGGCTCACCTGTGCGGCAGGTTAAGTATAGAGAGACTATACAAGTATAGAGAGACTACAGTCAGTGTTGACCACAGGCATTCATCACCAAACAGCAAATGTAATATGCAACATTAAACCCATACAAGATTCTCTCAATTCAACAAACATTATGTGTAAAATATTCATGTTATATAGCCTCAATCAAAGAGGACTATAACAACTAGCCTGACTATGAGATCAAGACTGTTCACAGATAAGCCTTAAAATGTGTGTCCGCTTCCTGTACAGCTTCACCTGGTTCGCTGTCTCTTCCTCTTATAAGTAACCTCTGTGGGTCTCCTACATGTGATTTCTCTGAGTAAGTCCATAATGTGACCCAGTGTTTTGCCTCGCCTCTGCTCGGCACGAGGATGAGTCTCGTATCTTATCTTGCAATTGATTTGCACTTTATTGTCTCTAGAATTTACTGTATTCACACAATTCTACGTAATTACTTGAGTTATTTGTAACTGTTTCAGGCAGCTAGATTGTAAAGAACATTTTTTAGGCTGAATCTTATTTTTTGTTCTGAGTGCTTCATTAGGATCAAAGATCTAACCTGTAATATGTGGTGTTTCTTTTGCAATACATCAAGCACACAATCATGTCACAAATTCAAATAATCTTTCATGACAAAAAATATCCTTTAATAAGCTCTTACAAGAATGGGAGGACTTTCAAAACCTGTACTTCTCACATTCATCTGCCGCCCACTTTTGTGCTGCCGCCGTCGTTTCTGTCTAGAAATGACAGGACTTAACGAATGTAAAAAAGGAGTAACCATTGTATAAATGTACATGGATCTAAACTACAAAATGTCTCTCCACATTGCAAATATGATATCAGTGTGTGTGTGTGTGTGTGCAATGCTGTACATGTTGTACATAAACCGAACAATCGAGCCGCCTTCTCGTAATTGAGTCCTTAGACTCATAGTGTTTTTTTTTCATCTGTTTGTGTTCACTGTGAGTGTCAATTCAATACATTGTACTTTATGTGCTTGATTTATATCAATAACTTTGCCCTTTACTGAAGTGAGTAGAGATATTACAACAAACTCAACTATTTTATGACTTCCGGGTTGATGTTTAAGTGCAACTGGTGATTATTCTACAGCCACATGCTATAAAGTAAGATCTTTGCCTCAATTGCTCATGTTACATGAAAGCATTGTTTACCTTTGATGTTAAAATCTTAAAATGATTTTTTTTTTGCTTCTTATCACACATGCATTTCCAAATATATACACCGGCATTTGACCATTGAATCCATTTTATCCCGCATCGTGTGGAACCTGCACAGTACAGATTATAATCATGAACTAGTGCTTTATGATCGTCGACATCTGATATAATAGAGGCAGGAATGCTTATATCAGTGACTGGTGGTTATCATACTGGAAAATATTAATCTATTTCATGATGCTCTTATAAATAAAAGAAATACATGTGTATGTTCTTCAAAGTTTTATTTCATTCTATCACACTAAGACCTAATAATAAATAGTTTACAAAAGAGAAGAAACTGTTAAAAGGAAGGCCTTTAGTACCTACTATTATGTACAATACATGATTATGGTGTTAGAGCACTAGTTCTGACTGAAGGAATCTCATTGTATTCACAGATTCTTCTCACAGCCCACAAAGCTAAATAATTATAAAACTATGCTGAAAAAATAATTGTAAAAAGTATATATATGTATATAAAAAATATTCAACTGAAAAAGAGAGGTCCTTTGTATTACCAACATTACATCTTGTTTCTCTAGACATGCCCGGGCGAGGGATGAATATTTCTCTTCAGGTCCCAATGTTCATTATGTAATATAAATAAACAACCTCAAAACATAATTAATGGACAGATGACATAAACATTTTATATATTTACTCCATCCTTCTTAAAAACCGCTGACAATCAACAAAAACTATAAATACAAACATTCAAACCATTTCTTACCGCAGAACCAGACCCTGCCATTAACACTGATCTATCTAATACCAAACAATTATATAAAAACTACAATAATAAGCCGACAAGACAATTCAATGTTAGCATGATCTTTCAAATGAAACTAAAAATGAAAAGAATAATTGGATACACTTTATTTTAAGGTGACGAAGTTACATTGTACTAAATTGTACTTAAATAAGTACTGAGTACTATTATGGTTAGGGTTAGTTACTTGTAATTAAGCATAAATACTGTTATTACAATAGTAAGTACATGTAGTAACATGTAACTACGTCACCTTAAAATAAAGTGTTACAGAATAATTTAGTGATACATTTGATTTTGGAATTATGATGTATGTAACACTGCCAAAAAGCATTTACACATTAAACCGTGAGAAAATAATAACTGTAATAAATTGCAACAGTCTGTACTTGAACCTCTACTAATTATATCCAACATGGTTGTACTGTCCAGAACATAAAAGGGAACAGGTTAGCGCAACACAGATTTAATGCTGTACATAAAATATGTATCATCTACTTTGTCATATTATCTGACGAAGAATTATTACGATTCCATAATGGACTGTGAAACTGAACTGTAATCCAGTGCTAAGTAACAAATGATTCGAAATATACATTAAAGCACCTTAAAACAATTTTCAGTTGATGGATACCGAAGCTGAGTTTCCAGAGAACCACTCAAATTTAAACACGAACAAATGAACAAGGCACCTAAGCCAGAGGAGTGAACAAGCTTGCTCAGTACGTCTCTGGTATAACAAACTCAAATTCGTTTGTTTCTGCACTTATTTGGTCGACAGGCCGTGGTCCTGGTCGAACGTGAGCCATTGGCCTGTTTTGTGCTCCGGATTCAAAGATGTCATCCCAGCTCAGTGCTTTGCTTTGGCCCGATGGAAGTGGCTGGTTGGTAAATTGCTCTTTGTCGGGGTTTACATGTTGGACAATCCCATCTTCATTGATCACCGGAATCCCCCCCGACTCCTCGGACACAAAGGAATATGGTTTGAACTGCAACGTTTTACAAGGCAGCAGACGATACAAGTTGTTGCAAGAGTCATCTTTCTCTTTCCTTCCTGAAGGATCTTGGTTGTGCATTTGCTTGCAGTGGGTGGACAAAATCTGATAATTGAGAAACATTTCACTGCACAGTAAACACTGGTATCGTCTTTCACCTGTGTGCGTGATTTCATGTTTGGTTCGGTACTCGGCCAGGGCAAAAACCTTGCTGCAGTAATGGCACGGATACTTTCGTTCCCACGAGTGAGTGTTAAAGTGCCGCCTGAGGCTCGTCAGGCACACATAGGGACGCTTGCACACAATGCACACGTAAAAGGTCTTTCCATCCATGATAAGTTCATAGTGATCCTCCTGATCAGCTTCGATTTTTTCTTTCTTTGAGGCGAGTTATCGCTCATGTCGGGAGAATCGTGCGGCATTTGCGATTTCCTACCGGGAGCCACTCCCTCCCCGGCATCCTCTTTTACTGGAACGATGTCGTAGGTGTTTTCACCAATGTTGGCATATACTTTACAACCCGGCGATAGCGAGTCGATTTCCGAGGCTTTGTCTAACGTTATGGTCTTTTTCGCAGACACTGCTGGGACCATGTTTATTGCAGGTTTTGATCCATTATTGGTGCTATATGTGGGCCTTACGTCCGACAGTCTGATTTTTCCGGGATGATCGGGCGATAGCTCTAGAAGGACCTTTTTCTTTTGGACACCAAGTATTTCGTTGTTGTCTAGAGGCAGCGAGGTGCTATGCGCGTCTGAAGAGAGGCTGTTCACGCAAGATGGGGTTGTGGGCTCACTGTGTGAGCTCGTTTTTACTGGTGAAGTGAGAATACTGCTACTGGTTTCTGGGTTCGAGAGGAGGACGACATCTGGTTGGGGCTCACGGTTATTTTGAAGAGGTGTATTTCTTTCAGAAGGAATCTTGTCATTACCAACTTGGGCTGTTGAATCTTTAGAGGCAATTCCTTCCTTGTTTGTGGCATTTTGTTTTTTAGCCTCTGGTCCTCCTTCTGTGTCATTATTATCAGATATCTTGGACTTTTGAGCTTGCGGGGCCTCTGTTTTTGAGACAAAAAGAACATCATCGTCCGAGTCCATTTCCTTTTCTGCATTACCACCTGTCATGTTGAACTCTTCAGCAGACAGCGAGAAAGTCTCAGTAATAATTGGCATATTCTCGGCTCCAGTCTCATTTTTCTCAGAGGAATTGACACAGTTGTTGTCACTTTCTTTAGATAGGCCGGGTAATCCCTTGACTTGTGCGAGAGGCGTTGCTAAATTGGCTATGAAAGTCACGCCTAAAGTTTTACCAGTGTTGATGAGATCCTCAAGTCTATCAGATCGAACCCTGTAGATTTTTGAAGTGTACATGTAGTTCAAAATCACATCGAATATGTCTGCCTTGATGAAGTTCAGCTCTATAACTGTTCCAGCAACGGTGAGAAGTTGGCGTAAATAGGTACTCGAGGCAGACAGCACACATTTGTGTGCCTTGAACTTGCGGTCTTGCACGATTATGGTGATGTCACAGAATAAACCACTGTGTCGCTCATCATTGATGGACTTCAGCAGTGATGCTGGATACTGAGTGTCCGCTGCAGATATTAGCTTTAGTTTCGACATGCCTGTGAGGAAAAGGGTATAATAAAATTTAATGTACTTTAATTTAACAATTTGAAAAGATTAGTATTAATAACAAATTAAATATATTATAAAACATTTTAAAATGTAATTAAATTAACTATGCAAAGCATTCTAGATAGTGCTGTCAAGTATGCAAGAGATATACTCTTAGACACATTTCAGCTGTCTGGCAATGGAAAAGAAATCATATTTTCATAAATATTTTTTTCTCAGATTGTTATGTCGTTATAAACATAGTTTAAAAGTTCGATAGAACTATGTTTTGTTTCTAAATTCACGGCAGCATAATGTGGAAGCTGCAAAAGCACGAGAATCGAAGGCAGGCTAGCTGGCTAATTGTACAACAAAAGACAAGCATAAAGACATGCGGCTTGAAAAGTAATATGAAACTAATGCTTTTGACTAGTTTGACGTGATTAAACAAAAATATTGTTCCTGTGAGCCCACAGCTTTTTGATGATAACACTCAGAACTGGTAGGACACCGGTGGGCAGCGGTCAGTGTGAAACAAAAACAAATGGCTCAATCAATGCAACCTCCTTCCTGGTTTGGCGGCAGCGCGCGGCCTATCTGTCTATGTGATGCAGAACAACGCGTATGTAGCTAAAATAAGATTAATTAAAGTTTTATTCTCCCACAATCTCGGGATTAAATTCTCAAAATCATATACCTGCAAAGCGATCAGTTAAAATCCACGATTCCCTTTGCTGAGAAACAATAATGACAGAGTCGGTTGCCTTGGACAACACAACGGAGCTCGAGTTCCTTGTGTGAGATGAACGAGTCTCGCGCGATCGCCTCCACCAGCCGACAGGAGTCGCGCGCGACAGTCTGCCACAACATACGCGTGATGAATGTTAATGAGACAAGGCAAGAAGATTTTTCTTAAACTTTATTTGTATTTATATTATACAAGTACAAATATACAAATGCACCAGGAGAACAAATACATGACGCAATAATATAGAGAAGATAGATTACAATGCAAAATAGGGAGAATTTCATATATTTGAAAAGCTTTAGTTTTACATTGTCGTTTCAGGGATTTTCTTTCCGTATTTGAAAAGGTTTCCATATCATTTTTTTCAGGTTAGTGTAATCCAAGAGTTTTTTACCAGTCTCATTTTGTAAATAAAATAACCAAGTATGTATGCTTATGTTTTCGGTTTTGAGTCTGTAGAAAGGTACTATATAAAATAATCATATTATTAGTATTATATAATAATAATAATAATAATAATAATAATAATTAAAGCTGCTAGCAGCATTTAGCGGTGTTCAAGCATTTAAGACAGTTAAGCTCAAAAGCATCAAAAGATATTAAGGTTCATGTAGCAAGCATTTAACCACTGACATAATAGATGGAATAGACCATGTTTTAGCATGATTTACTATGATATACCACATTTAGTGTGATTTTTCATGATTTACCATCAGTCTAGCATGATTTACCATCGTTTACCATGATTTGTCATAGTTTACCTTGATTTACCATGTTGTAGGATGATTTACCATGATATACCACACTGCTAGCATGATTTACCATGATACACCATGTTTTTGCTCCAAATCGAAATCCGAGATATACATCTTGTCCGTCTTGAGCCAGGGGTCACAGTGGTGTAAAAAGCTAAGTCAAACGGTCTAGGAGTTATGAGCAATTTAGTACTTTTGGTTGCTGTAGCGCCACCTATGGGCCAAACGGGGTCATACTCTGATAGGTTGTCCCCATATTTGAGGCCTACCATCTGGCCGAGTTTCAAGTCTCTAGGCCTTACGGTTTGGGCTGCACGATGCGTTTTAGGTTTTTTTTTCCAAATAGCAAATACAATAGGTTTTCAGCACTAAAGTGCTTGAACACCTAATAATTGTAATAACTGAAAGGTACAAAGTGCTTTATTGACAATAAAGTATGGCTTACATAGTGTGTAAACGTTTTATTACAGTATTAACAATATCAGAGTTGTTGCAGTATATAGATTGGTCAGGTTGTTTAATGGGATTGTTTAATTTGCACCAGGCGTATATCTCTCAGTAACTATCAGCTATTGAGTCAAAAGTCCAAATCACAAAACTGCTTATTCTAGCAGCAGTTTCAAGGTTACAAAAACCTTGTTCTTATATTAAAATAATTTTATTCAAACTAAAATTCCCAGTGAACAGAATAAAACAGCATAGATAAACGTTCTGACACTGATGTCAGGTGCTTAAAAAATATGGAGAACACAGGTCTGTTAATTGTTTTCACAAAATAAATATTTTTTCACATGTAGCTAAGCTTCCATCCTATCAAATACACTATAATGTAACCCATATATATATATATATATATATATATATATATATATATATATATATATATATATATATATATATATATATATATATATATATATATATATATGGGTTACATTATAGTGTATTTGATAGGATGGAAGCTCAGCTACATGTGAAAAAATATTTATTTTTATTTATTTATTTATTATATTATTTAATATTTATTTTTTAGTGAAATAATATATGGGTCACAGTCATCATACTTGCAAGGACAATTTATTAAATCAACATGCATTTCCCAGTACATTAAAGGGAGATTGGAGAGTGGAGCGCCATTTTGTCCAGATGCGCACCTTCCAGATCTCCAGGGGGCGATATTGCGTTTGTCTTCTCACAATTCTTCATGATAGAAGAATTTAGCGTAACGGAAACGTAAACACAAGCAGTAATGCAACGACGCTATTTTGGTCCCATGGCCCGCGTTTAAGTTGTTTACAGGTTTCGTGGTGAGTCTTAACACAACCATAATTTATATAAATTTACACTTTTTGTCTCAGTAGTTAACGAACTTGAAATCGCAGTTCGCTGATCTACGTTAGCTAGAATAGCTTTGCTAACGTTAGTTCTTGGTGAACTGCGACATTACAACAAAATGTAATTAACACGACGTTTTTGACCTAACTTTATATGATAAAGTAAAACTTAATTTAACACGTTAAAGTTAATAAGACAGATTATAGTAATGCCCGAGCTGGACGTAAAATATTCAGGCCCCGTGAGCCCGAAGAGACGCCGAGACAGCCGCTCACCGGAGAACCGAGTGCTGAAGAATCACAGAAACGACCACGAAGACGAGCACAAATTGCGATACATCGATAAAGAGAGGAACAGAAACCGGTTTCGATTTGGCGGTTCTCGCAGTCGCTCGAGATCAAGGGAAAGAGATCGAATAAATTGGTCAGATCAGAGAGACAGAGAACACGGTGCTGGATCAAGATCCGATTACTATGACAAGAGAGACGATGTCCAACGACAGAGACAAGACGCCTTCATCGCAAGGTTAGACACATATGTTCTCTACACTTGTGCAAGAAATTGTTTGTAGTAACATACAAAGGCGGTGGCATTTATTCTCCTTCTGTCTTTTCTATTAAGGCGCCTGCAGGAACGCGAGAGAATTGGTGAACTGGGATGTCCTGAGGTCTGGGGATATTCTCCAAGAGTCAGAGAACCTGAGTGAGTATACCACATGTGTCATTACTCACTGTCTATACTGTTTTAATATCTGTGTCATTATGCATTATAGGTGTCAATCAATCAAATGAGTTATGATGACTCAATGCAACACAAAACAAATGTAGAATTTTTTTTTAAGATGCACCTTTATTTTGACAGTTATGCTAGCCACATCTGTATGGGATTAATATCCTGCCAGGATTCAAAACTGAAAATAAAGTTTTGAAAGGTTGAAACTAAGTGTTCAAAAACTCAAAATCTTACAAAAAAAGTTTTGCAAGATCGAAAAATAAGATTTGCAAGCTTGCAAAATGTAAAAAAAATTAAAAATATTTCTGCAAATATTATGTTGTTTTTGATATTTCCTTCTTCTGAACTGCAACATTTTTTTTACGATGTTGTGCAAACAATTTTTCAGAGTTTCAAATTTGTCAGTGTTCTCCCACTGTATTAGTTTGTTTTCCAGGTTTGAAACCTTGTAAATGGTGATCTGAAAACTGGTGTGCGAATGTGTGCAAAAACGTTTTGAAACTCTGAAAACAGAGTTTTGCAGGCTTGCAAAGTGGTAAAAATTTTTTAAATCTCTGCAAACATAATTTTGTTTTTGAGTTTTCCTTCTTCAGAAGTGCAACACTCTTTTTTAGGGTGTTGTGCAATCATTTTTTCAGAGTTTCGAATTTGTCAGTGTTCTCCCAATGTATTAGTTTGTTTTCCAGATTTGAAACCTTGTAAATGGTGATCTGAAAACTGGTGTGCGAATAGGTGAAAAAAAGTTTTGAAACTCTGAAAACTGAGGTTCGAAAGGGCGAAACTTATTACATTACATTACATGTGCACTCTTATTGCAGACTATTTTTTCAGACCCGAGTTTACAACACCCACTTTGCGGAGATACGCCCACACAGTTGCGAGCTTGCGACTTACGTGATTGGTGGCAGCGTTGTCACGCAGCTCTGCTCTGAAACTCTGAAACTCAGACTGAGCGAAAATGAAGCTTCGCAACCTCGCAACCTAAAAAAAAAAAAGCCTGGAGGGAGGGCCTTCTGCTCTTGGCCAATGATTTGCTGTCTGCTGACGTACAGTCCAATCACAAGTATTTACTGGAAAGGTGGGATTGACCGACTGCTCCGCCAATGACGAAAGCGTATGGGATGAATATAATATGGCTATTCATGCATTCTAGAAACGAGTCAATGAATGCACGCGTGTCGCCTGATCAACAATTGCACATCTTACTTGTTGCATGCGAGATACATTAATACAAAATCGAGGTTTTGTATTAACAACTATGGTTCTTGTACAAAATGCTGCACATTCATGTGATTCTGGATTTTGCACACACAAGTTGTAGCCTATTAGTTTAGTGACGCACATTTATGAATTTGTCAAATAGATGTGTAGTTGTGCCCACATTAATAACTAGCACCAGGCCTATTCATTTGTAGTTTGTTTGTGTGTGGGTTGTGAAATGCTTAAAAACCGCGAAAAGAAAGTCTCAAAATCCAAATGAATCAAATGATATTGACTCAGAAAAGACGTCAATGAATGCACGCGCGTCACCTGATCCACACATGCAAGTCTTCTTTGTTGCATGCGCAAATTATGATACACTAATACAAAAGAAAACATTTGTATTCACAAAAATGTCTCTATTTGTACAAATTGCAAATCTTGTGCGATGTCCTAAACTGCCGAGATAATAACACAAGCGTGCAGTACGACGTCCACTAACGTCCGATACGCAAACGAATGTCATTTTAACTATTCACTTTAATGAACAGTTAAAACAACTGACCTGTCCAACACTGAACTGCACGAGACCTCTGAATCGGTGTAGGCCTATAAAAAATCGGTAACACTTATAGATTAGTTAACATACAAACTGCACTTCTACAGCTAGCATTGCTAATGTTAATGTCAATATTTAGAGAGTCTGTATAGGCCCTGGCCCACTATATGTGTTGTAGCCATTAAATATGCGCATTTAGTTTCATTTTTGTTAAAATATTATAATGTTATTTTTTTTAGCCTACATCTATGCTGATTGTGAAAATTGAATAGCATGAGTAAGATATATGATATAAGATATAAGCCTATATATATATTGATACTATATTTTGATACTGCACTTTGGCCAACAGCTGTTGTTTTTTAAATATGCTCTATAAATAAATATGACTGACTGACTGACTATATTCATCCCATACGCTTTCGTCATTGGCGGAGCAGTCGGTCAATCCCACCTTTCCAGTAAATACTTGTGATTGGACTGTACGTCAGCAGACAGCAAATCATTGGCCAAGAGCAGAAGGCCCTCCCTCCAGGCTTTTTTTTTTTAGGTTGCGAGGTTGCGAAGCTTCATTTTCGCTCAGTCTGAGTTTCAGAGTTTCAGAGCAGAGCTGCGTGACAACGCTGCCACCAATCACGTAAGTCGCAAGCTCGCAACTGTGTGGGCGTATCTCCGCAAAGTGGGTGTTGTAAACTCGGGTCTGAAAAAATAGTCTGCAATAAGAGTGCACATGTAATGTAATGTAATAAGTTTCGCCCTTTCGAACCTCAGTTTTCAGAGTTTCAAAACTTTTTTTCACCTATTCGCACACCAGTTTTCAGATCACCATTTACAAGGTTTCAAATCTGGAAAACAAACTAATACATTGGGAGAACACTGACAAATTCGAAACTCTGAAAAAATGATTGCACAACACCCTAAAAAAGAGTGTTGCACTTCTGAAGAAGGAAAACTCAAAAACAAAATTATGTTTGCAGAGATTTAATTTTTTTTTACCACTTTGCAAGCCTGCAAAACTCTGTTTTCAGAGTTTCAAAACGTTTGTGCACACATTCGCACACCAGTTTTCAGATCACCATTTACAAGGTTTCAAACCTGGAAAACAAACTAATACAGTGGGAGAACACTGACAAATTTGAAACTCTGAAAAATTGTTTGCACAACATCGTAAAAAAATGTTGCAGTTCTGAAGAAGGAAATATCAAAAACAACATAATGTTTGCAGAAATATTTTTAATTTTTTTTACATTTTGCAAGCTTGCAAATCTTATTTTTCGATCTTGCAAAACTTTTTTTGTGAGATTTTGAGTTTTTGAACACTTAGTTTCAACCTTTCAAAACTTTATTTTCAGTTTTGAATCCTGGCAGGATATTAATCCCATACATCTGCACTTCATCATCACATATTTAATGCCTTTTCACAATAGCAAGAATTTAGTTAAAACCCTAAAATAGTGTATTCACTGTAATATTCGTCAAATAAGTAAGAACTTTATTAATCCCTGTAAGGGGAAACCCATTCGCCACCATTGCACATTACAGACACCACAAAGAAATAAAATAAATACTCCACGTGCCTTAACATTTTAATCTGATCTCTTGTAATAGCTCAGACGAACACACTCCTGTTGAAGAGGACGTGAAGAACAGCAGCTCTGATTCAAGTTCAGAGGGTAAATTATTTAAAATCTCATTGTTGCACAATGCTTTTTTGCATTATAACATGTTTATTGAACGTGACCTGGAAGTTGTTGAATAAATCATCTAAATGTCTGATTTCATGCCCACAGAGGAAAAGAAGAAAAAGAAAAAGAAGAAGAAGAAGAAATCAAAGAAGAGAAAAAACAAGAAGCACTCAGAGGACAGCGAGTCAGAAAGTGATTCGGAAGGTTTGGGGCATACGCTTTTGTTCTAAAACGTGTTATTCTTATGATATGTAAGATTATATTAAATGTTTTCTTGCTTGTTTTGCAGAAGAGATGAAAAAGAAGAAAAAAAAGAAGAAAAGTAAAAAGTAAGAATCGTGTTTTCATTTGTAGTACGTGTCTTGGACTAAATCAGCAATCAAAATCAGCATTTTATACAGTAGCATGATTTTGTCCTCACAGGAAGAAGTCAAAGAAGAAGAAGGCAAAGAAGAATCACAAGGAGTCCAGTAGCTCTAGCAGTGAACATTCAGAGGAAGAAGAAGAAGAGGATGTCAATGAAATCTCATGGGTGGAGAAGACTGGTGTTGGAGAAAATGTTGTTGGACCTGAAGCTCCTCTCACTCACCTGTCCCAAGATGATAAACCTTTAGAGTAAGCATTTGATAACTCCTTCACTTTGTTGCTTAATTATAACAGTCGCTGTTTTTATATCACGTTTGATCCTGAATATTTCTGCCCTATAATTTTTTTCCCATAGTTTTGGCCACGCTTTGCTACCAGGTGAAGGTGCTGCCATGGCAGAGTTTGTCAAAGCAGGAAAACGTATTCCGAGGAGAGGTGAAATCGGCTTGACTAGTGATGAGATTGCGGAGTTTGAAAAATCTGGCTTTGTCATGAGTGGAAGCAGGTATGAAGCTTTTATACATTCATGTACATACATTATCGTTCAATAGTTTAGGGTCAGTTTTTTGAAAGAAATTAACATTTTTATTTAGAAAACTCAGCTTTGCATTTACAGGAATAAAGTACATTTTAAAATATATTACAATAGAAAACAGGTATTTTATATTGTCAAAATATTTCACAATAATACTGTTTTAAATGTATTGGTATTAAATAAATTAAATAAAACTTAAACAACTTAATTACCGACCCCAAACTTTTGAATGGTAGTTTATTTTTTACATGCTACTATTCCCTTAGACATCGGCGTATGGAGGCTGTGCGTCTGAGAAAGGAAAACCAGATCTATAGTGCTGATGAGAAGAGAGCGCTTGCATCCTTTAACCAAGAGGAAAGGAGAAAGAGGGAGAGCAAAATCCTTTCAAGCTTCAGAGAAATGGTGTACAGAAAAACTAAAGGCAAAGATGAGAAGTAGACTGTCCTGCTGAATTATATTTTCAGTTTGTTTGTCTGTATTTTTCTTTTTAAACTTAAAAAATGATTAAGACAGATTTTACTGAAATAATTGTTTTCTCTGCTTGGGCATCCTCCTGTGCATTACACAGTGAGAGACTTGTGAACTAATATTGTTGTGTAAAATTATTTTTAATTACAAGTAAGGAATAAATTGTGACCAGTAGAACTCAAATGGTTACCCACTGCAAAACCCTTAATGTGATGTGTTGTTTTTTTTTTGCATCTAATTAAACAGAATGGTCATGTGATCCACTTTTATGCTGGAACTTTCATTAACTATGAGAATTTACTTTTTAGTACTAATAACCCTGTGTTAACCTTGTGAGGTTAGTTAAACTATAGTCTTTGTTTATAAGATCTGTACTTTGAATATCTAATTGCAGTAACTTTCAACAATATTAATTTTCTTAAGAATTATTATTATTTTTTAAAATTATAATTTAAGTTGAGCATTTCGAGTATTAACAACCATCCATATTAACATTTTACATGGCAACATAGGAAGTATATACAGTATATACTATCAGAGGTGGATAAAGTACACAACTTCCTTACTTGAGTAAAAGTACAGATACTACTGGTCAAATATCACTCCGTTGCAAGTAAAAGTTGTAAAGACCGATTTTTACTTAAGTAAAAGTACAGAAGTAAATAAATCTACTTTGTTACTGTTCACCTCTCTATACTATATAACTATAAAATACTGGATTTTTACATTCAAGAACAGTAAATGTCCCTGTAATAAAAGTCAAAGTTCCCATTATTATTATAACTCGTGAGCTACTGGAAAGGATTTTTAAAAATTGTTTTTTTATCAAAGATTGCATTTACAAATAAAGATATATACACAGTGAAATTTTTAGTAGAGCTGAGCTTAACTAGAAATGCACATTCACAAGTATTTTTTATGACTTTTCCACAATTTTCTGACAGTAAGAGCCACAAAGAGTGCTGTAAGCATTATGGTTTGGAAAAGAAAATGTAACGTGTGCTTGCTGGCTTCTTGATCGTCATCTTAATTGTCTCCACTGGACTTCTAAGTGGACGTAAAAAGCGTACATTATTCTTTTTTACAAAATAAGTGTTCCTACTTCAGTCCAATTTGTCTGCTTATTGCATCTCACATGGTATATTGTCTACTGATACTCCATTTGATGCTGTCAAAGGACTATGCAGCCTGTTTATTACATAAACATATTACAACCCGTTAATGCACATTACGTGTACTTTGTATACTTTCAAGCATTCTGTAGATGCATTTAAATTGATCAATTATAATTACTTTAAGTACTTTGCACATTTTGTAGACTGTGGCGTGGAGTACATATTATGTAGAATGTGGGTGTAGACACTATAAAAACTGCAAAGACTGGACCATGCACTATTTTAACTGAATCATTAAACCGGAGTAACCGTTAAAGTGACAAAAAGTTATTTACTTAAATGTTTTTAATGTGCCACTTGAATGATGGCATCAAAATTAAGTTAATTGGGTTAAGAAATCAAATCTGATCCCGTTCCATAAATCTAATACAGTAAACCATGCAAACCAATCATATCCAAATGTACATTCACACCGAAGTAGACTGGCATCAATACAGAACGATGCAACAACTCTTATGAAACTATTTCAAATATGAAAAAAGGTGACAACAGCAACCAGTGTAATAATTTAAAGACAATTTTAATAGACGGCTGGACAAAATGTACATTTCAGTTTCATCTGGGTGGCTCTTCACTTGATGTTTTCAAGTCCCTGTGAAAAAACAACAACAAACAGAAAAACATTACAACACCTGCTTTGGTGAGCATATTGCCAGTACTGATACATATTTACACAAGCAATTTTTTTTTTTTTTTTACCTTGGGTCGGTAATGTTCACCACTTCCAGACACTCTCTTGTCTCTCTCCATTAAATACCAGTGATAGGGAGCCCGTGCAATCCTCTTTTCCTATGAGTTAAAGAACAAGTGGATTAAGTGCTGCAAACATCACAAGGGCATACAGGATTTACCGTAAAATGTCAGGATAGAACAAACGTTTCTAACTATAGAACGATTCACTAAAGCATATACTCAATGACTAGAGTTTGACAAAACATTATTCATCTTCATCACTCACCTTTCCACCGTTTGTGAACTTCTGGATTTGAGCAGTTGCAACACCAGGAATGATCAGACAAACTGTCATAACAGCAAAACCGGGCAATATCTCATACCACATGATTGTGGTGAAATATGAGTGTAAAAACAGACAGAAATTGTTAAAGCGGATACGGTTTATTTAATGTTTTCCAAAAAAATTCTTGGAAAATTTTCGTTTACATAGGGCAAAATGTCTGCCCTTATGATATGACGGTCACATAGACAACTTCCGAGAAGTATAATTCACTTCCGCGTGTGAAAACTGAAAACCTCGCATGTAATACTGTAGCGCCGCATGGTGGCTCTTGCTTTAAGAACTAACCTTACAGATAATGGCTGGTTCCATCGGGTTAGGTATGATAGACCATGGATAGACTGGATAGAAAATGCTTAGCAGGGTAAAAATTGTGCTTAGCATTTCCTTGAGCTTATTTGTAATGAAAAATATATTAGGGAAATAGAGAACAGCCTTATTTTTGCTTGTCAAAAAAAAAAAAAACTCATAAAGTGTCAGCTGGATGTAATACCCCTGATAATTCAACAACTGCCCGACCAAAAGGATCACCGTGTCAAACAAAGTTTTCAGAAATAAACTCTTATGCTTATAAAAACTCATTGCGTCATGAGCCGTAGCCAATCAGAGACCCCTGCTGGTGTTACAGAGAAACAACTGCGGAAAGTTGGGCACTGGAGAGATAGCAGACACGACAACAAGAAACAAACGAAGTCAGACATCGTTGCAAAAGTTGACAAGGAATCATGAAGGAGGACAAGGAAAACACGCGTCCCAGAGAAAGGAAATTGGAAATAAAATGTGATGAAAACGACAAACCAGAGAAGCCAAATAAAGAGAAGAAGGAAGCTATGACAAAGGTAGTTAGTTAGCAGGCTAACTTAGCTGGCTACATTCCTGCTACAAATAGCCTACGAACAAAGCAGCTAGACGCTTTCATTTGAAATACTATAAATGATTGTGTGTGGCTGTATTTCTAGTAACATGTTTACATATTAGTCGCTGTTTGATTTAAACGTTGCAGATGAAAATGCTTGAACAGTCTAGTTAGCAAATCCTCCTGTCAAAGTGTCCTATCACTGCGGAGATTTGGCACCTTGTTAGCACAATAATAGAGAAGAATCATATACACAGTGGCATGTAAAGTAAGATGGACATTAATTTATTCCATTATTCCAACATGTTATGTTAACAATTCTAACTCTACGTAGACTTGTGTGTCGTATGGGTTCTACAGTGTATAAAAATATATGAATTGTACATATGCATGTCATTTCAATATAGCCTATATTTTTTAACCATTATTTTAGATTGTGATCCGACGTCTGCCTCCAAGTCTAACTAAAGAAGACTTAGAGGAGCAACTGCAGCCTCTTCCAGAGCTAGATTACCTGGAGTTTTTCTCAAGTGATACTAGGTTTGTATGTGCTGTATTTCATAAAATAAAGCAGAAAGGTGACACAAATAAAAGGTATTGTATGGCTGATCAAGGTGTTTGTTTATCTGCAGTCTTTTCCCTCATCTGTTTGCAAGAGCATATCTGAATTTCAAAAATCAAGATGATGTACTTCTCTTCAGAGACCGTTTTGATGGCTACGTCTTCATTGATAATCGAGGTTTGGCTTTTATGTCATTATTTCCAGTATTGACTATTTACTCGTTTTACCTTAAATGTAAAGAATTCTAATAATTCATCATTATTATATCAAATTGCATGCCTCTTGATGGTGTACTTCTCCTACAGTAAAAACAGTTTTTTCTTTCGTTTTTTTGTTGTTTTTTTTTTTTTTTTTGCATGTTATAGGACAAGAATATCCTGCCATTGTTGAGTTTGCACCATTCCAGAAAGTTGCTAAGAAAAGAAGCAAGAAGAAGGATGCCAAAAGTGGAACAATTGAAGATGGTAATTATTGCAAACAATAGTTAACACAGGGAAGATGTTAGTCACCATGAAATCAAATTTGACAATTCTTATTTGATATGGTATATTGCTGTGTTTATTACTTTATAAATTATCTGTCCATCTACATATTTTTTTTAATTGATGTGCCCTAGTAATATTCGTTCAAATGCATTAAAAATCCCCTCACAATGACACCTCTTTTCTTATCTGATGACGTGGGCACAGTTGCAAGTGCTGGACAATAATCCCTCCCCTCCAGCAACCTGTCAATCACAAGATCACAGCAATTCACAAACAACAATGATCCAATCAATATCCCGATGGACATAATCAATTTCCGCACTACCGTCTGGTTTCACAGACAGGGCTTAGATAAAGCCAGGATTATTCCTGAGCTCAATTAGGACATTTAAATAGCTTTTATAATCATGCCTTGAAAAAAAAAACATTACTGGTGTATACCTTGAGACAAAACAATAGCATTGACATATTTTAAGACATGTCAGTGCAAGTTGCTTTCAGATAAAACAGCTCAAACATGCATTTTAAGACTAGATTTAAGCCTTGTCTGTGAAACTGAGGTTAAAAGAAAAGATGATCGGAATTTCAGATTCATGCTGACTCATACCTGTTTCTTATTAGATGCTGACTACAAAAAGTTTTTGGAGTTCTACAATGGTGATGAGGAGAAATTTCCTTCCAATCCTGAGACCTTACTTGAGGAAATAGAGGCCAGAACAAAAGAAAACAGTGGTGAGTTTCAGCAGAAAAGACTTAAAAAATAGGTGATTGCAAAATTCTTGGTGAAATTCTCGCAATTGCAAGTTTACATCTGAGAAAAAAGTCAGAATTGCGAGATATTAACTTGCAATTGCGAGTTATAAAGTCATATAAAGGCCAATGGGCTACTTGCACATAGCAACCTGACGTCATATCCACAACGGGTAAATACGGCTCGCTCTCTTCCGGTTTGAAGGCGTACATACACAACGTAGACATTTTCCGCCTAATACTAGAAAACAGTAGAACATTATAACACGCATATTCTGTCAGCCCTGGGTTGTTTATTAGCCTAATGTAAGCTAGCAAACTAACGTAAGCCATAAAGTTTGAGATATATAGACTTACCTTCATATCCGTGGATATATGAAGAGGCATACATTAAAGCCCTTCTCTCTAATTTGCTGGTAGGTGATTTGGAGGAGGACTTACAAAGGCGATGTACGTCCGTTATTGTAAGTTTCGGCAACTCTTGTAAACATCTCATCTCATAGTGTAGAATAGCACCGGAAAAGACGAGGCCGCATTTCCGGTAAGGAAGTAGTTACGTGCAAGGAGCCCATTCACACCACACAGACAAATGCCAAAAAACAACAAACAAGTCTGCAGTTGGATTTAGAATTTTATGAAAAATAGCTGTCATGTTCACACTGCCCCAACAGACACAAACAAACACTAATTGAACATGTTCATTCGGGTGAAAGCAATTTTGTTCAACATGTTCATTGCGGTGTGAATTGGCCTTAACTCGCAATTTTATATAACTCTCATTGATAAAAAAAAAGTCAGAATTACAAGATGTATGCCCACAATTGCGGGAAAGAAAGTAGGAATTGTGAGATTAAAAAGTCGCAATTACCTTTTGTATTGAAACAAGCTTCCAATCTTAAACCTAAACAACTTGATAGTTTTCACTCTTCATTTGAAATAATCTTTTAAAATATTCTTTCCCCAGCTAAAAAAACGACACCTCTCTTGGACTTCCTTAAGAATAAACAGGTAAAGTGAGGGTGTAATATTTACTGATGTAATTGCATACTTCATTAGCCTTTCACCAGTTAATTTGGTTTCCAAACATATAATATGCCATAATGTATGTGCAGTGTGTTTATGCACTCTCATCCTGTCTTTCCCAGAGGATTAGAGAAGAGAAGAAAGAAGAGAGGAGACGGAGAGAGTTAGAACGCAAACGCTTGCGAGATGAAGAACGACGTAAGTGGAGAGAGGAGGACAGAAGAAAAAGAAAAGAGGCTGAGAAATTGAAAAAAGGAGAAAAGGCATCTGATAAGGATAAGGACCAACCTAAAGATGAACAGCCAAAAATCAAGGTATGTAAATATTATCGACGACCTTGATTCATTTCTATAGTTTTTTTACTAAAAGAACACACTTTATACACAAAATATTAATTGAATATTGATTATTCAGCATCATTACTCCAGTCTTCAGTGTCACATGATCCTTCAGAAATCATTCTAATATCCCGACTCACTGCTCAAGAAACTTTTATTATTAATGTTGAAAAAATGTGTGCTGCTTAATATTTTTGTGGAAACCATGATGAATTATAAATATTTTGTAAGATGTCTTCATTGTCACTTTTGATTAGTTGCATGCATCCTTGCTGAATAAAAGTATTAATTTCCTTAAAAAAAGTGTTTCTGACCTCAACTTTTGAACAGTAATGTAAGGTCCTGTTTTTTGTCTTTTAGCTCTTAAGAAAACCAGAGAAAGCAGACAATGGTGATACTGAGAAGCTAAAAGATAAGCCTAAGAAACAAGACAGAGAGAAACAGAAGGAAGATCGACCTCCTGGAGGAGGAGAGATGAGGAAGCGACAGAATGGTGAACACAGAGAGGAGAAGGGGGGCAAGTAAGTTTGGTTGCACTCAACACTTGCATTAGATGAAAAACATTCCCAGACTTACTCAACCCATCTTTGACTTCTATTATTTTCATATCACTATGTCAATATGCAGATCAGAGGATAGTGCGCATAAAGATTACAGAGATCGTGATGGAGACAGAGAGAGAGACCGGGACAGAGACAGAGAGCGAAGACAAAAAGAAAAAGAACGTTTCAGAAGGCAGGATGAGGAACGAAGGAGGAGAAGGGAACGTCAGGATGGAGAAAACACCTACAAAAAGAGAGATGATGAAGGGAAGAAGGACAAGGAGCGTGTTTGGGAGAAAAGAAAGCATGAAAACACTGGAGAGTCCTCAGTTAATGCTCATCCTGAAAAGCCATCAAAGGACAACAAAAAGGAACAAGACAGTGCCAAAAAGGATCGTCTGAGAAATAAGGTAATTGCTCTTTTTTGATACTTTATCACTGATTTCATTTACATGTGGCTAATAGTTCATTTTACATTTCTGACTTAGGATCGGCCTGCGATTCAGCTGTACCAGCCTGGGGCGAGGACCCGTACCCGGGGAGGAGGAAGTGAAGATGGACAGGCAGCGGACAGGAGGGCTGAGCGGGAGTCCAAGAATAGCCAAGAGAAAGCGGCTGAGTGAGGAAGCAGCTATGCTAGCATGAAATGATGTCTCGAGAGAGAGGGAGGAGGGTCTCTGTTCTAGTCAGGACAAACACCTCAAAAACATGGTGCTGCCAGCAAAAGAAATCCCCACACATAAAATAAAAAATAAAAACTCTCTTGTCACTGACACGGGAGAACATACCTGTTGCCCTCCAGTGCCTGAATGAGCCCTGAATGAGTTCCTGTTCATGAGCAAGGCAAGTCCTAACCGACGGTTAGATTTGAGTAACGGGGCATAACCACGAGAGAAGTGATTGGACCATTATAACTTAAAGTGGCCTTACTTTTGGTACACAGCCAAACTTGTTTTACTTCTCCTGCTTTTCTGTTTCATAGTTAATAAAAGGTCTTATCTGGCTTGCTCAAGATTTCTCACTGTTCCGCTTTAGAAAGATCTTTCACGCCTTACCTGAACCCTTCTATCTGGTATCTTACAATGCATTTCACTTCAGACAATCAGTAATGAATTTGTTCTATGAGCATGGATGTAGCCATTTCTATTCTGATTTGGGAGTGGTCAGGTGGAAAAAGCCATGCTTTATGATGCTGATGCCTTGATCACTGTTAGTTCTTTTCTGCAAGTCTATTAAATGATATGCAAAAACAGATGTGGCCTTTTATAGTTTTGGAATTGAAGCATATCCTACCACTCTGTATCCTCTGGTTAGGAAATGGTCACATGTGCTGTCATCCATGTCATTGTAACCAATCCTTAACTCAAAACAGCTTTTTCCCCCCCTTTTATATAGTTGCAGCTTTGTCAAAATGTGAAGAGAAATCCAAAAAGACAATAAATGAACAACCAATGTGTTACTTCAAGTGTTTCGTTTTATTTGTATATTAGATTTGTTTAGTTATTTTTTTTATTCCATGAATTAGGTGACTTTTATTTAGAAAAGTTTAATTTTAAAGTACATTTCTTTAAGATTTTATCAGACAAAGATGTATTTGAATGTTATTTGCAATTACATCATCTTAAACTAAATGTATTTACGATTTAGGGTGAAATAAAGCTAATAATTGCCTTGTGCTATAATTGCTGATTGTTATAAATGAATAAGTTTCAATTCTTTTTTGTTTACTGCACAAAATCACAGTAACAAGGTTGACAGAAGCTTAACAACAAAGTGATAAAAAAGAGAAGATACTTTTTGAAGAGACAAAATCTCAGGAATCTTAATATTTTTCATTGAAGTATAAACTAAAAATGCTGTTGAAAACGTATACGTTGGTGTCAGTTTTTCCATTGTTAAAGTCCCCGTGAACCGGAAGTTGCAAACGACTTTTCTCCAGTGCTGTGACGTATTTCCGAGAGAAACGGAATACTCAATGAGGCAAAATAGTGAGCGTGGCTTTTTTTTCCAACTAGCACCTGATTGGATCTAGAAAAATGCACCTCCTCGCCATCTCTCCTTTCACACGCTGTGTGCCTGTCTAATGTCAGTTGGAGGGGCGTGATTACGGATGTTAAGCAGACACCTAAACCGTCAAGTGTACGTCATCGGGCAAGGTCCTCCAGTGCAGAGGGGAGGGGCATTTTCAGAATTTGATTAAAGATTACGAAGCCAAAAAATTTTTTTGTGTGGATTGACTTGCATGGATGAATTGTTCACCACAAAACGATCAATTTAGGCAAACAAAGTAAGTATGGTCAATTTTGATTTCATGGGGACTTTAATATCATTGTTTGTTTGCACATATATTCATGAGGGAGTTTCATAAAATGCATATTTTTCGTGGAATGAGCCAGAGGTTTTGAGGTTTAAAAGAGACATGCATTGGCTGGATGGAGAATAGCATACAGCTGCTATTTTTCAAAAGTCGAAACGTCGAGTTATTATTGGGAAATGTCAGCATTACGCAGTGCTTGTGCTCCGTGGAGCCACTGGTCGGCGCTGTGGTGTGAAGGAGTAGCTCTGTTCATGACTCGGATATACAGTGCTTGCGTTTCCCATGGTTCCTTCTCTTCGACTATCGCCATAGTGGTGAACGGATAGCCATCTCCGAAATGGTAAGTGAGAATCTTAAAACATCGTCCAATAAGTAATTGTTTTCCTGCACATCTTTTCATTTTTCTGTGCAAGTTGAAGTTCTTATTTGGTGGTGTTTAGTATTGAACAGATCACTGTTCGATAAATAAAGAAATATCTCACCGATGTTGTGTCGTGGGATGACAAACTTAAGCCATCGCAGGTTGCCTAACCATGTGTGCTTCACATTTATATTTCAGGCGTCGCACAAGACCTTCAGAATCAAACGCTTCCTCGCAAAGAAGCAGAAGCAGAACAGGCCGATTCCACAGTGGATTAGGATGAAAACTGGCAACAAGATCCGGTATGTTGACATGGTTGTGCAGTAGGTTTTATTAGCCGCTGCTAAACTACACCCGCAACTACAGTTTTAAAGTGCCCTTGTTTTCTTGTCCTGTAGTTTATAGTAGCCAAACGAAAGCAGGACGCAATTACAGTGCTCAATTTTGTGGGAGTACTGCCATTATCCTGCTGAGAGCATCATCTGCAGCAGTCATGAGTACTGTCATCTCCCATATGACGTGTGTATGCTCTGTTGTGGAGACATTTCATAGGATTTAAAAAAAGTTTTTTTTTTTTTTAAAGATTAATCCCCTCATTAGAAATGTATGCATATCAAGCAACTTTGGCTTGTTTGTTTTCAGTACTTTTGTTGCTGCTATGTTAATGCATCTAAGTGATTCAGGTAGTGACTTAATTTTGTGACCATTAAACTTACATTTGATTGGTTCATTTGCTACTCTTTATACATCAAACTGTCTTAGTTATTCATGGTTTTGAGCAACACTACTTTTAGTTTTAGAGCAGTGCAGTTTACAAGAAAAACCTTGGGATTCTAGTGTAATTAAATCGAATGGCTCCGATCCTGTGTGATGCTTTACATTTGCAAATCTTTTTGCAGATACAACTCCAAGAGGAGACACTGGAGAAGGACCAAGCTGGGCTTGTAAACAAGTTTTACTTCAGCATCCCCCTCCATCTGTTCCTAGCCAGGACCACCAACTCATCCAGAGCTGGAGAGAAGCCATGCTATCTGGAACAACAGTCTCTTTTGTACAGATATTCTGGTTATGTCCTTCCTAAATAAAAGATTTGTCATCGAACCAGAATTATGTGGATCCTTGTGTTTAAATTTTATTTTTAAATGCCAGAGTCAAAGTTTTCCAATTGTTGGTTCTGCAAAAGGAGGTTTTCTTGCACAAAAATCAAGTGTTATACTAATTAACACCTTTCATTTGTCTTTCTCTGAGCATTTGGGCTCATTCTTACCAAGGATAAACAGTTTATTTATAAAGATGTCTCCAAGTTCCTTGCAAGTTGGTTTATTAAAATTATAATACATAACGCTTATCAGGTTAAGTAGTTTTCATATTACCATACAAATCTTGTTACTAATAAAAACATTTAAACTTTGTGTTTAACAGTCATGACCCAACAAAAATGCTTTTGGCTTTAGTCTCAAATCTTTTCAAGCAGACCAATGTTGTACAACAGCCTCTTAAATAATGTGAACCGCTGGCGTGCAATTCCTCCTGAGCTGTCCACCTCAGTTCTATTTTCTTGAGCATGTTCTTCAACTGCTTGTGCTTGACTTGCGCTGTTATTCATGTTCAAATACCAGAAGTATTCATCATCACAGGCTCCCAGAAGCTCCTTAATTTCATTTGGTGAGTTGTCTTTAAGATACTGCCATGCTCTTTTTCCATTGTAGTCCATGATGTCTACATTAGCACTGAATGCACCAACCAAAATCTTCATAACCATGTACTGGTCATGCATGGCAGCCAAGTGGAGAGGCGTCAGACCTCCACTGCCTCTCAAATTCACATTCACTGACAGCCCCTCTTTTTCAGCATGCCTGAGAAGCTTAATCAGTGTCTCATCCTTTCCATTTTTGGCCAACCAGTGTAAAACTGTAAAACCACTAATAAAGTCTTTTCTGCTCAATAAATCTCGATCTTCAGCGAGATATTCCACAATGGTCTCAAAATTCCCATCCACAACAGAGAGCATCCACGCGTGCTCCATGGGATCCAAAGCCCAGAGCGCGCCGCAGTTCACAGTGTCTCCATTCGTTGCCGCCTCCTCCTCCTCTTCTTTTGACGATTTGTGTTTGGATGATAAAATGCTTGACAATCCAGATCTGTTATTCAGAAGCAACTCTTTTAAATACTTCTTACGCATAGCGGGCGTGAGGGAGCCCTTCTCCGAAGCATCGACGGATAGTCTGCGGGAGGCGCTGCTGCTGCTGCCCGGTTCACTGCAGACCTCCAGCTGTTTCTGTAGTCTGGATCTGCGCGAGGAGGCGCTGCTGAAAGCAGGAGACACGGGTCGAGCTCCATGTCTTGACAATCGCTCTTCAAGATTTGAGCGGAACTGGCTTGTTATCCTGTTTTTAGGGGAATCTGAATTACTTCCATTACTGCCTGAGGCTTTACAGTCTGAATCTTTTGGTTCTTCTGAGAGCAGTGCTGCTTCTCCCACAGGCAATTGTTCCTCAGTCTTGATGGGCCCACTGCTGCTCCCCTCATACATACTGGCGGATCCCCGGGAAACTATTTAGATAAGATCCAAACTGTAGGCTTACATAACCATGAAAAACATCTTCCTTATATTCACCTTTCTAAGCTATATGTTCACATCTGGATGGGGGGAAAGGAACATAACATGCTTAAAGGGAATACGTTCAATAGCCTAGGCTATATTACTATTATAAATAATATAAACAAAATCTTTAACAACCTTTTTTAAAAAGCATCGCTAGGCTATAAGCAACATGAATTATTTTGTTTTCTATTGGGGGGAAAACGAGAACTTCCTCATTTATGTTCCCCTTTTTATATTTGTTTTTAAACCAAAACATTCACATAATGTAGGCTATTTTAGCCTGCATTCGGCTACTATATTAGTCACATTATTTAATATTTTAATCTATAAACTCATAGTTTAGCTTCAGTGTGTCGATTTACGTCTGATTAAAGTCTGAAAAATAAAATTACATCGAACATTATATTTTCTCCTTCTCGAAATGTTTTTTCGAAGTCTCGAAATGAGAATTGTAAGTATTGATAAGTGTCAGTGAATCTAACCTGTATCGAGGTGATTCATCAGATGCCGTCTCACCTGTTGTCCGCACACAGCTGTTTTTTCTCTCGTTCCTCTGAATAAAGCAGTCTACACAGTTTAAACAAATAGGTAGCTGGCCTTCACAAACATTTGAAAGCTAAACGACAATTTTTTTCCTTTCAGACAATCAGAAAATGAGTTCTGTGAGCTAACCGAAACTATTCAAGTGTGTTTTTCCTCACAGTCCATTTCCGACGTTCAAACCCTCCCCTAAAGTCTAAAGTTCAAGAAGAGCTAGCAGTACACGGACTAAATCAACACTTCAAACCCATGACACTTGTGACCATTCAGCTGCCTGACCGAACCGAGAAGAAAGTTGACCTAATCCAACGATTTAGGTCTAATATAAAATAAAAAATGATATAAAATCAATGTTATATATTACTTCTTTATAAGATATCACGTCAGTTTTCAAATAAATCACATTCAAGCAACAAAATTACCATTCATAATATTCCTACATATTAATATGTAACATTTAGAATAATATACATCATAGGCCTAAATATTAGGCTACTGAAAGTAAAATAGGCCATTTAAACGGGCTTCTGAAAATTGGACAACGAATTATTAAACGGGTAAGTCAGACGTACGTTCCCTATTTGCATTAAAATCGTTAGGCTACTTTAAAAAAATGTTTTGAATATGTAAGACATGTTCTGCAAAAAGTGCCACTCAGCATCCTTTACTTTAGTTTGTTAGACCTGTGGAAACATGCGAAAAGAAGATGAAGAAGACTATACCATTTAATGAAATGGGGGTCATGTTTTGGTACGAGGTTTTTATTTTCATGAGTTTTCTGAGTGCTGTAGTTATTAAACTACGTGTAGTCTGCATATGAGTTCATTTCTAAATTATACAAATTAAAAATTGTGCTATAATAAAAATACAGGACACGCTTTATGGCATCAGTCATGAATGGTACAGTCCGTCGTATCCGAGTTGGTCGCTGTAGCTTCACTCTGCTGCGGTTTCCTGTGAAGGAAGGGTTCAGGGTTGATGCAGGAGAGAACCATGGCGGCCACTGAGATAGCGCGACAAGCGGTAAGAGCTCCGTTTTATTACTACGACGGTGTGTTTTTGGTTTACATAACTACACTGCCGAATTTCTACTTGTTATTTTGGAAGGTGTGGCATATAGTATAACCTTATAGCTTTCGGTATTCATTTATTCGTGAACGTGATAGCCCATAATCATAATCAACAAACCAATCAATTATACAGTATTTAAAACAGCAAGTGTTGTTTGTGTAAACGATTAAAATTATATAAGCACGTTTTTTGTGTGTGCATATTTACAATTATACTTCTATCTCCACGCAGCTGTTTTGGGGGAAACGGCTTGATGTTGAGGGCCAACAATAACGGACGAACATCACGGTTTGAAGTGACTACGACTGATGAATTATAAACAACGATTTAAAAAAAAAAAATTCGCATTCGCGAGTGTCATTGTGTTGTAAAATCCATATAATTCGAGCGCGTCTAATACCGTTATGTTTAATTGTTTTAGCATCCTTATGTTCGCTGGGCGTTGTCTATTATGAAGTATTTCGTACATTCATGTCAGAAACTGACATACAAAACAATTTCATTGTATGTTGTAGCAGCGTATGTACGTTAGCTTTCATTCTGACGTCTTTAATGAGAGTAGCGTAGCGTAACGTACATAGGCACATGAGGCAGCAGGCTCGAGACCGAGCTCAAAAGCCGTTAGTTGTAATAAATTACGTTTAACCCAGTCTTTACTATTCAAACCAGGGGTTTGAACCAGTATTTTCTGGTTACAGAGCAGGCAGTGGGGTGTTGCAGTCATGATGACCCCCCTTTGGACTCCTTACAGTTGTCTGGTTTTGGAATGTTGCACATGTGGGTCAGATTGGGGCTGTTTGTTCAGTCAATAAGATGCTCTCACAGTCTGCCTGCTCTTAGTTGCCTGTTTTGTATTTAATGAAATGTGCATTTTGTTGCTAATGTTAATGATTCCACAGTAATCCTCATAACAGAACTGATCATCTGCTTTGATTGGTTCTCACTAAAAAGGATGTGGTTTTGATTGCCTTTCATTGCAGTTTAACTTAATGAAATGTTTCCATTTGGATAATGGATCTTTATTACATAGACCTGTGCTGACTTAATGCTCACCCTTCGTTTTTGTTATTTTAGCAAAAATCTAATTATTTGGCAGGTTCGTTCTGCTCATCGTATAGGTCACGCATATGCAAACACCCACACACTAAAGGATACGCTGTAAAATGTGAGCAGACAGCCTTTCCTGCCAGAGTTTCTGCAGGCCAGGTGGCAGATCTGTGTGAACAATGGTAGAGGAAATGCTGAAGAGTGAAGACCAATATGGCCGAGATTTGACATTTGTGTTACGTTATTTACAACCGCTTTGTTTCACAGATACCTGTATTACCGGTACTTGATAAGGCAACATTTGTCTGCGACTGCAAATGGTTTACGTGTGTGTTTGCCTGAATGTGGTTTCAACAGTTGAGATCAGACAGGAAAGAGGAAGTGTTCAGAGCTGAACCTTCAAGAGCTATACTATAGTATTACACTGTCAAAGGTCTTACCTAGGTTCTGTGTTTGAAATGAGGTGCATGTTGTGTACCTTTTACATACTAAAAGGACTTTTCTTTTTGCATTCTCAAGAATCTAGGTACATTTCAAAGTCTTTCCATTGATGACAGTGAGGAACCCTGCAAAGGATCTGCATTGTTGAAAGTGGTCTTACTTGTTTAATTTATATTTGATCTTGTATTAGGGAGAGGGTGCACGTGCCGTCCCACTCTCTGGTCATGTTGGCTTCGACAGCATGCCGGACCAGCTGGTCAACAAGTCCGTCAACCATGGCTTCTGCTTCAATATCCTCTGTGTGGGTGAGTGTGTTTTATGTCGGAGCTCCTTTTTTCCTTGGGGCGAAACTAACCATTTGCTTCAGTGTATGTCACACCCCTTTGTGAACGCATTCTGATTCTGTCCTGTGACCCACTTAATACTGGTGCACTGATGGAGAGCAGTTGCAGGAACTCGAGATTTGATTTTATTCATATCCTGATTTCATGTGCTGATTGGAGATTAGAAATCTTAACTAACCATCCATCTAAAACAGTTAACAAAAATTATAAAATTATGGATTTATGCATGTAATTTTTTATGGAGGTTTATTTTACTGACCCAGTCAGTAGCAAACCGGGAACAAGGCATATGATTTTGTTCCCTCAGTAAGAGGCCGCCAATTAACCAAGTGAAGTTCTAGCTAAATCCTTGTGCTTCTGGTACTATGAAGTCTTCATGCTTTTCTTATTCACTTCGCCTTTTGAAATATTTATACAGAGGCATTGTTTCAGATTCTTTGTTAGCATGCCCTAAAGTTCAGGTCATCAGCCAGGGCTTTTATCCCATTTCTGCTAAAGCTCTAAGGATGCGACCACAGAACTCACTAGAAAGTTCTCACTCCATACCTTTTAATAGCCACTGCTCATCAGCATTTGATCTGATTGGGAAGTCGATGCTTTATTTTTAGGCATCAGGCAAGGCTTTTTGCCCATGCCTCTAGTGAAAGTTTTACAGGGTCCTGTGGGAATGGGATCTGCAGGCTGAGTTTATGAAGAAATGGCAAATGTGAGCCATCCATATAATTAACATTCTGGTGGTGTTGCATGATGTCCATTTCTACTTCAGGAGAGCAAGAATAGCCAGGATTGCTGCATGGCTTTTAGACTTTTACACAGAAGTGTACATATCAGCTAAATAGTGCACTTCTGTATTAAAGGGTACCTATTATGGCATTTAAAATGTTCCTAATGTTGTTCTGGGAGTCCCCAACAACAGTTTTACATGCATGCAATGACAAAAAAACACTTTTGTTGTCTTATAATATGAATTTATTTTTACCTGATTTGCTCACCGACTCCCTAATGATTCGTTTGACGACTCATTTGTCCAAACCCCTCCTTTGCGTGACGCTAATCTGCCGTGATTGACACACACACACACACACAACACACACACACACACACACACACACACACACACAACCCCACACACACACGCACGCGCACGCGCGCGCGCGCGCGCGTATTGAGCATGCTCCAAAACCCATAAAAGCAACAATTATTAACAGTACTTACAGGTTGTGATTTGGAGGATGAAGCCGATCCAAATAAACTTGGTACTGAACGTTCCTTCAGTATCAACCGACTCGTGAATCCACACTTGAAAGCATTTATGTTTGTAAAGGAATCCTCATTGAAATAACGCGAACACAGCTCAAGGTGGCTATACTTGTGTGGTATAGTTGTAAATATAAACTCTAGCCAGATTCTTCACATGCTCGTCCCTGGGCAGTGAAAAAAAAGTTCGCTTTTGATTCGCACTTCAGAACAGCGTCGGTCTCGTCGACATGTTTTTTTCACTATTTTCTGGCGCGCGCAATGAGTGGGCGTGTCTTATTCAAATAACTTGTACAAGTGATGTACGAAAGTTAGAGAAAATGCATCGTTCGTCTATCGATTCATATCAGCGACTCAGAGTCGACTCTTACTTTTGAGAGACAATAACTTTGTATACGGTGAACTTTCATATTTAAAACTTTGCAGGATGTTTTCGTTCACTTAGATCTATGTTACACACTACATGAAAGGTAATTTTCAAAATTCCATGATAGGTACCCTTTAAAGCTGATGTGTGTAATTTTGATTTTAAAAAAATAACTATCCTCCTATTCCAGTTTAATATGCAGAGACAGCGATTACATAGCAAACCATGTCTAATTATTTGAGGAATATGTATATGGGGTTATTTTATCTTAGATAATGAAGAGCCTGGTGGTAGCTTATTGTTGTATGTTTGTTACAGGGGAGACGGGTTTGGGAAAGTCCACCCTCATGGACACCCTGTTCAACACCAAATTCGAGGGTGAACCTACACAGCACAATCAGCCTGGAGTGCAGCTCAAGTCCAACACTTATGAGCTGCAGGAGAGCAACGTTCGCCTCAAGCTCACTATGGTCAACACTGTAGGCTTTGGAGATCAGATCAACAAAGAGGATAGGTGAGATCTGCTTGTGACTAAATATGTTTAAGGGTGTACTCACACTAGGCACGGTTGCCATGAACCGGGCCCGAGTACGATTGTCCCCCCTCCCCACTCCCCCTCTGGCCTGCACTCACATAGGGTTTCAGCATTCGTGCCGGAGGACGCTTACGTCATTATGATGCGACGGTTTCGGGATAAACAAGAAGAGCGGAGGCTCTCTGAACCAACGCATTCTCATCCTTTGGCGTCATATATGTGACGCCATATGACATTTCGTCGAAATCTTACGCACATGGCACCCTTTAGCGTCAATATAACACGCACTGTTATGGGTAGGTTTAGGTCTGGGGTAGCGTAGGTTATGACGCCTTGGGATCTGCGTCTCATATTGACGCTAAAGGATGCCATGTGCGTCGGATTTAGACGCGCGTCACCTGTATGACGCCTTGGGATGAGAACGGGCTGCTCTGAACACAATGCTGTTCCGTGCTCCAGCACGGTTAGCGCTCACACTGCATGCGAACCGCGCCCGAGTCCAACTGAACCGTGCTCTGGCCCACCTCTTCCAAGCGGGCCAGGGCCGGCTAATCGAGCCGCGCCCGGGCACGGTTCGGAGCACTCACACTAGTCAAACGAACCGCGCTTAGGTGGTCAAACGCACTCGGGCACGGTTCAAACTGGCTAGTGTGAGTACACCCTAAGTGAAATGATTATTTAGTTGTTTTACCCAGAGGCAAAAATAGGTCAATGGGCCTGTTTACCTCTGGTCACTTCATGCATTTTTACTGATCGGATAGCTTTCCGATTTGTTAAAACTGTTCCATGTTTTGCCACATAAATGTGTATCTGCAAAATATAAATCCAATCTGCAATTCCCACGCTATGTGCAAATTTAACAAAGTTCACCTCAACGAAAGCAACAAAGACCGCAATAGGAGAGTGGCATCAGGTTTACGTTTGGTTTAGGTTTATTCGGTTTTGAGAACAAAATATAGAGTATGGAAATATAGAGTATAGAAAATTTATGTTTACAATAAAACCATGTCAGTATTTGTGATTGTAGAAACGACAAACAAGTGCTACTCTATACTGCTCAAACCTCGCGTTTGAATAGCTAGTCAGTAGCAAATTATTAAAATATGAAAACATACTTACAGGCTGTGTCTGTGAATTGCCCCACTTTTCAGAATCAGCCTCTGTGCACCATAGACATAATAAATACATAGACACCCTATTGGCTGCTGGAGCGTACGTCAGTGGCGCCGCCATATCAAGGAGGGCAACTTTCCCATACCTCTCATTATGGGAATTGAGAAAAATTCCTGTTTTGTGCTCTGCGTGGGGCTGTACAAGTCGCCACACAATTGAAAACAGGTCTCGGGGAATTAACTTTCACAAACAAGACTGAAAATTTTTTTTGGGTTGTATTTGGTCATTATATAATTAGTAATAGAAACGTACACCAAGTACAAACCACTGAAATCGGCTGATAAATGTAAACGTTATTATTATTTTTATCCAGGAAAACCGCAGCTCACCTGTTTACTTGCATTTGTTTAAAGCGCAGTCTTGCCCTCCGCAAAATGGCGGACACGTTGACGTATCGCAGCAACGTTCCAAAGCGGCCAATAGGGCGTCTATGTATTTATTATGTCTATGCTGTGCACAGCCAGCCTTGTACTCTCCCAGGTTCTGGAGACACTTTTTTTTTCTTTTTTTCTTTCTTTTTTTTCTCAATTTCCTGAAAAGTAGCAGTTTTGGTCATATTAGGTTTCTGACCGACGGCAGGGTTTTGGGGGGGCCCAAAAATGTATTTTGCCTATGTCACAATATGAGGTAAATCCGGCCTCTGGCTTTCCAACTATTTATAGATGCCTCAACTGGTTCCTATCCCCCCCCAACATTTTTATTTTACAGTTCTGTAATAAGCCTGAAGATTTTACTACATTATTACATACGTACTACACTCATCTTTAAATGTTAGTGTTAACTTTTGTGTTTTTGTTCTGGTTGTAAGTTCCTTTTAAATATTTCCACCTCTTTCTTTGTTCAACTTGCAGTTACAAGTCTATTGTGGAGTTCATCGATGCTCAGTTTGAAGCGTACCTTCAAGAGGAACTGAAGATTAAACGCACTCTACACAGTTATCACGATACACGGATCCACGCCTGTCTGTATTTCATCGCTCCCACTGGACACTCGCTAAAGTCCCTTGACCTGGTTACTATGAAGAAGCTAGACAGTAAGGTTGGTGATGCATTTTATTTATAACAAATGTTTGATCACACTCGAGTCGGGACTGACCAATATGATTCTATGGTCAATGTTAGAAGAATCTTAGCTGGTACTGTATACAGTTCAGTACTTTAAAATGAAAATGTTACTCGCCATCAAGCCATCATATGTGTATATGACATTCTTCTTGGAAGAGCCAGGACATTCATTAATATAACTTCGATTTTATTCGTCTGAAAGAAGAAATTCATATACACCTAGGATGGCTTGAGGGTGGGTAAATCATGGGCTAATTTTCATTTTAAAGTGAACTACTCCTTTAAAGGATTAGTTCACTTTTTAAAAAACTTTTGCTGATAATTTACTCACCCCCATGTCATCCAAGATGTCCATGTCTTTCCTTCTTCAGTCGAAAAGAAATTAATGATTTTGATGAAAACATTCAAGGATTTTCTCCATATAATGGACTTCAATAGTGGCCAAAACGGTTCAAGGTCCAAATGAGTTTTCAGTGCAACTTCAAATGACAAATGACGATACCAGACGATGAATAAGGGTCTTATCTAGCGAAACGATGCGCCATTTTGAACATAAATAAAACAGTTAAAGTATTATTAGCACAAATGCTCGCCTTGTTCTGTCCTGAGATGTACGTTTGTGATTCTCCTGTTCGAACTCGTTCATTAAAATGAACAAATCTTTTTTCGAGTCATTTTATTTATTCAACGAACGAAATGACTCGAAAAAAGATTTGTTCATTTTAATGAACGAGTTCGAACAGGAGAATCACAAACGTACATCTCAGGACAGAACAAGGCGAGCATTTGTGCTAATAATACTTTTAACTGTTTTATTTATGTTCAAAATGAGGCTGCATTGAAAACTCATTTGGACCTTGAACCGTTTTGGCCACTATTGAAGTCCATAATAGGGAGAAAAATCCTGGAATATTTTCATCGAAATCATTAATTTCTTTTCGACTGAAGAAAGAAAGACATGGACATCTTGGATGACATGGGGGTGAGTAAATTATCAGCAAAAGTTTTTTAAAAAGTGAACTAATCCTTTAATGCTGTGGACTATTAAAAATACATTACTACATAACTATGTAATTTAGAAATCAATATTATATATTTTGACTAATAGTAATAATTAGGCCTGGGCGAAAAATCGATTGAATGAATTAATTTGAATTTTTTGTTGCGGGCGATTTAAAAAATAAATAAATCGAGTTTTTGTGTAATGGCGCATATTTGGCCCCCCGGAGTTTCCGTAGCGTTAGTTTCACTCACGTCACGTAGCAGAATGGCAAGCGACGACAACAACAACATCAATGCACACACGAAACTGCAACAGCATACAGCAAGCGACAACATGGCTACCGGTGAGAGTGGGAAGTTTGTTCCTTAGCATAGGAGTGAACTCGAGCTTATAATGCCCGAGCGGGTCGGGCCGATATTTCCCGTCACTATCCTCGGGTTGGGCCGGGCCCTTGAGAGACGTGCACTGCCAACGCAATAGAGTGCTGCGCGGGACTAGAGTTGATGGCAGAGCGCGCGCGCGGGCGTTAATGCACTCACTCTGTGTGTGCGGTTTGCGGGAGAATAAAACGATTCGCGGGACTCCCGCAAACTAGAAATATCTATGATTAAAACATAAAAATAATAAAAATCTCAGACATATGTGTTGATTTCTTGAACGCAATGGCCAATTTAAGCATTTAAGACAGACTCCCTCACCGCTTAAAACATACTTTTTGTTCAGTGCTGAATTCTGTATGCTGGCAAAATTATAACAATTTTCCTCAGATTTGATTTGAATGTATTGTTAATGCTTTAGAAAATGGTGCTATGTTTGTCTCTTTTTAGTCTAGACAAACACAGCTGGGACTTTGATTCCAAGAGGGTGTTCATTTATTCATTCCAGAAATGGGGGTTACATTTGTCTTGCTTTTGATTAAATAAAAGCAAAATTTGCTTAAGTTGTCTGCCGTTTGTACTTTTTGCTTTCCTCAATAAGTAGGGGGGAAAATCGTAAAAAAAATCGTAAATCGATTTAAAAAAAATAAAATCGGAGATTTTATTTTTAGGCCGTATCGCCCAGCCCTAGTAATAATAATGTTTACAAAATTAAGGATTACAAAACTTAAATTTCAAATTTGAAAACTAATGTCTGCTAAATATGTGGCTTAGAAGTTCAAGTTAGCATTATTTACTGTTTCACTGTACAGAGCAGTTTGATTTAAGATGTGGGTTATTAAGCATTCAGCTGATGGCTATGCCATGTTTAATGTCATTGGAGCTGTGTAGATGGAGTCAGTGAAGGTCAGCTGTGTAATACTGCATTCTCTTTCATCTCTCTCTGTGCTGCACAGACACCCTGAACAAAGATGTCCTCTTAGATCTGAAGCTGAAACTAACAGTAGCCTCACATGCTTGAGAAGAGAATCATGTGTACTCACACTGTGTCTAAACCTTTATTTGAAGTTTCTGTGTTAACCTCACAATTCACCCGTAGTAAATTACAGGAAACAAAGCGTTAAGCTAGTACCCAGGCTACTGAGAATAGTACGAAGATGGTGGTGTGGGTGGCAGGTTCAATCAAATTGTAATCGTATCGCAGAATTTTTTGAGGTTTTGGCAAATATCGTATTGCTGGCTGTGAGACGTGATGAACCATCCGATTTACACCCTAGTATGAAGGCATATTGCGATGTGAGCAGGCTGAGGTTATGTAAGCTTTCACAGACTTCTATAGAGTTCATTTTAATTGCATTAGCTTCTCCTTATTAAAAATGTAAAAAGAGGATAATCTATTTGTGTCATTTCATGTGTCTGCACTGCGGCAGCATCTGCATATAGAGAATAAAGTAAATTCCGCCTTTTTCTGTTATATGTCTGATATTTATTCAGTTTGCTCAGGCATAAAAGACATGAGAGAGAATATCAGAGTCTATATTTATCCGGACTCAGCCAGATGTTCTGAGGTTGCTTTGAGTTGCTCACATCCAGATTTAGTAATAATAACTTACTTCCTGAGTAGTTGAAAGTTGGCTTTCTGAAGGGGAATTTACTCACCATAGCCGTGTGAGGTTTTATATGTCAGCATGCACAGAAATCATCTGTCCATTGCTGTGTCTGATGATGTCATCATCTTAATTAGTATTAATTTCAATTGATTTAATTTCTGATTACTGTGTATTTCCAAATGCTTACAAATGATCTTTCTCCTCTTATATACAGGTGAATATCATCCCTATCATTGCCAAATCAGATGCCATCTCAAAGAGTGAACTGGCAAAGTTCAAAATCAAGATTACGAGTGAGTTGGTTAGCAATGGTGTCCAGATCTACCAGTTTCCCACCGACGATGAGACTGTGGCAGAGATCAACTCAACCATGAATGTAAGGAGCTTGATGCTGAACATCATTCATATTTGTATTCATACCTGTTGTTACATGCACTAAACAAGATGTGCTTTTAAAGTGTTGTGTAATAAGTTATAAATATTACTTATTCTAAAATAAACTGACCCGTAACTCCTAAGTATTAAACTTTGGTGTGTAACTCATTCCACATTGTGTGTATTTCGGATACGAGTGATACCTAAAATCATGCTCATAATTGAGAAGAGGTTTGCTGCTATGTTTCTGTTTAAAATCTAGTTAATATGTGTTATATAATATATAACAAAATATATTTATCTACAGTATGTTGGTATTATGTAATTCGATAAACAAGATTAAGAATGTCTTCCTCTTCCACTTGAAATTCTATTACAAAGAGTCAGTCACAAATGTACTATGTCCTGTTTTGCGTGGAGACAACACAGCCATATTTTATACTTCAGCGATCGCCCAGTTTGCATTTCACATCACAGTTCAGCAGTTTAAGTGAGAAAGAGTCCATATGGTGTCCAGCTTTCAGCTTTCCAATGAATGAATGTCACTTTCACCACACAGCCTGTGCCTGCGAGGTTACTGTGGGAGTCTTCCAGTACTGGTTAACCATTGGAAATACAGATAGCTGACATCAGGACAAATCCCACTCGGTTTAGTGGGATGTGCCCTCATTTCTTTCTAAATGGTTGTAAAGGCTGTTCTTGTCTTGTAAATATCAGCTTAACAAGGTGATTTTTTTTACGAGGTCTTCACTACTGTGAGACGTAGTGCTTCAGCAGAAATGAGGATACTATATTGTTCCTCATTGTGTTCATAGTATCTTGTTCATAGTAACTGATTGACAGACGAGTGCATTAAGTTACATTACTGTTAAAAATGTGGGTTTGATAAGATTGTTTTAAGTCTTTTTATTAATTAAAACTGCTCTCTAGAGTCAAGTCCTGGTTATCTTTTAAAGATAGTCACACATGCCTTTGTTTTATCGCGCCTGGATTACTGTAACTATATGTAGACTACCACAGTCCTCAATATCATGACTTCAGATGGTCCAAAATGCTGCAGCCAGGTTTTTAACTGGGATTTGTAAGCAAGAGCATATTACTCAGAATCAGATCGTAAAATCTGGCTGACGGTGTGTTATAAAATTGATTTTAAGATATTGGGCTTTGTTTTTAAATCCCTAAATGATCTGTCATCCTCTTATTTGTCTGACTTATTAAAAGAAAATAAGCCAACAAGGTGTCTCAGGTCCACAAAAAACTGCTCTTTGTCTGAGCCTAGATCACGGTTAAAGGCAAGAGGTGATCGTGCATTTGCAATAGTGGGGCCTAGACTATGGAACGGTCTCCCCTTATCTGTGAAAACGTCACATTCTGTTTGAGTTTAAATCTAAATTGAAATCTTATTTTTTTTTACTTTGGCTTTTTAAGAACTCTTACATACTCTTTGTATGTTAAATTTGCTGATTCTATTTTGTATTGTTTCCTTTTCATTGTTTTCTTATTTGTACAGCACTATGGTTCAACTGCTGTTGTGTTTATCTGTGCTTAATAATTACAAATATAAGTGTTTTTGAAATAAGACTCTAATTCTCATCAAGGCTGCATTTATTTGATCAAAATTACAGTAAAAACAGTAATATTGTGAAATGATTACAGATTAAAATTAAAATAACTTTTATATTTAATTTTTTTCCTATGATGTCACTGAAGAGTAATGTGTTGAAAATTCAGCTGTCACATGTGAATGAGAGGCAAAATGTAAAGCGCTTTGGTGGCCATTGGGTCTATGAAAGCGCTATATAAATGCAGTCCATTTACCATTTACCATTTACATGATCCTTCAGAAATCATTCTAATTTGCTGATTTGGTCCTTAAGAATAATTTCTTGTAAATGTTGAGTAAAAATAGTTGTGCTACTTTGCTTTTTATTTGTCAAAGAATCCTGAAAAGAACAGCATTTATTAGAAATAGAAGTTTTTGTAACATTTATAAATGTCTTTACTGTCACTTTTGATCAATTTAACTAATCCTTGCTGAATAAAAGTATTAATTTCTTTAAAAAATAAATTATTGTCCCCAAACTTTTGAAAGGTAGGTATGTGTAGGATTGTAAATGTTTATATAAGCTTACATGGACTAATATAGATTTAAAAGCTGTGTCATCTTGTCAGTTATAGTAAAAAATTTAAATAGACTGCAGTATTTCTGCTAAATGATTTGTTTGTGGGATTTTTGTTTTGTGCTCTGCAGGGTCATTTGCCTTTTGCAGTAGTGGGAAGCACTGAGGAAGTGAAGATTGGGAACAAGATGGTGCGAGCACGCCAATACCCCTGGGGAACCGTCCAGGGTAAGTTCTGGTCACGTCTTCCAGAGGAAATGACACTGAGCTCTTCCCTCTGTTTGGCCATGGCCTCTTTGTTCAGGACATCCAAACCCATCCCGTCCCTCCCTTTATGCAGCGTTGTGTCTGGACACTCCCTCTCTTTCTTTCTTTCTTGCATTTAGTGCTGTCAAAAAGAGTAAACTGAGCTGTAATTTCCATGTGACTAACCACTGTGGAGTCACAGACAAATGACATCAGTACAGTGCTGATTGGTTGATGGTACTAAAATAACACTCGCAATCCCAAAACTCTTCATTGATGACTATCCTGAGCAGTGATGTGAAAGGCTGTATTTACAATTTTCTGCTCACCAAGTCTGTAACACAGGAAAAATGGTAATATTGTGAAATATAACAATTTAAAACAACAGTTTTCTATTTCAATATATTTGAAAATATAATTTGTTCCCGTAATGTCAAAGCTAAATGTTTAGCATCATGACTCCAGTTTTCAGGGTCATGTGATCCTTCAGAAATCATTCTAATATGATTTGATGCTCAAGATTGTTGACGAATGCTACACAAGTACAAATTGCAATGCCCTTTTGCCTTTTAATGAAAAAATGAGGATCTACAGTACAATGATGTTCATTAGTCATGTTCAATAAGCTGTGCAAGTCCAACTCACTTCATTCACAATTTGTCCTGTCAGTTTTTATTAATGTGTGTTGTATGCGCGCAGTGATTTGATGCGTAACATTAGAGCAGCAAGGCTGTGTTTGTCCTCAGGCTGTCTGTGACATCTCTCTCTCTCTCTCTCTCTCTCTCTCTCTCTCTCTCTCTCTCTCTCTCTCTCTCTCTCTCTTCTCTCTCTCTCTCTCTCTCTCTCTCTCTCTCTCGGCACATGAGGCTGCAGGGCAGCACACGTGGTCTTACTTAATTTAGCTTGCTGCAAGGCTGAACTCACTGAGGAAAAATATGTATATATTTATGTGATGTGTGTGTTTTCATGCACTGCTGCTGCATGTAATTCGAAACATTACTTGTATTAAAACCATGCAGAAAGGGATGCATTTTCTATCAAAAAAAATCCTTTAGACTTCAGTTGAAAGAAGGGTCCAACCCATTTTCTAGAGACTAAATTATCAAAGATACTTTGGGATGAGCTCTTTTAAAGTGTAAATTGCAGGTTAACCACCACAAACGATTAATGTGTACATTAAAGTGCACAATATGGATATATTTAAAAATTTCTGTCTTAATGCGTTAAAATAGCATTTATTGGGGTTTCTTCAAAGGTAGCGTGTTTTTTACCGTAACTGGGTGATGATGTCATAACAGGGAGCTGCGGGCAGTAATGCACTCACTCTGTGTGTGCTGTTTGAGGGAGAATAAAACGATTTGCGGGACTCCCGCAAACTAGAAATATCTGAATAAAACGTAAAAACTAATACATTTTTATTCATCTGTTGCAGAAAATCAATAAGAACATCTAAAACAAAATAGAAACGGTTTACAGGCAGAGTTTCTATTTCTAACATGTCAGCAGCGAGGAGCGATGTAGCCAATCACAGACATATGTGTTGATTTCTTGAACGCAATAATGGCCAATCAGAAGCATTTACGATAGATTCCCCTCACCGCTCAAAACAGACTTTTTGTTCAGTGCTGAATTCTGTATGCTGGCAAATCCTCTAATTATAACAAACATAGTGTAACGTTATATATGATGGAAGCTTCATTGATAATAACAGAGATGTGCGAGATCTCTGTGAACTGATGTCAGCTTTAGGAATTATTATGGGATCGCACTTTGCGCGCAGTCATGCCAAACCATGCACGCAGTAGCCCGCTTGCTTTTATGTTATAACAGTGGTTTGTGTGTTAATGCAACAAACAATCGATCAGGAGCATGTATGCTGATGTGTATGGTGGGCTAACACGTAGGCTAACTTGAGGTACAGAAAAAAAGTATTTTTGCGGGCGGGAGCGGGACAAAACATGAATGTTGCGGTCGGGAGAAAGTAATATAAGAAAGTAGTTGAGCACGTCAGTTATAACGACACACGTATTCAAAAATAGCCGGGTTTAAACCGGGCTTGGGCTCATAATTACAGTTTATGTGTCGGGCCGGACTCGGACACAGCGGGCTCGGGTAACTTTAGGGTCTTGCTTGATGTTTTGGGCCGATCTAAGCTCTACCTCGGGTAAGTTATGCGAACACTTACAGGCACGAATCAGCCGTTTGTCCTTGGGGAACTTGTGGAGCCTCTCCCCCGTTTTTGATGTATTCATACATCCCGCACAAGCACAATAGTTAACCATTTTCGCTAGCTAGGACTCCAATATAACGTAACTCTAGGCTTGTTGCATAGACCGTAAAAGCTTGGAGTCCCTGTTATGACATCACGCCCAGCCTAGTGGAAGGAGGGGGCGTGGTTAAAAGCACTGTAAAACGAACCAACTTTTCATTATATTCAGCATTTAGTATAAAAAATATTAAAAAAAACCATGGTGGGCGGTTCTTATCTTTATATTTAGTAAGCACATTGCATTATCTTCGTGAAAATTTTTACCTGCAATTTACACTTTAACCAGCCAGTAAGCATTCACCTAGCATTCACCTAGCAACCACTCTGAACACCTTAGCAACCACATAGCAATAGCCTGGCAACCACCGAGAACACCCTATGTGAACTATGTGTCACATAGTTTTGCACAGACAAATGTAAAAAAATAAATTTGTTAATACAGGTACAATAATAGCTGCGGGGAATGTTGTGTCAATAATACTTGGCACTAGCATTGCTAGCAACTGACTGTTAATAGAGGTCATGTCTGTTCTTCTGAAAGGCTTCCTTGTTTCAGTGGTATAAAATGAAAGAATGTCATCAAAAAAAGTCACATTCATGTATTTTAGGAAATTTTACCTTATTTTAGTTCTGTAACTGGTTACCATTTCTTTGGGGCATTATTTTTTTATCACCTTTGTTGTTTTTTTGCAGTCTTGCAGTGACAAGATTTTTGTTAAATAAAAATATCCTAATAAGTCTCAAGGTTATAAATCTCCTGAATACACCTATAAGAATGCTTATAGTAGTTTTACACTGTTACTAGGTACAGTATATCATGTCATCTACCCATCTGCAACTTTTCCATAAACTACCCAGATCTTTAACTTTTAGACTAACTCCACCCTTAAAGGGAATGTAGTAATTAATGTGTGTGGCATGTCCTGGAGGAAGTTATTTCCTTCTCTTTCATGTCCCAGTAAGACTTTTGGTTGCTCATTTTCCATTGAATATCATGTGTTTTCCAGTGGAGAATGAGAATCACTGTGATTTTGTGAAGCTGCGAGAGATGCTAATCAGGGTCAACATGGAGGACCTGCGGGAGCAGACTCACACTCGCCACTATGAGCTATACCGCCGCTGCAAGCTGGAGGAGATGGGATTTAAAGACACAGACCCCGACAGCAAACCCTTCAGGTGAAGAGGGTCACGATCACACCAACAATCTGGAGAAAGTTCTCGGTCACAACTAATCACATAAAGATTTATAGTCTGCATTTACATACGTAAATTAATGGTTAAATATCTTTTGTATCTGGTTTGTTGTCTTTAGCCTCCAGGAAACATATGAGGCCAAGAGGAATGAGTTCATGGGGGAGCTGCAGAAGAAAGAGGAAGAGATGAGGCAGATGTTTGTCCAGAGAGTCAAAGAGAAGGAAGCAGAGCTGAAAGAGGCAGAAAAAGAGGTTTGTTTGTTTGCACGTGTAGTCTGTAATTTTTTTGAAATGTTGTTATAAAAAGGTCTCAAAAGTTTTACCGAAAGCCGACGATACATGGTATGTAGCTGTATATCTGGGATGATTTATAATAAAATACAACTAAACTGTATTTTTTTTTAAGTAGGTGTTTAGTCCTATAAATTGGACTATTTACAGTCGATGTAAAGCTTTGCTTGTTCAGTAACAGCTCACATACTGACTCTTTGGTGTTCACATCACAGCTTCATGAAAAGTTTGACCGTCTCAAGAAGCTTCATCAGGATGAGAAGAAGAAACTAGAGGACAAGAAGAAGTCTCTCGATGATGAGCTGAACGGCTTTAAGCAGAAGAAGACGGCTGCTGAGCTGCTGCAGTCACAGGCCCAGCAGGCAGGGAGCTCCGCCACACTCAAGAAGGATAAAGAGAGGAAAAAGTAAGTATTGACCTCCATGTGGTTCCTAAACCTCACAACCTTCCCTTCCCGAGACCCCAGACGATCACGATGCAGGAGATCATGTGTGCAAGTGTGTGTGCATTTCACTGACCGCCCGGTAAGATTGCAGGGAATGTTAAATTTAGATCATTACCATAACTCTGGAATTCTATTGGATGGTGTTGACAGTTTGTCTGACAAATGAAAGGTCTAGTTTGAACATAAACACTACTGTTCAAAAGTTTTAGGTCAGTAAGATTTTATTTCTTTGAAAGAAATACTTTTAGCAAGGATGCATTAAATTGATAAAAAATGACAGTAAAGACATTTATAACGTTACAATAGATTTCTATTTGAAATAAATGCTGTTCTTTTGATCAAATTGTTTGATCATCAAAGAATCCTGATTTTTTTTATCTCAGTTTCCACTAAAATATTAAGCAGCACAGTAAATCAGCGTTTTAGAATGATTTCTGAAGGATCATGAGACACTGAAGACTGGAGTAATCATGATTTGCCTTCACAGGGATAAATTACATTTTAAAATATACTAAATTAAAAAAGTTATTTTAATTTGTAATATTTTTCGGAATATTACTGTTTTTACTGTATTTTTATTAAATTAAAGCAGCCTTTGTGAGCATAAGAGACTTCTTTAAAAAAAAAACATTTTAACGGCCGATTTAAATCTTACTGACCCTAAACTTTTGAACTGTAGTGAAGCTACTCGTATTATTGTGCAATTACATCTGTAGCAAGGTTAGATGTTATGGGAAGAAGGAGCCGGGAACCGGCGAACATTCAAAGACTTAACTAAACGTAAAATCAATAAATACTAAATGAAAGTAAAGACAGCAGCCCCTCACGGGCGACTGCTGTCACATAGAAAAAAACCACAACATAAATCCAGGCCTGTGCCCGGTTGCATAAAGCACCTTAAGTTTTTCCCTTAAGTATGATACCTAAGGGGCGATTTCCCCTTACCTAAGAGAATAACTTAAGGGTGTTGCATATAATCTCTTAAACGGTTCTCTTAGGTAAGGGAAACATTTAAGTGTTTCACGACAGCGATCTTGGATTCACGTTATAAAAGTCTGTTGTTGCCATAGATACGCAAAACACTAACATGTCGGAATATCACGTGTCAGTCCAGTGACGCTTTCACGCAACACCGTGTTAGCTCCGAAAGTGGCGGCAGGTTGTGTTGTTGTTCACCGTCTCTGCTTTGGCATTTGTTTAGGTTTTGTGAATGCACTTCTGGCTCTGTGTCTCGAAATACAGCTGAGTATATTTCCATAGCATACCTGTTTTTTCTGTCATGATTCCTTTTAAAACACAGAATCAGCTCGTTCTCCTGTGATTTTTTTTCTGCACGGGTCGGCCACACACTCTCCGTGCGCGCACTGGCGCGTTGTCATAGTCTACATGCGAGTCCCGTGTAATGACAGACAGACAGCTGTCTAGTTTGTTAGCGATGTCAGATATTGCGCGTCGATCAAAATCGGTATTCTTGCAACAATTTTTCATAGCTAAATTGGTCCAAAGGGTTCTCCCTATTCCCTATGATCTTCAGCTGGTTCCATAAATTCAGCCATGTACTCTTATTTTTGCCCGCGTTACTCTTAAGGTTACGATTTCCAAACCTTAAGTTATACTTAGGGAAATTGCCGTTAAGGGGTTTTATGCAACACTTAACGATTACTTAAGTGAAAAAAAACAGCATTTAAGGGAAATTCTAAGTGTTTATGACGTTTCACTTAAAAAAACCGTTAAGTAACACTTAAGGGTATTTTTCTGCAACACCCTTAGGTTTAAGGGAAACATAAGGGCGACCTTAAGGGAAAATTACACTTAAGGTGCTTTATGCAACCGGGCACTGGCCTCTCTCTTCCTTCACCGTCGTCACTCCTACTTTTATGCTTCCGCTCCTCCATGAGAGATACGAGAGAGGTGTCGCTCATTATCAATCACACTACCGGTCTCGCGTTGTTCTCCCACGGCCCTCGGCCTCGTCCTGCTCGCCACAACATCCAATACATTTGTAGGATTCTTCTGCTGTATTTCCATTATGGAAACTAGAGCATACTTTAATTGTGACCTCTTAACATCACAGTCTGATGTGTGGGATAAGTCTTAAAAGAAAGAACATGTTAGACAATTCTATATAGTTATAATTGTATGTAATTACGACTATAATTTTCATGGTTTGTAAAATGATTAACATTTATTAAAAGTACAATATATTTTAATCACCTTTAGACAAAGGGTCATGCACATTAATCTGAAAAGTGTACTAGTAATTAGAGCTCAAATAAATTGCTTCAATAATGCTGGTAATCAACTATGGTTGTGTATTCAAGCTGATTTGCTGCATTCACCTGAATACTATATGGGAAGAAGACACTTGCAGTGATAAGGTTTACCTTTTTGTTGTTTTTTCTTCCCCAAATCAATTTCTCCTGTATTTTTAACTCTTTCCCCCTTAAGCTTCTTCTTCGTCCTCATGAGGCAGCAGACCACTACTTTAAAAACACTTGCTACATTTCACAGCAATGAGATACTAAGGAAGCAGTTTTGCAATACATAAAGTGCAAGAAAGTAAAGTGAAATAGACATGTGAAGGCCAAGTATGGTAACCCATCCAAGTTAGTGCACACACATTATGAGTAGTGAGTAGTGAACATACACCTGGAGCAGTGGGTAGCCATTTTGCTCTGCCGCCCAGGGAGCGATTGGGGGTTAAGTGCCTTGCTCAATTTCCTGCCAGTATTGAGAATCGAACCTGCAACCTTTGTCCAAATGATTGAACAGTTTCTTACCACTTTCCTTTTCATTATCCAGTGTGTTATATTTATTCCTACATTTAGAAGATAGCCAGAGAAAGTGTTACAGTTTTCCTCAGTGCTTATGCAGGGCAGGGCATGTACAATATTCATTTTGATGTTGCTTGTAAGGTGTCTTGTCTAGTTTGTACACGTGTCATGTACGTCTCATCCATGCTGTTTTCCAGTTAACTCCTCACCTGCTCCCAGTCCTGCATGAGTCACCTTATGCTGGTAAGGCTTTCATAGTATCTCTTAAGACACAAACCCTCATTCGCACGAGGGGGCTAAATTACAAAAACACATGTAATGATGATGGTCAGTTACACTGGTCTTGTAATTGCGGTGTTAAAGCACTGCAGTAGTAATTGCATTTCCTATTCATGCTTAAAAGTCTTAAACACTGGCAATGTGAAGAATGTCTATGGTAGCAGTAGGGGATATTATGTCACCAGCGTCAGGCGAGAGTTTATTGCTCTCCCTATGTGATGTGCAGCCATCTGCCATCTGAATCCATAACAATCTGCTGTTGTTTGCACTCCACACTGCTCTTCCACAAACTCACACAAAAGAGCCTTTAATTGCTCAGCTCCTACAGCTGGGTCACACAGTCCTACACTTGGCCTAAAGCTTGAGCTATCCCTTGCCACATACCTATTAGTAATAGTTAAGTAACACGTTAATGTTGGGATATCAGATTTATGTAAATAACACAGCAGAAAAGACAATGTAATTCGTTTTATCCAGCGCAAAGAGAGAACGATTTTAAGCCTTACCACATACACCCTCTGCAACTGCTTTCAAGTGTTTTAACAGATGCACGACTAACATTTTGGATCTTTTTTTTGTGTGTGTGTGTGAATACAACTGTGTGTAACCTGTAGGGAACAATAATCTCCCTTCTCTCTCGTTTCCAGTTCAGGATTCCTGTAGAAAGTGCTCCCCCTGCCCGCTGTGAATGAGCTCTCCCCCCTCAGTGTTCCTGAGCCAATGCTGTTCCTGTTCCCGTTCCCTCCCCCTCTCTCCCGCCCCACATCCCCCAGTTTCACGCATAACATAGCTGAGGAGGGATATTAACTGTGAATGGAATCCTTTTTTTCCCCCAATTTCTTTTTAAAATTCCATTTGTTCTTCTTTGTTTTACTTGCTGTGTTATGATGTCATAACGATATTGCTTTGTTTTGCATGATTAGTGTATGAATCAACTTTAACATGAGTGGCTACTGTGCAGTATTTTGAGCACACAGGTTAAAATGAGACCAATTGGATTTTACTGTTTGTACCATCATTTTCATTGGTACTATAATTGGAAGATAAATGAGCTTCTTTCAGTTCATTCATTGAGCTTTAAAGCATTTTTGCAGTTTTCTAATATAATTTAGGAACATGAGTAGTAATGAAGTGGTATTTTGTCTCATTTTAGCTCATGCATGTTATGCAGATGCTGTCTGGTCATCTGCAGCCATATCTCAATGTTGTTGTTGTTGTTTTTTTATTTTTATAAACCTGTCATTCCTATGCTTGTATTAGTTTAGAAAAACTTTTTATAGATTATTTTGTGATATTTTATTTCTCACAAAATTAAAATAAAAATAAAAATTCACTTACTAATCATTAAATATCAATTGTAAGGGGACCAATAAAGCTTCTTTCATAAAGCTTGAAACTGTGGAAAATCATTGTGTATGGTTATTAAACCAATTTTTTACAAGTGTTACTAACTGCTTATTTAATGGGGGTGACATGGCCAGTGTTTGATTTGCTTACTATGTAATGGAAAATCCTGATGCATCAATTTATAGACCTTAGTCAGGGTGGCGCCATATTTAATTTTTGATGGAAATGAAAACGAGGCTGAGGAATAGAAGTGCTCTGATTGTTCAGCTGACATAACGTTTTTCTGAAGAAAAAAACCTTCAGTAGACAATTCTATAAAAGTTCTGGGACCTATAGGGACCTAGTGATCTAGGACATTTATACAGTGTGCTTTTATCCCTCACGGCCTCATTTTCATCTGCATTAAATTCAATATGGCAGTTTAGAGAAGAGCTGGACTTTCACCTTTAAAGCAATTTGCTATCTGTATGCTTAACTGAGCATATAATAATAATAATAATACGAACCGATTAGTCCTAGATCTGAATGTACTCCACAAAGTTTGTGGCCTGTATTCTCGAATGAAGACCTGCCTGACCACTGCCACAAGTCAATGTTAACTGAACTTTATTATAAGATCCTTGTGACCAAAACGTGGGAAATTTAGTCATTTTAATCCATTTATGTCTCACTGCAGAAAATGGTTTTATTTTTTTAGTCTCTTAAGCAAGTTGTAAAGGATGTTTTCAAAGCTACAATTAAAGATACCAGACTGTTCAGCAAAATCAAAGTGAATCGAACACAAGGTTTTGTTATGGATGGTATTTGGATGCTGGTCTTTCAACAGGTGGTATTGATGTGATTGGGTATTTAGCACTTTATTAACTCTCTTGCTCCCTCCAGTCTCCCTGCTCACTGCCATGTGTGTATTTACTTTCCTTTGCAGTAATCCCTGGCTCTGCACTGAGTAGTATGGCTTTGATAAGGGACCAGGCCCAGACTCTTTGGTTAACCGGTACCCCGAGGCAGTGTGGACCCGGCCCTCTGTGTTTCTTATACATCGCCTCTTGTGTTTTCATTGTGTGCTCTTTCTGCAGCTTTTGCTAACATTATATTTATTGTGTTACCAAAACCTTTGCTGAATGCTGTGCTTATTTGCGGTGAATGTTTTGTGTTACTAATATGCTTAAGATTTTTGCCTCTTCAGAGATGTGGGGAGGGAAAATGCAATCATTATAATCACTGTCCCAGTTAAGCTGTTTTATTCTTTAATAAGATTTAGATTGGGTTACTCCTGACAACAATTGTATCACTTTGAGAATGCAAGCTGAAAGCAATGTTGCATGTTTAAAAGCAACTCGTGACGAGGATGCACAATGCATTTGAAGCAGGGCAGAAGGACGGCGTGTTCCTATCCGCCCACATTACGAATGCTTCATGCTTTTGGCTGGCAAAAGACAAATCTGAGTGCCCATTTCCAATTGACTGATGTAAACTTGTCTTCCCACTGGCACTGATGCCCAGTTCAATGCCCTCCTGATACTTTCTCTAATCTGCATTTGTGTCTCCTCTCTTCCTCTAGCTTCTTTTAACTCTGTCTTGGCCATCCGTTGGAAGAGGGGATTGCAGCTTCCACGAGAACTAGCGTCCACTCTTCTTCCTGTCTTTTTCACTCCGTCAGCCTTGTTTGAATGTTTTATTTAAAAAAAAAATTTTAACTTTCATGCTGTGTGCCCTGTTGAACATGGCCTTATGTGGGCTTAACATGGTATTTTTTTCAACAAATATTAGCACTGTTTTCTAATTAGGGCATGCCAAGCAGTCCCTCATTAGTATTTTTACAGACATCATTTGCTGGTGACACCAGAGCCAAAGCTCTGATAGAAAGGCTGTTAACTAAAGCAATGCGTTTGAGTTTCAGTTTAGCATTTCACATCTATGATATTGCCTTGTTCAGTTAAACTTTTTAGTTTCTTTTATGGATATGTGTTCGTGAATATACCTGCATGTACTCATCAACCTTAACGCAGTGCTAACTGTGAGGAGCGAATGGATACTAACTTATTTGCAAACACTATGCTTAATTTAGGGTGTGAACTATAGGTTGAGTAAAAATATCTTTAATAAGACTTGAGCATTTTGACACGCTGGCTGTGAATATTGAGAAAATCCAAAGAAAATGGCCCCGAAAGTCCCTGGTTAATGCAGCAAATGTGTTAAGTGAGAGAGATTTAACTGTAATTTAATGAGAATCTTTATCTGGAAGCATGAGCAAAATCGGAGAGGTTTGTATTGTATGTTTTGTAATCCCCTTTACATTTTACAGGACACATTTCAAGTCTTAAACACTCACAGCAATATAGTTATAATTATTTTATTTGAAATATAATCTTAGGGAGTAATGGAGCACCTATTTAAATACCATGTAGGTCACATTCAGTGCCACTTTTATATTCTTTATCTTCTGTTCTTTTGCATGCCCTGAACATATTTTTGTTTATATATGAAGTTATTCTTTGATTAGATATTTACACTTCAAATGCTTCTTACTTTGGACCATTTTATTATGTGTATTTATTTCAGGTACAATGTGCAGTTACGTTCAATTTATAAATGTCATTTTCCATTTTGCCAAATATTGCATAGAGATATACATCAAGGGTTTTCAGTAATTTCAAGTCAGTCAGTTATGAGGTACAGACGTTTATGGATATGTGTGCAGTACATATAATTTTTAAGGACCTATTTTGTGTATCAACTTTGAAATCTGCTTCAATAATTAATGACATTGACAAGTGACTATTTTTTTGTGTGAAACATTTTGGGTGTCAAGACTGGCCTACATTTTTCTAGTCATCTTCCATATTTTCCCCTTAATGTCAATTACCCCCACCCCTGTAATCCCAGAAATTTGTGTTTAATCAGTATTTAACTGTAGTAAGATTCCATGGTGTACATTTTCAATAAAATTACATTAAAACAACTTTGATATGCTATTTCATAATGCTATTTCATAATTTACTCTCCTTATATATATTTATATCTATAAATATATATAAAAAAGAATTAGAATAAATTATATATTTACAAATATATTTTAATTTTGCATGTATATATATATGTATATAAACAAAAATGATTTACAACTTAGTGATGTGAAACATTTTACGTAAAATTATATTACAAACATACTTGTATGGATTATGAATAAACATATCCTATATAAATTCATTGCGCAGGTAACACTAAAAAGATTCAGATGCTACTGCACAATGGCAAGCTATGACAGTAAAATTAGAGTGTGTCTCAAAACCTAGTCAGCTGCCTACCAAGACAGCATTTTGGCCATCATAGTCTCTTTCAAACCTAGACAGCATAGACTAGTAGTAGTCATCTTTTTAGCACTATGTTCTGAAACACAGACACAAGCGTGTCCTGCGTTTCCTTCTCTGGCCACTATGAGGCGCTGTCACACTCAGGAATCATCAGCTATTAGCGCTCCGTCACTGGACTGTACAGTGTCCTTCGTCCGCTCACAGAAAATAATATTTAGATAGCTGCTGTTTATTATACTCGAAAATATGTCTACTACGACCGGTGGCGGAGAGTTTGGCAACCCTCTGCGGAAATTTAAGCTGGTTTTCTTGGGCGAGCAAAGCGGTAAGTGTTCAGATATGTGAGACGTGGACGGAGAGTTAGACAGGCCAGGTGAAATTATGTTCCAGAAGGATAGATGTCATTTAATATAAATACAAATAATGATTTGACCGTTTGGACTGATACGTTTGTCGACACACACTTAAAATACACTAAATTTTACAGAAAACGTGTAGCATGTAGCATTGAACATCCTTGCAGTGCTACACGAACTGTATACAAAAAGATGTAAGATCCTAATAATCTCAATTATGCTTTAAATGATAGATTATATGTATTTTTCTGTCTTTCTTCTCGGTGTTTATGTATTCTTGAATGTCGACATCGAGGGAAGCTATCAAGTCCTTGTATTAGCATGTTTGTGTTTTCTGTTCCTAGCCACAACAGAGATATCCCATTTAAAGGCCCTTTGTATGTGATTGCATCCACAATTACTGTTTAAAACACGATGCAAATGACATTATACTAGTACTGGATGTTAATTGTTTTAATCTGTAAAACTATACTGTCTGGTGTGAAAATGATTTCTAACTGTTAGCAGTTAGCATGTTTCTAGCTGACCGGCTGTGACAATCAAGATCATGATATTATAAACCACATCAGGGATGTTTAACTGCCACATCACCCACGGCACATCCACGTTCTCGTTTCATAATGGCTGGGTTTGACGTTAAAAAGCATTAGCCAGCTGTCTTAAAGGAGAGGTTTTGCACGTCTTTGCCTGTATTGATGCAGTATGAGGAAAGCAGGACGGCGACACCCATGTTGCCAACACAGCGATCAGAGTTCAGACTCATCCTGCGCAGACCAATGCATCCATGCTGTCTATGTAGGGATCACACTACTTTTGAGAGCTATTCAATTGTGAGGCCCTTATGTCTAATGTGTTGTTTTCATTTTCCTCCACAGTGGGCAAAACTTCACTTATCACGCGGTTTATGTATGACAGCTTCGATAATACCTATCAGGTAACACCTGCTGTGATTGTTACAGTCTATGTTATGTTCGTGTGGAAGATGCCTACCATGTTACCTAAAACAACTTAATATCAAAGACTTTTATGAAAGCTATCATGACGTCGGTTTGGTTACTTCCTTGAAGGAATAGTTCACTCACTAATTAATAGTGTTGTCATCTGATGTCATGTTGATCCAGTCCTTTTCTTTTTTCCATGGAACACATAAGGAGATACTCTGTAGAATAATCACACTGCCACCCTTACAACAAAAGCATTTGATGGCCAAAAGCTGTCTAACTCCGTAGTTACAGTTCAAAATACATTTTTGGAACACTAACAAAGTTGAAATAATATTTTTTTCCTAGCCATAAAATGTTTTACATTATTTTTATAAACAAGAAATAATATACTATTCAAAAGGTTTTAATATTTTGAATGTCTTTTATACTCACCAAGGCAGCATTTATTTGATCAAAAAGCAAAAAAACCCAATAAAATATTATTATATTTTAAAATAACTGTTTTCTATTTTAATATACTTTATAATGTAATTTATTCCTGTGATAGAAAAGCTGAATTTTTAGCATCTTTACTCTAGCCGTGTCACATGATCCTTCAGAAATGATTCTAATATGCTGATTTGATGCTTAAGAAAAAATTGTTCTCAATAATAATGTTGTGCTGCTTAATATTTGTGTGGAAAGGAAACCGTGATGGATATTATTTTACATTTCTACTCAGACCGTACATTTTATTAATACAAGTCCAGTCTCAATAACATTTATTTCACTTGTGCCCGTCTTAACTTGAATTTGGTGTTTGTTGAGTGTTAATTTAGTTCATAGCTCTCAAATGTCGTCCACACGTGTGCATCTGACGCACATTAGAATCAATGGCTTTTGGTGTCATTGAAATCAAATTTGATATTTGTCTTGTTGCAGAAAGTTTAAATAGACAACAGCAAATTAGATTTTCAGTGATCAAGGATCAATTTTATTTTTTAACTTTATGAAAGGAAAAGAGCAGTATGAAAATTCTGCAAAATATCAAATTTTGTGTTCCACAGAAAATAGTCTAAATAAATATTCCTTAAATAGTCTGTATTTTACAATGTGATTGTGCACTAAGTTAACTCATTGTTTCTCTCCATAGGCAACTATTGGTATAGACTTTCTGTCAAAAACCATGTACTTGGAAGACCGCACGGTAGGACGGAGATCAACATTTCCAGAATAATTTCCAAGGAGTCTCTGTGTGTCCAAGCCTTTTTTTAAAAGCCTGATTTAATTGAAATATTGACTATTTATGTTAGTACTAGTGTAATAGATGGTTTTGACACACACTGGCTCAACTCATTCGCCTTGATGTTTTCTAATATCACCTATAAGGTCTATAACGCCCTATTCGGACAGGACTAGTTTTCTAAACGATGTTTAAGTTACAATTCTTATCACCCCATGATTAATTAATTTAATAATAATTTTTTTCGTCAGATAGCATCCATTTTAAAATAAAATGAAAAGATGCGAAAGATTGGTACGCATACTGTAACTCGAGAAAGTTAAACAAATGAGGACAAGCATTAGTTGGCTACAATATAATCACAGACATTCCCATTCATAGAGGATTATTTTTCTCAGTGGACCATTGAGTTAGCCAAAAACAGTAGGTAATTTGCCCTGGAATTTTTTCTGAGGTTGTGTGAGAAAACACACTGGCATGTCAGATTCAGACAGGATTAAAATCACAAAGTATGCCTGTGTCTCTATGACGCATTTCTCAAACGTCCAAATAGGGCTGGTCCACCAGGTGATTCACTGTCTGTCACAGATTCATCACAGTTATCATTTGCATAATTCCTTGCGCATGCTTGTAGCTCATCACACTTATGTCATTAGTTTGTCATTTATTTTGATTTCACCTTTTTAAGTTTGGTTGTGTCTTTGTCCACCTCACCCCACTCTCTTCCATGGCTGGGTGCTGAATGGGTCCCCCATGCCTGTTGTGCTGCATGGACGGTCATAGATTCGGCTACAGCTGTGGGACACTGCTGGGCAGGAACGCTTCCGTAGCCTCATTCCCAGTTACATCAGAGACTCAGCAGCCGCAGTGGTGGTCTATGATATAGCAAGTAGGTAGCTAGTGCTCCTGCTTCACCACATGGTGGGGTCAAGTTGGGTTCTGCTTGAGTAAATGGCACTCATGTAGCTTTATAAGTTTGCTGGTTTATTTGAGCGTTCCTGGTAAAGTTAAACAAAATTAGATGAAAAAAAGAAAAATCTGTTTTAACAATGTGAAAGGATGTCATTATTTTCTCACCCCATGTCATTCCAAACCTTTATAACTTTAATTATTCTGACATTTCAAATATTGCTGAATCAGAATGAGTTGAGATAATTATTCCGATGATATTCATTGTTCCTAAAGCTAGATTAAAATAAAATGCTGATAGGGCCTTTTCTATGCTCCTCGATTATGGAGTTCTCTTTCACTGCAAATTAAATTTTCTCTGGTATTTATTGGATGTTTGAAGAAGACGTATATTTTAGTATGGCTTTTACACCTGAGCAGAATTAATTTAGAACTTATTTTATTTAACTTATCTGCTGGAAAGCAGTTTTAGGTATAATTTATATCGTATAAATATGTCATTGTATTGAACACAAAAAAACAGGTTTTGAGAAACATAAGGGTGAGTAACTGATAGCAAAATTTCCATTTTTTGTGCCTTTGAGTACAATTTGAGCTTTTACAAATATTTCAAAACCATAAAGTATGTTGTTTTGACTGAAAACATGTCCAGCAATACTTGTGCATAAGGAGTGCCATTTGCAAAGCATCTAGCAAAAAGCAGCGTCATTCAGAGAGCAGGATTGGAGAAATGCCTTCAGATTCCTAAAAATTGGTTTATTCTGTAAATGCATTTCTCCTTTTCCCTCATGTATTGCTTCTTTGATGTTGTCCTTTTCGTCTAACCCTGCTCCCTTGCTCTATCCTCTCTTTATACTTTTTCTTTTCTCTGTTCTGCCTTTCTCTTTCCCCGGTTTTCTTTGCACACCACCGTTTGCTGGTCCATCAGGTTCGGCTCCAGCTATGGGACACTGCAGGGCAGGAGCGCTTCCGCAGCCTCATTCCCAGCTACATCCGAGACTCCACTATTGCTGTGGTGGTCTATGACATCACCAGTGAGTTTGAGCCTCACTCATTGGGTCAGCAGGGATCTATGCTCTCAGGGCACAGTTAGCACGATTCAGCAGCTGCTTCTAGGTCATGGCAGTTCATCTTAGTATGGTTGCTTGGGAACAATGTTTTTATTATTTCATTCAGATTAAATGAAGTAGATTGAACATGCTTCTCTCTTATTTGAGCACGCTGAGCATTGAAATTACCTGTGCTTTAACTTAAAGGTGCTCTAAGCGATGTTGGGTGACGTCACTTCTTGTTGACGTTCGAAGTATTGTCAAACAAAACGGAGGCTAGCTCGACCCTCCCTCCTCCTCATCCCGTCCCCTCCCCCTCCCTTCCGTGCTTCCTGAAACAGGCTTTTCCGGTGTAAATTCAGGGACTTGCGCGTTCCTTCTCCTTTCCCTCTTCTTTGCTATTTGTTCATCGGAACGTCGTCTATTTGGTTGTGTGTCGGCCATATCAAAATTCAAGAGAATATAATTCTAACGTTAGTCGTTGTCGTTGTATAGGACATCTCTCCTCTAGCTAGCTTCCCTCTTCATGTTTCTCTCTCCTCCACTCCCTTCACCCCCCTTCATGTGCACGCGCACATGCACACGCGCCCAAATCATTCTTGTCGGTTATTGGCTGGAACACCGTTTGTTATGTTTCGTGATGCAGGTTTGCCAGGATTGTTTTTCTTGCCGTTTGTGGAGCCTGGGCTGTCTACAAAGACCACGTTTTTTACAGTGTGTTCAGGGGATAGGCAGCTGTGTGACAAAAAATGTTTCAGCCTAAAAAACACGTGACATCGCTTAGAGCACCTTTAACCGTCCTCTGTTTTGTCGAACTTCATTCTAACAGTCTGCTTGCACACTTTCTTCTTAGAAAGCTCGGCTTTGAAGTGAATCAAGTGTATTTTTGACCGCTGCCAAATTTGCATTTTGTAAATTGATTTTCAATTTATTAATCACTGAAATGAGTTCCTGCAGATCACAAGAGACTTTTTTTCTCTGTAATAAGTCCATGCCTAACATTTTTCCTTCTGTTCTTCAGATCTCAACTCCTTCCAGCAAACCTCAAAGTGGATAGATGATGTCAGGACAGAGAGAGGAAGTGATGTCATTATCATGTTGGTTGGCAACAAGACAGACTTGGCTGATAAAAGGTACAGTAATTTCATACTGTTCAAAAACATACTGCAGTTTGATGAACACATCTTTAGTTCATCCTTCAGACTTCATGTTTTAAGCCCTTCATTATGTGTTATTTTTGTGTTCAGTTTTCTCTATTAATTTGAGTGTTATGTTGAATAATTTGTGCCATTGTTGCTTTTCTGTTCGGTCATATTTTCTCTTTGTTAATTTTATTTTTGATTTCCCATTACTACTTTTGTTTTTCATATCCATTCTAATTTGAACTGTGTCCACACCTCAACTATGGATTATGGCAGGCAAGTGTCATTAGAGGCAGCAGAGAAAAAAGCCCGGGAACTGGGTGTGATGTACATAGAGACCAGCGCCAAAGCTGGTTATAACGTCAAACAGGTGGGTGACACGATGCAGCTGTAGTGTAGACCTAAGCGTTCTAACTTATATAACAGAATCTGTGGCATATTGTCGATTTTCACAGAATTTTTTTGGGAGACTGTCTTCACATTGTAAAAAACAAGCTTAATACATCATAGCAGAATCCTAGCAAAAAAATATGCAAAACCTCAATCAACATTTGAAATAGGCTAATATTGAGTATAATCGTAAAGGTGCAGGAATTTCGTGAGCAGAAAAGGTCCATTTTCGATAGTGTAACATTGCATGGTGTACAGCTGACACAGAGATTACTTTTAAACCAAGCATCTTTATATTGGTCAACGCCACAATCTTGAACCTGATATAAAATCTACATGGGGTAATTTTTACCTTCAGTCGAAACTCAAAATTGTATGGATTCCAGTTTGAAATTACTAAATTTCGAACGTGCATTTAAAAAAAAAATAGAATTACATAGCAACCCTGTCAATTGTTAACTGATCAAGTATACCACAAAGAAACATGGAAGGAATGTGACATAACACCCACATGGATTCTACAGCAACGGAATTCGGCAGAAAGCTCTGCAGATTTTTATTGAATTAGAACTCGTGTCATTCACAAAGTTCTTTACATCTCCTAAAAGATGGATACCTCTTGTGTGGCCTTTTGTTAAATATTTTGCCCTGTTGATTATACTTTCAGCTAACAACGTATGCCTCACTTTAACATTTTCTAACATCCATTTGGGTACCATTCGACTTCCCTCAAGTCAATACAAAAAAATGTGAAAAGTCTCGGTCTGGGCATAACTATCTTACAAAGTCAAATTTATTGTCTGTGGGAAGTCGATCAATTTGAAAGAATGCCACAGATGCGGTCTAGAGACAAAGGGATAGTTCACCCAAAATACTGAAATATCGGTCATAATTTATCGCCCTTGTGACATTCCAAACATGTACAACCTTTTTTCTTCTTCCGTGGAACACAAAAGGAGACGTTTAGCAAAATATCTATTTACTATAGAGGGTATGCATTGACGTCACTTTCCCGCCGGAATGTCCCCTCGGCCGGACCGAGTGGCAAAACAGCCTGCTTAATGACTGGATTTTAATAGGGGAAACTGCGAAACCGTAAAACAAGGGATTATCCGTTTAAACTAAAGGTTGGACTCGATATAGTGTTCTTTACAACTTACCAAAGATCCAGTGATCCATGGATATTGACATGCAACCAGGAATCGTGTTTCCTGACATTTATATGTGCCTGATTTTGATGCTGACAAAATACATAATAAAGCAAATTTGCCTGTGAATGCTTCCTTACATAGTTGTTTCTATGAATTGCAGCAATGAATTTGCTTCTCTTTTCGGGTAGCTTTCGGCAGTCTGTAAAAATATACCTCAGATTTCTTGTCAAATATATTTATACAGTCAATCTCAAATCATACCCTCTATAATATAGAAGTGGACGGGAAAGAGAAGGTTGGACATTCTTCTGTGTAAATCTTTTTGTGTTCTGCAGAAGAAAGTAAGTGAAACAGGCTTTGAATGGCATGAGGGTGAGTAATTGATGACAGGATCTTCATCTCTGAACTCTTTAAGCCGAAAATAAACAAGGGATATTTCAGTGACCAAAGTGCCAATGACATTATCATCACTTCCCTTGATAGGGTGTTTACTTTTGTTGTAGATTGTCCTCAAGTAACAAATATGTTCCCTGTGAATGGCCCTTTTGTTGAACTGCAGTGCAGTGATCTCTTTTCAAGGTTACGATTTCAGCCATTTCTCAACTCTTCAACGTGCGTTGGGGTCTTATCAAAACACTAATCCCACTTTTTTCCCCCTATTACTAATGTGAACTTCAGGCAGTCTCTGTCTCTTTCTCTTCTCCTTGATGCATTTCTTTTGTCTGTCTCTATTTCTTCCCTTTCCCCCTCCCTCGTTCGAGCAGACAGATTACCACAGAGGAGGGCGAGCAGAGGGCTAAGGAACTGAATGTCATGTTCATTGAAACCAGCGCAAAGACTGGCTACAATGTCAAACAGGTAGAATCACGGAGAAATGAGGACGGCCAAGCCCCACCTTCCCTCCACCACTCTATCTTCTGCTTTCTTTGGTTTCTATCTTTCCCCACCTCCCCCATTATTAGCCATTCTTCCCTCGCCTCACATTCACAGGTGTCCTGTGCTATTAAGCTGTTCTTTTGTGTTTTGTTTGCTTGAAGTGCTCCCCAAATGTCCTTTGCATGTTGGCCAAGCATCGCTAGAATGATTTTTCTCTGTGCTGTTTTAGCTCCCCTTGTAATTCAGAGACTCAATGTAGACATTTCATTGTGCATTGTGCTTTTTAATAGCATATGGTATTGCTTTTTGTTTTCAGAATTAGTGGATAATGGTGTCTTTTTTTGTCATAATGCTAGTGTCATTGGAAATTACCTCTTTTTTTACCTCTTTACCCATTGGGAGTTATAATTTCTTTTAAATAGGGGAGACTAGGGCTAGTTGCACACGAGGAAGTTGTCATAAGAGCCACTCTACCGTTCAAAAGTTTGGGGTTTTGAAAGAAATGAATACTTTTATTCAGCAAGAACACATTAAATTGATCAAAACAGAAGATTTCAAATAATTGCTGTTCTTTCATCAAAGAATCCTGAAAACAACTAATCACGGTTTCTACACAAAATATTAAGCAGCACTACTGTTTTCAACATTCATTATACAGATTTTTAAAATCCTTTTTTGTTGGGTACCAGGGCATTGTGGAAATCCAGGAAATGAGATAGCAGATGCTGTAGCAAAAGAGGCTTCATCTTCAGAGCTCAAAGAAATACCCAATTTCACCATCAGACCTCAAACCTATTAGAAACACTTATATCCTCAATGGGATCAGTGTAATAGAAACAAACTTTACAAAATCAATCCTGTGGTTGGTGGAAACCGTTGTGTCCATTTTTAAAATAGCTGGGACCATGTTATCTACACTGGCCACTCCAGACTAACCCATACGTTTTTTGGGTGAAGATCCTCCTTTATGCCCCTCTTGTCAGAGTCCTTCATCGCTGAAGCATATTTTGATGGACTGTGATGGCTTGAACTCTGTTAGGACTCTTTTATTTATCAGTTGAAGACCAAATTTAGTTTTAGAATTTTTCTCAAAGATAAACTTTAAAAAACATTTATATTTATATATATATATATATATATATATATATATATATATATATATATATATATATATATATATATATATATATATATATAATGTTTTTTAAAGTACATATAATGAATGTATATATATTTATTATTATTTTGATTGTAATATTTTTTATAAAAAATAATTAATTTTTGATCATTCTGTTTTCAAAACTTGCATCTCAGTGTAATATTTTGAAATACTGGTTGGGTAAGAAAAAAAAATTCGAGGTTGCATATTTTATTGAGTACATAATGTAATTTTTTACAACTTAATTACAATATCTGTTGGCCAAAACAAGAGTTTTTTTATTCTTGATTGTTGAGGTTTCATGAGGTTTGTCCCTTTCATGAGGTTTTGTTGTATATGTGTTTTGCTGTTTAAATGTACTTGAAAAGCCTATAATATAACGTACTCATAAATTATAACAATATGCCAAAAAAATATTCTCACAAAATTTCAATGTGTGGTGTTGCCTGGTAAAACATGTTAGAACTAGCCCCAGTCTCCTCTACTAATAAGATATATATTTTGTATTATATCAAACCTGCATTGATTTATATACATGTGGCTAAAGCAGAGTTTTTAAGTAATGAACTTTTTTTTCTCTCTCTAGCTGTTTCGTCGTGTTGCTGCAGCTTTGCCTGGAATGGATAGTACACCAGAGAAAAGCAAAGAGGACAGTATCCTTCACATGCACTTTAAATATGCCATCTCTCACATTAAAATGTCAAGTCAGTTTGTCCACAACAGCCTGAAAGCAGGAGATCATAAGCATGCTTGTCTTAACAGAAATGAATGAAGTGTAAATGAATGCTTATTCAAATAGTCCAGTCTCTCAGTAACTGATCCTTGACAGAAACTTTCAGTGATCGACATCAAACTGGAGAAGCCTCCAGAGCTGCCCGTTACCGAGAGCAGCTGCTCGTGCTAGTAACCACCCTCGCCCCCCCCCGCCAGGTCCTGCGTCCCCCTCACTCCACCCCCTCACACACAAACAGCTTGCCTCTCAGTGGCCACTCGCTCCTCTCACGGCCCGTGTCATGAGCGGAGAACCTTTTCTTTCTCTTCGACTCAGTGACTTTTCAGAGTAACCGTGTGGATGTGCTTTTACTCTGTGTTAAAATGGATTCCAAAAATGCATATATTATTAACGAAAAAAGTAAAATCACAGCATAGATTAAATGATAAAACCATTCAGATCCTCATCTGTTCTGGCTGCATGGCATTATATGGGATTGCAGACTGATTTAAGCTCATATGCTCTTAAGTTAACATGTTTCAGAGCTGGGGCTGATGTCATCATTTTTAGGCCTTTTTTGCCTTTTTTATTTCACTAGAGGAAGAACCTCTGGCTGTTACTGATTCATATTTTTTTTAACTTTTTTTTTTTTTTACATGAACATTACACTATTTTGTTTGTGTTTTTTTGGCTGAAGTTATTTAAAAGAAAGATACAGTACTAATCTCTTCGATTTTGTCGTGAAATATCGCCATGGACACAATATTCTGTATAATTGGATGCTTCCATGTTAAATGTGGTATTAGGGAACAGATATCATTTTAAAGTTGTTTTGTTTCAGGAAATATACATGTATGGACAAAAAAAAATTAGCAGTTTTGTTTGCGACAAGCCTCATTCTGGACAGGCTAATTTTATACCGAAATCTTTGGAGGGTTGCATGGAAGTAGAATGTATTGAGCTGTGGGGGGCAAAAAATTGGATTTAACGTTCTTAGAAAAGGGAAAATTGCTATTTAATTTAGTTCAAATTCAAAACCTAAGATATTTAATGAATTAGCCACAAAACCTAACGTTAACTGTAAAAAAAACGTGTATGTACTAACAAAACTATCGGATATGGAAAGCATCAGCAATTCACACTAATTCTGCTCATTTTCTGTCTTGTTTTTGCTGCGCAATTGTAGGGACCGCATGCAGTTTAGAGACAGTTTAACACAAAATGCCTTGCTTGTTTGGTTGTCATGGTGCACCAAATCAGGCCACAGCGCTGTGGTTTGCTCGAGCCTATTAACATTGCATAGAGATAATGAGGTTTTGTTTAACAGGACATTCAGATTTCTTCCTTCAACACGGCTATTGCTTAGTGTACAGACACATCTTGGTATTGCTCGTCGTAAGACTGTTGGTTTCATGTGTTTATTTATTATCTCACTAGTTAGTGATACAATGTGTTGTATGCTTGACGGGAATGGCAGTTAGCAATGTGTGGGAATCAAAGTTTGATGTATAATTTGCATTGCTGCCTGGCTACTGTATCACAAAGACCTAGTCGTGTCACAATCGTGCCACTCTTAAAGACTTTCACACCCCATCTGTAATGCTGGGTTTCAACAGTATAGCTTGAATGGGCTTTTATTTGCTGGAGAGGTATCACCAAGCCCACCAGCACTGTCGCTTTTCCTCTCGTTCAACTGTAAACCGACAAATCCTTTCATCACTAAGACTTCTAAAGGGCATCAAGTGTGTTTTAAACATTAACGTTTACTATGGTTTGATATGTAGGAAATGAAATAAATAAGAGTGAAAACCCTCCTGAACAGCTCTATCACGTGTCACTCACTGAATACTCAGCTGTGTGCTATTCTGAAGTGTGTTGGTCTGTTTGAAATACGCTGTCTACTAGTGTTTAGCTAAGTTTGTGTGACAAAGTACTATTATTATATGCTGTAAAAAATGGACGGTTAAAGAGACACCAAAATGTATCACATGAATAAAAGATATTTCACCAGATTTGCTGTTTGTCCTGCTTTTATATAGGCTTATATACAGTGTTGAGTATTAGAAACAGACTTGATACATAATATAATTACATTACTCAATTATTATATACAGTAACTTTTGTGGATTACTTGATCACCTATTTGCAATGGCAACAAATTAATATGTAGGCTAATTTGCTTAAGGAGACCAGGCCTTTTAAATGTTCATGTGCATAAACACATTATATATCCTAATATACACAAAAAATAAAATTACAAGATAAATATTAAACTTTATATATATATATAAATAGTCCATATATGGATGACAAATCTTCATAAATAAAAAAAAGTTTAAATTGCAGATGTGTTATGTCTTTGTTACTGATTATTGTAAGCAGGCATAGCATAGTAAGCAAACGATTAAATGATCTTATTAAAGGGTTTCATGTTTTTAAACTCTTAAGTTATCTTTGGTCCACTGTTGGTACCATAGTTCACAACACAAAGAACAGAAACAGCTATGAAATTCTATTGTATGAATGGCACATTGCACGAGCCTGTTGAATGTTGTTCCTGTGGAGGTGATTTGAAGAAAGGTTTCGGTCGTGAACAAGGCGGAGTTTACAGAATCACAGATCGTCTTGGGATTCCGTTATGAATTAACCATGCATATCAATGCGCAGTAGCAAAGAGAGACCACTGGACCCGCACCCGAATGACCAATCAATAAGGGCGGTCCGACACACCCAGTTTGTGCCAGTTTGTGAACAGTTCTCACTTGAGTACATAAAAACCATTGGATATAAATCAAGATCATGTCAGTGTGCTAAATCGCTGTTGTTCAGAGCTGACTGACTAGCTGCGCACCTTGCAGTGTTGTAATACACCTGTTCTACTCCCGGAAGTGGTGACTGACGAGGTTTTTCCACGCGCAAGCGTTGACGCCAGGTGAGGAATTTGTGAGAAAAATCTTGTCGAGCTTGAAATGTTAATCTGTGACTACAATAAGAGCACATCATACTTAGCGAGCAGAACAAAGTTATTGAGCATCGGTACAAGATCTGTAATTCTCGCGGTGAAAATTATTGGTGAAATTGTTGTTTCAGTTATGTCTCGCGGCTCGGGAATCATTCCAGATGAATTCATGTTTAATGAGTTCAAAAGACAATGCTTGTCCACCGAGAATTGGCACAACAAGTATGATAAGAATGACATGGAGGTATGGGTCGAGGGGCCTCCTTTATCTACTTCTACAAGCAACAAAGTGAACGTATCCAAAGTCCACAAAATCAAGGTAAGATGTTTGCCTACATTAACTAGCCTACTATGATATATGTGTATGACAATATTTTGTTTTGATTCGTTTAAAAGTTATGGTGTCAATGTTACTTTTTAAATTTAATTTAAACCAGTGGTTTCAAACTTTACAGCAGGGTCCCCAACCCAGACCGTTCAGGGGCATATAAACCTTTTATTAGTAACATTAATTTCAGTACATCATGAAAATGCTTAATGGGTCATTGGTTATACATGATTTAATGGTAGTTACGAAAATGTACTTTGTTTACTTATCTTCTCTATGGACCCCCAGTAGATCATAATCTCTTTTTTTCTTCTCTCTATTACATTTCAGTTTAATTTACATGTCCAGTCCTGTGTGTACTGCTGCCATAACAACACTAATGCAAATGCTTTTGTTTCCAATACAGTGTAGAATGAACATAAAGGATGTATCGGCTGCTACCATGTATGACGTGCTTCATGACAGTCAGTACCGGAAGTCATGGGATCCTACGATGCTAGAGAGTTTTGACATCGCTCGCCTGGCTCCCAATGCTGATGTGGGCTACTATTCCTGTGAGTCATGCAATCTTTTAAATCTCTGTCCATTTTCATGTCTTATGGTTATTCTAGTAGTTCTTTGGGGCTTTTGTTAGTAGTTCACCTAACAATGTGATTGCTTCAGTGCAGTGCCTTATCACAGTACAGGGCTGAAGATAAGCCTCCTGGGACAATGGTTTTGTGTATTTAGGCAGTAAAGTTGCTTTTGTTTATGGGCCTATATGTCATAAAAATGTTTTTTCCCCTCCTTTATTCACAGGGATTTGTCCGAAACCATTGAAGAACAGAGATGTGGTGACCCTGCGCTCATGGCAGGCGTCTGAAAATGAGTATGTGATCATTAACTTCTCAGTGAAACATCCGGTACGTCTTTTATTTACTTGCACCTTCTATTAATGAATGTCTAGATAAAGCAAGAGACCTTGAAATATCAGATTTAAAAATAATGACTGTTTTCGCCCATCCAAATTCACATCATTGTAGGAGACAATATTTTATAATAATAATAAATATGTACAATTAATGCATTACTACATAAATTTAAAAATTATACAAATACTGTAATAAATCTTTGCTTTAATTTTAGAAACATCCCCCACGAAAGGATCTGGTGAGGGCCGTTTCCCTTCTGACGGGTTACCTGTTCAAACCAACAGGGCCCAACAGCTGCACTTTCACATACCTCTCACAGGCTGATCCCAGAGGTATGAAGCGATTCGCTCCCATCATTCATTTACATTGGAAGACTTTAATTTGTTGCTGTTTTATAACCATTCATTCTCTTTTAGGGTCTCTTCCAAAGTGGGTTGTCAACAAAGCATCTCAGGTCCTGGCTCCAAAAGTAAGCGAACATGTTTAGACTCTTACTGCTGTTTCTGTCGTTTATACTCTGAGGATGCGAGTATCTTTGTATGTGGATCTGTGTTTAAGGTTTGTGAAATCATAATTGTTACTATGGTAACCTACTGGAATATCTTGTACTGAAGACGCTCACGCAGCACTTGCTGTGCCAAATGAAACTCGTTTATCTTGTTCGCTCTGTGGGCTGCATGACTACAGTCATTCTTTTCATTTAACAGAATAGCTCATCACTTAGGCTTCGATTAAATGCAAATCTCTTCTCTTTATTAATCATTTGTGATTATGACTGACACAGTTAGACTTCATAATTTTTAGAAACGCCTCTAATAATGCTTCAGCCCTCATCAAGTGGTGTTCAGATTGATATCTAAAGATAACTATGGTGAAGATGTTCTTCTGAGTGAGAACAAGAAGTCAGGCTTGTTGTGAATTGTGGCTTTTTTGCTGTTGGTTTCATAGTTTTGTATGGAATTACAGCATGTGGTAGGTCTTATTTGCAGTGTTACAGACGGTATCTCTGTCCAAAGGGCACACTGATAACATAGTCTATACATCACACTTTGTGTGTTAAACACTTTTATTGAAAACTGAGGTGTTTGTCTTTCCACTGATCATTAAACGGTTTACGATTTGATTAAGATACACACATACATATACACTAACATTTGTGAAAAGTCTCTAATGCTCATCAAGGCTGCATTTATTTGGTAATACAGTGAAATTCTAAAATATTATTAGTTTAATAAACTCTTTTCTATTTAAGATATTTCTTATTTAGATATTCTAACATGCTGATTTGACTTCTCAAACATTTCTTATTAATGTTAATATTATTTCATATTTACACACACATATCATATGTATGTGTGTGTTTATGGTACAACCATATTACATGTCTAAAAGGAGGATGCAGATGATTTTATTTTGATTGTGTTTTAAGTGGTTTGTTTCCTATCTATTAATACTGTTTGACAAAATAACAAAAACCATTACCTTTAGTTTAGAAGTCAGAGTTTATTAGTAGTATTGCACGCATGCACATTGATACTTTGTGCTGCCAAAAATTCTGAAGACCCTGACAGAAACCCGAAACACTGTTTATTTATAACTATGCTTGAGCAAAAGACTTGCACAGCCTGAGAATGAGGTAAAACTGGATTCCAGTTCATTATTTGGGTTACACAAGACTGAAAAAAAGTTCAGTGAAACTTCCGTTGATACTCGTGACACTCCTTCACCTTCTTCTGTCATTCCACAGGTCTTAAGAAGCGTTCATAAAGCTGGTCAGAGCTACCCTGCATGGAAAGCAGCGAATTCTCCAGATCATAAGCCGTGGCTGTACCCCATACAGAGTGAACTGCCCATGATGGATCCAGCACAGCTGTCCATCCAGCGCGGAGACTCGCTCGAGAACGTGGATGAAAGCTCATCCAGGGATGTTCAAGAGAATGAAGACAGCAGCTAAAATGGCTCAAAGAAAAGCTCCACGTCACAGGATCAGTCTCTTACCCCACTTATAGCTAGTTGATATCGACATTCCTCCCTCCCGCTCAGAGTAAGAGTTTACAATCACTGTGTTACACATTCCTTTATTGATGTCTGGGTTTCTTAGGGCATCGCACGTGACATGATGCTTACTTGAACAAGGGAAAATTCAGCTCTACTCAATTTAATTTGAAATCCTTTTGAAGGTGGTTCATTGTCTTAAATGAGACCTTTTTTGACCTAATTTATTTCTAAATGGTTATGAAGAAGCTACACTTAAATTATTGTATTGACATGCAGGTGAATATATTGTTTTTCTTTATGAACATGGTCAAGCATCTTTAATCCTTATTTTAAATCTCCATGGTAGGGGATAGGTTCCTTGCGATGTCATCCTTTTTATGTTTGTGTAATTGTGTCTGTATTGGCATGTGTGAAAACTTGTGTAATGGCCCTGTAATATGACCAAAGCAGTCCAAGACACAAAGTGGTATTACCTCAAGATTTATTACTTGAAGTGGTATTAGTTCATTTGCCTGTAACAGGCAGAGGAAAACAGAAGGCAGAGAAATGAGCTGTTCTGTACTTCTCGAATATGTGTTTGGCCCTTGAACATGAAAGAAAAAGGCATGTTAACACAGGATACCAGTGGATCCATGCAACGACATTTGCACTATAAGTGGCAGAGTTACCCAGATTTATGGCATGATATTTTTCTTTCTGAGGATGGATATGAAAATTTGTGTTTTGAGAACTTGAATATTTCATATATGAAGTCCTAACTCACTAAAGGGTAATAATGTTTTATACTTTTAAAATTTTAAATAAATTATGTTCAAAATATATTTTGAAGACCGTTTCTTTTATTTCATCCAACAAGAATGTTGCATTTTGGTAAGTTTATATTTGCATATAAACTGCCTTCTGTTCCATTGAGCTTGTGACACAGTAAAAGGTAAATTACATTTTGTGTAATAAAATAATGTAATTCAAAAAATGTTCAATTTTAATAGAACTTAAATATTTATAGTACCAATATATAACATTTAGCCACACTACTTGACATCATAACTTTAGTTACCAAATCTGAGAATGTATTAATTTTACACACACACACACCACACCCTCCCCCTCCGAGATTTTTCTCCATACAGGTTTATTTGAAAAAATGAGCATAAAGTATTCGCACCTGAACAGCACTGTTCGCATTAGCATATTGATTCAATGACAATTAATTAATCAGTAGAAATGTGTTTGTCAGCAGGACATCAGTTGATAATATTACGGTAATAGCAGATCATAATTTATTCATGATGTACCCTTTGCCCTATAACCCTATATAATTATTTAATTCAATAAATAATATTTCTACCATGTTTTCTTTTTATATGCATGATATATCTCATAGAATATGCTACATTTCCCAGAGGAATGGGATGAGAGAAAATTATCTGGAAATTTTACCAGCTGCATTCAAAACTTGTGCAGCTCAAAACACAGATGCCTAAAAACTACCTAAATGGGTGGAGGAGCTTTGAATCATCAGGCATGTTCTTAAGTGTTTGAAGAATTTCTTTGAGCAGTCTTTTAGTCAGAGACAATAGTAAGTAGGAGGAAGATGATGCAGAGAAGATGAAAGTTTGGCTGACACACCAATGCCTCATCAGCTGCGTCACTCACTGCTTCAGTCATGAATTTACGCTCTGCCACCTAGTGTACAGTCCTCTCCTTCTGCCGCTGGTAATCTAGAAAAACAGATGGAGAACACTAATTTATGTCAGGTACTCTAATTGAATCAGTTAACTACAGTATCTAAATTAGAATAAGTTAAACTATATAGACCTAGAATAGAAAGAAAGGAAAAACAGAGGCGTATAGAAAACATCAAGTCTGTATCTCAGGGGAAGGATGAATATAATACTCACTGTAAGGGAAGTATCGAACCTTCATCAAAATCTCTCTTGCTGTCTTTAAAATCTCCACAGCCTAGGAGAAATCAAAAACAGATTAGAGGAGGAAATATCAAGCGTGTTTCTGTCTCTTGGACGGACATATTATCAAGCCTTACCCTTGAATGCTCAATGTCTTGAAAGTCCACATCATTGACAGAAAGCACCTGATCACCCTCTTGTAGTCCTGCCCTATGGGCATCTGAATCTGGCACCACCTGTCAAGACATTTTGAACAAGACCAAGATGATGAAGGCAGTTCTTTTGAAAAACAAAGGTTTTAATTAACACAACTCACCTTTGAAATAAATATACCGAGCTGCGACGCCTTTCCTCCACGGATATTGAAGCCCAGTTGTGCTCCAGGGGGCTTTTTTAAGACTACAGTGCGAGGTAGGAAATGAGTGAGCTCATTGTTATAGTCAGGGTGATGTATCCTCTGATTAATAGCAAGAAAAATATAAATTAGGTCAAAATGATCACAAAAGAAAAGATGAAAACATGCATTAATAGTGTTGAAGCACCTCTTGTGGAGGGATCCACGCAGGAGGGCTCTCATAGGATGGAAGAAACACTACTGGCAGTTGATAGTCATCGTATGGTATCTTTTGGTCCATGTTTTTCGAGCTAGAAGTTGAAGATACGAGAAACAACAACAGCGACACGAAGATGTCTATCAGATTGTCATCGATGTACTTTAGGACTTGATTCTATTTTTAAAGACTACATGTAATTCTTAACAAAACTGTGACTATACTGATTACTAAAGCATGAAATGACCAAAGTTTTATAATTAAAGGATTGTAAATACAATCTCTACGGTTCTCCTTGCACCGTGAGTACAGCAGGCTAGCTTGCTAACACTCAACAATAAACACAAGATGCGATGCACAATGAGCCATAGCCATGAAAAATTATCAAAAGATTGAGTGAATAAACTGACGTTACAAATAGACTCACACTAAAATTAAAGACAAGCATTATATACAGTTGCTTTTGCTAGACAGTTTTGTTTTTGTCTGTGTAACGTTACGTTTACTCACCACGAACTCCTCGAGACTGGAGAACCATTAGCCCCGCCCTCTCTTAGAGATCATGTGACCAGCACTTTTTTCCCTTTTTCTGTAAAGGATTTTTTCCTTTATCTCCCCCTAACACTCCCCACAAAAAAATATATTAAGAGCTAAAGAAAATATTGATGTTGGGACTGTTTCTCGCATTTCATCCTGATGTAAATGTGGCCTGGGTCATCTCTGACATCTGCCCTTCCTGTCCCGTTGCTCATGATTTTCAAGCGCATCCTAGATCATGAATCTGTAGGCTATTTGGTCTGAGGCTCAGCTATGCTTATTTTACACTTTAACTAAATGGACTTCAAATATATGTTCAGCAGCTTTTGTAAGACTTTCAGGTATGTGCCTAATCAGAAATTTTCTGCTAAAAATTAACCTAGGCTGAATAAAAATAAATGGAGTAAAAATGTCTCAACAAACTCCCCTATTGTCCCTATTGTCCCTTGTCTGGAGTGGACTGTTTTTGTAGAAACAGACAGTATCAGTGTCTTTAGTTCAGTTAATCAACTTATATGCGTGTTAGAAATTATAGTAATAATTGACTATGGAACATTGGAAATCACCCACAGTGCTGTAAAGGTGTGAAATGCACGTTCTGCAATATTTCAACTGAAAATATTACATGTTTTCTTTTTGCTGCCCATTATCTACTTCTTCTCTGCAAAATTTGAAGCTGAATGTCACATTTCAATAAAACAATACATTTACAAAATATACAGTGTCTTGTTAATACTTTGAAGGTCCTTTAAAAAAGAAAAAAAGTTTGATAAATTCTCTATTCATTATTTATATTCTATAAATAAAAATTACTTAGTAGGCCCTACATAGTAGGCTACATCCAAAATGTGACCAGAATAACAAAAACATTTGCATTAGTTGCATTTTTGTTTAGCCTACATTTCACCTTAAACTGGCTATATTGAAATTCATAAGTAACACGTAAAGTAACTCATAAATTAATATAAATGATTACATTTTAAAGTTCTTGTTTCATTTCAATTTATATAAATGCTCTTTTTTTTAAAAAATTTTTTATTCCTTATTACCGATTTTTTGTTTTCTCATTATATGCCTACATGTTGTCGTATACATTCCTATATTTCTGTGCAAATGTAAATAAAGGGATGAGCGAATTTATTAATCTAAGATATCTGAGATCATACCAGGGCTCTTATTTAAAATGAAGCTCCGGCGTTCTGCTTCGAATGACGTTACTGTTTTATTAAGCTACTTTTTGCAGCAGTTCGCAATAGGCAGGATATATAGTGCATTTACAGTCACTATATAATATTATATAGATGTAATTTTGTGTTCAGGTGTCGTATCTCGCTTTTTAATGGTTAGAAACGCATTGAATGTCGCCCTCTGTTGGAGAGGAGTGGAACAGCCACTTCACGGCTCTCTCTCACTGCAAATTTGTGTCGCTCCATATAAAAGCGACGAGAATGAAAAGCTTAATCATTGTTACAGCCTCATTTAATTTCAGTCCGCGGGATTTAAGTCTCTGCATGACTTCGCGTGCAGTAGACTGTTGAGAAGTGCTACATTTTTAGAGACTGATTTGGATTTCACATCAACTTTTTGTTACTTTTTCAGGTAAGGTAGCCTACTTGCAAATTCATTTTATTCTCTCGGGCTATCTGTTCTGATCCAATGTTATTGAAAAACGTAGTGAGCTGAATATCGTCAGGTTGTGCTTAAGCGTGTCATTACAGGTGCTTATAGGTTCTTTTTCTTTTCTTCAAGTATTTTAATAAAAAAAAGCTGTTTATAGGCTGCAAAAATTTCAGTTTGAAAATAAATTGTATTCAGATGCTAAAAACAGGTGCTTAATATGTGCATTCTATAATACGAAATAAATGAAAAACAAAAGTTTTTCTCTCTTTTTTGGCAAATCATTATCAAGAGGTTAATCCATTGTTTAAGGGGAAATGTTTGATTCTGTTAAATGTTTAGTTGGATTTGTGTGTGTGGGGTGTGTGTGTGTGGTGTGTGTGTGGTGTGTGTGTGTGTGTGTGTGTGTGTGTGTAGTGTTTTGTTTATTTGTATTTATATATACAAATCCAACAATCCAAATCCAAATATATATACAATTTAACATTTAACAGAATCAAAATTTTCCCCTTAAACATGGTTTAACCTCTTGATAATGATTTCCAAAAATAAAAACTTGTTTTTAATTTATTTCCTATTCAAATGCACCTATAAGCAGTTTTTATTTTTTATACAAATAGGTTACTTAGAAGTTTCAGGCTGTTGCCCGCAGAAATGTTTCCCTATGAAGTTGTTGAGGTTGAACCCTGAAGAAGATTTTAATACCTTTGGGTAAAAAAAACAAAATGACACAAAATGCCCCATGATGTCACTGAACTGCAGTTCAAGATCTGTGGTTGTGAATACATTTTAGAATGGGTTGAAAGCTCTCACAGCCAATATGATGATACTTTAATAAATTAAGCGTGACAACAAAAACTACAGTTTGTGTATCTCTAGTTTGTAATATTTTGTTACAGCAAAATGGGCAGATGTCTTTGTATCACCGCGGGAAAGTGAAAGTCAGTGGTCCCATGAAAATCATATTTGACTGGTTAATTTTTTATTGTGCAGATGCACTGTGTTCACCAACATTTGCATTCGTCGTTTGATTTATGTGCAGGTTTTACATTTAGCTTTACATAAGCTGCTTTCTTGTAACCATATTTAATTTTTAAAATCTTTTTTTTTCACATTTAAAATAAGCATTTCTTTAAATAAAAAAGTTTACTTGCACTGAAGCACTTCGATAAAAGAGGTGTCACGTGATGTTAACCGTTTAATGCATTTTTAAAATTTTATTTCTGGAAGCTCTAAAAATTTTGTTATTGGCTTTGGGCAAGAAATTCAACTTTTGAATGAAAAAAATAGATTTCTTGATTAAAATCTATTAATGTCATGTGACTAGTGTGAAAGGTCACATGACCAGATCAGGTGTCTTCCTGAGAAGATGTCTTCCTCAGACTACTACAAAAAGTATCTTAATCTTAATTAACAGATAGAACTATCAATTTTGTACATATATTCTTTAAAGGGTCTACTACTGATATATTTTGAGAATTATACTCCTGCATATATATTTTGCTCGTAAGACGTGTAAATTTGTTAACGGTCATAAATGTGACCGGTAATATAACACAGTGCTTCAAATTGAAAACACCGGTTTTGGCTGTTAATCCTACACTGAACAAAATTATAAACGCAATACTTTTGTTTTTGCCCCCTTTTTTCATTAGCTGAACGTGAGAAGTGCTCACTAACACAGATTAAGACAGATTTGTGAACAATATTTGAGAGAAATATTTCTGTACATAGAAAAAGTCTCAGATCTTTGAGTTCAGCTCATGAAAAACGGGGGCAAAAACAAAAGTGTTGGGACACTTATCTCCCTGAAACTGGCTTAGGACAGGGGCCAAGTGTAGTCATGGTCTCCAGGGTATAACTTTGTACATGACAACCTTTTCACCTCACTAAGCCCCCTTCATGAAATGACAAAACAAGGTATTAGATGTCTTGTAATGTGTTGTGTAAATAGGTCTAATTGAAGAATTTGTATGAATTCTGACTATGGTGTTTCCCATCCATCAGTCACTTTTGTGACCGAGTATACAACCTAATATTTCACTAACTTAACTAACATAAAATCAAAGAGCCTCTTTGGTGTTTGAAAGAGGGCATAACATTTAAGTATTAGGGAGGTCTTCTAAGGAGTAAAATGCATGTACTTTGTAATTGCAGGAAAAAAATTGGGATTAAACGGGTTAAATATGTACAGTCATCAAAAGTCAGATTTATTTTTTGTGTGGCACTTTTCATCAGTTTTGCTTTCTAATGATAAAAGCACATACAGTAAAAACCTGATGATGATGGAGTGGATTTGAGAAAGTTGTAATGCTATTGATGTGTTTCTTCTGTGTGTTACTAAGATCACAATGGCTGTGAAAACACTGCATAGTTTGTCCACATGTGAAAAGGATTTATTTGTTGACCCTGTTGAAAATGGGACATACTAGTCTTTTTTGAAAGTCCTGTTATACCTGAGTGTCTGCACAGGGGTAATTATCTTAGCAACTGGAAATATTTGTTTTGTGCCTCAAGCTGCTGAATGCATTTCCTTTCATGTGCTCTCAATTTTTTTATTTTCAATTGAAGTCTGTCCAAACAAACATAACTTTTTAGCAAACTTGTCTTAAGTCTTATGCATCATTCATGTCTATTGACCATGTTAACGTTGAACAGCAATGAATTTTATTAATAAAAAAATTATTGATAATATATGTTTTTGAGATCACAGAAATAGCTTTTTCACAAAATGATGGATGATAACAGAGATGTGAATGCCAAATCCTCTGTAACACTCTTTGTCTGGTTTAACATACTGGTTTCGTATGTTTTCAAATGCATTTTAATGTACAGCCATGGCCAAAAGTATTGGCAGTGACATACATTTTGTTTAACAAAGTTTGCTGCTTCAGTTGTTGAGATGTTGATTCACATTGTTTCTAGATTATTATGCAGAGTGATCAGGTGCATTTGAAATAATTGGTAAAAGCTGATTGGATTATAAGAGCAGACTTATTGCCATCATTGAATAGGGAAGCCATCATCACTTTGCATCAAAATGGCCTCACGTGCAAAGACATTTCTGCAAAGAATAATGCAACTTAAAGGGTAACTAAACCCTAAACCAACTTTTTTTAGTTAATGATCTGTAAGACTGGGGCTTTATTGCTGTTCATTGATTCAAGTAAATTTTTTGACATTTGGGTATAGAGTGTTTTAATTCTACAATATATAGTGTAAAAACGTCTGAGTGTTGCCCTCTTCAGGTTGAACGGTGGCTACTGCAGTTTAATTTTTCTATTGGAAGTTACCCTGTGACGTAAGAGGGTACCAGCTAACCACGCCCTTGCCTACAGAGAGACGTGTCTCAGGTGCACACCCCCCCCCCCTTCCGCTGGGTTCTGCCCACTTTTCCAGCATTTTTCAAATATTGCCAGTGGGTGGAGTCAGGCTCTGACCAGGGCTTTAGTTACCCTTGGTACGTCCCAGAGTGCCCAGTAAGTGCCAGGACTGTCTCCTCCTGAGGAGTCTGCTACAGAATTGTCACCCACCACCAGTGAACCAACTTGTCACCAACTTGCTAAATATGTGCAGCCGGTGGGTGTCAGTGCATGGCCAGGACTTTAGAATGATGGCCTAATATCATGAAGGACCGCAAATAATTGAAAAGAAAGGACAGACTGAAATGATGTAGGAAGTACAAGGATTGGACAACAGAAGATTTTCTGATGAAGCCCCTTCCCACTGTTTTGGGCATCTGGAAAATCGATTGTCCTGAGAAAAAAAGGTAAACATTACCATGTATCGTGCAAATAGGGAAGCATTCCGATGCTATCTTTAATGACTTACGTGTGGGGTTGTTTTTCATCCAAGGTAAGCTCTCACAATTCTGCCCCAAAACCATGAATAAAGAATTGTATCAAATCGTTTTGCAAGAGAAGCAACTCCCAACGATCCAGGTTTAATTTGGTGATGATCAATGCATTTTCCTGTATGATGGAGCACCATGTTACTATGCAAAAGAGTGATAATGAAGTGGCTCGGAGATCTGTAGCAAGGACTACACTCCTTGATCAAACTCCCTGGATCTTAGTCCCATAGAGAACCTGTGGTCTGTCCCCAAAAGGCGAGTGGACAAGCAGAAGCCCACAAATTGTGATCACCTCCAAGCAGCAAGAATGGATGTCCATTATTCAGGATTTGGTCCAAAGACTCCAAACCTGATGTACAGCATGCCAGAGCAAATTTGGTTATGAAGAAGGGACAACGCTGTAAAAATAAATAAGCCAATAAAGCTTTTAAAACATATGAAAGGCTTATTTATACTACAGAAACGTGAAAAAATTATATTCTGAAGCAGCAAACTTTTGCGAATTTGTCACTGCCAATACATTTGGGCACGCCTATATTTCATTACTCCCTGATAAATGAATATGCACTAAATTCAGAAAATCACATGGGAACTTTGAATGAAAAGAATATCGTCAAAATCAAAACTAAATATGTATAAAGTTATAGACATGGTTCCACTGGCTTAGTTCAATAGTTAAAATTCTGTCATTATTTACTCACCCTCAAGTTGTTTCAAACCTGTATTAATTTCTTTGTTCTGCTGAACACAAAAGAAGATCTTTTGAAGAAAGTTTGTAACCAGGCCCCTTTAGGGCACCATTGACTTTCATAGTAGGAAAAAAAACTATGAAAGTCAGTGGTGCCCCAGAACGGTTCAGTAAAAAACTGTGAAAGTCAATGGTGCCCCAGAACGGTTCAGTTTCCCACAATCTTCAAAATATCTTTTGTGTTCAACAGAACAAAGACATTTATATAGGGTTGGAACAACATGAGGGTGAGTCAATTATGACAGAATTTATTAATGTTTAAATTTACTATCCCTTCAGATGTTACATTTTAAGAAATATTTTTGCAAAACCCCTTTGAATAATAATTCCTAGAGATCAGTTCATATTGCAAACAAAAGATTTGAAACAAATCCAAACTTGATTCGGATAAATGTTAATGAGAGGTGTGGTGAGATGTTGACAAAATGACATCCATGAGTTGGCCCAGGGTGGTTTTCAGTGTTGTGCAAACTGTCAAATATTGCAACAGGTCATTCAATGATAAACCGCTTCAGTTGACAAAGTACTTGATGTCTGATCTTAAATGGGTTTAAGTGACTTGTTAAAAGTGCTACCTACCTCTCTGCAGAGCCAAAACATCAACTGTTGACAAGCTTCTTTTCTTTCTTTGTCAAGCCAGAAGAACACTTGTTGCCTCAGGATTTTGACCGTTGGCAAAAAGGTTGCTTATGTTACTTCGCAAGAATCTGCTGTACACAGCAGTGATTACTGACTTTTTGTAATTAATTTACTAGGATAGATTTGTGTCCTTAATGCGTAATGTAGAGCTATTAGCAGGAATTGCACTGACCCTGATACACTTCAGTGAGAGATCAGATCTGACAGTTTCAGAGTGATTGCATTGGGAATGTTTTGTCATGGCTTATGGACCACAACATCACCCTCCACCACTATGCTATTTGACAAGTAATTTTTTACACATTTGTGGAGTTTACCTGGCTGACAGACAATATACCTGATGGAAGAGTGAATATCTTGAGATGCATGATAATTGCACTTATGTTTGATGCGAAGATGAATCTTGTTGAGTCTTATTATGTGTTATTGTCAGTGCTGTTGTATGTTGTTGTCAGCTTTCCTTTTACAACCCCCCCCCCCCCCCCCCCAAATTGTACAAATCTTGCTATTATTAGAGCTTTTTAGACATTTGAAAAGCAATAATGTAAAATACATTACAAATACAATACTGTGAAATATTATTACATTTAAAACTAACTTTTTTCTGTTTTAATATATTTTTAAATGTCATTCCTGTGATGGAAAAGCTGAATTTTCAGTATTACTCCGGTCTTTAGTGTCTCATGATATTATATCATATTTTTATCACTTTTGAACAGTTGCGTTTTTAATATTTTGATGGAAACCATATTTTCTTGTAGGATTCTTTGAATCAAAGGTTAAAAAGAACTATATTTATTTGAAATAGGAATCTTCTGTAACATTTATAATGACTGTCACTTAGATTTTAATGTACACTTGCTGAATAAAATTATTCATTTATAAAAAAAAAATAGCCAAACTTTTTAATAATTTTAGTTTTGTTGATTTAATGTTTAAGCCTTTAGATTAAAAGTTCTTTAAGGTCAGGAGAAACGTGCATTCATCCAGGAGTATCCAGTGTTTGTACTGTCATTGATCATTACAAGTGTAAGAATACTTTTACACAAGCACATTGAAGTATTTTTTAATTACATATTTGTTCCAATATGATTTCCCTTCCTGTTGTGCTAACCATCTCCTCACATTTGCCTTTAGCACTTAAAGCACTTATTGCTTAGACATGTTTATCTGATCATAGGTTTCACATCCATTGAACCTAAAAATAAAAACACCCCATACAAAGTATTCATAACATTGCAGATTATATTCCATTGTACGCACGCCCTGTCAAAACAGGAGCAAGGTAATTTTTACTTGCTCAGAATAATCTTTAATATCTCATGTCAGTTTATATAATTTACAGTAGGACACTCAAATTACTGCGTTCAAGCATTAGGCAACATATATTTATCATTTGCACAGCTGCAGAATTAAAACTGGGGTAGAACATTCCATGGTTTTATTAGAAATGAGTGATTGATATGAGATCTTTCTCACAGGTTGTCTTGTAGTTTTCTGCTTGAGGGCTTTTAAAAGCGTTGCCACTCCTTTATAATTACTTTTAACCTTTCCATACCTGCTCTGGCATCTCCTATACTCTCACTCTCACGCGCTCTCTCTCTCTATACGATATCGTAATTTACTTTTCCTGACTAACTAAGCCAGGAATTGTGAGCTCAGCTCTGTTTTGAGCTAAAGAACAGGTTTCCTTGCTTAACGAACATCTTTTATTCTATTCTCTTCTCTCCTTCTCAGGTTCAGGTGTGAAGCAGTGAGTCATTCATATCAAACACCTGCACCAGTATAAATAAGGGTTAACCTCATACCTACCTGACAAGACCCTAATTCATCTGCATACTTTCAACTGGAATCATTTGATGTGGAAAAAAAAACAATGATCTCGATTGCCAAAACCTGCCTCAGAGGGATCTACAGTTGTCATTGGAACAGTGATAAGACAAGGCAAAATGTGAGATTTTATTCAAAGGAAAAGTACATTTTCTTTGACACTTTGAATTTTTTAATCACATTTTTCCACATGGTAAAATGAAGTTGCACTTAAAATATGCATCCATTCTCTCCTATGATCTTTTCAATTTGTTTTGAATTTTTTTTCTTTTTTTTCCCCGCACAATCAGTTGAGGCGGAAAATAAATTTAGAATAGAATCAAAGAAAATTGTTTTCATTGAATGCCTCTTTAATGAGCAATTATCATGTAAATGAATTGTCCTTTTAAGTGAGTACAAAGCTGTGAGACTGATGATGATCATAACGGCAGAAAAGTATGTTAATTAGAAGCCTGAATAAAAGCAATTCTGCATGCTGCATTCAGATGTTTCTTAAATCCTGTGTGGAATGGACTAATAATCCGCTACAATAACAACCACATGGATTACAGGTTGACCCCACTTTTGAATATTCTAATCAGTAAGCGAAACTTGACGTGAGAACACAATGTCCCCAGGCTCTCATTTGTTTGCGAAATCATCACTTTGAAACATCACACGCAAACAGGGGAGTGGTCAGGGGAAACTATTATTTAATTCTTTTTATACCGGATAAAGAGAAGAGCTTTATGACTTAGAGAAAGAGAAACTATTTTTGATGTGTGTCTTGTTTGTCTTTGTTTGTAGAGGCCATGCTGCTGGTTCTCTTTTGTGTCTTTTGTGTCCATACTTGCCCTAAGTTGGATGTACGTTTGCTTTATTGCCTTCAACGACCACACCGATGTAAACGAGTGAGCAAATAAACTCAATTCCACAATATGCAAATTATATGATTATAATTGTAAATCCATTGGCATGTTGCTTCCCACTTTGTTCAGTAATAACTGATTGTGCCATATTGCTTCATTTTTCCTCTTGCAGCCTTGCCTTTTAAAAACTTGAAAACATGGGTGAACTGGTACATGATACTGATGGTCATTTCTGCTGTGCTAGCCGACTTACTGTCTACTTCTACTGGTAAGAAGGGAATAATGCAAACCAGATTGCTCAGTGGGTAGAATTTGTAAATAATGGTTGTTCAAATTAAATCATGCTTATTTATTTCAGGTATTTGGATTGCTACATTTTGTAATTGGAGAGGCCTTGAATTTGCATTGGCTGCATAAGGTACTCTTATTTTTTTTTTTTTTTTTGTGTTGCTTTCCTAATTTTTTCAACTTTTCTAAAAAAAAAAGTAAAAAAAAACTTTTTTTAAAGTTAGACATCAACCTCCTTAGTATTCCTTAGTAAACAATAAAACAAAGAAAAAATAAATACATTTTGTTTGGGTAACAAATATGTTTTATAATGCTTTCATTGCTCTAATATCAGGAGAGTTTTATATTATCACAACAGGTAGAGATCCATCCCCCCAGGACGCTCAAGACCTGAATATGTAATAATGATTGGCGAAAGATTCATGCATTCAAGGGTTAATAAACAAACTGAAGCAAGTCCAAAACAGGGAAACCACAAGGAACACGAAACACACTAACATCCAAATATCGACTGACAAGCACAAGACACACACACACACACACACACACACACACACACACACACACACACACACACACACACACACACACACACACACACACACACACACACACACACACACACACACACACACACACACACACGAAACACCTGGGGAGTCTAATCAAAGGGGAAAACTACAAAGGACAACAAACATGGCATACACACGACAGGAAATATAACAAAAGTCCCAAAACACACACAGGAACTATATGACAAAGCCTCCCACTTAAAAGCTACCAGACACTCAAAGGGAGAAACATCAAAGAAAAGTCCAGGTGGATGGTGGAGCGGAGGCGGACGAGGGGAGGGATGGTGGCTCAGGTCAGTGGAGTGGGAAACCGAGGTGAATCGGGGTGCCAAAGCGGAACTGGTAGGGGAGGTGACCAGGGCAATGCAGGTGGAATGGGTGACCAGGGAAGAGCAGGATGAGCAGGTGGCCAGCATGTGGTCAGGGCGGAGCAAGCAGGACCCAAGACCAAGACCAGGCGTCAGTCGCCTCAGGAAAAAGTGTGCAGCCCAAACACATAAAATGGCAACTGCCATAACAGGGAGTGCAGAGGCAGCCGGGCTTGAGAGCGCTGAACTGAGCATCCAGGTTGCTGGAGCTGACATCAGCGGCGGATCTGCCATACTGGACATCTGGGGCCGTATTCACAAAGAATTTTAAGGTTAAAAGTAGCTCCTAACTGGCGAATTTAAGAGCAACTCTTAAAAATAATGGGCGTGTCACTCCTAACTTTAGGACTCCTAATTTTTTTCACTAAGAGTAATTCACGAAGCATTTTAGCCCTAAAAGTAGCACCTAAGTCTGGGACAGCTTAAAAGAAGTCGAGAGGACTCCTAACTCACTAAGACCTATTCACAAAGGATTTTAGCGCATACCACCGCCTCTCGCAGTCGTCCGGGGGCCGTGACAGAAGCGCGAATGCTGCATTGATCTGCAAACAAATCTTCTCCCATTCTCACGCTTAGTTTTGCTTGATATCCCAGTTCCGAATTTCCCATTTATCATTTTTTTTCAGCACCAACGTGTGTTCACACCGAACGCGAATTTAATTATTTGCGCGAGTAGATTAGCCAGAGAGATTTCTCACCCTGTGTCTGCGGTCGTAGTTGCTTGCATCCATCCATCTCCTCTTACTTTCTTTGCACTGCACCGACCGAAGGTCTGGAATGGCTGGCTCCAACACTGCCGGGAAAGCTGGCACAGTGGTGCGCAGGTGCCGCCCCATAAGCAGCTGAACTGGACTGAAGCCATTGTTTAAAGGAGTGCTCCTGTAAGCCAGCAGTGCACGGTAAGGGTCAATAGCTTTTTTCAGCAGGTTTTTGATAGTTTGGACAGCACGCTCGGCCTCGCCGTTGCTTTGGGGGTACCTTGGGCTGCTCGTTACATGCTGAAATTCATACTCAGTTGCGAAGGCCGACATGTGAGCCCCCGCGAACTGAGGCCCGTTGTCTGTGACTAGAATCTCTGGTATGCCGTGCCTGGCGAAAATTGACTTGAGGTGCATTACCACATCCACACTCCTTGTCGGGCTGAGCTGGGCCACCTCCACGTACCTGGAAAAATAGTCCACAACAAGCAAGTAGTCTTTGGTTTTCAAAGTAAACAAATCAGCCCCTGGCTTCTGCCATGGCCTATCAGGTAGTTTGGAAGGCATAAGAGGCTCAGTCACATTGGCACGTTCTTTAACGCACGCTGTGCATTTCAACACCAGCTCTCCTATTTGACTCCTAAGCCCCGGCCACCACACGGATTGCTTGGCTTGTTCACGGCATTTGACTATTCCCTGGTGTCCTTCATGAATTTTCTCTAGCACACTATTCCTCATTACTGAAGGGATAATTAGTCTAGTACCCCGCAATAACAGTCCATTGTGAGTGCTGAGAACAGCCCTATCAGTCCAGTAGGGTCTTACTAGCACATCCAGTCTGCTGTGATCTGGCCAGCCCTCGATGCAGTACTTCATCACTTCCGCGCACACGCTGTCTGCACTCAGCTGTTTCCGCAGCTCAGACAGGTAAGCCTCGCTTGCTGGTAAGTGTTCCATCACAGAGTCCACATATATGTTAGTTTCCTCCATTAAGCCATCTACATCAGTCACGCCATCCTTCAGCGGCGCCCGTGACAGTGTGTCTGCTGTAGTAAGGCTTTTCCCTGGGACGTGCATGATTGTGTACCTGTACCTCATGAGTCTCATCCTGAATCTCTGTATTCTAGGTGGGAGAGAATCCAGCGCTTGTCCTCCCAGCAAGCTCACAAGGGGCTTGTGGTCTGTCTCCAGCTCAAAATGAAGACCGATGATGAAGTCGCTGAATCTTTCACATGCCCATGTCAGGGCCAGTGCTTCCTTCTCCACCTGAGCATAGCGCTGCTCCGTGCTTGTGAGCGCCCTGGATGCATAAGCCACAGGCGCCCAGGTCCCCTTGCATTTCTGCAGAAGTACACTGCCTAGCCCATATGACGAGGCATCGGCTGATATTTTCAGTTCTTTGTTTGGGTCATATAACTGCAGGACCGGAGTGGACGCTAACACTTGCTTGAGGCTGGTGAATGCCTTCTGCTGTTCTGGCCCCCAATACCAAAGGTTCTTTTTTGACAGCAGGTCTCTGAGAGCTTTGTCCTTTTTGGCCAGGTTGGGCACAAACTTGCCTAGTTGATTCACCATGCCCAGAAAGCTCCTGAGCTCGCTGATGTTGTGTGGCGGATCCATCTCACCTACAGCACGTGTCTTTTCTGGGTCTGGGCTTATCCCATAAGCTGAGATGATGTATCCGAGAAACTTCACCTTGGTTTTGCTGAACTCACACTTGGCTGTATTCAGTGTAATGCCTGCCGCCTGTGCCCTCTGCAGCACCGCATGCACCCGTGTGTCATGCTCTGCTTGTGTGGAACCCCATATAAGGACATCGTCCATGTGGCAGACGACCCCTTCCAAGCCTTCTGTCACTTCCGTTACCATCCGGTTTTGAAAATGTTCTGGAGCAGAGGCAATACCAAATGGTAAGCGGTTGAAAAAAAGCGCCCGAATGGGGTGATAAAAGTGGTGTAATGGGCACAGTCTTGGACGAGCGTCTGGTCCACAGATGGGAGGATAAACTTTTCCCTGCACACCGCTTCGTTGAGGGGAGAGAGATCAACACAGATCCGGATTTCATCCTTAGATTTCTTTGGTGCGACCACCATGCCAGAGCACCACTCTGTCGGCTGCTCAATCCGGCTGATGACTCCTAGCTGCTCCATGCGCTGGAGTTCCTGCTTTACTTTCCCCATCAAGGGCAGTGGGACACGACGAGGCACTTTCAAAGACACAGGCTTGGCATCTGGTCTAAGCTTAATTGTGTACTGCTGTTGTACTAAACCCAACCCACCGCACAGTTTTGGGAATTGTTTTTTTACAGAGTCCAAGTCGATGCTATCCACTCTGGCTACAAGTCTGAGGTTAACTGAGGCAGGTCTACTCAGCAGAGCTGTGTTCAAGTGCTTCACTACATAAATGTCCTCTGTGGTGCGTTTATCTCCACTTTTCAGTATTTCTCTGGCTACACCCACTACCGAGAGAGGTACACGGCCTGGCCCAAACAGTGTTTTATTACCTGGGGTGAGGTTGTATGCGGTGTCACTGCATATCTGTCTGTACACCTGCTCCGGTATGACAGTAACGTCGGCTCCTGTATCAATCTTAAACCTCACATTAGTATGCCTTACTTGTAAGTCTACAGTCCATGCATCTTCTCCTGCATCAATGGTTCCCAGGAATATGTTGCCATCTTCCGTGACAGCACTCACACTTTTAGTAGACTTGCACACTTTGCCATAATGCCCTCTCTTACCACAGTTGTGGCAGTCTGCATTCTTTGCTGGGCACTGGAACTTAGCATGCAGATTTCCACATTTGGGACATGACTTATGCTCAGCTCCTGATTGTGCTTCGTGCTTGTCTTTGTACTGTTTAGCTGGCTGTCTTTTATTTTTCCATGCTTGCTGCTTTGTTTTCCTTGTGTGGACAGCATCCACTGTAGTTTTAATAGCATGTGTAGCATCTCCTCTCAGATCTGTTTGTTGGCGTTTAATGTCTCTGCTTGTCTAACCATATTACTGGCTTTTGCCAGATCCAACCTGCTCTCCATCTGCATTTTCTGTGAAAGCACACTGTCTCTGATGCCTACTACGATCCTGTCCCTCAACAGTTCATCGCGCAGTGCCCCGTACTCACAATCTTCAGCCAGTGCATATAAAGCAGTAATAAACGAGTCTGCAGATTCGGACGGCCCCTGAACTCCTAATTTAGCCCTTTGGTAAATCACATTTTTCTTCGGCACGAAAAAGTTTGTGAAGCCATCTCTGACAGAGCTGTACATCTCTTTCTGATCGGCGGTTAAAGTCAGCCCTTTTAATACGTCATCTGCCTCGTCTCCCATGCAATTATTAGCGTGTTTACCTGGTTAGCATCTGTTGACTTATCCAGGTCGCTAGCCACTCTGAAGCGCTCGAACCGTCTTATCCATTTTTCCCAGTCATGTGGCTTTGAAAAGTCGAAGGATTCCGGCGGGTTTATTGAGAACGTTGCACATGTTTTAGCAGGAGGCTGTGGAGGATCGTCCTGTTCAGCCCCGGCCGCTTGCTGTCCTCGTTGCGAGTGCGACATGCTTGCTAACCTTGCTTAACTTTAACTTCTCCACTTCTCTGCTTCCTTCCTCCTCTTCTCATATAATGTCCGCTATCCTTAAACTTACTGTAGCTCCACTTCTGACACCATGTTGTGTCGGGTTCTTATGATAAGAATAAAGACATAGCTGGATCGATTCACATAGACTCTTTATTATTTACAGCTTAAACACTGTCCCTCTCAACCCTGTCATGGCCCCTTACTGCCCCCTGGTGCCCTGGCAGTGTAACAATATTATAGATCACACCACACATCCAAAGTCAATGCAAAGACGCATCATTCGCGCGGGGCGTTGCGAATGACGCGAATTTGGCGACGCGTTTGCCGCGAATGTCTTCCGCGCAAGTTGAAAAATTGGAACTCGAGCGAATATTCAAGCATCTAACGAGACGCGTATTTGACGTTCTATTCGCGTTTGGTGTGAACACACCATAACTGATCCTGCGTTATAGGCTTTCTTTTCCGTTTTGGCAAGTTCATAATCCACCGTCATTCAACTACATTACTTCAATAGGAGCAACATTTCCTTGCTTTAAGTAGTCTATTTAGGCTAATAGGATGTCAATTAATGTGTTAATGCAAAATCTTAATGCAAGTGTCGTTTTTCATTATTAGGCAAGTGCCGGTTTTCATTAGGGTATTAGGCTACCTTGATTTAATTTAATTTAATTCATGACTTTTTTCTCTCTCTCTGCCTTTTTAGAATTACACTTCACTGGGGCCTGCACAAACATGTCATTATATATGCATTTCGATGACATTACTATTATTGTTTTGTGTAGGACACAGTAGGCTATAGTGTTGTTTTTGGCGGCCTGTTTTAATTTTAGTTTTAGTCTAGTCTTTGTGTCAAGCTGTCATTTTAGTTTTTATTAGTTTTGTTTACGTTCAAACTCTTTTTAGTCTAGTCTAGTTTTAGTCGACGAAAACTGATGACATTTTAGTCTAGTTTTAGTCGACGAAAACTGATGACATTTTAGTCTAGTTTTAGTCGACGAAAGACATAGTCTAGTTTTAGTCTTTGAAAATTGTATTTTAGTCTCTTTTTAGTAATGCAATTCTATTTAACCCAGTCAATATGTATACCTAGTAGTAGACGAAACCAACATTTTCTTTAGCCAAACCCATTTCAAAAAATCTTATCTTATTATTGTTAGTCTATCTTATTATATTATTGTTACCTTATAGACTCAAGAATGCTATTCCAGACACAGAAGACGCTCTGATATGAATTTAGAACATATTTATTTTACCAACCAAACATGTTGCCTACACACGATGAAATTAAAGTTTTTCCAAATGTCATTTCTTCTTTTTCTCCCAAAGACGAATCCCTTTCTCTGTGTCAGACTAACTGCGTTTGTTGTCGTTTATGCTAACGCCTGTTTCACACATAGGCCTACTCCGTTTGCGGTGTGTATTTTTTCCCGCACCCGTTAGGTTAGAGCGCTCACACCGCACGCGGGAGCGGTGCGTGCATAACAGCAGAGCAGAGATCTACACAGTAGCCTACCTCAACAACGCGACATAATGGATGTAGGCTAGAAATATTGATTTGAAATAAAAAATAGAGAATAAATGTTGTGATTGTGGTATTACAGCCGTAGATCAGCTGCGCACTGCAAACGCAGCACATGTGAAAACACAATAGCTCGAGCTGCTCCTGCATACACACCGCACCGCATACGCACTACACACGGAGTATGTGTGAAACAACCGTAACTCACGCAGCTGCATCTTCTAAATAATGCCGCGAACGGGGCTTGAGGATGTGATGTCGCCTGCGTCTGCGCAGTGCGATATGATGCAGCCCCTGGCCTGAAGTGAAACACAGGAAACAGAAATGCTGCATACCGGTAATAACGCAAGTAAACAAGACGAAATAACGTTAAATAACATTTCGTCTCGTCTCGTTTTGGTCAACGAAAATGAAGAGACATTTTAGCATAGTTTTTATTTTGTAAACCACATTTAGTCTCGTTTTTATTCGTCAACGATATTACATTATACATTTAATTATAGTCATCGTCACATGACCAGCATTTACGTTGCGTCTCGTCTCCTTTTCGTCACGTGAAAAAGGTTCGTTGACGACGATATTTCGTCATAATTTTCGTTGACGAAAGCAACACTAGTAGGCTACATATTTAGATGTCGTAATTCCATGATTTGTTGCGTCTGTGTTATGATCCGCATGACCGCCCTGTCATCTAATGGTGTGTTCACACCGAACGCGAATTTAATCGTTTGCGCGAGTAGATTACATACAAAGTCAATGCAAAGACGCGAATAGACGCATCATTCGCGCCGGGCGTTGCGAATGACGCGAATTGGGCGACGCGTTTTGCCGCGAACGTCTTCCGCGCAAGTTGAAAAATTTGAACTCGAGCGGAAGATTCGCATGACGCTTTGTTGCGCCAGCCAATCAACGAAGAGCATCCGAGAAATCCTGTCAGCAACCTATGTCAGCGTCAGCGACCCTAGCTAGCAGGTAAACTGGGCACCCGTCATTCTCAAATAGCGCTGGAAGTGGCTGTCATCCAGGCGCAGTTCCTGAAGAAGACTTCACCGAGTTGAGTTCGCCTCTGGATGGTGCTGTGAACACAGACGTCGGCGTTTCCTCCGTATTTGGGACCTCCACAACAAGTACAGAGCAGCAATATCTTTTATTTCAGACATGACGGAAACGTATGCCAGAAAGAAATTGTGTTGTTGTTTTTTTATTCGCGAGTGACACAGACGCGCGAATGGGTTCAAAATGTTCAAGCGTCTAACTAGATGCGATAGAGGCGTATTTGACGCTCTATTCGCGTTCGGTGTGAACACACCATAACAACCAATCACTGTGATCATTGCGAGGAAGCTCGTGCATGAGAATTGACGTCATACATAGCAACAAAGACTCACTCTTAGTTTAGGAGTTGTCATTTTTCCTTACTAAGAGTAGGTCTGAAAGGCGTTGTGAATAAATTTTAAGAGAAAACTCCTAGCTAAAATATTTTAGTGCGATTTAGGAGTACTCCTAGTGGTAAGATAAAATTCTTTGTGAATACGGCCCCTGGTCTCAAATGCCTTGGCCTGCCGTTGTAGCTTCGGGTGTGGGGTACGTGACCACTGGGAACTCTGGCGTTGTGGCCATGATGGCTGAGGAATCTGCAATGACAGTCATCACAGCTAGGGTCCGCAGTGGCCCAAGCTCCGTGGCCATTGGAGCTTTAGTTGTATAGCCCACTCCACAAACTCTACAAAATGTCTCTTGAGGACTAACATTTGAAAGTTGAGTTCATTGAGTCCAGAACAATAAAACGTTATGAGTGTATTTGCCAGGACGTGGGAATGAAAAGCGGAGTCAAAAAAAACTCACTGATGTCGGTCCTCAAGAGGTCACTTGCCCTGGCGAAGAACAAAAAAACTCATGCTAGATCCATAGCTGCAAAGAGTATGTTTAATAAACAAACTGAAGCAAGTTCAAAACAGGGAAACCAGAAGGAACACCAAACACAGGAACATCCCAACATCGACTGACAAAGCACAAGAGAAACACAGGGGATATAGAGGGGGGGGGGGGGGGGTAACAATCTAAACAAGATAACGAGCTAACGGGAAACACCTGGGGAGTCTAATCAAAAGGGAAAACTACAAAGGACAACTTAACAGCACATTCCAAACTGCGTTTTTGCACCCTTGAAAGGCACTTCGGGAAGGGGACGCCATTTAAACGAGCATTCCAAAAGAAGTGAACAACTGAATCCCTTTTACGAAGGCCCTTCCACGTGTCTGTTAGCGAAGGGACCATGCAATGGTCACTTCAAGGAAGTAATTTAATTTATTCATGGTGTTGTTCTGCCCTTTGGAGTTAGTAGGGCATAGGGATGCTCCCTTCCGATTGGAATTTGCCCGGCACACAAGACAGGATATATATCAACAGTCCAAAAACACGCAAAAGGAAGTACAGTGGGGGAAATAATTATTTGCCAAAGAATCCAGAAAAAACACATTATTTAAACGTTATAAATTGATTTGCATTTTAGTAAGTGAAATAAGTAGTTGAACCCCAAGCAAAACATGCCTTAGTACTTGGTGGAGAAATCTTTGTTGGCAAGCGCAGAGGTAACATTTTTTGTAGTTGGTCACCAGGTTTGCACACATCTGAGCAGGGCTTTTGGTCCACTCCTCTTTACAGATACTCTCAAAATCCTTAAGGTTTCTTTGCTGTCGCTTGGCAATTCAAAGTTTCAGCTCCCTCCACAGATTTTCAATAGGATTAAGGACTGGAGACTGGCTAGGCCCCTCCAAGACCTTAGTGTGCTTCTTCTTGAGCCACTCCTTTGTTGCCTTGGTGGTATGTTTTGGGTCATTGTCATGCTGGAAGACCCATCCACGACCCATCTAGTGTTCTAAGGAAGGAGGTTCTCGTCCAAGATTTGACAATAAATGGTCCCTCAATACAGTGAAATCGTCCTGTACCCTTAGCGGAGAAACACCCCAAAGCATAATGTTTCCACCTCTGTGCTTAGATGTTTATTGGCAAACTTTAGACGTACATGTGCCTTCTTGAGCAGGGGGACCTTGTGGGTGCTGCAGGATTTCAGTCCATTGTGGCATAGTGTGTTACCAATGGTTTGCTTGGTGACTGTGGCCCCAACTGCCTTGAGATCATTAACAAGCTCCTCCCGTGTAGTTCTGGACTGATCCCTCACCTTTCTCATGACCATCCTTACCTCATGAGGCGCGATCTTGCATGGAGCTACAGACCGAGGGCGATTGATTTTTCATTTTGTATTTCTTCCATTTTGGAATAATCACACCAACAAAAGTTTCCTTCTCACCAAGCTTCTTGCTGATGGTCTTGTAGCCCATTCCAGTCTTGTGCAGGTCTCCAATCTGGTCCTTGACGTTTGACAGCTCTTTGGTATTGCCCATGGTGGTGGAGAGGTTGGAATGGAAGATGCAGATTCTGTGGACAGGTGTCCACTGACATAGGACATTAGGAGTACTTTCTTAAAGTGACAGGACTATTCTGTGTTCCACATGGACACATAACCAATCTGTGAGAGGCAGATTACAGATCAAATATTTATTTTACTCGATCAAATGCTATTCAATTTTTTTCACAACCTTTATATAATTTATTTTCTGGATTTTTGGGTTGATATTCTGTCTCTATCTGTTAAAATAAGCTTACCATAAAAATTATAGACCCTTTATTTCTTTGTAAGTGGGTGAACTAATAAAATCAGCAGGGTATCAAATAATTCCCCCCTCTGCATATGACAGAAGCCTTGTTCCACAGGCTGTTCAACTTTAAATTAAATGAGAAAATATTAATAAAACAATATATTTTTTAAATGATAATTAAAAAACATTGAATATTTTTCATAAATAAAAATTTATTTATGGAACTTTTATTTAAAAATTACATTTTAAATTTAGGTATGGCTGTACCAGAGCTTTTCACAGACATGAACAATTTAGCCCCTAATAAATGTTTAGTAAGCTGTATGGATGATTAATATACAAAACATAGGAGAAAGGCTGCACTATTCGTACATATATTTTAATGTATGTAAAAAGAATGTATGCATAGTGCGGCCTTTCTCCTATGTTTTGTAGTCAGCTTTAAGTACATAAAGGAAGTTCACTGAATGTTAATGTGGAAAATGTTAATATTTTTCTGCTCTCTGTTCAGGTGTTTCTGTTTTTGGGTCTCCTCACTGTTACTATTGGCACAGTTGGAGTTTGTATAAAATGGAAAAAAGAGTGGCAAACTGTCTATATGTCATTTCAGGTATGAAATCGAAACCATACAGCCATTCAACATTTCAGTATTGGTGTTTTGTCTGTCTTTCTCTTTTGAGAAAAGTTTGAGAGAAAGGATATCCCTCAACATTATGTAACATTATACTGTATTTATCATAGAAATGACACATTATCCAGTTACACCACTATTGTTGTAGCTGTATAGAGTATGAAAATCCCCTCTTTGGTTTCCCATAGGCCACAGCTCCTTTCCTGCATCTGTGTGCTGTAGTGGCTTTGACCTTGATCAGCTGGCTCGTGTTCCAGAGCTATCATAAAGCTCAAACAGGTTAGTAGTGGCTCCAAAACAGCTTATAATCAGGGCCATAGCTGGGGTATCCAGGGCCCCGGTTGTTGCTGTGGGCCCCCTTGAAATCCCGTTCTGGGGAGGGTGACCCCCTTGGTTGAAATTGCATTCTGGAAAGGGGGGTGTTGTGTTCCCCCCTCTGTCGAAATCTAGAATCGTCACCACCTGTCGCCCCGCTAGCAGCTTATAATACCTTAAAATTTTATGATTTTCTGACTACTTTATAATCAATGGTAATATTGTTGAATCAACGTTACATGATGTTGAATCTAAATCACTGCTGTTGAATTAACACTGAAATTAACAAAAAATAATCTTTGGTAATATGGTTTGATCAATGTTACAATGTGATGTTGATTCTAAATACATTTTGTTGAAACACTGAAAATACAACTGAAAAGGAATGTCAAACAATGTTGCCATCTGATGTACCAATGTTGAAACAACATTAATATTTCAATCACACTTCAATGGTGCGTCAACAAATTCCTGACCATTTCAAAATTTGGCGAAAACCTTTTAAAATATAAATGACACCTTTCCAGCAGTTGAGTAAATTTATTTTATTCAATCAATCAATTACAAAAAATATATTAAAATATCATATATTTTTTTAAAGAAAGGGGGAGAAATAGGACAAAAGCATTTCAACCTTTAAAAATAAAACTGGCTTCAGAAGTCTGATGTCATAACTACAGGTGGTCCAACGGTTCAGGTTTTTAAAAATCTGTCTTGCATCAGATACTGCCTCTTTTCATTTGGGTTCTCTGAAATCTGAAAAAGAAAGCATGATGTTACTCAAGAACGAGACATTCCAGTTGTCATACATACAGTCACATTCAAGAATGTTAATATACTAAACACAATATGATTCACTTTTTAAAAAAAAAGTCGCTGAAAACAAAATATTCTAACTATGATTATAGTATCATTAAATTCTGTTTATTTAATTTATTTATTTCTATTAATGCTTCAATATCAAAAGAAAGCATAGCAGGGGTGTTGGATTTTATCTCCAGCCCTAATTAAACACACCGGAGGCAGATAATCAAGGTCATCAGGGTCAATGAACACTTCCAGGTGCTGGAGCTAAACTCTTCATGAAGAGAAAACAACCTCTCTTCACCTCTGAGAAAACAACAAGTAGGGGCTATAGCCATGAACTACATCTCAGTTCATGCTCTGTGAAACTACAGCGTTCAAATAACACGTCTGTCTTGTATTTTTCAATGAAAATTTCTTTAAAGAGATAGTCATCATTTACTCCCCCTCAAGTTGTTCCAAACCTGTATGAGTTTCTTTCTTCTTTTGAACACAAAATACGATATTTTAAAGAATGTTGGTAACCAGAAAGTTGACGGTGGCTATTGATTTCCATAGTAGGAGCTCCATAGTCCCAGGTCAGGTGAGTATGCTGTCGACAACAACTCAGTGTATAATCAATGTCAGCATTATCAGTGGGTTAGAGCAAATCGGGTAAAGCGGTTGAAAATGCCCATTGTGGTTTGAAAACGCCTCACTGATTGAGAAACACCCACTAGTGTTCTGCAGCGATACGCCTGAATGATCTTATGCTCATCAACTACAAATCACTGTTATTTCAATGTCACTGTCTCCTCCGCCCATGTGTGTTGTTGGCTTTCATCAAAATTTCAATGCTGATCCAGCACACTTTAAACATTGAAATGTCAATCTCAACCAAAATGATGGTTTAGATCAAAACTCAACATTGTAGCCTATCAATGTCACCATGCTATCTGGCTGGGGAACTTTCTAAGGTGCCAATTATTTTCAGGGAAAGGCACGGCTAAAGAAGTTCCAGGCAGATTACACATTACAGTATATCACTTCGCAAATGATTTCAGTTGTTTCAAAGGGTCCTTACAACAGCAAAAAACAAACAAACAAACAAACAAACAAACAAACAAAACCAACCACTCTGACCAAGCAAATAAATATAGCCTAGTTACCACTAAGATAAAAACATCAAATTATTTTCATGTTTTTTTGCGAGAAAATTAGCCTACGTTTTATTATGTATAGCTACAGGAATTCGCATAACTTCTGCTCTCTCTCTCTCTCTCTCTCTCTCTCTCTCTCTCTCTCTCTCTCTCTCTCTCTCTCTCTCTCTCTCAAACCTCAAACGCACACAGATGGGCCTACAGTACAGACACACAATCGCACTGAAACGTGTTGTTAGCGCTGCTCTGACAATTTTATCAGTAATAGTTTAACAATTTAAAAGCTACAAGACATTTCTCAGCAGTGTAATAATAACAACTATTTTCTTGCAGTGGTAATTCACATATTATGCTTCTCTCTCTCTCTCTCTCTCTCGTGCTCTCGTGCATAAACCGCACTATTTGACTGCTATCAGTGGCTAAAAACTCTGTTACTAGCTCTAAAATGACGTTTTGGAATCAGTTACGAAGGCTCAGGATTAGATGCGTAAACTTGACAAATATTTGAAATACATAGGCCTACATCAATTATTGAATTGTTGAATTATTGAAAAATAATGCACACCCGAAGCACGGCCACAGCCGAGCATTATTTTTCTAAATATTTTAACGGCCTGTCGTCAATTATTCCTCTAGCCTACTTAAAATATTGATTTAAATCATTTTGCTAACTTTAAGTCGACTTGAAACGGAAATTGCCAACAGAAATTCCCTGTTGTGATGTCTATAGGAATGAAATAGATTTTCATAAAAAAAGTCGGGCAAGACGTGTCCATCATTTGCTAATGGCGCTTTTCCACTGCATGGTACGGCTCGGTACGGTTCGATTCGGCGCGGAACGGTTCGGCTCGCTTCGCTTTTCCACTGCGTGGTACGAGTCGGCTCGGTACGACACGGTTCGGTTCGCTTTGCTCGGTTGCTTTTCCACTGCAGTTAGTACCCCTTCATAGTGGGTGGGACTGATCGTTACACTGTTTGTAGGTCCGGTGATAGCCGTGAGCGGCTAAGAGTTGAGCTACTTCTTGAAACAGTTTTGCCCCATCCAGCTCTCACTGGATCCGCTCCTCGGCAACCAACGAGAGGAACGTCTGCACCTCGACCACGATTCAGCCATTTCTTTTTTAAAGTGTTGATCTCTTTTTTTCTTCAAGAAAGTAAAACACAGGTGCTACCGCGTTGGCTGTTGTCTACTGGTTATTTAAATCTAGCTAGCGGGTTTAGTGTCTCGTGTCGCAAATCCAATGACGCTGGTAGTGACGATTCTGTCTGTCTGACCAATCAGTGATCTGCAGTGTTTCACGTCACATTTTAGTACCGGTACCATACGCTTGGAACCTCAACAGACCAGGTACCATTTAAGCGCGCCGAAGCGCGCCGTACCGTACCGTACCATGCAGTGGAAAAGCACCACAAGTGAGCCGTACCGAACCGAACCGTACCGTACCATGCAGTGGAAAAGCGCCAAAGCGTACTGAACCGAACCGTACCGTACCATGCAGTGCAAAAGCGCCATAAGTGCTGCGATATTTGAGTGTCAGGTTGCTGCGGGAAGGGTTAAAAAACACGAGAGGGTCTGCTGCTGTGTGATATTAGAGAGATGGAAGTAGGCCTAGTGCCAGTTTTAATTACCTGGCACTACTTTCAGAGTGACAGTGACATGATGAGCAGAGTGACAGTGTTGCCATAGACGACAGCAAATAGGAAAATATCTGACCTCTGAATGCCTTGATTGTCCGATCAGAAATAATCAGAGAGCCGTGCAATAAAGCATTTTATATTTGCTGATGACATATCAATGAAAGTTTTGATCAGGTATTTGGTGTAAGTGTGAAAGTTAACACTAGACTAATGATTCATACATTTAATTATGCTAATTATTTTCAAATTTCAGAATGTTGTACTGAATATTTTTGTGTGTTTTTTGCCTGTGTAGCTTGTAAGGTTTTTATAATGATGACCTTCATGTTCGTGTCCGCTGCTGTGTTCCTGTGTCCTCTTGCCATCTGCTCTCCGTGCATTACCAATAACCTTCCCCCAAAACCCTCCCTCGTCGGTCATCGTGGCGCTCCAATGGTAAGTGACAGTGTAACTTTCATTTTGAGACAATCATACCTTTTGTTAACGTGTATTAGCTCATGTTTACACTGGTGTGCCCATCAAAATCTTGTATTTGCTGTTTTTGTTCATGTAGGTGCTGAACTAGATGATTTTTTACATTATTTTATTAGGATAAATTAGACATGCCTCAGGATGAATAATCTGCTGTGGTTTCTGAATCCGTTTAGGCTTATGATGATTATGGCATAGTTCCCAGGTTGTAAGCTATCAATGTGGGGGAATGTATTTCAACAGTATGTCAGTCTGCTCAAAAAATGTTGGAACATTTATCAAGCATAAGCAATTTATAGATTAAATAATCACAATGAAAACATATAGGTCTACAGGTATTACAAAACATGTAGTCCTCATTCAGAAATATAATTTTAATGGTTGACGGTCTACATTTCAAACACAACTTGATGAATTCCACTGGCATGAAAGGTGGAGGAGGCGCTTTGACATCTGAAGCTCTGTAGGTTTGATCTTTCTGCGCTCACCAGGAGACTGGAGGTTAAATGTGAATAAAAACAGAGGCGTGTGAAGAACTCATGCTACAGCTCTGAATTCTTTTGTGTTTATACATTTATACATGGAAACCTGAACATATTTATGTAGTAAATTAATGGTTCTTTCTGGAAAAAAGGGATTTTTTTTTGTCCTTTTAAAACATATATATATATAAAATATGTGTGTCAATTATGTATTTAGCTGGCTCCAGAGAATACCATGATGTCATTCAGGAAGAGTTTGGAGTGTGGCGTGGTGGCTTTTGAAACAGATGTGCAACTCAGGTAAAAGGTTCAGATTCTGTTCAAAAGCACTATAGTCACTATAGTGTGTGTGTGTGTGTGTGTGTGTGTGTGTGTGTGTGTGTGTGTGTGTGTGTGTGTGTGTGTGTGTGTGTGTTTGTTTGCAGAGGTGGACAGTAATAAAGTAGATTTACTTGAATTTTGTCATTTTTTTTGGAGCACACAAGCTTATAGATAACAGTAAGTTTAACATATTCATACTAAAAGCCAAAAAACTTTGAACAGGGCACTGTTTGAGGGAACAGCCATTTGGGTGTCCGAAACCATTGTGGACGTTATTGAGTGCACTTATTCAATCTCACATTCAATCCCTCTACTGGAACTGTGTTCTAGAAATACATTTTATAATGATATGAGGGTAAGTAAGCAGGCATAGATTCAGTGGCATAAGGTACTGTAAGTACTACATAATAAACAGTAATAAAACAATGCATTTACTTTTTACTTTTGATACTCATGTAGGCCTACTCAAGTAAAGATCGGTCTTTACAACGTTTACTTGTAACGGAGTAATATTTGACCAGTAGTATCTGTACTTTCACTCAAATAAGGAGTGCATGTCCACCTCTGTATGTTTGTGTGTGTGTGTGTGTGTTTTAATACACTTGTCTATCTTTTTTTCAGCAAGGACATGAAGCCTTTTCTTATGCATGACTGCCATAAAAACTTTTTGCTACGAACAACTGATGTGGAGGAGAAATTTCCAGGTCGAGATGGCGACACGCACGCTAACTTCACATTGCAAGAGTTACAGACGTTAAATGCAGGCGAATGGTTTTTAAGAGTGAGGACAAAGACTTTTATTTTATATTTATAACATCTGTATTTAATTTTATTTAGGTTTTCATTTATAGATAATTTTATAACACATTTGATACAGTAATTGCTGTTATACAACAGTAGGTTAGAAATAAAAAATATATATTTTATATTATATTGTATTAATATAAAAGATTTGTTGTAAAGGCATGTCATGTGCAGTTGCATTTGAAGAAAAAAAAAAGCAGCCTTGAGCATCACAGTATCTCACAGGCACCATACAAAGAGGAAGTGGTATGTTTTGGTTTGAGATTTCTAGCAAAACAACCTTGAACTGAACTGAGGTTGCAGCTTTATCCAGTTTGGAGTAATATTTGACCAGTAGTATCTGTACTTTCACTCAAATAAGGAAGTTATTTACTTTGTCCACCTCTGTATGTTTGTGTATGTGTGTTTTAATACACTTGTCTATCTTTTTCAGCAAGGACATTAAGTCTTTTCTTACAAAAAATATTCTTCCACTTAGCATTTTATGTTCAGATGGTCTGTTTTTTTGTGTAATAACAAATTTGTTTAAAATGAGATATTTTGTTTTTCAAATACAGACAGATCCACTTCAGTCAGTGTCATCGCTCTCAGCGGAAGAGAAGAGAGAGGCTGAAAACCAGACAGTACCATCTCTTTTTGAGCTCTTGCTCATGGCCAAAAAGCACAATGTCTCCCTCATATTTGACCTAAAAAATGAGAACAACTCAACAGGATTCAGCAACAGTGACTCCTACTACACCACTGAAACTATCAAACAGTCAGGCATCTCACCAGACAAGGTAATATTGTCGTACAGTGGGGTCCGAAAGTCCATTAGTGAAAATGCTCCTGTGACCATATATACCAAACCAATATATTTTCCATTAAGCTTTCAGAAATGTCATAATTTCTTAGCATCCCTTTCTGTCTTTTTTCTCTGCTTTAAATGTGACAAAATCTTAAAACGTTTTATTTCTAGCAGTATTATTATATACTAGTGTAATATTTTAAATGAGCTTTTATGTAGGTAATAGGTAACATTTCTATTTTAAGTTTAATCTTAAACCTAAGGCCCTAAAAATATGCCTTTTATAAATGCTACATGTTGTTATAAAAATCTCTGTCCAAAATGATTAATGCTATTTTTGTGTGTTGTGTGTGTGTGTGTGTGTGTGTGTGTGTGTGTGTGTGTGTGTGTTTCCCCCTTTTGCACCATTAAATGTAATTTTAATGCTGTGTATCACTTTCAGATATGGTGGCTTCCTAAAGAATATAGACACAATGTGAGAAATATCTCACCAGGGTTCAAGCAGGTGTATGATGTGGTAGCCGAAATGAATGCGGATGGTGGAAGCTTCCTGAATATGAATTATAATTCACTAAGCGCTCATAATATAAGGTGAGTGTTGGAGGATTGGTGCAGCTTTTCTGACATGCAGAGACATGATGCTGCCGCTGCTGGTATGATCTCACAGCCTTAGGGATCATTCTCACAGGGTTTTAGTTTCTTACAAAGATGGCAGAAAGGCTGTGGAAAACTATGCGCTGGTCTATTGCTTAAACACACAAAATGTATCTAATAATGATTATAGTATCCGGAATGCTGATTTGCCAAACTTCACACATGAAGATTTATGAGGCCTTTTCCAGACACTTTTTTGTCCGGTTGGGTGCACCTGTCATTTTATCATTTTACCTGACTTTAAAGATGAAGAAATAATATAACTGAACAAGAAAAGCTTGACTGATGAATACGACTGCAGGTTAAAACGGCCCTGCCACTCCTGTCTATTGTGCAGAAAACTGGCTTGTTGCGACCTGTCGAAAAGGTCGCTGATGTGGAGCTAAAGCCAGATGCATAGAGAATATGTGTGGTTTTTTTTGTGTGGTTTTTTTACATACATTTTTGTTTATTTCGCTGGACAGTGAGCTGTGGAAAAAAAATGTGTCCGTGAATCTGTGGGTTGTGAACGAGCGCTGGCTCTTCTCATTACTGTGGTGCTCTGGGGCCAGTTCAGTGACCACCAATGCCTGCCACATCTTCAAAAACATGTCTAAGCCTGACTGGCATCTGGTAAATCTCAGCCTATCTTTTCACCTATCACTGTCTATTGTGCCATTAAAGAGAAGCTGTTTTCCCCCCCTCATTTATGCTTGTCTGAATATGTAACATGTCTGGAATCCTTTGTGTGTTTATGCATGTAATAATGAAAGGAGCCTAATAAGTACATGGGAATATGGATCTCGGCTGATGTGATATCATTGCTGTTGATGTTTGGGCTGTTTCTTTGGCAAAGGTAAGCAATGAAACTCAGCACATACACTGTATAGTCTTAAAATTCATCTTTGATCACCAAAATGACATATTTAAAAAAAAAAATCTTGTAAAAAAGTTTTATTCATGCCTTAAAATAGCTTGGATGTAACTTGGATGCAAACTTATATATATATAATAGTTTTACCACAGGAAGTCTTCAATTATAATTAAAGGTTGCCTCGCCCTCACGCCAGAGAAGATATATCACTACAAGAGGAAGAGGAAGTTATTTTAATTAGCCTAAAGATTATGAGGCCACATGAATAAAAAACAACAACAACAATGATGAGCACAGATAAATAATTTATAATGAATACTATATTCCATTATAAAATAAGAAATGTCATATTTGATTTCATCGTGACTTTAACGGATAGGTTTTATAGCTTTAAACTTTTGTAATTGTGTATTTTATATTTGATTTATTTAACAGAATTTCTATTTTTAAATTTTGCTAAATGTATAAAAACCTACTTCAAGGCTATTGATTATTTATTCATTCTTTCTTTAATGTTCTTTTTTTCAGGGCTTTTAACAAATGTTTTAAGATTAAAACATTGAAAAAATAATAGTCAAATTTGCCCCTAATTGAAGAGTTACTCAAATTATGTTGATGGAGCAAGGCCATGCATGTCCACCTGTCTGCTCAACAACAGATTATAATGGGTATTTTTCTCTTTGTTTGTGAACAGGAAAAGGAACCGCGTTTCTCGTCGAAAAGAAGACGAACAGATAGGAGTCTCCCTTCTTAAACGCTGACAGATGCATCCATATCATGAAAAGGCGTTTCACTTTTTGAAGGATTGTGTATGGTCATCAAAAATAAAATCACGTCATATTAAATTTGTAATGCAGGAAATTCACATAACATTTGTACTTTTATTTAGTTTGCATATACAATTGGTCAGAATAGAATTTATATATTTGATATAATTTCCTCATTAGGGCAGCAAATTGTGCAATGCTGACACCCATTGACAAATGTATGTTATTTCAGCCCTTTTGTTTTGCAACACCAATGCTGCGTTCCAGTCCAAAATTGTCATGCCCTTCACTCTCTAACTTCCCTCCATCTCATTCACTCGGATGTAGGTCATTGCTTACTTTGCATGAGTGCCCATGGTGCCCACTATGGCGGAACCTTAGCAAAAGGCTGAATTGGAAGCTGGAACGTGCCCTTTACCTATGGCCCTTGATCACTTAGAATCCACAATGGGGTTGATTTTTATTTTATTTTTTCCTTACGAAATTATTTAATGCAGCATTCTATAGGTGTATTTGAGTTGTTTAATTTTATATAATAATAATATAATAATAATAATGAATAGCCTATATCATGAGTTGTTTGTGGTGGGGTCATCACAATCGTGTTGCATCGTAGTATATATGGAGCTGCCTGAAGTGTTGCCTACATATGAAGTAGATTCAAAATCGAGGGTGCGAGGGTCATATAAACTTCACGAAGTGGAATGCACTTCAAAATGGTGGCAGGGATTCCTCCGAGGGAAAGTGCTTAGGGAAATTCACAAGTGCGTGTCTAAAAGTGGACTGGAACGCAGCCCAGCTAGGGCCTTGTTTCACTGACAGGATTAGGATTAGGCCTTAGTTCAATTAGGGTATAAAAGTAGCTTTTATAAACGTGCCTTACAAATAACCTTACAAATAACTGCACTGATGTTTTAAGAAATTTCTCTGCAAGCTTTCAGGGGCACTATTATGACATTATTTAAATGTTTTGGGAGTCCCCAACAACAGTTTTACATGCATGCAATGACAAAAAACACTTTTATTATCTTATAATATGCATTTATTTTTCCTGATTTGCTCACCGACTCCCTAATGATTCGTTCAACGACTCATTTTTCCAAACCCCTCCTTTGCGTGACGCTAATCGGCGGTGATTGGTCAGATAACCCAGTCAGTTTTGTTTGTAAAGCAATCGTCAATATGACGATTAAAATGAACACAGCACAAGGTTCGGGCTATACTTGCCACTGATTCTTCACATGCTCGTCTCTGGGCAGTGGGACAGTGAAAAAAGGTCGCTTTTGATTCGCACTTCAGAGCACAGCGTCTTGTTGACATGATGTTTTAAAGTTTCCCTGGTTCTGCGCAGCGCACGCAATAAGTGGGCGCGGTCAATTTGATCATTTTTCGTCTTGAAGTCACGACGAAAAGGAAAATGACTCATTGGAAAAACGATTCATTAAATTGACTCAGAGTCGACTCATACTTTTGAGAGACAATAACTTTTTTTATGGTGAACTTTCATATATAAAACTTTGCAGGATGTTTTTGTTGACTTAGATCTCTATGTTACACACTACATGAAAGGTAATTTTCTAAATTCCATAATAGGTGCCCTTTAAAACATGCATTTTAGTCTGGGACTATAGGCTAAGCCTTGTTTCTGAAATTTGGGGCAGAACTGTTAATTTTTCATGTTTATTTTTTCTTTATGTGATAAATTGTAAGAACATTTTTAAAAGAAAGACTTTGAATGTTGAACCCACTTTATATTAAGTGTATTTAACTACACTGTAAAATGATATGATCAATTAGTTATGACATAGCCTACATTGCTTTAACACATCAAAATAAGTTAAGCAATTTTCAACTTGTTTCAGAAGTTGTACAAGATGCAACACATTTTTAAGTCAGTTTAATATTTTTTTAATTTATATATATATATTTACAATGTATGTTAAATTAAATGAATAATTTGATACCATGCACTTATTGTTTTACATGCTACCTATATAAAAAATACCAGGCAGCATGCAATCACATTTGTAATTAATTTCTGTAGTTATTATCACAACAATACCACTAAACCTGTCCCTATAACTTTAACTATCCAACGCTAATGAAATAGTTAGACACCTAATATAAAGTGGGACCAAATTGTTTATACAGAAATATATTTTTAAAGATGTTTGCATTTGTGTAAGTTTAACTGTTGCGTGTGTATTTTTCAAAATGTATTGGAGATCAAGGCTGGTTGGCTTGTACAGTTGACCCGCACAGGGTTTATTTCATAAAAATTAATGTTTGCCCTCCACATTCATTGATTCTTCCAAGATATGCCACACAAACATAAACACACAAAAACAAGATTAAAAATGTTGTAAAAGAGAAAGAAAAGTGATATTTAACGTATATGAATGTTATAGTGTGAAGAACCTTGTTTAATTTTTTGTACAACAACAAATGTGATAAATTATGCCACCCTGCTAACATACATCTAATCAATCAGTAGGCCTATGTGAATTTCAATGACTGATTCTTGAAATATTTAGTTCCCCTAGCCCTGAATATATGGATGGCATTATAAAAATGGCAAATTAAGGAGCACAACATCTACATTTTAAATATCCAGCTCTCCTCATGGTTATTTAAAAGATTGTGAAAATTAATAATACATCTTCAATTTATTAATCATAAAATAGTATTAAGTGGTGTCAGTTTGGTTTAAAATAAATGTTTACATCTTCTTCATTTCTTGCGTCCTTTTTGGCACAACAACTTCAGTCGTGATTTGTTTTAAATGAAACATTTTGTGACCTTGAATATCTGCATCAAATGATAAAAAAGTTGTCCAGTTTCCACCTACATTTTAATGTGAATTGCTTGTAGCCTAGCCTAAATGAGAAATGTTGTTGCGGTTTTGTAATTACATTATTCTATTTGATTAAATGTAATAAAGCAAAAATTTAAATTAAGTTGACCTGCGTTATAGAACAAATGCGATCTTTTTATACAGTCTCAACGGCGCAAACGTCAAGCTTTGTCACCAAGCAACTCACAGACTGAACGCCTGGATCTGGAGCGGAGCGACAGAAGAGATTAACTCCACTCCGGGATTTTCATTTGCCTAAAATTTGCCTTTGCCTTCATTGAGGCGAGAGAAAACACCGGCTTAATAAACATTGTGGAAAAACTTGAGGCTCCTACCTAATCACGCTGGTTATTGAAATAATGTGTTTTTTTTCCTTTTCTAAAAAACCCTTTATTGCTAAAAAGGGCGACAGACCCACTTGAAGCAGGATCACTCTTTCTCCACTAGGTGGCATGCCACACTTTGGAATAATAATTTCCATGGCCAAACTTGCATGAATCACCCCTTCATGGCAAACAGGGTGTTTTCCGAAAGACTGATGAAATAAATGTTAGGTAGCCTATATTTGAAGTTATCATTTATAAATAAATAAAAAAATCCTTCCTTTTTCTTTGCTAGCCACAAGTTCACACATCAGATGCGCGATCGCCGTTATAGGCTACAATAAATCTGCATATTTTTCCACCATAAATACAGACACGCTTATTTATCCACAGTTTACATTTGGATGAAGGATGAGTAGACCCTGTACTGCAGACCGCCCCCGAGTTCCCCTCAAAACTTCCCAAAGGCAGATAACGGGAAGCTTCACGCACAGTCTCACTACTACCACAACACGCATCCCCTGCCAACCGCACTAACTTACTCCCGTCGTCAATACCAGAACTTCCCAAAGAAACAATATCGTCACTGTGGGGAAATTACTGCGAAACTTTTCAAAAAGTCTGTTCGGAGACAGCTAAAGAGACAGCTGGCCCCGAGAAGGATTTTAAAGCCTTGTTATTTATTTGGAGAACTTGTCGAAACGTTTTGGATTTACAGGACCCGTTTTCTAACTAACTGCAACAATCTTCACATCATGGTCCATAAATATGGTAAGTTCCGTTAAAACAGTCAACTTCAGTCGTTATAAGAAACCGATATCGGCGAATGAAGATATGACAAATTTCATAGTTTTTAGTTCTTTTACACTTTTCTCGGTGTCGATGTGTATTTTCAAGTGAAATTTCTTTTAAACCCACATGGGAAACAGGAAGCATGAGTCTGATGTGGGATTATTTAACTTTTAATAAAAATCCGTTATTCTTTACAGAAGCTCAGTGAATGTCAAGTGGCGACACCATGACCCTGTTTAACCCATCACAAACTGATGTTTTTGTGGAACCTCCTACCTCTAACCTCATCTTCCCTTCAACCAGCACCTGAAGCATTACAAAAACAATACTAAAAAAATCTATCAATATAAATGCATTACATACCAAAAAAATCAAACCAATAAGCATTTATTTGAAAGAAAGACAGTACACAAGAACCATTTTCAAAGCTTTTAACGTGTGTTAGCTTTTAAATAAAACACACTTTGTTATTGTCGTGTTCATTGTATACAACACGTGTGCACTTTCATGTCCATATTATAATGTGATGAACTATACATGTGTGAACAAGGGGAAGTCAAACTATTTAATTGTAAAAATGGTTAACTAATTTCAACGTTATTTGTTTTCTAATGCATTTTAATTGTAACTTACGGTAAGTGGCCAAATAATTTTGAGGCCACTGAATGGTCTCTGTTAGTCCACAAGAATAACTCACTATACAATACACAATACTAAATCATTCATTTACTTTTAGCTGATAGTTGAACATTTTTGTTAGACAGTCCTGGTCGAGTCAAACATCTGGCTTCACAATCATTCGAGGGGCTCTTATAATTATAGGCAAGTAATGTCAGATTTCACGCATCTAGCATTGTGCCTTTTCGGAATTAAACATACAGTTTGAACATCTAAAAATGTCTTCAGACTGTCACAAGGAGAATGTTGGTGATGGATGAAAGGCATTAAAATGATTAGGAGTTGTACTGAAATATAATGCTTATCCTCTCTTTTATTTCAGACACTAAAAGAGCAGTTGGGCTACTGAAACAGTACCAGGCAAGTTTGACTAGCCCAGAGGAACAGGCCCTGAAGACCAGCGTGGAAAAGGTCTCCACCATCTTTGGCAGTCATCTTTTTCATGCTCTGCTGGGTGAGGTTTGTTTCTGTGTAAACTGTAATGGATCTCAAAAAAATAATGATTAACTGTCATTAGGGCTGTACCACTTGATTCCAGCACATTCCATGCTGAGCAAAACCGTTCCAAGAAAGAAGTCGTGTTACTGTTTGTTCAACTTTACTAAACGTTGCTGATGGTTTTCTAAATGTTACATTTTGTTGTTTGTCCTTGGACCAATTGCCTCAATGTCCTCCTTTACATTAACAATGGCTTTAGGATGTAATAGTTTCACCCAGTAAACAAACACATTATTGACTCTACCTTACAAATTAGCTTACACATTCTGTGACTTTTACAAGTTTGTTATTTTGATTTGTAAAACAGACCTATTGGAAGTTGCTCATCTTTTACACTCATTTAGATGTGCCATTAACCAAGTTTTGATTTATTAGATTAAGTCACATAAATAGGTTCTTTCAGTATAAAAACAAAAGGTTGTCTGTTTTTAAATGATATCTTGAATGAGACATTGCTGTTGTCTCCAATGACTTGATCTTTAACATGGATTTGAGAACTCGACTTATACAGTAAATTACAAAATGTTTACCAAAGTTTATGCCACTGTTCTCATGTTACACAACGAATCAGAATTTCACATCCCCAACGAATTTATCAATGCTGTGGATATGTTCTGTCATATTTTAATGATGTCTCACAACAGCCAGAAAAAGAAAACATGCAAGTAATAGCCTAATAGATATCATTGTTATGCGAGTTGCATCTAACTAAAATAAGAGATTTCCTAACTTATTTTTAGTTTTTGTCCTGCAAAGGAAACAAATTAGTCCCATTATGAAATGGTTGAGTGGTTATCTTAATTACCAGGCCCAGTGTTTAATGAGGCATGCCTGGCTGTGATGCAGAAGAGTAGGACCACAGGGGCTGTGACCAAGACATAGGGTTGTGTTGCCATGGGACTGTAGTGAGGAGAGGGACAGGTTTCCCCTGATCTTAACTCATGAGTTTTCTCATATGCCGGCTTGATAGGGCACGATAAGCTTATTAAGAAGTAAACGTGATATTGTTATGCATGTTTTGGTCATTCTATAAAGAGTTGGCATAGAAAATTACAACATTTTGTAGTTATAGGGTAAAGTTTATAGCCATTACTTCAGTCTTCAGTGTCACATGATCCTTATTTGATTATCAATGTTGAGTTGTGCTGCTTAGTATTTTTGTGAAAACTATGATTTTTTTCTGGATGTTTTGATGAACAGCATTTATTTAAAAAGGAGTGCTGTCAAGTTGATTAATCGCGATTAATCGCATCTAACAAAAGTTTGTGTTTACATAATATATGTGTGTGTGTGTGTTATTCAATTGTTATATGCAGTATGTCTGTGGTGTGTGTGTGTGTATGCATGTGTGTGCATGTGTGTGTGTGTGTGTGTGTGTGTGCATCCAGTATATACACACACAGACACATATATAATACATACAACACATCAACCACACACACCACCACAAACCAACACCACACACAACACCACACACACACACACACACACACACACACCATAGCTTTATATGTAAAAACTATTTTTTACGTTTGATGCGCTGAATCGCGATTCATCGATTTGACAGCAGTAATAGAAATGTTTTGTATATCAAGACTTTACTGTAATTTTTTAACAGTTCAAAGCATCCTTGCTGAATAAAATGTATGTATTTTAAAAAATCCCCAAACATTTGAACGGTAGTGTGTTTATTTTTTAATTAAAAGGCATTTGGAGATTGTTGAGGGCATTTACCTTTTTATTATAATGTCTCTGGCATTAGAGAAAGTGTCAGTCACTTAAAATATTCATATTTATGTTTCATAGTGCTGAGCTGTGAGATTTAGGCCTAAAGGATTTTAGATAATTTTCTGAAAGAAACTTGGCTCCTGCTACTGGCATTTAGGTATATGCGCTTTTCTGTGCCTCAAAAAAAGCTGTTTGACTACAGCAGGCCAAACAGATGTTGCAAATGCTCTTATTTATATTACTTATATTGCATCAGTCCCAGTCCACTTCTATAGAGTCCCAGTCTGAAACTGGCATAACACTGTAAGCGGATAAGGATTCCACACATTCCAGAAATAGGCCGGATCATTAGCGGGAATGTGGGATAACATGTAGTTAGATTGATAAACAAACAGTTCTTGGCCGCAGTGCTGTACTCCCTTCTGACCGCAGGCCAGATTAAGCAGGGTGTTACGCTTTGTGCAGGACGGCCCATTCGCTCTCTCAGGTACTGAGAAGAGGGTTCATGTAAGGCTGAGTTAAGCAACATGTGGTTTCAATCATCTCTAGCCTCTTGGGTGTTGGCCAGAGTTAAAAAAGGGAATACAATACGAATTCTAGCAAAAATGAGGAGGATTGAGGGGGGGATAAATTAGCACTAAGTTTTATTTTATATATAAACATTATAGTATTATAATTTTATATTATATTTTGTATTAATATATTGAAGGATTTATATTGTTTCAATATTGGATTTGTAGATCATTCACATAATTAAAGTGTTCTTAGACTAAAGTCGAAAGCTTTTGGATTTATGTGGCATCAAAGAAGAAGAGATCATTGTATATATTGAGGATTCAATGAGGCTGTACCAATTCAGTCCTGTGATGCACTGTGAGAGAAGGGAAAATGTGTTTGGTTGTCTGCATGATTGCACAATTTCGAACAAAGGTTTTCCTAACTGCACACTCATCTCTTTGTTTCCAAACACACAAAGAGATTAGGGATCACACAGGTTCTGTGCCCAAATTTGACCCAATATCAAGGCAGGGCCATTTTCATTGCTGGGGAAAACTGACAATCCATAATTCCCCAGTACTTTCCAAGTTAAATTAGTTCATGCTGCTGTAAAAAAAACCTGTAGTTCCTCCTACAGTTTTTAGATACTGTAACAAGTCCTATTACACTTTCATTTTTTACCCACATTTCTAATACTTTTCCCCACAAGTTTAATAGAAAAACAATGTAAAACCGCTGGAGTAAAAGTCTGTTAATTGATTCCTCATTAAGCCTCACCTTAAATTGTCAATCCTACATTTTAATATTTTGCAGTCTGCATTTTTATGAGGCAAACTTTGCTAAGGTACACTCCAGTTTAAAAGTTTGGGGTCAGTAACATTTTTAAAATAATTTTGAAAGAAGTCTCTTTTGCTCAACAAGGCTGCGATAATTTGATTAAAAATGCACTATAAACAGTAATATTGTGAAATTTTATTACAGTTCGAATAACTGTTTTCTATTTTAATATACTTTATAATGCAATTTAGTCCTGTGATGGCAAAGCAAAATTTTCAGCATCATTGTCACACGATCCTTCAGAAATTATTCTAATATGCTTGCTGCTTAAGAAACATTTCTGATTATTATCAAAGTTGAAAACAGTTGTGCTGGATTATTTAATGAATTAATAGAAATTATAAAAGAACATTTATTTTAAATCCAATTTTTTTGTAACATTTGAATGTCTCAACTGTCACTTTTGATCCATTTAATTATTAATTATTAATTTCTATTTAAAAAAACGTACTGGCTCCAAACTTTTGAACGGTATTGTAAATCTGTCAATAATCTGTGTGTTTTTGTAGTATTCAACAAAATTTCACAATAATTATTTAAATATATGGTAAAATATTATAAATTGACACAGGGTACCCAGAGAGGATAAAAGTGGTATTTCTTTCTTTTACAAATCTCTGTAGGCTAGTTATATTGTAAATTACCATACAGTATGTGACACATTATAGTAGATGTGTAATCTGTACATTACAGTATTATAAAAAGAATGAAACAAGACTTACCATATATAATATTAATTAAGGAATTTAGTTTCTGTATATGTGATTAACTGATTCAGGACTGTACAGTTAAGTAAAAGACTTTGTGTTTTCTGTTCAGTGGCCAGGAATTTATGTGGTCTTTTAGGATTTACTTGGATCTGGGAACATTCTGCTGGAATGCATTTTCTTTGGGGGAAAAAGTATCATTAAACTAGGACTTTGTCTGAGATAAATGTGCCCATATATCAAAGTATGTTTTACAGAACTGATTGTCTACATGCAGCTGCAAAAGGATTTTAGTGCACACACAATCTGTTAAATCCATGTGCTTTAATGCTGAGAGAAAGTAGCCCTATATGAATAATCATTGATGTTGCCTGCTACTGTATGTTTCACTCAAAAATGCATTTGAGGGGAAAGGTCTCCTTGATGAAGATACTTACACATCTTCAAAGCCATTCAAGACAGCTTTACTAAACGAGGAGGTGTTTCCGTCTGAGACACTTATACATTTCCATTCATCATACAGCTGCATGTTTTATAATCATGCACCATTTAGTGGAAGACTCTACGCTATAGTTTACTTTCTCCGTCGCTCTCTTTCTTTTCTCTGCTCTCTCACTTTCTCATCTGGCTCTGGCCAGCCAGGCGATGAAACCGCTTCCCACACACTGTTCTCCTCCCACTCACACAGGCTCACACAGACACAGATGAGTCACATAGCCCCATTCTTCTTCTGTCTTTCCCGCTGCACCCCAGTGGGACTCCATTACTGCCCCTAACAGCCCCCCACACACACACGTACATCGTCCGCATGTGTTGCCAGTCCAAGTTCACTGCGGATCTCTCCAAAAAAGTGCGTTTCTCTCTAGCTCTTTCTTCTTCCGTCTTAAAAAAGACTTGCTCGTTTCTTCCCGTGCAAAGGGGGCCGAGAGTGTTATGCTTCAAAGGCACAGCGAGGTAACAAGCATCTCATTATGTTGTTAGTTCAGGCTGTGGGCCAGTGTGGGAGTGTGGGTGACATCAGCAGTATTGTCTCCCTCCATTCTCATCAGCTGGTCGCCCCTCTGTTGGTGACCACAGGCCACGGCAGTTAGTGACCTGAGAGGTAATGAGGTAAGACGTATAGAGGGAAGAAGGATGAGGTAAAGAAACAATTCGTTCTGGTTTGAAGAGATGTTTGAAGGTAGGGTAGGCAATTTCAGAGAGGCCAGCAATAGCAAGCCAGCTTTGAAAGCATAAGATCCCACCCCTCCTTCAGAGCGCTCTCCAAAGCCACGCCTCCCCCAAAACAGATTTGGACTGAATGCAATGATTGGATGAACATGTTTTGGTCATGAGACTTCCACCGAAGATATGTACATTTTTTATATTTTACCACTTCTATTATTGATTGCAATCAGGATGTGAAGAGAGTTTAATTCAGTATAACAAAAAGATTATGAAGAACATTGCCTACCCTACCTTTGAGGGCACGACTAGGACAGTAGAAGTCTGGCTTTGATGTAACAGAAGTTTTTTAAAAAATATTAAAGTATTAAAATACATAGCGATGAACACATACGAAGTCGGAAGTTGCGATAGTCCCCCTAATCCCTATTTGATGAATATCCGAATGAAGCAGCTTTTTAAACAAGAAAAAAAATCTTGTACGGGATTTTGTCCACTGGGAATTGATTGTATCGTTGTGGTTTGCTAATGCTGTGGTCTCATGTGAGTGACAAGTTGTCCTGCCCTTGCACCTGGAAACAAGTTACCAGAGAAGAGAAGAGAGTTGCTGGAGGGAGAGTAAGTTAGTTAATTTTTTTTAAATTAATGATGCGCACACATAAATAATTTATAATATATACCGCAATATTCCATAAAAAATAAGAATTGTCCAACCTGATTTCATGGTGACTTTAAGCAGTAAGACAAGAGCAAGAATGTTGTTGTTCAGAAAATTACAGCCATTCTGATATTCAGACCAGTAGAATGATTATGCTAGTGTGTTTTTATAACTGTAAACAATAATTTCAAGAGGTTAATATTGAGTAACTCATATATGTCACAATTGAGTCCAGATTATGAAGACGGGTCAAAAGGGTTCCAATGAGCAAAAAAAAATATTAATTAAAAAACTAAGATAATCCATTTGCAAGAGGGTGACCATACGTCCTCTTTTTCCCAGACATGTCCTCTTTTTGGGTCTAAAAAAATGCGTCCGGCCAGGATTTCTAGATCGCCCAAACTGTCCGGGATTTGGCTTTTGCTTTTTACAGTCGGCATTTTTGCATTGCTTTAGGTCCCGCCTTCTCTCACGCCACCATTGGTCTGTCAGTCTTGTACGTAACGCAAACATTGGTCAAACTGCATCTCAATCATTAGTCATTACCCTCAGCACCACGGGAACAGCCAAGAGACAGAGCACCGCTTGCTTGTCAACAGTGGCACATGGCTCCTGAACAGCGAAAAAAAAAAAGCCCAAATGTGAATTCACAGATGATTTACAGAGAAAATTACCGTGTTTTTGTCTCGCTCGGGGTTGCAGGTCGTGTAAAGCAGAATACATGACCTGCAAAGCTGGCACGTACATGTCAGTGTCAAATAAAGGTGCTAGCGACCTAGAAGCCCACATAAGGAAAGTATACAAGATTTGTGGATTCCTATTAAACTTACTCGAATTAATCAATTAATAGTAAATATATCCACAGCTTTAATTCGCTTGCTTTTGCAACTTACTTGAATGTGCATACAGTATTGTGGATAGAAAAGAGAAGCCAACCACTTTGAGGACTCAATTTATGGTATTTTTTGTCCAATGCTTTAGATAAACCAAACAATTTGCTGCAATTACCTCTGCAAAACCCTTTTCACTTGTTTTATTTGATCAATCTAAGCAAGTTCCCTATGTATTGGTTTTATTCTGAATTGTTATAATGCCAGAGCTCTGCTATAGTGTGCACTGACGATTTTAACATGTTATTTTTAATTGTCTCAATTTGCACTAGTGTAATTAGCTCATAGCTTTATGCTTGACCCTGTTACCTCTAACAGCTAGCCACTGTTACCTCTGCTAATGTCTGCAGGCACTGTGCTGTCGTGAGTCACGATAAAAGCCTCTCTAAGTGAGTGTGATTGCTCTGGGTCTCTAAACCCAGTATGGACAGGAATTTTGGATGAGGCCCCTGGACGATATTTATAGAGACCCACAATAGTGGTAACGATGCTCAAGTTGAGCCAAAAGTTGACATTGCTCTTGACCTTGCACACTTGACTTGTGAAGACTGTGCACCTGTGCTTTTTGGCATGGCTAAAATACTTACTAATCTATTGTTAAGGACGATTAAAGGATAGTTCCCTTTCGAGTGGAACTCAATGCCACATCATGGCTTGACGCTATGGGAACGCTGAAGAATATGCTTACACACACCAATCAGCGTTTGGCTGAGCTTGATGACCTAACTACATAACGTAGTACACGACTGAAACCATGCATAAATGCATAAACCTTTGTCTTCAGAAGCCGTATATGTGGGCCAAGTTAAACCTCGAGTGGCCTAATGAAAAGAGACGGGTCACATGGTCCAAATAGATGGTCGCTATTTGATATCTGTCCGAGAGCTACCTCCCCGCTGCCAGCTACCTTTCTTCCCAGACTTTTTTTCCGGATTGAGGTTCATCGGAGAATCCGTACTCAGCGGAAGTGCAAACGCAAGTCACTTTGGCATTCTCTATACGGTGGTCGGTATGCACACAGGTATGCAGTGGTGCCGAGGGTGGAAGAGATGTTTACGGGCTATCTTTCCCCTCAAACGCATCATCGTGGAGGAAGCCTGCCTTATCCACCAACAAGGCAGGCTTCCTCCATGATGACCACTGTTGTAGGGCCACTTCACCCCTTGTGGGTTAGGCTTACACACCAGAGGGTCAGGCTGGGGCGCCCTATGCACACCATGGTGGTTTTGCAGGCTTACCAGTTTGACCTGCTCAGAAAATTGGATTATTGAGAGGGATTAGCACCTGAAGGGAGTGAAAGAGTTACGCAGGACCACATACCTCGTCCTCCACTTGACTAAGTAAAGGCATGCGCTATCAGCCGTTTCATGGCAGCTATGGTTGTTATGGTGTGGCATATGTTGCTAAACCTCACTGTGATCAAGTAAAGAGACAAGGCTTTCCTCCTGATTACCTCAATCTCGCCTTTTGGTCTGTTCAACATATACCATGAGGTCAAGAATCTGTTGGCGCTCGGAATTTACCCCACATTTCCAGAAGTCGGCACCATCTATCAGCTGCTCCAGGCCAGGGCACAGTGATAGGAGAAAAGAACAGAAAGCCAGCATGTCGTCCCGTGTCCCCTTGCCCCCATGCGCAAAGATAAGAGGGCCAGGAAGCGTGCTCAGGCACAGCCATCCCAGGGATGTTATTTCCTCTAAGATGGCAAAAAAAATTCTGACAATCCTGGGCCCTGGCTCCTGAACGTGTCTCCTCTTGGGGGAGGTCGGTCTGTGCACACCACAACATTGTGTGCCCGACTTCCCCCAGGCTCCTCAGCAGGCATTTTCACTCACCCTGTCACTAACTGTGATTCGGAGGGTGGTGGCTCCCAACAGAATATTTGCCCTAACTTGTCTCAAGACGAGTGATTTAAAAATTTGTCCAGTTCTGTAGGTCCCTTTAAGTTTACTGATTCGGCTGCTTCGATTCTAGTTAGGGGCCTGAACCGTACTCTTCAGAAATACAGGATCAAGATTCTCACCCTGAAGCTAATCGTGTTGCAAATCCAGTTCGAGGACTGTTTGTGATGTAGATTGAAGGACACATCGGGCTATGTGCTCTATGACTTACATGATGGAGTGCGGTTCTCGATGGCCGTACAGCAAGTGGGCTTTGAGGGGACCTTCATCTTCACTGGTACATGACTATACATAATTTTTCTAGAAACGAGGGCGTGTTCATAACTGAAACATTTCCTCTCATTCCTGAGAGAGTATCATGTGTTATTCCACACAGGGTTTAAAAGGGGTTGTAAGGGGTTTTTACAGTCAAAGACTCAGAACGAGATATGATGAATGAAGACCACTGAGTCAGAATTATAAATTAAAGAAAAGATTTACTGAAGATAGTTTGCAGTTTCATCAGCAGAAGTCAGCTTCAAGTCTCACACAGGAGTTCGTAGGCTGCCCCTCTTAAGGTTACAAAGATCACAGCAGTTATGCCCTTCACCAAGGCCTAAGCTACATCCTTACTTCAGGTTGCAGTTTCTGATTGGCTAAGAGATAGATAAACATAGTCATTTTCCACACATATACAGATAGGCAGAAGCATATCTCCATCGATTAGGCAGCTGACACTCGGACCCTGAAGTTAGGCATATCGTGACCTTCAAGGTCACAGATTTGGTTGCTGGGCTCCATCATGTCCAGAACAACAACTCAGTCAATCTCCAGTAATGCCAGAGATTCCTTAACCTGTAAGCAAGAAGACTAACACACACAAACCTATTTCATTACTGGAAGCCGGGCTCCACCCCCTTCAGGGTTTAAAAGCTTTTAAAGGAGTTTCTGTTGGGAGACATTCTCTGGTGTCTCGGTTCTTGCACGGTGCCGGTCACCAGTTCTGTTTTGAGACCTAGCATTGGGTCCTGCCTGTGTTAGCAGAAGCAACATTTGAAGCTTTGTAGTCCATTTAAGAGAAAATGATGACCATTATGTTGGCAAAACATTAGTTTCCCTGAAAAAATGCATAAGTTATCGGGGGAACCCAAAAGTTTTGCGAGATAGCTCAAAAGCCTTGAAACTATTTTTTCTCCCATCTCATGTTTTTTTAAATTATCATCATGTTATTTTAGGGGCTCTGTACATGTCTTCCAAAAGCATATGACTTTATTTACACTGTGAAACTAATCTGTACTGTACTTTACACTGTATAGTATTTTCAAGCTTTTGGGAGTCCTTGGTCTCCATCCATCCACTTTTTTTTAGTGAAAAATATGTTTTACTCTGGAAAGTAAGTCCTACAGGGTTATAACAACATGAGGGTGTGTAAATGACAATTCTAAATAGGAAATTTCATTTTTGAGTTATTTAATCCTTTAGCATAAATGTTGGAATTCCAACATTATTTATAGTACACATTTTCATTTAGTTGTATTATTTATACAATTTAATTTAGAATCATATGCACATAATATCACAGTGCGAACAGCAACCTTGCATCATCTGCTATCAATCAAAAAATGTAATGGAGGTATTACATATTTCAGTGTAAATACCTGCATTATTTAAATGGATGCATTCAATGACATCGCTATTCCATTATTCTCAGATATTCAGGAATGCTACGAAGTAACCCTGCAAATGAATGCAGCACAAAATGGAGTTAAAGAGAGCAGCTCTGTGGACACATGGGAGGAGGTAAGAGCCCCAGAGAAAGGGGAGCTTTATTTTATTACATGCCATTATTAACTCTTCCTCGTGTTGTTCTAAACCCTTAAATCTCTGTTATCATAAACAAATCTGACCTGTCTAGTTCACATGTTCAAGTCACTGACTCGATCCAGTCAAAGCAGTTAACAGCTCAGAGCAGGTAAAGATTATCACTGAATATCTTAAATTTAGCATGTTATGTGCTCAACGCTGTCAGGGGGTTTAAGAAATGTAGCACAAGAATCATATGGACCATTTTATGATACTTTTATGATGCATTTACATTTTGACACCAATACTTTTTTCTGTCCCCAATAACACACCAATGATTAGCTGAGAAGAAAGAGTTTAGAAAAAACTGAAGGGAAGGGAAGTTTACAGAGAAATACTGAACAAAAAATAGAAAAAAGCGAGGAGAAATGAAAGAGAGAGTGTGTGGAAGTTACAGTCGCTACAGAACATTATTCATATCTAGAAAGCACTGCAGTGATAACACCAAGTGCTCCTCGGTGGGCTGTGTGATGATGTCACCAGGACCTTTCGTTACAAGTGTCTGCAATCATGTGACCTTGCAAAGTATTTATAGGGAGAGTACAAAAAATAACCTCAACTTCTGTCTGGATTCTGTTAAAAGCAACTGCAGTGAGGGAGGATCACTCTGTGGTCTCTCTGAGGGTACACACAAACATACACTCTGGTTTGACTAAAATAGTCTCTATCCATCCAGTACAGCAGTGCCCTGTGACTGATGTTTTAAAAGATGATAGAATGAAGTTTTCCATCCCCTATATGGTTTCAAATGATCTAAAATCGAGGTGAATTTTTGTCTGATTTCTTTTTTTTTTTTTTTAAGATTTTTTGGGTGTAGCAAACAGCTTCACAAACTCTGGTGGGCCACACCGTCTGTAATTATTCTGGACCATCAAGGAAACTTGTACAGGTCTAAACGGTCTATTATAAAATAGTACATATTTACCATTACATCCAAAATATAGTTTTATACCTTGAAATAGCTAAAAACAGAAAAGCGTTTGAAAAACAGAAAAAAGTCTGAACTCTGTAAAATCTAGAATGTGTTCTAAAGATGACACACGATCGCACTGAATAGATAGTACAGATGACAGAGAGATAAACATCCCATAAAAGAAGATATAGAATATATTTTTATGTAAAAAATAATTGCTTGCTTTTTGATTTCTTGGTCAAAGGATGTTAAGGAATGTCAATCAAGACTTAGGATCTCATCATTTTGACTTAGGAAAACCAATTTTTATGTGAATTTGCATCCATTTTGTCAGCTGCACATGATGCAAATCTACGTTCTACTACATCCCAAGGATCCTCTATTAGATTGAGATCTGTTGACTGTGGAGGCCATTTAAGTTTACTGAACTCATTGTCATGTTCAAGAAACCAGTTTGAGATGTTTTGAGCTATGTGACATGGTGTGTTATCCTGCTGGAAATATGCGTTCACTGTGCCCATAAAGAGGTGGACATGGTCAGCAACAAAACTCAGGTAGGGTGTGGAGTTTAAACAATGCTCAATTGGTACTAAGGGGCCTAAAGTATGCCAAGAAAATATCCCCAACAACATTACACCAACAGAAGCAGCCTGAAACTTTCAATTTGTTTACGTCAAATTCTGACCCCTTGAATGTTGCTGCAGAAATTGAGACTCATCAGACCAGGCAACGTTTTTCCAATCTTCTATTGTCCAATTTTTTGTGAGCCTGTGTGAATTGTAACCTCAGTCTCCTGTTCTTAGCTGACAGTAGTGGCACCCGGTGTGTCTTCTGCTGCTGTAGTCCACCTGATTCAAGGATTGACGTGTTGTGTGTTCAGAAATGATCTTCTGCAAACCTCGGTTGTAACGAGAGGTTATTTGAGTTACTGTTGTCTTTCTGTCTGCTTCAACCAGTCAGGCGTTTCTCCTCTGACCTTTGGCATCAACAAGGCATTTTCGCCCACAGAACTGACGATTACTGGATATTTGCTCTTTTTTTTTTTACCATTCTCTGTAAACCCTAGAGAGGATTGTGCATGAAAATACCAGTAGATTAGCAGTTTCTGAAATACCAACAACCATGCAACATTCAAAGTCACTTAACTCACCTTTCTTCTCCATTCTGATGCTCAGTTTGATCATCTTGACTACATGCCTATATGTATTTAGTTGCTTGCCGTGTGATTGGCTGATTTTACATATGCATTAACAGCAGTAAAACAGGTGTCCCTGTTGTGTGTGTGTGTGTGTATATATACAGTACATTATATATTAATTTACATTTTATATATTTATTTAGGTTGTAAATTGGTGGTGGTAGATACTCAGGTAAAAATCAAGCAATGATTGATCATTTTTAAAATTTTGATTGAGGAAAAACACATAAACGAAACAAATTAATAGTGGACATTCAGACAATCTCTGTGAGTGTAATCTATTTAATTTCAAATCCCTAACTGGCAGTTTCCAGAAGAATCATGCTATTGTGACACATGTTCCACAAAAATACTGCAGGGGTCACTATATGATGTGTGGTGGAGAGCGTCACAGGCCTCAGTGTGAGTATGTGTCCAGGCACAGCCCTGTTCTCTGATTCTCTGAGAGTGAGCGAGGGAATGTCCAGCTCAGGCTTCATTAGCATTCATAGCGTGCGGTCACCTGAGAGACGTTAAATGAAATGAGTCTGCAAATTCCCTGATTTGGTGCAGAAGGAAGGAAAAAAAGATCTTGAAATAATTTACAACAATCATTACAAAGCCTTTGTGTTAAACAGCAAGTGTGTCTTGCTTTTCATTTTTTAAATTAGCTACAGTTACAGTCAGTAATATAACAATATTACATACTTTGGTGTCAGTTTTATATCTGTGAATATTGGCTAAACTGTTTAGTTAGATGTATCAAGCTGTCCATATAATCCAGCCCCATATAAATTGCGAGCTGTATGTCATGTGTCAGCAGTGATTCAATGGCACTGGACACCAGCAGCGCCTCCATGTTCCTCACTGGGTTTGAGACTGCAGCAATCCTGCATGTTTTCAGCTGCAGACTGCAGTGTCCATCTCGTAGCTGAGCTGATGATAATATGACGGCAAACCCGGGACTTGGCAACCATTTTTCAATTCAGTTCATGGTTGTCCAATGAAGGCAATGATAAAAACGGTAAATTTGCTTTGTGTTTTGTTGTATGTTGCCTGAAAGCAGATTTTTAAAAATGATTTTAGAGTTGTTGTTTTTTTTGTGCTTTTATTTGCATCAACTTAAATGGGTGTGGCTTGGCCTAATGCTGCAAACCTGCATGCCTCTGTGTGTTTGTGTTTATATGAACACACATTGCTACAGTATGAGAGTCAGAGTAGGACAGATCCTAAAAGAACATTCTAGAGTTGAGTTTGTGACCATTTTGGAAAGGAAAGTGAGAGTCTTTGTTCCATCTGCTGTCATGGCCTTTTCCAAAGGCTGCCCTCTGCTGCCTGTGGCCTGTGACTGCGGCATACATTATGATAAACAGGTAGGAACTAATCTAATCAAGTTCTGGCCCTGGTTGTGCTTCTTTTGGTCTAAAATGCTATATAATGACAGCATTTCCCTGACAGATTTTATAGTTGTAGATAGTGGTCAAAAAGTTTTTGTTTCAGTATGTTTGTTGGCACTTGTTTTCTCTTTTATTATAATACAGATGTCTGTGTCCATATGAACCATTTTGCAAATGGTGATGCTATCCTGTCTGCACTATCCTCTGTTAAATTGCTATATTTGTATTCAGAACCACTAGGTTTGAATAAATTGAATCCCTAATCTTAAATACTTGGTTACATTAATTAATTAATTTATTTAAAATGTGGCCTATCTGTGCAATCTTCTGATTCTGTGTGATTTGTACTTGCAGACGTCGGGTGAAGACGGTGTGTCACGTGTGCGTGTGACCAGCAGGAGGAGCTCTCAGAAGGTGGAGAGAGTGGCTGGACTAGTAAGCCGATCCCATGTGGAGGCACCAAAGGTTAGTGGTAGCTGAATCAGGAATACTTTTACAAAAATATAAGATTTATAATGCATAACATGTTACATCAGCTCTAAACTGGCATAGATTTAGGTATAGGCATAGGTAGATTTGTTTATACTTTGATGTCTAGTACATCTCATGTGTCAGTGCTCAGCAATTATCAATTAAGGACGGCCTGATGGTTTATGAACAGTGTGAGAAAGTTTCAGCCTGTTGGCGATACTGTCAGTTGTTCACACACAACACTTTCCGCTGCCTGCTTTTTAACCGGTTATCTATGTAAACAGACTAGAAGGACATAATTTACTGTTCTGTCACATCTCTATTTCCAGTGTCTTTCGCATGAGTGCTGCGTTTTTTTTTTTATATGTCGTCTGAAGTTAATTGAATGGAAAAGCAACACAGTGTAATGAAAAAAACGACCTACCTCTGTGTGAACGACCTACCATGTGTTGTTATGAACTCATAAAATGTAGTTCTCTTACGAGAGTACTCTCGTGTTGCGTAAGCTAGCTTACGCTACGGGAAAACTCCTTTTCTCGAGAATACTGAAGCCAAAAAATTATCCTATAATTTTCTCATATTTAAAACGCATGCTTGCACAGAGCAGACCTAGAATAGGCAGCTCGTGCGCCTATTGGCTGCTCTGCGGCAAGATGCTGCAACCTATCGGTGGACTGGGAGTGACGTCAGCACCAATAGCAGCGCGGGTGCCCGAGTGCGTCACGTCCCGCCAGAATAGGCGTACTACCTCTATGTAAGCCCGGTCCAGATAGGGTGTTCTTTGATTTTTCTCCACTTCAGCGAAGTATTCACAATCACATCGCTCACTGACTCTCCAGAGAAGCCGCGCCGTCGAAACAAGCACCTCAGCGGGACGAGCCCTCTGCATTGCAGTCCGAAGCCGCCTTCGCCGCTTCATCGCCGTACCTGCTGCGCTATCCGGCGCCCATATCCTTTTCATATTCCTTCTCTAGTATTCTAAAAGAGCAAGAGGCGTTGTTTCAAATGCCTCGAGTTTCCAAATGCGGCTCGTGTCGAGCCCCTCTCAGCGACAATGCGCGAGTCTCGCCGCGGCCGGACCGCCATTGAAAGCAGCACGCATCGCTCTCACAGCTCCCTCGACGGAGGCGGCTGGAGTAGTGAATTTCGCAGCCAACGAGCCCGTTACGTTACCCGCTCGCCTGCACACAAAAGCCGTTTTCACGGCTACCCAAAAAAAAGAAAAAAAGTGTGCGCTTCCCGCCTGGGACGAAACCTCGCGTAGCTTCCTTTACGTTACAAGGAAGCTACCGTGCCCCCGCATCAATAGACTGCTGTTCTAACCGCGCGTAGCTTCCTTTACGTTACAAGGAAGCTAGCGCGCCCCCGCAGAAGCAGTCACTCTGCCCCTTGTGGGACCGCGCAGTGATAAGCGCCGTTCCCAAGGGCTGCCGGAGCCTGTAGCCACAGCGACGCGCTCGCCGGAAAGCCTCCCTCGAGCCTCGCTTTTTCACCTTCCGCGCCTCCCTTCACCGACGCGCAGCTGCCGCTCACGAGCCTCACTGCCGTCGCGTCTGAGGTTGAGGGACACGCATCAATGGACTGCTGTTCTAACCGCGGCTAGCTTCCTTTACGTTACAAGGGAGCTACCGTGGCTGCTCGCGCTACTCAAGGTTATGTTGTTTCCCCCGTGGCTCAGTGGCTAAACTCTAAGCTTCCGCGCCAGAGACCCGTGTTCGATCCCGGCTCTCGCAGCAGAAAAAATTTATGCAGCTCTCCTCTCTGAGCTCGCGACCAGCTTTCTTACGTACAGGAAGCGAGCGCGCGAACCGAGACGTCACCGTCGAAAGAAAGTGTGGTTTTTTGTCCCGCCGAGGCCTGACAAACTCCCTCTTCTTCTCAAACATTTTCCAGCTCCTCCTAGTACGAGCGGCCGGTAATGTCTATACTGCAGTAGTGTGCCTGTTATACACGCACGCCTGTAAACAGTGCCGACACACACACGAAAACTGTGATGACGCTCTCTCTCTCTCTTATCTGCTCGCGGCAACTAAAGCTTACGTTGTTTTCCCTGTGGCTCAGTGGCTAAACCCTAAGCTTTCGCGCCGGAGACCCGTGTTCGATCCCGGCTCCCGCAGCAGATAACATTTATGCAGATCCGGCTCACGCCGATGGTGTTTTAGTGTAGAAAGGTGCCCACATCTCAGTGTTCACCCCTACGTACATATAAATGTAATGAATTATTATTATTATTATTACACGCAAGCACGCTCGTGTTATTCACAGAGCCCACTCCCTTAAAGCGGGCAACCGCTCGAGTGTTGAACTTAGGAAATGTGTCCGCGAGTTCGCGTCCACGCCTATTTTTCTGCCCGCTCTATCACTAAAGACTCACGGCTGGACCACAGTCAAAGTTTATTTCCCTGTCAGTCCCCTTCAAAAAGGCTACTGCAGTGGTCCATTTAGCAGCCAACGAGCCGGTTCATTTACCCTCTCGCCTGCACACATACGCCGTTTTCACGGCGACCCAGTGAAATCTCAAAGGAGTATACTGTCTGGTTATCCGGCTCACGCCGTTGGTGTTTAAGTGTAGTGCAGCTGCCCACGCCCCAGTGTTCACCCCTACACACAAGCACATCAAATCTCGTGTCACTCACAGAGCACACTCTCATAAAGCGCAGAGAAGCCGCTCGAGTGTTGAATATAAGAAATGTGTCCACAGGTCCGTGCCCACTATCTGGCCGCTCTGTTACACGTTCAATAAAACAGGTTATGAATGTAAGTCTCGTGCCCGCCGGAGAGCGTTCACGCTTACTAACACACACCCCCCCCGGGCGCCGCCCGCGTGTTAAAACGAAACACAGGGCATTGATATGACGCTCCCTATCCGTTATGATCGGGGCGTCACATACACTTGCAAGTCTCGTGCCCGCGCACACGCGCTCACGCTTACAGAAAGCTTTTCCGTCCAAAGCGCTGCTCGCGCGTCCAAAAGTGAGAATAAAATGCTCCCCATCCCTTATGATTGGGACTCCTCACATAAATCAGCCGGTCTCGGCTTTCAGTGAGCAGCCATTGCCCAGAACCGAGAGCGCGCGCGCCGCGCTTTCGGCTCCGGTTCAGCTTCACAAGCCCGCAAACGCCGGCGATCTGAACCCGGAGGCCATTCGCCCCCTAGCGGCTCACATAGCTGCGTGGGAAATTATCCCAGGGATTTCAGAATGGGTTCTCAGCACAATAAAGCAGGGCTATACACTTCAATTCATTCGCCCTCCCCCGCGCTTTCGAGCCCGGTCCGCGACGATAGTGAATGCGGAAGTAGCACACCTACTTCACGCAGAAATAGCAATACTGCTGTGCAAAGGGGCTATAGAAAAAGTACCGCCTTCTCTTAGCGAGTCAGGCTTTTACAGCCGATATTTTCTTGTACCCAAGAAGAACGGAGCTTTCAGGCCCATCCTAGATCTGAGACATTTGAACAAGGTGCTTGCAAAAGACCATTCAAATGCTTACAACCAGGAAAATCCTCGCGCACGTTTGCCCGAGGGACTGGTTTATTTCTCTAGATCTGGAGGATGCCTATTTTCTGTTTCAGATATCACCCCGTCACAAGCAATTTTTGAGATTCGCCTTCGACGGTCAGGTATATCAATACACCGTCCTGTCGCTCGGCCTGTCTCTAGCACCCCATACATTTACGAAGTGCATGGACGCAGCGCTCGCCCCCCTGAGAACTCAGGGGCTGCGAATAATGAACTATCTGGACGACTGGCTGATATTGGCTGTGTTCGCCACCTAGCCGCGTTTTTCCAGAAGGGCAGCTTTCTCCCTTTGAAAACGTTTCAACGGATGCTGGGCTGTATGGCATCAGCTGCAGCGGTGCTCCAGCTGGGCCTATTGCGCATGCGCCCGCTCCATCACTGGTTGAATGCTTGCGCGTCTCGCCGAGCCTGGTTTTCTGGCGGCCAAAAAATCAGAGTGACTCAGACCTGCATAGCGGCTCTGCAGCCCTGGTTAGTAGCCGACTGGTACCAGCAGGGAGTGACGATGGGAACCATCTCTTATTGGAAAGTAGTTTCGACAGATGTGTCCAACTCGAGTTGGGGCACGCTGTTCGAAGGCAGACCGGCCTTTGGCCAGTGGTCAGACCAAGAGAAGTGTTTTCACATAAACTGTCTTGAGATGATAGCGGTCGAAAACGCGCTGAAGCGCTTCCTCCCGTTCATACAGGACCAACACGTTCTCGTTCGCTCGGACAACATGTCTGTGGTTTCCTATGTAAACCGTCAGGGTGGTGTCAGATCCAGGAACCCCTGCAATCTGACGGAACGCATCCTTGTTTGGTCCCAGGTGCACCTGTGCTCGCTGAGGGCGGCGCATGTGCCTGGCCATTCGAATGACGGTCCAGACAAACTTTCCAGGGACAACGTTCCCCTGGGGGAATGGTCCCTGCACCCCCAAACGGTCCAGAAACTCTGGCGCCTATTCTGCAGAGCGGAAGTCGGCCTATTTGCGTCAAAAGACAATGCTCATTGCCCGATGTTCCCTTTGAAGAACCAGGATACCCTGGCCCAGGTCTGGCCCAGCCTCCCTCTGTATGCTTTCCCTCCGGTCTCTCTGTTACCACAGGTAATCAAGAGAGTCAGGGAAACGCGCCACTCGGTGCTCCTCATAGCTCCGCACTGAGAGAATCAGAATTGGTTTCCGGAACTAGCACGGCTGTCACATGCAGCTACGTGGCCTATTCCGGTGAGGGCAGATCTCCTCTCTCTGGCTCGCGGCTCGATCTGGCATCCCCATCCAGAGCGCTGGTCTCTGCACGCATGATTGATCAACGGGTACTCGTTACCCTGCCAGAAAGAGTGATGAGCACGATCACGCAGTCTAGAGCTCCTTCCACGGGACGGCTCTACGCGTCTAAATGGTCAGTGTTCTCCAAGTGGTGCACCGACAGAGATCTGGACGCACGGTCGTGTGAGGTTGTGCATTTGCTCACTTTCCTACCAGAGCTGATGGATAAGGGGAGGTCCCCATCCACGCTCAAAGTTTATGTGGTGGCCGTGGCGGCGTTCGCAGAATCGACGCACGGTCAGTCACCGGGAAGACATGAGCTGGTCATCCGCTTCCTTAGGGGAGCTAGAAGGATGAATCCGCCGCGCCCCCTGTCGGTTCGTATGCGGCCTCTGCAGTGCTTCGGTTGGGTCTGCTGCGCATGCACCCCCTCCAGCGCTGGCTGAAAACACGAGTCCCGCGACGAGCTCTCTGTGAGAGCGTCATGTTTGGAATTTGGGCCTAATGATTCTAAAGTTACGCTCAAACCAATACACGGTTATGTCCCCAAAGTGCTCTCTACTCCGTTCAGAGCGCAAGTCATTCCCTGTCGGCCCTTCCGGGAACCGACAGTGACAGCGATGTAAACTTCCTTTGCCCGGTCAGGGCTTTAAGAGTTTACGTTCAACAAACCGCTGCCTTCAGGCAGTCAGAACAGCTGTTCGTTTCGTTTGGTGGCCGCACTAAGGGGCTAGCTACCTCGAAACAGAGCATTTCCAGATGGATAGTTGATGCTATCGCCTTGGCTTACAAGTCTAAAGGCCTTCAATGCCCTTTAGGTGTTCGAGCCCATTCCACTAGAAGTATGGCCTCATCATGGGCTTGGACTAGTGGTGTTTCACTCCATGATATTTGTAGAGCGGCAGGCTGGGCCTCTCTGTCTACATTTATAAGGTTTTATAACCTGGAGGTCCCTGCTTTGCAGGCCAAAGTGTTATCTGTATGAGATTGTCATACACGCTGACTGTTATACTGTGTTATGCACTCCCTTATACATATGAGGCGTCACCATATGGTCAATATGTGTTAGGGCTCACTTTGTGTCGGCCCACATATCTTCACTATTATGTGTTCCCCGGGCACTGGCCCTTGGACTCAATGTGAATGGTCTCAGCATACACGGCGCTTTAAACTGGGTTCCCGTAGCGTAAGCTAGCTTACGCAACACGAGAGTACTCTCGTAAGAGAACGACACTCGGTTACTAACGTAACCTCGGTTCTCTCTAGAAGAGGGAACGAGTGTTGCGTAACCCGGCCATGTTAATGCTGCGTTCTTATTTCGCTTCAGTGTGAAAAATCAAAGAACACCCTATCTGGACCGGGCTTACATAGAGGTAAGCCACGCCTATTCTGGCGGGACGTGACGCACTCGGGCACCCGCGCTGCTATTGGTGCTGACGTCACTCCCAGTCCACCGATAGGTTGCAGCATCTTGCCGCAGAGCAGCCAATAGGCGCACGAGCTGCCTATTCTAGGTCTGCTCTGTGCAAGCATGCGTTTTAAATATGAGAAAATTATAGGATAATTTTTTGGCTTCAGTATTCTCGAGAAAAGGAGTTTTCCCGTAGCGTAAGCTAGCTTACGCAACACTCGTTCCCTCTTCTAGAGAGAACCGAGGTTACGTTAGTAACCGAGTGTCGTTTTGTGTGATCTACTGAATATTGTTGTGGCAGATTGAGCTGATTTAGAATAAATGATTACATTATCTTGTTGATTAAAAAAAGAAGAGGTTTTGCATCAGTTAGAATGGGCTGGAAAATCATAAACAAATTACAGTATGCCACCATTTCCCAGTGTTTGGATTTAAAGCAGTCACCTGTGTTAAATGATAGTATCATAATTTCCAGATGTTACTGCAAATTAAAAACCGAATACACTATTTTTATAAAGAAAAAGTTGTAACACTTTACAATAAGGTTTAATTTGTTAACATTATTTAATGTGTTAATTAACTTGAACTAACTATGGGCAATGCATTTGTTACCGTATTTGTTAATATTTTTTACATTAGTTATTGTTTATATGTATTATTCATGTTACTTCACAGTGCATTAATTAATGTTAACAAATACAACTTGTGATTTTAATAATGTATCAGTAAATGTTGAAATTGACATTAACAAAGATTAATAAATGCTGTAGAAGTGCAGTTCATTATTAGGTCATGTTAACTTTAACTAATTTTAAACATTATTGTAAAGTGTTAGCGAAAAAGTTTGTGCACACACAGATGGATTACACCTTCATTCAGGATTTAAACTCAGAGATCTCCAGGCACAAGACTCCCGAATGGAAGAGAACTTACTCTGCTAAGGTGAGGAGACGAGGGAAGAGGGGAGGTGTTCGACAAAGATTAAAACGTTACAAATTGCGGCGCATTCCGCTACCCTCTATAATCCTTGCAAATGTTCAATCACTAAGAAATAAGACCGACGAGTTGCAGGCTAATACAAACTATCTACATGAATATAGAGATGCCTGCATTATGGCCTTCAGCGAGACATGGCTTACGTCAAAAGACACCGACTCGGATCTGACAATCAGCGGCTTTGGTGCGCCTGTTAGGCTTGACAGGGATACAAACGCTACGGGGAAATCCCAAGGAGGGGGAGTATGTGTATATATAAATCAGCGGTGGTGCAATAATGTTTCCATCAGGGCATCCATAAGCTCAGCTGACATTGAACTGTTGTCCGTCTCGGTCCGTCCTTTCTATCTCCCCAGGGAGTTTCCTCAGCTATTTGTGACAGTGGTGTATATACACCCAAAAGCAAATGCCCAAATTGCTGCTGACACTGTCTACAGAGTGATTCAAAGACTTCAGTCCCTTTCCCCTGATGCCCCGTGTTTTTTAATGGGAGATTTTAATAATTGTAAACTCAAAAAGTCACTGAATCTGTACCAGTATGTTAACTGCCCGACGAGAAAAAGTAAGACTTTAGACTTGTGCTATGGGTCTATAAAAGAAGCGTACAAAGCTTCTCCTAGGGCCCCCTCGGTTCGTCTGATCACAGTACCATCTATCTTACTCCTGTATACAGGACATTACTTAAGACAGAAAAGGTGAAGACAAGAGAAATCAAGGTCTGGAGTGAAGATGCTGTCTCTAAACTACAGGGATGCTTTGACTGTACGGATTGGACTGTGTTTATAGACTCTGCTTCAGATATTGATGAACTCACTGACACTGTATGCAGTTACATCACTTTTTGTGAAGACTCTGTCATTCCAACAAAATATGTAAAAATGTACCCAAATAACAAGCCATGGGTTACTAAATCTCTGAAAAATGTGTTGGAAAAGAAACGGAGGGCCTTCCTTAATGGTGGTGAGGCAGAAATAAGGGAAGCTAGGGGAGAGGTCCGAGCAGAAATAAGGAGAGCCAAGTTACAATATAAAAATAAGCTAGAGGAAGATTTAAGCAGTAATAACTTGGCTGTAGCTTGGGGTGGAATGAAAAAAATGACAGGACAGCAAAAACCTGTAAATAAGCCATTTAACATTGCAGGTTATGATGGTAACAAAGACTTAGCTGATGCACTTAATACTTTTTATTTACGATTTGACACAGAGGACTTTACAGATGAACTCAGGGAAATATGCAGTGAGTCTGCCCTCCCCACAAAGACAAATCTGATGTTTAATCCTCAGGATGTTAAGGCAGTTTTAAAAAAAAATAAGATAAATAAGAGCCCAGGACCGGATAGTATTACAGGGAGACTGCTCAAGAGCTGTTCAGAACAGCTTTGCGAGGTGTTCTGTTTTATTTTTAAGATGTCCTTGGAGCAGCGGAGGGTCCCAAGGGTGTGGAAGGAGTCCATTGTTGTTCCGGTGGCAAAATGTGTAAAACCAAAAGAGCTAAATGACTTAAGACCAGTGGCTTTGACATCACTAGTCATGAAGTCGTTTGAAAGGTTAGTTAAAGGGGAATTGTTGGAAATGGTGGAAAGGGCACTGGACCCTATGCAATTTGCATATAGAGCTGGGATGGGAGTAGAGGATGCCCAAATCACATTACTCAACTTCCTGTACAGTCATCTAGAAAGTACTGGTATGCATGCTAGACTTTTATTTTTGGATTTTTCATCCGCATTCAATACTATCCAGCCACATGTTTTGGCTAGGAAATTGCTAAATCATTTTAATCTTGATGTTAACCTTGTGGGCTGGATTGTGGATTTTTTAACGTGTAGGTCTCAGAGGGTTAGAGTAAATGGCTTTCTGTCAGATCAGCGCACCTCCTCCACGGGCTCTCCTCAGGGCTGTGTCCTGTCCCCTCTACTGTATATTCTCTACACCAATGACTGTAGAAGCCAGCATGTGGACAGGTACATCCTGAAATTTGCTGACGATACAGTTATTATCAGCTTGCTTAACAATACTGAATCCGAGCACGGGCCGGTGGTAGATGAGTTTGTTGAATGGTGTGATAAAGCCTTCCTCCAATTAAATACTACAAAGACCAAGGATATGATCATAGATTTTAGAAGGAAATTATCCAAATCACTGTCTCAGACCTTCATTAAAGGAACCGGTATTGAATTGGTAGAACAGTATAAATATCTAGGAACAATAATTGATAGTGACTTAAAATTTGATGCTAATTCTGATGCAATTTGTAAGAAGGGTCAGCAACGTCTGTATTTTCTCAGGAAGTTAAATGTCTTTAATGTTGACAAGACAATGATGTGTTTGTTTTACAAGTCTTTTATTGAATCTGTTTTTACTTTTTCTATGATTGCATGGTATGGAAACCTGAACATTAGAGACAAAAATCACCTAAACAACATTGTGAAGGTGGCTGGTAAGGTTATAGGGATCGCACAGACTCCCCTGACTGCTATCTTTGAACAGCATGTTCTACGTAAGTCCAGGTCTATATTAGATGCCAAAACCCATCCTCTACATTCTATGTTTGAAATTCTTCCCTCAGGTCGCAGATTTAGAGTTCCACGATTCAAGTGCAATAGGAGCAAATACTCATTTGTTCCCTGTGCAATAACCCTGCTAAATAATTTCAGGTAACCTCATATTTAGAGATATTTTTTTTTACTGTATGTACTGGTACATTTTATGTTATTTTTTGGCAGGTATCTTTTGTGTATGTGTGTTGCTATTCTGATCCCTGTATGTATGTTTTTTATCTTGTGTCCTGACTGCAAATCAAGTTTCCCACCTGGGATAATAATAATAAATGAAATGAAATGATGAAATGAAATGAAAGTTTATGAAAAGTATCAAATAAAATTTCCTCTAACATACTAAAACATTGTTAAGAACAAAATCTGGGCCTCTGAAAATATCAAGATGTCAAAATGACATCTTTATTGTTGGGCTTAGTGTTGTGCAATTTAATACTTATGAATATGATGCAATCATAAAACTCATTTCCATTGGTTAGATTTTGACCACAAGCTAATTTCAAAAAAAATTTCAGGATGCATATTCATATAGTTGTGTCAACATATGTAGATTGTAGCCAGGCAGCAGTGAAATCAGCCATGATGACACTGTCATCACACAGTTTTCCACAACAATCAGGTTCTACTATCATGGCAGCTCTCATTTTCATGTCCTCCCAATCACAGCACCCCCAGCGGCATGTGGCGGCACAGTGCCTGCGGGCACTAGCGTTTCAGATGAGCGGAGATCTAGTGTGAGGGATGGGGGTGTGAGGTGGAGATGGCCGTGTGGGTGTGGTCTCAGGTTGTGGCTGAAGAGTGTGGGACAGAACAGAGAGCCTCCATTGTCTACATCAAAGCGCAGGCTCTCTGCAAGGCAGCAGCGTTCTGTTGACAGCAGGGCTGGCTGATGCTGAGCTGAATGTGTTGTCGTGTCTTCCACACATTAGGAGGGGTATGAGGTGGAAGGGAGGGATGAAGAGAGAGCTGCAGAGGGAAAGCGAGTGGGGGAGGATGGGGGGAGCGAGGCGAGGCGAAGGCCGGTGCAGTGCAACGCAGTTAGAGCTGGAACGGACACCTAGAGCTCAGCCTCCCGCATGTTGCCATGGAAACCAAATTCCTCCCCCTACTTGCATCCCTACAGACTGGCTGCCTCTCTCGCTCCTGCTCTCTCTGTCGCTGTTTTCCTGTCTCTGTTGCATCTTTCTGCATCTTTCATATGCGTTCGGCCACATAACATGGCAAAAATTTGTGTTTTTGCATCCGACAGGGTGTTTATGCAACGCTTGAGATGAATGAATTGGAGATAATGCATAGTTAACAATGCAAAATGTGTATTTAACAACACAAAGGAATCTCTCTCTGCATTCAGAACCCTCTCTATGATCATGTTTTCTCACTCCCAGTTGTTCATCAGCAAACATTTTTTGAGTTACCCTCCCCCAGAGTCATTTTCAGTCCAGTCATATCTTTCTCATGGTTGCATTCTCTCTTTTCTTTTTACTTTGCTCTTCTCTGTTTATTCTGCTCCCTGGGACCAATGCACGATTATTTTACTCATTCCTCTTCTTAACACCTACAACACCTCCCCACGTACACAATGCAGCTAAATATGGATGTCACTCATCTTCTGAGTGCTTAAATCTGTTTTGTACACATACAGCTTTAGATGAGTGACAACCATTTTTTGCAACCAAATTCACTTCAACAAAGTAGTGGGATCCAAACTGAACAAGTTGCAGATGACATATTTAAATAAATATAGTTATGCACACCACGACCACACACCGTTCGGTTAAACAAAAGTGACAACTACACTCACTACTGTAAACAAAAAAACATTCAAATTTGCTGTTGGTTAAAGCTGCATTCCGTAACTTTTGGGGGTTACAAATTATCCAAAATAAATTTTTGAAAAAGTACATAACCAGCCAGTGTTCAAAACCATCTGCTTTCCTTAGCTCGATTCAAAACGGTAAGCTTGTAATAATATTTTTTTAAATTCCAGTAGTACTGGTGATTTCCGTGGGAAATTCGAGCATGTCTTTGCGTCATTACGTCACATCTGTATACATAAAGAAGATGTCCCGGCTAGTAGGCTATATTGCGTGTGAGGATGTTGGAGGTGGTGATTTCTAGCCTTTTCTCACAGCACTTGATATAAACTTATCATTTTGATGGCAGATCCAGAAAGGTTCAAACGACAATCACCAGTGACAACTGGAGATTCACCCATTGTAAAATGCAAAATACTTCTGACTGGCTACAGAAAAAAAGAGACTGCAACCGGCCCATTGGAAAACAAGGATAAATATCGGAAGGGCATTAAATGTAGTCACGCAATGCTGATGTTTTTTTTTTCATTCCAATTTACTGCAGTGCTTTTTTTCCCTTAGTTGGTCAGAACAAAATTGGATGTTACCTGTTCAGATGACATTTTCCGGTGAAAATTCTTATGCTGGTCATGGTCATACTCATACTTCCAAAAAGTAGAATCTGTGATTCTGAATTACAGTATCCACACCGGCGCGATGACTGACAGCCGCACATTCTCCTCAAAATATTGGATTCATCCGAGCTGTGCCGTGCCGAGGCACAACCCACGTAAAGTTGATAATTCCGCGAATAACTGCAATTGCAGATTTCGAACAGAGATGGCGACAAAGAGGAAAAACTACGGACTGCAGCTTTGAGTAGTATTACATTACATAATGATGTGTAATAATTGTGATAAGGCTTTCAGGTGTGTTATGCAAGTTGCCATCTTTATTTACTGAAGTCACTGTCACTAGGGCTGCAAGAGTTGTGAGAAAAAAATATAATTGCAATGTTTCTGATAAATATTAACCCTTTCAAGGGAACTCGCAATGTGTCAACGACGCTATGGGAACGAGAATACCCAAATCCAGACTTTCAAATGCCTGAGTGTCAGCCTGTTGTCACCTGGGACACCCTGGGGTAGCATCCAGGTCCAAGCTGTAAAACCTCACGAATGTGAGCGGTGAGGACCAGCCCGCCGCATCACAAACATCTTGGAGAGAAACCCCACATAATAAGGCTTTAGAGGCCGCCATACTCCTCGTAGAGTGGGCTCTGACCGCCAAAGGACACGGCACGGACTCATAAGCAAGTGAAATAGCCTCGACTATCTGCCTGCAGCACAGTAGGCCTCGGAATCATGGTCGACACCTTAGGGACGTATCCCTGTTTTGGATATAAGAATGCCTTGACCATCCCCGGTGCAAACTCAAGGCAAGTGGGGGAAACCGAAAGGGCCTGAAGGTCTCAGAATCTTGAGGGACGAAATAGCTAGCAGAAAGATTGTCTTCAGAGTAAGACATTTTTCTGAAACAGAATCTAAGGGCTCGAAAGGAGCCCCAGACAGGCCTTCTAGGACTATTGCCAGGTCCCAAGCCGGTACCCTAGTGCGAGTTGCAGGCCTCAGTCTCAAGGTGCCACGAAAGAAACGAGTAATCAGGGGGTCTCGACCCAGAGATGTACCACCCACCGGGGCGTGGAAAGCCGCAATGGCCGCTACGTAAACCTTAAGTGTAAAAAAAGGAAAAAACCTTGGGGAAAAAGGGAAGGCCTCGTGGTGGGTGTGAAACACTAGATGTAAGGAAGGTCTCGTCTAATTTACTTTTGGGACGAGCGCCCCTTTTCTCAGCTGGCCAGTCAATATGTAATTTATCTACTGCCTGAGTGATCACCTCCACCAGCTCCTCATATGCGGGGGAAGGAGGTGGCGAATCTCCTTTCCCCATGTGTGTGCTTTCACTACCAATGGAGCTAGAGCACTGAAGCATTGGGCTCTCTCCCCGGGCAGAAGAAGCCACAGAGCGGGCTTCCGACACCGGAGGGAGAGCGCTGGATCGTCTAGATAAGGAAGGAGAAAAGGCCCTCGGACCCATCTCCAACCACTCTGAAAGATCCTTTTGCGATCCCCAGGATATGCATTCTCCGTGCTGCCTCGGCAGCAGCGGGTCCTGCACCTTGAGGATCGCGAGCCTGGCCACTTTCCTCGAAAAGAGCCCGGCGAGAGCGGAGCATGCAAAGTGGAAGCTTCTCACAATGCTGGCAATCAGGCCCCTCGAAGGCTGATACTGCATGCTCCACCTCTGTGATAGATATCACAGAAAAAAGTAAATATAACAGACAGAGACACAGATCGCTTGCTGAGGCAACAGAAGCTAATGCCGGTTTGCACCGGATGCTCTTTTATCACTTCCTGGTCATGACGTCACCCGCCCGTGACGATCATTTTTTCCATTGGACTAGTTGACATAGATGCTTCAGACGCATTCACGCTGGGGGCGTTCCCAAAGCGTCGTTGACGCATCGCGAGTTCCCTCGAAAGGGAACTCCAGGTTTTCTGTGCTTATTTGTAGGGTTGCACAATTTGGCCCAAAATGTTTGATTATATCAATATAACTATAAAAGAATAATAATATGCAATGACAGTAGAGGGAGAGAGGCCCAGGCCCTAGGACATTTAAGTTCTTGTTTTGTTTACGTGTATGCTGCAGTTGGATTTTTTATTGTTGTTAATTTTGTGATTTAAACTTTACATTCAATGTTTGCATGTTCCCCCCTCCTTCTTCCCTGAGCCTTGAACTTTGAGACATGCACGCAATAAAGCCCTCTTTCCGCTACACATGACGCTCCGACACGGCTGTCGGAATTCTTCTCCAGTCGTAATGAACTTTCAGTATGATCTTGTGCGGCAACAAGTGTAAACTGTCGCTGTCTCGTAAATCTTCTCTGTTAAGGCGCATCTCTTGCACTGAATGGTAATACTCAAGTTAGTGTTTTGCCCACATTGTCTTCTCCAGCAAAGGAATGTAAAAGCAAGAGCCTTTATCCTCCAAACTTTCATCATGGTTGAATGAATAAATGAAAGCAAACAAACAGCTATGCTAATAGGACAAATAACCGCCAATAGTTTTAGGGAAAATACAGTGCCACACTTGATAAAAAAATAGAAATATTAAATGAATTATATGAATTGATTACTTATCAATAACCATGCATTTTTAAAAGTGTTTAAGTGTTTCTGATAAAGTTAAACGAAAATATATATTTTTTCATCTGATTGAAATACATGAATACATCACACCCGGTTGGCATGACGCATACAGTGTAGTCGCTCAAGTTCAAATCGGATCCGCATATTTCCGCATCCGCAGATGTTCAGCACCCCACTCAGCTGCTATACGACTCTCCATAGCAAATGAATGACTTCCGGTCCATCAGCTGTAATTTGTCCTGTGCAGTGGAAAGGCGGCTTGAGTGAGCCAAACTCAGAGCACATGTACAGATGAGTTTATGTGGAGCAGCATTTTACTGTCAACTGATGCACTTTGAGATATCCAAAACACTGGATCGTGAGCTGCTTGCATGTAAAAAAGAACACAGTGCTGCTCTTCATTCTGAAACATCTAGCGCATATTTTTATTTAATTGAAATGCAGCGTTTGCAATGTGATATTTGGACTAAGCTAAGCCATATCATGATTTTGCGATTAATTGTGCAGCCCTAACTGTCGCTATAGTTGCAAGCATTAATCACGACTATCTTGAGCATAGAAAAGGTGCTTGACTTCACTTTTTATTATTCGTTCATACAGACATTATTCGATCTGTTTCTATTGTGTGAACAGAACAATTCAGCATGGTTTGCCTCTGTGAACGTATCCTCGGAGTATGAACATTTAGGGGATTTGTTCAATGCGGCTATCACTCTCGCACCTTGCAGTGTGCACGTGGCCCTTATCAGACCCTCTCTTCTCTTCAAGACTTCTTAGTTTTCCAGTCATTCCTCAAGCATCTCATATTCCCTTTCTCTCTTTTCCTCTCTCTCTTTCTCTCATTTCCCTTATCATTACAATGTCAGTCGGATGTGCGGTGTTTGTTGCAGCAGCTGTTTTCTGTCACCAGGCCTATTAATAGGAGTCACAGCCTTCACAGGCACTTTAGTTTATTGTGTCAGTGTGAAGGAGCAACGACTCAATGAGTTACAAGCGTTTAGGTGAGAACCCAAAACCGTTTCTTGGCCTTGCAGCAGTGTTACGAATAACTAGTCTCTATAGCCATGCACATGCATTGTGAGCAGAAATCTATCATGGTTGCATGTATGTCATACACTAATAATTATTGGATCATGTTTATGTTGCTTACTAAAAAAGAAATTCTCCTGACTATAATCACTGTCTTTCAAAGGCTGCTATTGCACCTGTTTCATACAGCGATTCTCTGTGGTTCATTCAAAGGAAACCTTCAAGAATGTAACTGCCCCTTTAAGACTGCCTCTGTCTCATCTCACCTTATTTGGACATACATCCTGTCAGGTGACAAGAGTGCAGTCACATGGGCTGCTATGAGAATGCACAGAAATTCCAGAAATTTTCTATAGATACCTTCGATGTGAGAGAATATGTGGGGGTTGTGAGGCCAGCTGGGGGGGTTTATATAATGTGGGAATGCAGAAACTGACAATGAGGCTGTCAGATATGAGATATGCTGTGTGTAATCAAGTAGAATCCTTTTGTAAAACCATCACACAATCATTCTCATTTATTTAATAAATCAACAGAAGGCTTTCTTCCAATGTCTCAAGAGTACTAATTCAGGTTGGTTTTCGCTCTCCAGGAAAGATCTGCCAATTCACTGAGACATGCAGAATAGAATACTATATATAATATTTGGAAATATATTTTACTCTGAATTCTTAGTCAATGAGCAATCTAAATCATCAAGCAGATAGAAGGTACATTCTTAAATTGTCTCTTTTTTTAACCATCCATCTGTAATACTGTTCTTCATTCAGCCTGGGAGGATTCATCTGTCTACCATCACACACTCTTTCTCAATGTGGTCATTTGCAAAAGAGAATATGGCTGCAGATAGAAATTAATACAGTTTTAAATGCATATTTCAGCCATAATAAAACATGCTGTGCCAGCTTTACATCTAATAATATATATATAGCATTTCTGCACTAGATTTACATTTTACATAATTATTGTAGCAAGAACGTCTTAGATGACATTTAAGAGTCGCTTAAATGTTACTCACAACACATGGCCTCTTTACATGCATTAAAGTAAGCATTTTTGGCAGCAGTTGTGGTTTATGGTTCCGATCATCCTTTATGGTGAGTCTACTGATATTCTAGCTAGCTAATATTGACAGACTTGGCCATTGATTGGCTGTGACTGTTTTTTTTTTTAAAGATTTGATATTATGTAATTCTTTAAGGAGCAGCATTTTCCCTAGAGGTACTAGAAACGCCCACATACACTCACACTCTGGAAGCTAGCTACTGACACAAACACATGGCATAATACAAGCATGTAATGCATGCATATAAGCACGCTCTGCTTCCCTGCTTTCCGCTTTCCTTTTCATCCTTGGCCAGCTACATTTAAAAATTCCTCTATGGAGACCATGGAAGTCTTCATCCTATATAAGAATGTGCTGTATAGACAAGGGGAGCAGAGGGAACAGGGTGGTCGCAACATGTGCCCAGTCATGTGTGCTGTGATGAATATGCTTGCATAGCCTTTTTTCAGCCACCAAGCACCACCCGTACGCTTCCCATTGGCTTTGGCAATGTTTGTGTGTGCTTCTCAGATCATTCTGATCTCGGATTGGCCTTCCTCCTGGAAATCGGAAAGTTTGCCGGAATAGTATATCGTGGTAATGATGTGAGTTACCGTTGCATATAATTAAGTGTGGCTGAGCCTGCTGTTTTTGCCTCCTGGTGGGGTCGGAATAGAATAGTGTGCAGTGCTTATTAGAACTGACTCAGCCACAAAAACAAGCAAATTCACACGTGCATAAACAGAGAAACACACACACACACACACACACACACACACCACACACACACACACACACACACACACACACACAACACACACACACACACACACACACACACACACACACACACACACACACACACACACACACACACACACACAAACAAATGTCCATGCATGCATAGTCACATTAGAAAACAGTCAGTTGGCTTCTAATGTTCATACTCAAGCACATAAAAGGTCTCTGTTTTATGTAGCTATGAAAGTGTGTAATTTCAGAAATCCTTTTAACACCCTCAAATGGACCCACCTGGGTAACTTTTAATAAAATTTAAAAAAATGAATGCTGCCTTTAGGAATGCAGATCTTCATTTCCACTGTCATTCAATTCAGTAATATCTTCTCTATACATAAAGAAACAATAAAACCAGGAAATTGTGCAACTCAACATTTTGTAGCTACCAAGGTTTTCAATAAGCAACTATTTAAAAAATGGTGCAGTTAATTTGATGAATGAATTTCTGGATTGATTACGTTAAATGTGAATACACATTCCATTCTGATTAAAGAAAATTTTGTACTAACATTTGATACAAATAAAACATTTAAAATCAGCCATAGAGATTTTTTAAGTAATAACCGAATCACTGCACCTTAAAGATAAATAACAAATCATCAGAAGATAACAAAAACCTACAAAATAATAAAAAAATAACAGGAAATGTCACAGAAAACCAAGATCTCTTTCAAGTAAAGTTTGTTCACTCGGCGGCCATATTTACAATGCCTCTGGGCAGCTATTTTGGCATCCAAGACCAAGTCCTATCTACTTGAATGGGAAAATCCTGAAATCTCAAAAACTGGTTGCCACACTCGTATTTAATTAACAGCTAGTAAATCTGACATGAGTTGTTGTTGGATAAAGGGTGTTTATTATGCGTTTAAAAAGTGTTAAAATAGCTTATTATTGTGCATCTCAGGACACTGACTGTTCTATAGCAACCAGAGCTTTATAAATAAAAGAGCCAATCGCCAATTGGTAAAGTGGGATTTATATTGCACATTGCAATTTTTCCCATTCATAAGAACAATGAGTTGTCTCATTGTCTTTGAAAATATGAATAAATTTTTATTAATTGTTTTATCCTTTGAAATAAAATTTGCTTCTGTCTTTGATGTATGCACTATTTCTTGGAGTTTATCATCAAGCATTTACATTTTTTCATATCTAGTTTGTTGTGTAAGGCTGAGGATACACTGAAAATTTCGTTCGAATTCTGACTCGTGCGACTTTTGTTTGCAGTGTACAGGGGTAAACGAGATAAACCTCTTCCTACCAAATTTTGGTCGCCCCTCGTGAGAGTATCGCACAGTTGAAGCAGAGCTACGAACCGATTGCCCTAAACTGAAGAAAGAAAGTGAAAAGAGGGAGATCTATAAGTTCTGTAGCTATCAAACAAGCTGCAATTTAGGAAACTGTTGCTAACCTCCAGTTCATGTTGCAAAAAATGATTGCGAATTGATTGTAATATGTATTTAATAATAAAAGTAGGCCTAACCTAGTAATAATAATAATAGTAATAACAATTTAATAGGCCTACATAAATTGAAAATGCTAAATCCTCTTGATTTTAACAATGTGTATGGAAACATGATATCATGTTCTATCGGCGCAACCCTGCACGGGGGTTTATTGGTCATATTTCACGTATATAGTAAGTCGCAGCTCGACGATCGGACCGTATAGTGTGAGCACATAAATCATGAGCTTTGGGTTTACATCGCATGCGATTTACTCGCACATGAGTTGGTAACCTTGCTGAAATCGCATTGTGTCCGCCTTACGTTGCGTGGTTTAGTTAATCCTACAGTGACTTGACAAATAAACAAATTGATTGAAACATGGTCTTCCTTTAGCCCCTTATGTACTGTAGTATAAACCTTCAAATCAGGTATCAAGTATTTCTTACAGTAAAACCGTGGAGCTGAATAATGTGCTCTCTGCATCTCAATACGGGCTCTGTGTGCTGGCTGATTTTCGAGTGCGCTGGCCCTTTAAGAGCAGTCACTTAAGCAGTCAGTCCTGTGTTGGTGCTGCTGCTGATGGCTGTGCTGTGAGTTGATTGGCTGTGGCTGTCAGGGCTGAGGTGCTTGAGGGATGCTGCTACTCTCTCTCTCTCTCTCTCTCCTCTCTCTCTCTCTCTCTCTCTCCTCTCTCTCTCCTCTCTCTCTCTCTCTCCCTCTCCTCCCTCTCCCTCCCTCCTCCCTCTCTCTCTCTCTCTCTCTCTCTCTCTCTCTCTCTCTCTCTCTCTCTCTCTCTCTCTCTCTCTCTCTCTCTCTCACTATCTCTCTCGCTTGCTTGCATCCCTTCGTATAATCCACATCTAGGGCAAGCAGGCTGAGAATCAATCCAGCGCTCAGCTCCTCTCTGCAGGCTGGGAAAAGAGTGAGAGAAAGAAGGCAAGAAAACGCTTCCCAAAGCAGGAGGAAACGCAGAAGGAAGAAATCTGGCAAGCAAAGACTTACAAAGGAAGATTTGATCACGGATATCATTTATATATATAGAAATTGTTTATATATATATATATATATATATTTGTACACACGCATATAAATATTTATAGAATTATATATGTATACATATATACCTGTATATAACTGTATTTGTGCTTGTCTGTTTATATTGATATTTTTATATGTATTTGTGTGTGTGTAAATATATACATATATAAACAAATGAATATATATCTATGAATTTATATACATATCACTGTGAACCAACAGAAGCAGGAAGAAAACTCGACCATCGGGGCTGGTCTCTGATTCCGAGATCATACACACTATTTTTAGCATTATTTTTCCAAACCTTTTGCATCGACCGGAGGAAGACTACCAATCTTTTTCTATTTTTCATCGCCCTGTTGCTACCTCCTCATCTCTTTTTCTGGATCGGGAGGAACAAAGAGGAGGATAACAGGGTTTGTGAAGATTCCTGCCATTTGTGCTACCGTTCCGTGAGCCCTGCGCGCGGTATTTGATCTGAGCAGGCAGCAGCAGCAGTGAGATAGAAAGAGACAGAGAGCGCCGCACCGTGTGAACTAGCCAGCATGCACAAACATCATCACTGCTGCAAGTGCCCAGAATGCTATGAAGTGACCCGCATGGCCGCCCTGCGCAGGATGGATGCCCCGGCATATGGAGACTGGCAGCCCGAACCCTATGGATACCCGGCCGGCTATGGGGGCGGCCAGACCTTACCGCCCCAAACCTCGGGCGGAGGAGGGGGAATGGGTGGAGGGGGCACTTTGGGGAGAAGTAAAGGGAAAATGATGTCAGCTGGGGGTCCTGGAGGCCCCAACCCCAAGAGCCAATCCAAGGGCGCCCCCAAGGTGAATGGTAACAACTCAGGAGGGCAAGGAGGATGGTGGCCCGAGTGCACCTGTTCCAACCGGGACTGGTACGACCAGGTAAATGCCGTTTCTGGGCCGCTGGGGGCATCGAGAGTAGGCAGCAGGCGGTAGGCAGTTGGTGTATGTGGTTGCTAGGTCGAAACTAAGTAGAATCAGCAAGCTCCCCTGTAGCTTCTAGAAGATACATCGTTTTTTAAGGGATTCATCCAGTGTTGATCCTTTCATACTGCATGTGCTGTAATCTTACAGTATGCCTGTCGAGATTGATTCTCGCAGAGGAGGAGTTTAATCTTCATGTATTTACTGCTCCATCAGTGCTTTATGGCTTCATCAATCCCCTACGTACATACTTATCTAAACCGTCATCTGACAAGGATTGACAGGGCCGCTGTGACCACGCAACAAGTGAGTGTAGCTCTGCCAATTTAATCCAAGGATGGCAGTGACCTGCCAACGCTGCTGACCAGACAAAACACATCCTCAAATGTTATATCCAATTAGAAATGGATTCTTATTCTAGATTGGTGAGATGAAGATGTGGATGTTTTATGGATCTGACGACGTGTGTGCATTTTCTCATTCATGTCCAGTCTGTTGTTCTAGTCGGTGATTGAGATACAGCCAGAGGCGAGGCGGCTTATGAAGTATAACGTACACTTCTTGCCCGTGACCATTTCAGCTAGATTTTAACCTCATAGAGCAGAGTGTATCAAACCGAACCAGGAAACAGAAGCTGTAATTAAGTGAGGTGTGTGTGTGTAAGTGGCAGCAGGGGTGGGGGAAGGGTCGCTCTGAATGTATAAAATGGAGGAAGCAGGCTCTCGTGTGAGAACAAGCCCGCATGCATGCTCTGTGCCTTTAATGTGTGTGCATGTCTACAATGTGGGGGTGTGTGCGAGCACAGGTTTTTATTGGTATTTGTGCATGGTCGAGGGAGAGCGAATGAGTTGTGGAGACGCAGAGAAAATGGAGGGTGAGATCTCGGTGGCAGCGAGGGTGAAATTTCACCAAGCGCAGGGAGGGAAGGCGTGAGCAAGGAGCTGACTAATTCTGCCTCTGTTCAGAGGATGGGAGAGGCATCAGTCAAAAGCAGTGCGGTTTTTCACTCATTCGCTTTTGTTTTAAAAATGAATTATGCATGTGTTCTTGGCAGCATTTGCTGTAAACCAAATAAATGAACCCTTAAGATGTGACAATTCCTGCTTATTCTTTCTTTATGAGATAATTTCCTTCTCATTTTTGATGTATGACATGCAGCCATGTGAAATAAATCAAGCATATATCTCCTCTTGTGCGCCGCATGCAATACCTGATAGGCACGAGCACTCCTAGGGCATATTGATGGAGTGTATGTTTAATTAATGAGAAGGAAATTGTTTAACGGAGGTATATAGGACAATGACACCATTAAAGCTTCTCTTATGTGAGGAGAAGACCATGGATCATCTTAGCTGGTTTCTCCTTCTCTGGCCAAGTCAAGTCAAGTGCTTCTGAGGTAAATATGAATGAATTTCGTTGAGCAGTAAAAAGGGGGTAGAATGTTCTTCATTTTTGGCAGTCATCACAAAGACACATGATAGTGGTGGTAATAGAGGTGAAAGTGCTAATGTGGAAAAGAGAGAAATCAGCCAATGAAGACAGGCGGGCTGAGGAAGCAGAGTGGGTTACATAAGAGAAGGCAGTTGGTGGAGCCGCAAGAGGAGACACTTTGAAAGAGAAGCTGTGGATTTGTGAGCTATGGTTTGGCCCCCCACTTTCTGTATGGCCATATTGAACTGTTTTTAGTGCATACACTATATAAACACAGTCATATGCGCTGAACACTAATAAATCACGGGTAAAATCATGTAGAAGTTTCCCGTTTGTTTTGTGGAAATTACAGATATGTTTCCTCGCAGCCTTTGTGCTTTAATGGTGAAGTGTGTAGTTTTTGCACCCCTAGCATCAACAAACTGAAAAATAACTGTTTTCTAACATTCTGGAATTTTATGATTTTCTGAGTGAAACTTGATGGTAGGACAAGACTTACTTTGTTCATCTATACTTCATTTTATTATTCTGAATTTGATTCTGAAATTGAATGTTATTTAAAAGAATGGAACCAGAAGTGTGGTTTTAAAACGGTAGAGATTATGAAGACAGACATTTTTTTCCTTTGGAATAATGTGCAGTGCTGAATCGTGCACAATCTTCTTGTCTCTAGGCGCTGTTTTGTCATTTTGTGCTCTTGAGCTTTATGGCAAGTCTTATGATTAGTGTTAAATAACCTTTAATACTTACATCATTTATCACAAGATGTTATTTTACATTTCAAATTATCTGCTTGTGTAAGTGATTGAAGGAATCTGTAGGTGTTGCATGTACTGTTGTTGCTAGTGCTGGATGCTTTTCGTGATTCTGTCAAAAGTTTTCCCTTGAGATGTAATCGATTAACCTGTTTTTGCCTGTTTTATATCAGTATTAACATTCTTGATTGGCCTATATACTAAAATGCAGCCCATGTCCACACTCACAGTTGCATGTCCATCAGTGTACATGTGCTCAGGAACTGTGTTCATTATGTACTTGAAGAAGTCTGTGGGGATGAAGGAGTAGATTTTAAGTGAGACTTTACTCCTCAGATGCTCAGCTCTTACCCTGAGCTGCGATACAGACAGCCTCCATCTTAGAGAGGAAGCGTCTGCATCATATCAAGAAGGATTTTTTTTAACGCATCCTTGTAGCTTCTCAACATATGGACAAGGCTGAAATGATGCAAGTGAGATTGAAATGTATGTGACGAGATGCGTCCTGGCTTCATTGCAATTAGAGAGACTCAAAAAGGCAAATGGATGCTGTTTTTCTAACTGCTCATTGTCTCATTCATAAAGCCAACCATTACTATGATTCATCGATCATTATCATCCTCAGTCCTTTACAAATAAATCATGTTAAATGCTGTATATTAAATAGCAGGGGAACTATAATATTCAGTTCGCACTATGCTAAAATGTGAAAAAAAATATTATTCTGATAAAATATAATGTTTATTTTTATCATTGTAGCTAATGTAAAGCAAACATAGTGTATTTTTGTGTCTACTGCATGTACAATTTTGGATCAGATTTATTAGATAAAAAAATATTAATTGAAGAAATAAAGATAATTTCACTTCAGTGCAAGTAGTGAATGATATTAATGAGCAACATGCATTTAATATGTAATTATTTCCTGGTTTTGTTAGTCCTGTTGTAATTGTCTTAACATGGGCACAGTGTAATTTGACAATATGGACACTGTATTACATTTTAACATCCTATGTAGAAATTAATCTTTTTCACTTTAAAATGTATTTTAAACCATTTAAAAATATATGTGATTAGTGATTTGTTGTGGAGCATCATTTTCATACTGTGCCATATAATATTTTTTACAAATACATAAGCTGACAGCATAACTGCTGCCATATATGTCAAGAAAAACAGATTTGTCCAATATACAGAACATTTGGAATTGGGAGATTGACAGTTAATTTGCTTGTTTATTATTTGAACTTCTGCATGCCATGATCATTACATCTATATGTCTATGGTCTTTCAAACAGCAGTATAGAAAATTTTAAATCTTTTAAGGGAAAAACAATAAGTAAGGATGACTGGCTGAGTATTTCCTGAATATATAAAAATTCAGTTTACGTATTTAATGTTATTATTACATTTCCATCAAACACAGTTGTGCACACATGCTCCTAGCAGTTGATGGATCAACAGCACATCTAGAGAGTCATATTTAATAGTTTTAGGTTATGTGCAGTACAATGCCTAAATGCGTCCTCTTGCAGATGCCCAGTATAGCCAATTTGTGAGAAATATATTCTGATCGAACATTTGCATTCATTAGAATAAAGCCTGGCATTACAGTGCATTTAATGGCAGAGAATACGTGGAGTACGTTCAGATTTTTTTGGGGGGTAAAGCATCTCATTAATGGTGCATCCTGCTATATCAGACGTGATATTCTGTGCTCTTGTGATCTCAGCAGTAAGCCAAGTTCCTCAGTTGATTATATATGTCATAAATCAGGGGCAGAGCTAGCATGTGTGAGCGCTTACGGATGGATCGCTAGCTTGAGACATCACCATAGACAGTAATATATTCATCCGAGAGGAGGCTGGGTTTGTGAAAGATTTTAACAAATTGGATTTTCATTTGTAATGTGGGGTTTTGTGTTGCAGAAAGGAAATGGAGTGGGGGTTGGGGGTTTATGTTGTGGAGGAAGATAAGGTTTACCTCATCTATTCCAGAAGGGACCAGTTTAGTGTTGGTCCCACGAGACACTCCTCTTTCTACCCAAACCAGCATATGTCCTTCTGGAGAACTGAGAATTTATTGTAGGTAGCCACACAAATGAAGACAAAATACAAGAATAAATAAGAAAATAAAAGTCTATAATATATAGATTTTTTATTTATTTTACTTTTTATGTATTCGCCTTGTTTTCTTCACAAATATGGCCTTACAATAAATTCTATTTCATATATATATTTTTAGACCCGCTTGCTTAGTGAAAACGCTTGTGACCAACTTTGTAGTTATGAGATAAAACATATAGTACATTAAATATTGTTAAAAAGATAAACTAAGTAAATCCCAACCTATTGCTGGTTATTTACAGGCAAAACATTGAAATGTCACATGCTTTTACTTTCTATGCTATAGCATATTTGTTTAATGAGACAACTAAGACTTGCCACATTTCACTCTCAAAGTGTATGTTACTTCAAAAAGATGCATGGTCTTGTAGAACGCTGTTTGATTCTGCCCAACACTGCATAGGTACCCAATTAACTTTAGGTGTTGCCATAGTGACAAGAAGGCTAGAAATCCTGCTGCCTGAGGAGAGAGAGAGAGAGAGAGAGAGAGAGAGAGAGAGAGAGAGAGAGAGAGAGAGAGAGAGAGAGAGAGAGAGAGAGAGAGAGAGAGAGAGAGAGAGAGAGAGAGAGAGATGAATTCAGTGGCATTTTGCAGACATGATCGTGCATCTTCATCACAGTATTTTATTTGCTGACGCTGCAGTTAACTTGATGTGCAGAACTTAACAATATGATTATTTTTATTACAGTACGTTGTGCATGCATTGATAGATTTCACCGATATTATGCAGTCTGTTTTGAGAGGGCCTCTATTTAGCCCACTATAACACAGTAGGCTACTCTATACACACACATATGAAGCTATTCGGGCAGCTGGCCTGGAAAGGAAGATCACCACATCATAGCTCTTTTCATTTATAGCATTATGTTATTGATTTAGAGATCTACAAGGCTGAAAAACCTACCACATTTGCTTAGTAAGTGATTGTTAGAGTGCGTTGTTTCACGGCCTTCTCACTGCTGAAGTATCAGTTGTCAGAAGTCTATCAATCCATCATCCTACTCAAAAATATTTGGCACACACACACACACACACACACACACACACCACACACACACACACACACACACACACACACACACACACACACAACACACACACACACACACACACACACACACACACACCATGTAAGCGACTAAACCTGTTCTTAAAACAAAATGTACTCAGCCCATAAAAAAAAACAAAAAACGATGGAGCGCATAGAAAATCACTGCAAATGCACTATGAAATGGGGGAGAAGGTACACTGCAATATTTATGTATACTTTTAGAGTTGGCTTTTATTCACAGAGAAAGGGTAAAGGATGTGTCTCTGAGAACTTAAAAGAGATGGTTGACTGTTTTTATGGGAACTAGTGGAGTCGTGGTATTATACAAGAAGTTTGGTTTGATCTGTAATGAAGTCTAGAACATAGTATGTTCTTACACAGTCTCACCTTTAATGGCCATTATTGCTCCATCTCTGGCTGCTTGCCTGTGTTTCTCCTTTATCTCCATCCAATGAGAGAAACCACTTATTATACTGCTTGTGTTTGAATGCTATCCGTAAATTCAGTGACAGGGAAGGAAACATATTTCTGTAAATATTTGGACTATTTTTAAATAAAGCCTAAATATATTATAAACAGTGCATGTTGCGGACTAGAACTCAGTGGCTTGTTAATTCTATTATGTCTGAATTTTAATAAAAATTTACTCCAATTTAAATAGTTTAATGAGCTCAACAACACTGAAAAATATTTTTTTTGTAAAAATCATTATTAATAATGTTGCTTTATATATATATATATATAGTGTGTGTGGTGTGTGTGTGTGTGTGTGTGTGTGTGTGTGTGTGTGTGTGTGTGTGTGCAGATTTGATTTAGATTTTTAGCATCAAAGACAATTTATTCTTGCAATTTCAAAATGTCCTAATTTGTGTAGATTATTTATATCTAATTTGGCAAAATTAACAGCAGAATAAGATTGCAAGACAAAGTATATGAATATGATCAACAAATAGCAACGCTGCGCTGACCTGATAAGGGCGAGTGGCATTTCTGTCAGCCTGCCCAAAACTGTCTCACACTGTCCCCGAGCTGTCGGGCCATTATTATCGAGCCCTAAGCTTGTTTATGACATTTGCAGCATTGAAGAAATTGCTCTTCTGTTGATGTTTGGATCGTGTTAGTGAAAAATTATGCATGTTATTAAGATTACAAAGTAATTTGCAGCAAGATGTTAGGTCATTTTCTGCACTCTAGCCCACTGCGTGAGCTTTATACATTGTGATATTTGCCCATATAAATACATTTGTGTGGGTGTTAATATGAGTGACTGTATTGCTCATGGCCATTGACCTGTCAGCCATATGCTCTCAGCTGGCGACCCTGTTGGAGCGCAGGTCCCCTGCTCCGCTCAGTGCCACACGTGGGATGGGGAAAAAAGAGGACTGTTTATTTGTTTGCTCACCTGCTTTGTTTCATTTCTTGTTTTTGCTGATCGCAATGGTGACTGTTCTGGAAAACAGAAGAATGGCAGTCAGCTTACTCATCTTATTTAGTTCTGGATGCATCCACCATGCTGACAAGGAAGGCAGACATGTACACATGCCACATAGAGCATCGGCAGAAGTGCTGCTTGCTATTGCAGCATTGCCACAAAACCCTCCCTGCTGCTTCAGTTTAATGGCTAACATCCCAATGAATTTAAGAGCCTATTTTTAGAGAGCTTGCAAAGTCATTCCCTCTTTTGTGCCATTACTCTGCCCCACTCCCTGTGCTGTGTGATGCTTCAACTGTCAGTGGCTGCATTCTGCACTGGCCGCCGTTAAAACTCCCACACAAGATCATAGAATCTGCATGCATCACAATCAATAACTGGAGAGTGCTGATCCACGAGCCTCTGACTCTCTTTGTGTTGTGGGAGTCTGTGGGTGCTTTTAAAAGAGCTTTTGAGCTTCCCGGTGCTTGTAATTTTAGACCCATTTTGGTTTTTACCTCTGCTGTGGACGCACTCGTGAGCGCACAGCGATTGCAGAGAATATTCTATACGCAGGATTATTGCAATGCATTCATTTACATTTTTCACTTAGACTACTGTGCAGGGGCTCCGACCTGTGACTAAAAATTGCAGGAATGAATTCAAGCGTAATTAACTTTCAGATGGGAAAACTATATTTGTGTCGATATGGCCTTTTATCAGATTTCAGTTAGTGACGAGGCATTGGTTAATTATATCTTTAGAGTACAGGCGTATAGTGTGTTCTGTACATGACCCGTGATGTCCAATTTGTGAACGAATGTTTCTTTTTAATAAGTAAAACAGATTCATGAATCACTAGTCATCGATTAAATGCGCAGAGAACCATTATTCCCCAGTCTTGGTTATGATACTTACGCCGACTGTGTGGCTGTCCATATGGAAATTTGTGGGTTAATTATACACATTCAGAATCAAATTTTGTTGTATTTTGAGGTACAGTAATTCATTAAAACATTCAAATACGCTTCAAAAATACTATTGGTTATTGTTTAGCATAGTTAGCCTAATTGTAGGATTGAAGTGTTAGGGAGAACTTTGTGTGGGTTTTGATTGGGAACCACAATGAAAACCCCCACAATTTAAGGGTTAGATCACATACAGAATAGAAATAGCTTGCAATTACAGGCTGCTACTTTTAACAGTTCATAAATAAACATTTGACAATTTGTTTTTAAAACAAGCTAGGAATAATAGAGAGATATTTGAGTGGCACAAATACAGTCACTAGAGTGACAGCATTAAACTGGAACACAAATCTTTACCAAAGGCAACTAGAAAAACAATAGTTTATTGTCGCTATCGGGCAGAAACATTGTATCTCCATATTTCGTAAATTTTTGTATTAAAAAATACTAAAAGTATTAATAAAAAGTATTAAAAAGAGCTTGTGTTAGACCTCGTAACTCCATTGGATCCTCATACTGTCAGTAAAGTGTTGCATGCATTTTAAACCATCGCTGCTTGTTTGCAATGGAACGGTAAATAAAGAACTAGTTGTTTGAATATATACATTGTTTTCTGAACACATTCTCTGAAATTTGCTGGTCAAAAACCATATAACTCTATTTGAGCTTGATTTTGGTAAAATATTAATAATATAATGACACATGCAAGCGTTTGATCATATGAAAGGCCATAATATCATCTTTGACAACATAGTGTTTAATTATAAAAAAATACTGTTTTTTTTCTATTTCCTTTAAAGTAGAAGTTTTTGACATTCCCATTATGTATCTGAACTGAAAAATGATGAAAAGCAGTATTTCACTTTATATTCATCACAAAAATATGATGTAAAATGTATGCATGCAATTTGCCAACTTAAAAGGTTATTTGGCACCTAATTATTTCATTGGTCATATTCAACTATTTTTGTTGCAACAAATAAAGCTTTTAAAAGTTGAAAAACTGCACATGTATATGCAAATGTATATGCACTATCATCCCCCTCAGATAAGGATCATATGAGAAGGAGACTGCCAGTAAAGAGCATCTCTTTCATGTAGAGATGCTCTGTGTGTCATCTCTCATTGCTGCATTATCTCTGTAGCCCTTCAGCCATTTTCTGGACGTTTCCAATTTTCATAGTGTTTTACCCATCTTTTTTTTCTTCACTCTCCTTGTTCTCATCCCTTTTCCCCTTTAATGTTTTTTTTTTCACAACCTCCAAAATAGCATATTTTTTTCAGAGAACATTTATTCACATTGCTATAACACTGTTTGCTAATGCAATTAGTTGTTCGTCTCTGTTTCTCTCTGAAAGGATGTGCATAAAAAGCAGCTGTAATTACACCATCACTCTTGCACTTTTAAAAATCACCACAAAAAGATTTGTTTTATTCGTAGTTCATTCCGAGCTTGATTGAAAGTTTAACATGAACCTGTTGCTTTTAATTAAATGTTTTATGAATTAATTAATATTTGTGTGCCAGAGTGAAGTCATCTAATGTTTGACTATGAATATGCACATGTTCTGTTTTATCCTAAATTTGTCATATGCACAAAATACATATTTTATATTTAACTAATTAAAAGAGTTGTGTTTGTAGTATCTGATCTGGCAGGGAACTTAAAATTCTCCCTGTTTTGGCATTAAAATCTTCTGTATCAAATAGTTACATTAGCAGCTGGAGTGTTGTTGAACTGTCCATTTATTTAAAGCTCTGTAATGAATTCTGTCAACATACCGATATTCTAAGGCACAAAGAACAGTTGTTTGCACATGCAGTTTTACTCAAACTAAGTGTTAATAAGCCTATCCATTAGACTGTAAGCACAACAAAGTGAAACAGGTTCATTATCAGTTTATGTTTAGTATCTTTCACTGATAAATCATTAGCAAACATTGTATATTGCTTAGTTCATTAGGAATAGATATGAAAATCTGTCAAAGTTTAATAGCTTTTCTATTTTAATGTACATTATGTAATGTTAATCGTTATATTAGTAAATGCATTTTAGCATGAAGACAATGTGGAGGTGGTTGCTGTGGTGTTCTGAATGTTTTTAACATGCTGCTATGCAATTGTTAGGATTTTCTGGGTGGTTGCTAGGGTGGTTGTTAGGTGGTTGCTTACTTGCTCAAATCCTCGACTGCATCCGAAATCGCATACTTTCTAGGGACTTATTTTGAATGAGTACTTTGTAACCGCTAGTATGATTGTAATCCAGACGTTCTACAGTATATTCCCCATGTTGTCATTATCATGTGACCCACACCAGCTTCAATTACGTCACTCCACTTCCATTCACAAATCCTCTCCCATGGCCTCATGTGATAGTAAAGTGTCCATGCGCATTTCATAATTTCATTAGTGATTGTTGAAAAAAGTAATAACACATCTCTCATTAACACGCTTTATGGTTTTGAGGCATCTTTCAATTCATGACTGTAGTGCAAGCGTGTGGGACGAGTCACGCATCAAAGTTTAACTATGTAATGTTACTGGTTCTGTGGAGCTGTCCTTTGCGAGACCACTAATAATGTTATTATAAAGTGTCACCAATTTATTTTTCATATGCAATGTTTATTCCGCAATGTCTTATTTAGCTGTCATATTGGGAGTGCATGTTCAGGCGACATGCATCCCATAGTGATGTCAGGGCACTAGGGGTGGGCGATATGGCAAAAATATCATATCACGATTTTTTTCAGGAAAAATCACAAATTTATCTTGATTTTTTTCATGTTGGTTTTTACAATTTAGCAAATGACTGAGCAGTATAGCCAAACGAATTGAGTTATTTGAAAATTGTAGCCTTACAAGGTAAGAAAATATAAAAGTAAAAAGAATGACCATTTAGGGGTTATAGCGAAGATGAAAATCTTTATTTCATAATTGTATCTTTGTTATTAAAAATAAGAAGAAAGATGCACATTACAAATGCAATTAAAATTAACAGTGCTTTATTTTTTCACAATAGCATTCAAGAAATCTGATAAACAAATGTAAAAATTAAACACTACATAGACTTCACTGTATGATTCTTATTAAAGCTACTGAAGTGATTTAGAGAAGAGCATGTTTTTGTCTTTGTCTTTTGCTGTTTATTTAACATTAATGACAAGCGGCAGCAGGTTTATTAGGCACTTCTGTCACTTTAAGACGACTGTGTTTATGTAAACCTTGTGTGTATTTGACAGTTTAAGCACAATAAGATGCGAAAGATGACTTAGTTTAGTTGTCACGTTCTGTTTGACAGGCTTTTAGTGTGCACGCTCAGAAAAGCGCATGTCACAAAATCTTTTTAACCGGCAAGGCTTTACGCATGTAAATAATAAACTTTAGTGAATTGTGAATAGCTGCAATATCACGGATGCGTAACCTCTGCTTTAACATGCGATGTGAATGTACGTCGCTTTGTACAGTATGTTGGGGCGCCAGAACTGCAACTGATAGAATATGCACTGTAGCATGATACTACGATATTTCTTCAAAAGCAGATTGTGTAAATAATCGTGATATCGCACATGAGGGCACACTAATGTAATCCAGCCTTTTAATCAGATCTTTGTCCCTATAGGTTGAAGCTGTTGTTTTTTTCTAACGCATTTCATTGGGTTCATTGGACATTGGCTTGATGGAATAATAACGGTTTGCATGTATACATCCCCTTGCACACAACCCACAGACTTGCTCACTCACTCTTCCTCTCCAGAGAGATACAAATCAAGCAGAACATCCCTGATATCTGAGAGTCCCAGCTGCCTTAGGCCACAGAGGGTTGTGCAGAGCCTGTACAGATAACGTGCTGGATTATCGGCCCTCCGTTACATGGTTTGCAGGCAGTGCGTCTGTGTTTGATTTAACACTTGAGTTTTGTACGGAGGGCTTGTTTTAATTCATTTACACCTCAAGTAGGAGCTGTAGGTAGAGTGTTGATATCTGTAGGTCGATTACCAATGTACTTTCAAGGAAATTGATCGAAAACATGAGCAGACTTTTTTTTTTAATCCATGACTATTACAATCTGTCTGGGAAATTATTGGTAAGAAATGACAGAAAGACATGTATACACTTAACATTACAACATTAATTTAAATGATTATTATGATTAAATGATTATTAATGAATTTAAATACTTAAAAAATATATGTTTCACAATATTCCTGTTTTTACTGTATTTTTGATTAAATAAATAGAGCCTTGGTGAGCTTAAGAGACTTCTTTTAAAAGCATAAAAAATTGCAATGTTTCCAAACTTTTGACAAGTACTGTATTATACTGTATTTTTGTCATTACATTTGCTTGGTTATTTGCAAAAGCCTCAGAAACCTGTGACATGTTGGTGAGACGCAGAGATGCTAAAGCACACACTAGATGTTTCTGCTGTATTTTTGTCTTGTAGACCTAAAATACTTTATTTTTTTACATTAGTCATCGCGACTTCGTGACAGTGTGTTTTTACAGGGAAACAGAAGAGTGAAACTATACAAAAGAAAGAAAACGTATGCACCCATTAAGGCGAAGGGGCTTTATTTCTCTATTAGCTCTGATTTTATATTAATCTTGTGTGATTAATATAACATGATTAATTGTTACACATGTTAAGTATAATACTTGAACCAGGTCATTTGGCATTTACTTCTAAAGAGGGGGGGGGGGGGTATTTCCATATTGATTTTTGACATTTAGATGAATGATAACTTAAAGATTGCAGTTATTACTTTTAAATATTTAAAAACAATAATAATGACACACTGTTAAATTAAATCTTTAGCAAACCTGAAAATGAATATTAATTTTTACTTTTGTACATTATAATGTTGTTTATATTGTTCATAAAAGATCTATAGACCAAACATTAACGCATTTTAATATATACTTGCCTTTGCATGAAAAACATTATTGGCTTTATTGTTATCAGCTATTTGTAACATTATTTTAGTATGCTTATTAAGCAGTTTACTTTGTGGAGGCGCTTGACTGTTTTTTTGTTTTTTTGATTTTAAGTATATTGAAATGATGGTAAAACCTGACCCACACACACAAAACCCATACCTGTACATCCATGACCACTTACTTAAGCTCTTCAGTACATTGCAGGATAATCACGCTGCATATTAACCCCCATAATAATATTTGTGAATGCCACTATATTGTGAGTTTGCACTATTTTAGTGTACTGGCTTACAGGAGTGTTGCTTGTGTAACACAGAGAGTCGCTGAGCTTTGAATAGGCTGCTGGAGTTGCTGTAGTAGATCCTGATCAGCCAGCTTATAAAACTGAATGTGGGCCCTCAGTGGATTAATATTCCACATTAAAATTCCAATTATATAATCAGCCATATCCAAGCACTGCAAATGCTCATCAGAATCTCTGCAGAGCTTGTGATGGCGAGTGCCAGCGGTTGAACCTGAGAGAGTGACGCAACAGAGGTCCTCTTATCGTGAACACTCTAAAATCATTTTTGCCATCGGTGCTCGGCTGACTGTGTGTGGTTATTCACAGAGCATCCCTCGTGACATCCCGGTGACAGCATGCCACATTTTTAATGCTTAAACCTCAGGGGACGTGAGGCCGCCGTGACATTTTGAACCTCCCGACACAGCCCTGAAAAAGAGCAGCACTTTGCGTTTTCTTTAACTGTTCAGTGAAAGGAAAGGTGATTAATGACATAGATTACGGGGACTGTATGAACCTCCCAGCATGTTTCTGTTTAAAAAGGCTGATTGCTTGACAGCTCTAAATACAATTTACATCCTCTGAGCATTCTCTCGTCAAACCGTCCACTGAGAATATGGAATAATGAGCAAGAGTCATTTATGTAATTACTTTTGGTTATGATGAGTTAAATAAAGCTCAAACCTAAGTAAAAAGCCTTGGAACAATATAGGAGAGTTGTTCGCTTGAATAAAACTGTTTGACATTGGATCTGTTGAAAAAGTGACCTGGGTGCACGTGTAGAATTTGGTCTGATTGTTTTTGATTGGTCCTTTGAGGTATTCGATCCCCGTAGAGATAATGATATTTTTTCTTGTTCGCTCATGACAGGCAGAATCCCATCTTTCATCTTTTAGTAATACATTTCTAATCATCTTCATGATGTCCTGTTCCGGTCCTTTAAACCGTAAATCCTTTGCCGTTTCGATTGGCTTTATTTGAGTGTTTTTAGTGTGATTCTTACTTGCGTGGATCACTGAGGTGAGGCAACTGGCCTCGAAACATCTTAAAAGCATGCTGATTTGCTGCTAAAGAAACATTTCTTCTTATTATTATCAATGTTGAAAACAATTGTGCTGCTTAGTATGTTTGTGGAAAACGTGACATTTTAGTTGAGAGTTTTGATGAATAGAAAGTAAAAAAACCTGGTTATTAGAAATAGAAAAAATGTATAACATTATAAATGACTCTCACTTTTGATATATATTTTTGTGCATTTCTATGCTGATTTTAGTCAAATCTGTAATATTCTGCAACATGAAGCCTGTTTAAACATGGTAAGGCATATTAGAACAAGCCAAAAATTAACACAAGGGGAGTTTGTGTGGAAATGTGTGAATGTTCGAGTTTTGTTTCTCCATATGGACCAGGTTATTGCATAACAGAAATAGATGGTGAATACTGTAAATGACTGTGAACAAAATTGTGCCTCTATGTATGAAATATGCTGATATTAGACCTCTATTTAATTCTAGGTCACTTTCCTTTTATCTAACATAACACTCGGTCCACATCACCTCTCTGATGGACTGAATCATATTCTCTATACGTCATATTAAAAGTTCCTCCTCTTCTGATTTGGTCTGTGTGTTCTCAGATCAGTGGCTGTGATAAAAAACAACAACATGAAAGTCAGTGACGGTCACAGTGGAGATCTTAAGCTCTGATATTCTCTGTCTCCTGTCCAAGGTGTGCAAGAGAGACTGCAAATCTGGCCCCTCCGTGGGAGGCAGATTGTTTTGGCAATTCCTGATGTGATACGAACATTTAAAACAAAGCCTCTTTTCACTGCTATTTGGCAGTAAATACACCAGCATATGGATGCACGTCCTCATGAATGTATTCATAATTGCACACAGAAAGTAGTGGCACAGCACTTGTTTTTCTACTGTCGTTCTTGCTGTTGTCCTACTTACTGTAATTCTTCAAATTCGACACCTACACAAATTGGTCAGCCAAACTGAAGGGCACACAAAGTGAATGAAGCCATGTGGGCGTGATGAAGTCCAGGGATGTAGCCCTGATTTCATAGTCATGATTTCAGAAGAGGGAGAGAGACGGAGAATGAATGAGAGGAACATGGAGTCAGTCAAAGATGCCCTCTGTCCTCTGTCCTTGTTTTAACCACAGCTCTCGAAGTATTGTACAGCGTTCACTGTGAGCTCGACGCCGCTGCTATGCGCTCCGGTACCAACTGTGTCTGTGCTCGTCTCTGTGCTGCCTTCAGGTGGCCCGAGCTGCTCGCAGAATAAGCTTACAGAGACAGTAATGTCTGAGCCTGTGAATCACGTCTGCTGCACGGAGCGTTATGGATCGCCAGAGTGACTGCTGGAGAAGCAACATGCAGCAAGGTCATGATCTGAGAGGATAAGGCCTGCTAGAGCAAAGCTGTATCACAGGCTATTCGCTACACGGACAATTACAGTCACTATTGCGTTTCATAAAGGGATAATTTACTCACCCTCATGCCTTTTAAAACCTGTACACTGCAAAAATGTGTTGTTGATTTACTAACTAATGTAAAATGAACAAATGCTTAAAACTAGCAAAAATAACAAAAGCTTAACTTAAATCAAAAAACATTATTTAAAAAATATTATTTAGAGTCATAATGTCCAAGGCAAGTTTGCTTGTCAAATGTATTTGTCTTTTACCGAAAAATGTATACATAAATTAAACTATTTATTTATTATGAGGTATTTTAACAATCTTATTAAAATATTAATAGTATTAATATTAATTTATATAATAATAATTTGAAATATAATAATATACATAATATAATACTGTAACTATATACAGGGCCGTCGCCAAGGGGGGGCATTAGGGGGCCGTGCCTCCCCAGATGACACAACGTGCCCCCTAATCATATGGTCATTGAGCAAACTTACTATTGAAAGCAAAAAAACGTATCCACACATTCCATAACGAAATGTCGTCAGCAGCATTTAGCACACAGGTGCACTAATCTCTGTAACTTTAAATAACACATTGTCTTCAGAAATATGAAAATTAGTCGGAGCGTGTGGCTCTGCACAAGGCTTCCCCTGGCCAAGCGGGCTTGTCGAATTTTCTGATGCATTTGCCTGCTAAAAACAGCCTACTGTTTCCACGTAAAAAAAGGTAATTTTTCTCAGAATTGCGTGATAAAATCAAAATGGCCAGTTATAAAGTCAGAGTTGAGTGATACAGACACATTTGCGTGTTATAAAGTCAGAATTGTGAGAAAAACTCTGAAATTGAGAGAAATCCATGTGAGAATTGTGAGATAAAAAGTCGCAAATTATCTTTTAATTTTTTTAATTCCGTGGCGAAAACAAGCTTCCATATACTTCCGATTGCTTTTAGACGTAAAAACTGTCCAAATGGTGGTCTAGGATCAGTTTTCTCCGTAATAAAAGAATATTGGCTAAACTCCGGTGTTTTGAGCGGTGAGTACCCTCCGCCTATGATCAGAAACTTAATATTTTGTGTTTTGGTGTTGTTTAAATATAGAATTTGGTCTATTTCAGTTATATTAGACTAAATAGGGGATGTTATTGTTTTTGTGACTGTCTGTTTTGTAGATCATAAAAAGTGTGCCCCCCCATGAAAATGAAATGCCCCCCATTCTATATGTTCTGGCGACGGCCCTGACTATATATATATATATATATATATTTTATATATTATATATATATATATATATATATATATATATATATATATGTATGTTGGCTAGCATGCGAGCGTAGTAGCAACAACATACAACTTATAATTGTAACTGTTAATAGAAAACGCACCTATAAATAATAAGACATATTTACAAGTTGTGATCCATAAACAACAGATTGACCCGACATAGTGGAAACTGCTCCATTTCAGGAGAAGCTTTTGTGCATAGCTTGCATTGTACTTTCAGGTTGTACTCAAGCTGTTTTGATACTCAAACAGATAAATGTTGAGATTATAATCTTCAGGAACAGTGTTTAAAATAAATTTTAACCACTCTTAAGTTCGTCAGCCTCAGGAAGGTCAAACAAATGAGTTGTGAAAAATACAGTGTCTCTCTTTGACATAGCAGCAGATCAACCAGGCCTCGTCCGCTTTTTTGCATGTTCCGTGGGCGGGGATTATTTAAATGAGTAACATTATGACTTCAAAAAGCCAGGAAAAATCACATTGTAGTCCAAATGACTTCTGTTAAATAAATCTCCCTATGGAGTGGACTTTGAGCTTTGTAACCTTGCAGACCATTTTTTATGCTCAAACAGCAACATGCACTAACTAAAGTTGAAAAGTGGAAAAGCATAATAGGACCCCTTTAAACTTTGCCAGTTCCTGTTTCCTTTTTTCATTGTATGGAAAAGAGAAGCGTGAACATTCATCAAAACGTCTCTTTTTGTGTTTCTTGGATGAAAGAAAGTAATTTGGGTTTGGAACAGTAAATGATACTTTTTTGGGCGAACTTTAAAGAGAGAGCACAAGTCCTGAAGTCACATTTCTCATAATGACACCTGGACAACACCGATCAAAAGGAAAAGAAAAAAATCATTTTGAGTATATTCCTTGTTCTTGGCACAGGACACCACGCAGAAGAGTGGGCACAGCTCTCAGCTTAGCAACAAGGGGTAGCAACCAGCCAGTCAGCAGTGAAGAAGTGACACGAAACAGCACTTGTTATCCGTTTCATTCATTCTATATGAATTGTAATTAAGTACAGTTACATGTTAGTATAAATCTCCATAGCAGACGCAGTGGCGTATCACATCCTGCCTGTTGTGATAGAATGCAGAGCTCTCTGACTTCTCATCTCAATGGTGACTGAGGCTGTGTTCGCAGTGTAATGATAGAGATGATTACAGCACTGTTGCGGCAGTGGTTCACGTAACCTGGCAACAGTGTGATCAGACAGGGCAGGGGAGATTGAATTATTAACCCTTATTCTGCTGATGTGTTCCTCGTCAACCGGCACCCCCGCTAGTCAGACTGACGCTGCATAACTCGCCATATATCACATACCGCAGACGTTAAAGACACACTTGTTTGTACTCTCAGGCTAGCTCTGTTTATTTATAGAGCATGTAATATTTAATATCATCTTTTAGCGCTGTCTGAAGGTCAGATTGGTGACCTCGCTGTGGCTCATTTGGAGCAGCTTACCATGACCAAACAGAACACACAGCCAGGACATGCTTCAGTAACTTTGCAAAAAGGATGGAGAAAAAAAAGCCTCCTGACTGCTTAAGGACCCATACCATCACGGTAATTCAATTCTTAAAAGGTTAGTTCAAAATCAGTTCCCAAAAATTAAAAATATGTCATTATTTACATTACAATCTGTCAGTCCAAACCCGTATGCTGCTATTTTTTTCATTTTCAAAGGATTGTTATATAGTTCTTGCCATACATCAAGCTCTAAACAGGACACAAAAAAACAAAAAAAAACATGAAAAAGGACAATAACATATTAATGCAAAAAAGAAATATTATATCAAAATTAAAATCCTTCCAAGGTGGGTTTTTAACTTTTTTTTTTTATTGACATGAGGGTGAGAAATAACTAAATCATCATAATATTTAGCCGAACTAACCCATTAGTTTATTTACGTTCGGTGCTACGGTAACAGAAATTAATTTCCCTTTTTAAGACCTGTCTGGACTTGATTGGCACATTTTCCCAGATGCATTAAAAACCTGCAACATGTTTCTGCATGTTCTAGAAGAAATAAAAACAAAAACTCTTTCTGATGTCCATCTTTCCTCTCTACCACATACATTCCAGTGTCTCTGACTTCCCCCTTCTGGTGTCCGTGAGCAGCGCCTGTACCCTAGCGCAATGTTGGGTAGCATGGTAATTAAGTCTTATTGATTGAATTGCAGCGTGGCTTATAAAACCCATTGAGACTCAAAAATAGAGGATCTAAGAGTAGCTACTCTTCTGTCTTTCCTACATATTCAGCATAAAACACTTCACATAGCCACATCTAGAGGGCTGGATTTGCATCAGGACATCAAGTAGTGACCCAAAGCTGCGTTAAATGTAGATATGGGAAGAGTTGTACTACATTATTTGAATTTAGCATTGTTTTTCTTTTTCTTTCCTGTCCGTAATCCTATCAATGAGTCTAACTTCACCCTTTAAGTACCGGACTACTGTGCTACGTACCCCAATGGAAGGGTCCCGAAAAAGTGGTACAGTACGGTTGGGTATTTTGGTACCATTCTGGCAATCGTAACTGAAATAATTGCGTACCATTCTGTACTGTACCGGACTCTGTGGAAACGAGCCATTATTCACCCTCCAAATGGATTTCTCCCCAGTGTATCTTGCCTCTATATCAAGCAAGATGACTTGATGCACAGAGCACACATCTGAGCATACAGTATATGACAGAACTGCCTTCATGATGGGATGTAATTTAAAGGATGCAGTTAGAGCAGTATATATACTGTATAATAATAACATATAGGCTTATGACATTTAACAATAATAATAGATAATATATATTAGGGCTGTCAAATCAATTAATCGCATCTAACATAAAAGTTTGTGCTTATGTAATATGTGTGTGTATATGTATTATCATATTTATGTATATATTATATCCAGTATGTGTGTGTGTGTGTGTGTGTGTATATATATATATATTATATTATATATATATGTATATGTGTGTGTGTACACACATATATTATATAAACACAAACTTATGTTAGATGCGATAAATCAATTAATCGATTTGACAGCACTAATATACATGCAAGTAGGAATGAAATAGAATGGAAAATTGAAAAATGTAATAAAAAAAATAAAAAATAGTTGTATTAAACTGTGTATTATTATTTAAAAGAAACATATATTAAAGGAGGCTACTGTATGCATAATAATGTGTGTGATTATCCTGTCTGGTAAACTCTTATTGAAACAGGAGCTCTCCTTTATTTAGAGCGTTTAGAAATGAAAATGATATATGGTTTAAAATGTCAAGAGTGTACTGATATCAACATGGTCACACCCAAAAGCTGTATGACGTGGCACTGAATGGTGTGATTGTTGAGACTTGAAAAGGATGTAATTGACGATACCCTGCACATATGCAGTGTGATTAGAACAGAACCGAATGTGCCTGGGTGGGCATGTTAATCGCACTTTGTGGCTAGAACGGACCACTGTCATGGTGTCGTCTCCAGTGTATGTCCTGAGAGAGATGAACGAGGGAGGGCGGATTCTGCCCGCTCCTTCCAGTCAATGCAGAGGCCAGAGTAGCTGTTGCCATAGTAACACATTGATTATTTAACAATTTGGATGAAGCGCTTGCCCCGGTGCTTGCCTTGATTCAGTGAGAGCCTTTGTCGGATTGTGGTCCCAAGGGTCTCTGGCCAAGTCCAATTAGGAAAGCCTGACAGGGGCAAATGCGCAGAGAGCTAATGCAAATTCACTCCTCTAATGAGCAAACTGAAGCTACAGCAACAGTTACAATAAATGAGCTGCCTATCCAGAGTATTGACTCGAGATACAGAGACATGTTTATTCATTGATTTTCCTAGGTTGCAACAGATGGAGACAGTTCTGGCAGATGAGCCATCAGTGGACACACATGGAGAAATTACAATTTGACAGCAGTTCTGTATATTTTTACAGAGGTTTGTTAAGAAAAAGACAAGAAGCCCAAAGACAGAGTTTGAAAAAGTAGATGAAAGTTAAATTGTGTTTGCAGTATACTCGGATGTTCAGATGCGATGTGCTTGCTCGATTACGTGTGTGTGTGTTTGTGTTGCAGCTGGAGATAACGGAGCAGTGACAGCTGGCTGATAAAAAACAGCCTTTAATGATTAGACATTGAATTAAAAGGAAATTAAGGGATTTATTGTAACCTAATCCAGATTTGTCTAATCCCTCTCGTACCCTTTAGACTTTCGCTTCTGCCACATCTGGACACCCTCCAGCCTTGTGCTGTTTGTAACTCTTTCTTCTTACCGTTTCTCTTTTCTCACCTCTCTCGAGCCAGTCTTATGTGACTGCACAAGCGTTCAGAGGTCTTGTAAGCATCTGGAATCTTGTCAGGATTCTTGTCCAGGGGAATCATCCCGACGAAACTGTCTTTCTTCTGTGAAACACAAAATAAGATATTTGGAGAATGATGTTTTGCATACCATTGACATTTTATGGACAAAAACAGTAGAATCCACAGAAGAAAGAAATTAAATAAAAGGGCAATTATACGATTTCAAACCGCGTTTTTGAGACTGTCTTTGGTTTACTGCAGTTTTAAGGAGATACTCAGCAATGGTGTTGACTTATGAATTTACACATGGTTTGTCTTAAAACATATTAAAAACACAACATAGACATATAAACAACATTAAAAGCTGATTTTAACCACAGGTGGACTTTAAAAGACTAAGTGCCTTCAAATGAGATTTGCAACGCATTTTATTTCTCTAATCAGACATTTCAAAGTGAAACAATTATATTCAGTGAGAGACATTTAGAGTGGGATTTTATCCATCTGTAATTGAATGGATTATGAAAAGTAGGAATTATGTACTAGAATTGAGCCAGATGGTTGGAGGGACAGGGTTTAAACAAGTAAGAGGAATTTGTATTTACATTTAGATTAAAAAAAAAAACAGTTTGGCATAGCACTGATAAATCATTCACAAAAAGAACACAAATAAGCATTAAAGGAAGTAAATATAATCAATTTTGATTTCATCAACTTTACGCCATTAATAATTTGACAGAAATAAACAAAAATTAGGTTTAGCCATCCATGTTTAATGTTCGTAATGATTGGCTTATGTTGTTCCAAACCTGTATGACTTTCTTCTGTGGAATATAAAGAAGAAATTTTGAAGAATGTCAAAAACATAGACAAAAACATAAAAATGTTTTGTTTTGTGTTCTGAAAGTCATACAGGTTTGAAACAACATGAGGGTGCACTCTTAGAAAAAAGGTTCAGTGGGGTTCTATATAGAACCCTATGGATTCTTGTCTCAATTTTAAGGAACGCTTTATTCCAAAAAGGTTCTATATACGGAGAAATGTCTCAAATGATTGAATAATACTTTCATGTGATAAAGTATGATTACAAGATGTTTCATTCATGAAAACTAAATTCATAAAATGATCCCATGATGGTACTTCTAAAATACTCTATATATGAAGCACCTGACAGAAACCTTTAAGGTTTTGTATAGCACCTTTTCTTCTGAGAGTGTGAGTAAATGATGACAGAAGTTTCTTTTTGAACTTTGAGGTGAATGTAAGCTGTATGATTAGCTGTGGCTAGCCTCCGCCAGCTGTGGCACCATTGCTCACCTGCCCCTGTCACAGCGATTTGGCTGGCTCAGATGAATCTTCAGACCCGGTCTGCTCAGAGCATTAAGAGACTGTCACTACTGCTGCTCCATCATGCTTCTCATAGTTGTGCTTTTTTTTTAAACTGAAAAACCTTAGTATATACAGCGGGCTGGATGTTGTTTTGAATATCTCACTGCAGAACAATGGGCAGCTGCAGTTTTGTAGGGTGGAAAAAAGATTAGAGGCTAGAAAACAAAAATCTGTATGACTTTATCCCAGAAAGCCCAGGGCTGGTGACGCCCCTATGTGACTCCACCATCTCACCTCTCCGTCATCCCTCTGCTTTTTAATCTGGGATAGAGAGTATGAGCAGTGATGTTATAAGCCTCTCTTCAGGACATGGACACTTCAGGTCACATATCGCTGTCATATAGCTCAGTGATACCGCTGCACATTCATCCACCGGCTCCTCCAAAGACAGCGGCAGCATCCCGGATTACTGCATCTGAGATTATCATCCTCCTTTATCTCGTTTGTTTATGTTGCATGATAGAAACATAGCGATTACTGCCCATATCCCCTAGACCACGACGATGGCTTTTGCTGATGGGTTTAAGGGCCCGATAGCGTAGGAGGTCTGTTATGTTATTACAGCAACACATTTCATGCTTAATTGGCATCTGGAGACTTAATAGTATTGTATAGCTGTACATTCACCTATTTCTTTGCATCACATTCTCTGCTGAAACGTCTCAGTGGATGAGAGAAGAAGGTGACACTGATTTTTTAAATACACTTCGGCCTTTAACTTTAGCAAATCTGTCCTCGAACGTGCCAATGTGCAGCTGCGTACGAGTATAATTCATTATCCAAGATGTTCTTACATGGTGTACAGACACATTATGCAGACATTGTGCACTTTTGTTACTATACTTTACAAGGTGGCGTTGCATTTGTCAGAAGCCTTTTCACAAACAAATCAAAATGATGTTTGACTGAAAACACAATGCTGAAGATAAAATTAGTTAGTTCCTTTTATTATTGTAATTTTGCTCCCGGTTTATGTTTGTGTGTCTATTTTTGTCAAAGGGCTCTAACGTCTTTTCATGCCTGTTTTTGAAACTGTTGATTCAACTAGCAATAGCAAATAGTGAGAAACCTGGGCTTTTATACGTTGTGGTGTGAGACTTTTAATGATGAAAATCTCTAATCTATAATGATAGAAAAGATGTTTAAAGTGTGAACTTTATATTTTATTAGCCCGCATACGTTGATGTTTTGCATTCATCTGAGATTGGACAACAGCTGGCACCTCTCATAGCTTACACTTCCATAAAAAAGGGAAATAAATTAATACTTTTAATAAACAAGGATGCATTCAATTGGTCAAAAGGGACAGTAAAGATTTGTATAATGTTACAAATTTATTTTTTAAATACATCTTATTCTTCTATTGCTTGAAGTATCCTGAAAGAAAATTAATTACGGTTTCCTCAAAACTTTTTTCAGCTTTGATAATGATAAGAAATGTTTCTTGAGCAGCTAATTAGCATATTAAAATGATTTCTGAAGGATCATGTGACACTCAAGACTGGAGTAATGAAGCTGAAAAATCAGCTTTGTCATCACAAGAATAAATTAATAATAAAATTGATATTTATACAACTTGAATAGATATTTTAAATTGTAATATTTCACAATATTATTGTTTTACTGTATTTTTGATCAAATAAATGCCGTCTTGGTGAACAAGAGGCTTTCATAAACTATTTAAAAATCTTACCAAATCCCAAAACATTTTAACGGTACTGTACGTTACTTCACAAGACTGAAAACTGAATCCAGACTGAATTGATCAGTTGAAAATACTTCACTCAGATGTCTACGTGGTAAAGCACCAAGTCAGGGGGGTTTGAAAGATAATTTCCTTCAAATGGATAAAACATTAACTGTTCAATTTAAGATGACACTACCCTTCTAAAAGCCATTCACTCTGACAGAGTACATAGTGTTTCGTGTACAGTAAGTACAAAGTGTATTGTACATAATTTGGGATGCAACTAGGATCAGTCAGCATGTAGTGCACTCAATATGTAAATCATAATGAGATTACTCACATCCAGATTTCCAATAGTTTTTTACACAAAATGGCGTCTGATGCTTTTGCACACAAATAAGCGAATCAAGAGCAGAAGTCTTGTAATATTGCATATGCTCACCAATACGGATTATTCTAGAGAGCGAACTTTAAGAGCAGGTATTTACCCAGTTTGCAGATGTCTAGATAGAGCTGATGCTGCGCTAACCTCTCACACTGGAGAGCTAGCTGTACCTGAGTGCCGTCTGCACCTGTGAGGACCTGTCACGAGGATGGAAGTGTCAGGTGAAAATAGAGATGGTGACGTAGGAAACGCTTTTAGAATATGTTCTTGTAACTCAAATGGTCTTTTCAGGTCTTTACTGCCTAAGAGAGGCACAGAAATTATTCAGGGTCTGCAACTGAAACGCAATCAGCCACAGCTGCTGTGACAGCCAGAGGGAATGTGAGGGGGGTGAATATCTGTGCAATATAGCTGAATGTTATATAAAGCTTTCTGCAGTAGTTCTACCCATATGCGCAATGCAAATTTAGCAGTCAATAGTGATCTTAAAAATGTGTTTCACTACTGTACATATATGTGGATTATCATGGCAAGGCTAATAAGAGAGGTAAATTGCAGAAGTATGTACTGCAAAATCTTTTATATTTTATAGTTCAGTTTTAGTAATTGTAGCACTTCAACTGAACCTTAATTATTTCAGTTAGATGACAAGGAAACAAGTTTTTCATCTAATACAATTTTTTTTAAAAAGTTCTTCTCCATTTCAATTACAGTAACACTTTACTTCAAGCCTTTATTTATAATGCATTATAAAAGCATTTTTAATGCATTAATTATGCTATGAAATGCACATTATAATGCATTGTATGATCTCATGAATAATTGTAACAGTTACATTATAATACAACTTTACAATTATTTATGAAAAGATATAATGCATTATAATTTACATTATGTACACCACTTTATAATGCAGTATACATAAAGGCTATACATAAAATAAAGTGTTACCACAATTTCTAATAGTTTTTGTTTGAGTTTTAGTCGACAATAACAACAGTGAAAAGAACATAATCTCAAATTAAGTTTATTTATGGTAGAAACATGAAAAAATAATAAAATAAAGTTATATTCTGTTATCTTGCACAGTTTTGTTTTTTGAGTAAGTTTATCTCATTTTAAGAATGTTTATATTTTTACTGGAAAACAAGATAAACACTGATTAGTTGGCAATGTGTGATGCTCGATTACAAGAGTTCTATGGGATTTAGTATCAATTGGAGTGATAATCTAGTGCTTCACTCCTCGAGTACTGAAGGGGGCGGAGAGGTAGTGACCATCTCCTCTACTGGTCAGCCGGCGGCCCTGTCAGCATCACCTCACCACAGATCAATCAGATCAATTCTCACAAACACAACAAGGTTTGCATGTGAAAGGCCATGAATGTCAGTTGGTTCACTGCCTCAGTTCATTCATATGTTTTGTTAAGAGCTATGGTACTGTCACGAACACACCCACACCTGACTCAGCGCCAGACACCTTCACTCCGCCCAATCGATCTGCTTCACCGGAATTCTGATCATCCTCACCTGTCACCACCACCTGCCAGCAATCTGCACTCATCTACCCTCCCTACTTAAGCCACCTCAGTTCATTCATTCTTTGTCTGGTCTCGTCTATACACACATGACTAACAGACTCCTGCCATTCGGTATTGATTGTACTTACCTGTCTGCATCCTGCCCTCCGGTCGTCATCTCGGTCTGGGTCCCGTTCCTCCGACGCCTGTCTTCAGCCTGTCCACAGCTCTGCCCCATCTGCATCAAGATAAGAGACTCTGGTTTACATCCATTCAACCCCATCAACAAAGAAACTGCTTTCAGTCACTCTCCTGCTCTTCCTGTCATTGACTTGTCAATAAACTAACTGAACTGAACCTTCTGTGTCTTCCGGCATTGTGACAGAAGACCAGACCAACATGCTGCAACCAACGCCCACCACGACCGCCGCTGCTACTCCACCGTCTACCTCAACCATTCCACGGATCGTCTCATCCCCCCTCGCCACTTCCACCATGTCTGTTTCTTCGTCTGCCTCTGTAAGTCCCATGGCCCAGCCAGCGCCCTTCTCAGGCGAGGAGGGGGAGTGCAATGGATTTATGTTGCAGTGCGAGCTATACATGGAAATGAATCCTGGTAAATTCCCCACTGAACGATCCAAGGTAGCGTTTGTCATCTCCCTGCTCGGCGGACGAGCCCTTCGCTGGGCGCACGCCCTATGGACGGATCGTGGTCCAGTAACCCAAACCTTTTCTGCGTTCTCAGCCCACTTTCTAGAAGTTTTCTCTCAATCTGCCAATGCTATTTCAGTTCAAGATCAAATGTTCAGGTTAAAACAAGGAAAATCATCAGTTTCATCTTATGCTCTCCAATTTCGCACTCTAGCAGCCACCGTCGGATGGAATGAGTCGGCGTTGATTACTGCCTATCGACACGGATTAAATGCAGAGATCCGCTTACAGCTTGCAGTCTATGATGACGTCGTGGGTCTAGAGAACATCATCCAGCGATCCATTCGCATTGATCAACGCCGCACTGCTTGTCAGCTCGACAGCCCTGCACCTCCTCCTCCTCGCCCCACATCAGGCTATAGCCCTCCAGCACCAGAACCCATGGAAATCGGATCCAGCCATCTGTCTACCGCAGAACGCCATCGACGGTTTACTAACCAGCTGTGCTTGTACTGTGGGGCCGCCGGTCATCAACTTCTGTCATGTCCTATTCGTCCACCACGGCCGGCGGTGAGTACAGTTCGTCTTCCGCTACCCATTTCGTCAATGAAATATACTTCAGTGACCATCACTTACCATGAACGCTCTCTTACAGTCCAAGCGTTGATTGACTCCGGATCTGCGGGAAATTTCATCTCCCTATCCACTCTCCATCGTCTCCAAACCCATCGAAGAACCATTCCACACACCCTCCAAGTCCATTCCATCCTCGGAAAACCTCTGGGCCCCGGGCGAGTTCGACATCGCAGCCCGGATATGCTCATGCAGATCGGCAGCCTTCATCGAGAGAAAATCTCATTCTTGGTGCTGGAGGGCTCTACTGCTGGCATCATCCTGGGACGCCCGTGGTTGGAGGTCCATTCACCCAGCATCCAGTGGTCTACCGGGGAGATCTTGCAGTGGGGAGAGAACTGTTTCCACCACTGTTTACAGCCCGTACAGAAAACCTCACCGCCTTCACTCACTCCAGTACCAGAGGTTCCCGTAGCCTCCACTTCTGTGGAGAGCCCCGCCACTCACCTCCAACCTGATATCCCTCCTCCGTATCGGGCGTTCCAGGATGTCTTCGACAAACAACTGGCTACCACCTTACCACCTCACCGGCCATGGGACTGTGCGATCGACCTGCTGCCTGGAGCGGTGCTTCCGCACGGTAAGATCTACCCGTTGTCCATCCCGGAACAGAAGGCCATGGAGGAGTACATCAAGGAGGCACTACAGCAAGGCTATATCCGTTCTTCAACTTCCCCTGCCGCTTCTAGTTTTTTCTTCGTTGGAAAAAAGGACGGAGGCTTGCGCCCCTGTATCGATTACCGGACACTCAATCAATCCACTGTTAAGTTCCGTTATCCCCTTCCTCTGGTCCCGGCGGCTCTAGAACAACTTCGAGGTGCCCACATGTTTTCCAAACTCGACCTACGGAGCGCATACAATCTGATTAGGATCCGTAAAGGTGACGAGTGGAAAACCGCATTCATAACACCAGCAGGACACTACGAATACCGGGTTATGCCCTTCGGTCTGTCTATATCACCTGCTGTATTCCAAGGCTTCATGAACGAAATCTTCCGTGACTATCTGAATCAGTTTCTCATCATTTATATAGATGACATTCTCATCTACTCAGCCAACCTGTCAGAGCACATCCATCATGTTCAACTGGTCCTCCAACGCCTGAGAGAACATCACCTCTACTTGAAGCTGGAAAAGTGTGAATTCCATCAATCCACCATACAGTTCCTGGGCTATGTCATCACTCCTCATGGTATCACCATGGACCAGAGAAAGGTGGACGCTGTCATCAACTGGCCACAACCCACCACCCGTAAAGAGCTACAACGATTCCTGGGATTTGCTAATTTCTATCGACGCTTCATCAAAGGTTTCAGTCAGATCAGCGCACCTATCACATCACTACTCAAACATGGGGCCAAGTCTCTGTCCTGGACGCCGGATGCCATCAACGCCTTGGAAATACTGAAGAGGACCTTCAGTACCGCTCCTACCCTCGTCATTCCAGATCCAGATCTCCCCTTCCTTGTGGAAGTTGACGCCTCCACTTCAGGGGTAGGAGCTGTCCTTTCCCAGCGGCAGGGGAACCCACTTCAACTCCATCCATGTGCCTTCTTCTCCAAGAAACTGTCCCCGGCGGAGCAGAATTATGATATCGGCAACCGGGAGCTATTGGCGATCAAACTCGCCTTGGAAGAATGGAGACACTGGCTGGAGGGAGCACAACACCCCTTTGTAGTCATCACAGATCACCGTAACCTGGAATATCTCCGTGAAGCTCGACGGCTCAACCCTCGCCAAGCCCGGTGGGCGCTCTTCTTCACTCGCTTCAATTTCACCGTCACTTACCGCCCTGGATACAAAAATATCAAAGCCGATGCCCTGTCCCGCCAGTCCCAACCGGACTCCAGTCCGTCTGTTCCTGAGACCATCCTCCCTCCAGCCATAGTGGTCAGTCCCATTCAATGGAGCTTGGACGACCACATCGCCGAAGCCACCCAAACTGAACCTGCTCCGCCGGGAGGTCCTGAGGGACAGATTTATGTACCATCTCGACTACGTCTGTCCCTCATGGACTCAGTTCATACCTCCCCGGGCTCTGGACATCCAGGCAGCCACCAAACCCTCTCGCTCGTACAACAACGCTACTGGTGGCCTAATATGGTCCAGGATATCTCCCGATATGTCAAGAGCTGCTCAGTCTGCGCCATGTCCAAAGTGCCCCGCCGACTCCCAGAAGGGAAACTCATGCCACTGCCTTTACCCACTCGACCCTGGTCTCACCTAGGAGTGGACTTCATCACCGACCTACCTGTTTCAGACACCCATACCTGCATCCTTGTGGTAGTAGACCGTTTCTCAAAAGCCTGTAAACTCATTCCACTCCCCGGATTACCCACCGCCTTTGAGACTGCTGAGGCACTATTCCAACAAGTGTTCCGTCACTTCGGTACCCCCGAAGATATTGTATCTGACCGAGGACCCCAGTTTATCTCTCGTGTCTGGAGATCCTTCTTCAACCTCCTGGGAGTCACTGTCAGCCTCACGTCCGGATACCACCCGCAGTCCAACGGCCAGACTGAGCGGAAAATCCAAGAAATCGGGAGATATCTGCGGTCTTACTGCCATGACCACCAGGACTGCTGGAGTCGCTATCTACCGTGGGCCGAGTATGCGCAGAATTCGCTCCGCCAATCCACTACCGGCCTCACCCCGTTCCAGTGCATACTCGGTTTCCAACCTCCATTATTCCCCTGGTCCGGAGAACCTTCTAGCGTCCCAGCAGTCCATCACTGGTTCCAGACGAGCGAGAGGGTCTGGGACTCAGCACATGTCCATCTTCAGCGGGCTGTCCGGAGACACAAGAACCAAGCCGATGCTCGACGATCTTCAACACCTCAATACCAACCTGGGCAATTGGTATGGCTCTCGACTCAGAACATGCGTCTCCGGCAGCCCTGTCGTAAGCTGAGTCCCAGATACATAGGTCCGTTCGCAATACAGAGGCAGATCAACGAAGTCACTTACCGGTTATCACTCCCTGCTCACTACCGAATTTCACCATCCTTCCATGTGTCTCTACTCAAGCCTTACACTAATCCTCTCACTCCTTCTTCCTCAGGGCCTGGTGCTGAAGTCGTGCCTCCTCCTCCCGCGGACCCTGAGGACGATAACATCTACCAAGTCCATGAGATCCTCGACTCTCGACGACGGGGAGGCCACCTAGAATACCTTGTCGACTGGGAGGGCTTTGGTACCGAGGAGAGGTGTTGGGTTCCTCGGGAGGACATTCTGGACCCCACTCTTCTTCAGGACTTCCACTCCGCCCATCCCAATCGCCCAGCACCCAGAGGCCGTGGTCGTCCCCGTCGTCGGTCATCTCTGCCAGCTGGAGCTGGCCGTGGAGGAGGGGGTACTGTCACGAACACACCCACACCTGACTCAGCGCCAGACACCTTCACTCCGCCCAATCGATCTGCTTCACCGGAATTCTGATCATCCTCACCTGTCACCACCACCTGCCAGCAATCTGCACTCATCTACCCTCCCTACTTAAGCCACCTCAGTTCATTCATTCTTTGTCTGGTCTCGTCTATACACACATGACTAACAGACTCCTGCCATTCGGTATTGATTGTACTTACCTGTCTGCATCCTGCCCTCCGGTCGTCATCTCGGTCTGGGTCCCGTTCCTCCGACGCCTGTCTTCAGCCTGTCCACAGCTCTGCCCCATCTGCATCAAGATAAGAGACTCTGGTTTACATCCATTCAACCCCATCAACAAAGAAACTGCTTTCAGTCACTCTCCTGCTCTTCCTGTCATTGACTTGTCAATAAACTAACTGAACTGAACCTTCTGTGTCTTCCGGCATTGTGACAGGTACTACCTAAAATGACAGGGTGACATGAATTTGTACACTCCCACCTCTTTGTTATACATGAAGAGTTTATTAAGATGTCTGTCACATCCCCCATGTCATCTGGCACCTGTGTTACTTGCTTTATTTTGTGAAACACAAAATGAGAATATTCTGTCGAATGTTCAAGCTGCTCTTGAGTATATGAATGCAGACAGTGACTGTCAATCTCCCAAAAGCATGAAGCACTTACATTTTATTTCTTCTCTCAAACAACAGACTTGAAATATAGCACACACTCCAAAAAATTCAACAACATTTTTTGCATACATTTTTTTTTTTAGTTAAGACAACTTCGAGTAGAATTAGAGTAACTTAATAATAATATTTTTAAGTTGATTACTCCAATTACTTGAGTTGTAGCCATGGAACCAATTAATCTTATATATTTCAGGTCAGTTCCACAGCTATCAGCTATCAAGTATAACTTTTGACATTTTTAGAGCTTGACAGCCCCTAGTCTATGTCTTTCTTTGCCTCTTTTTTTCTCCTTTTGTGTTACTCTGAAGAAAAATAATAATTTTGGGTTTGGAAGGACATGATCCAACTTTGCATTCATTTGGAACTCTTTTTATTACCAGAGCAAAAATAAACATTTTAGAATGTTTGCACATTTTGTATCTAAAATGTAAGACTAAAATGTTACTAAATTCAATTTTATGCATTCAAAAGTTTGGGGTTGGTACGATTTTTTTGAAGTCTTTTATGCTCACGTAAGCTGAATTATGTTGATCAAAAATACATTTAAAACAAAAGTAATATTTTGAAATATTGTTTTGATATATTTAAAAATGTTCAAGACACATTTCTTATTATCAATGTTAAACGTCTAAAAGCGTTTATTTGATAAAAATCTTTTGTAACAACGTAAATCTACTGTCACTTTTGATCAATTTAATGCAGTGTTACTGAATAAAAGCATTAATTTCCTCCCAAAAAATCAAAAAAAATCTGACTGACCCCAAACTTTTGAGCGGTAGTGTAATCATATCCATGTTAATATTCATGTGATATTGCTTAAACATGAAAAATGAAACTAGCCGGAGGGGAAAAACACACATAGTACTGTCTCTCCTCGGCTCGACTGCAGTTCTCTTTCAGCGGCAGACCACAGGCCGTCTGTAATCTTCACACCTCCAGTCCTGTCCTCACTCTTCCCCTGAAGCGTCACATCATGGCGATGATGTACCATGCTCTATTGAGCCCCACTGTTCCCATGGCATGCATTTACTGTCTCCTCATGACTGCGTGTATGTGTGTGTGTGCATACGTGTGAGCCGCCATTCTCACACACTGAGGTAATGTGCATCTCTTCATCTCACAGGCGAACCCTCCCCCCATCATTGTGAACGCAGACTCACTGGATGCAGGCCCTTATGTAAGTATCTGCTTCATGCTCTCAGCACCTCCAGTAGCGCCTGCCTGCCTGACTGCCTGCCACGTGGAATTATCCCCCTCAGCCCGGCCAAACCTTTCCTGTTGTACATGAGATAATAACAATACAAATATGCAGAGATTAAACCACAGCAGATGTGGCTTTAATGCCGAGTGCAATTATTATTTAACCGTTATAATGAGTAGTCTTTGACTGTGTTTATCAGCCCTATGCCTTGTACATGATTCATACCTCTTATTTTTACTGCGCTGAGTTTATAGCGATTCTGCTTTTTACATAATTAATGATAGTTGTGACCTTCTTGTGTATAATTCGTTAACATTACTTCATGGCTAATGATTCCGTTTATGAGTCTATGTTAAACAATTTTTCTTTTGTCTATTACAGGTGAACGGGAGTGATGGCATGTATAAATATGAAGAAATCATTCTGGAGAGGGTAAATATTATTCAGCTGTTTTAAATTTCTGTTATTTTTGGGTGTCTTGTAAAACTTGCCAATATTCTCCTCCACCAATGCTACCTATGAGGACCTGGACACTAGATGGCAGTAAATGTTGAGCTACGTAAATGCCTGCAATTGAACTTCAGGCAATTCAATTTACAGCTGTGGTACATTATCAAAACTGATTACCTCAGTTTCTGTCAATACTAGAACAGTTGTCAATACTTTAGAAATACAAATAATGATCACTCCTGATGAAATCTATAGATATATTAAATTCTTTGTAGATTACCGTTAAATCAGTAGGTTTAAATGAGAGTTGAATTAAATGTATTGATATAAAGGAAAGCAGATGATAATGAAAAGTATTAAAGTATGAACTGTAGTAACTTTAAATGAATGCCCTGTGTAGATCATACCCTTATTAGGTGTAGCATAAAAGTTACATTATTATTCTCATTATTCTTAAATCAGTTGAGAATAATACTTGATCATTTGAAAACACTGCATTTAGTTTTTATTTACAGACTATCTTAAGTGCAGGTGCTGTTCTTATCTACACAGAATTATCATATGAACTACCGGTATCATGGTTTTAACATTGCATGGTAGTCTTTTCATACTTGAAGTTTGTTCAATGCAAATGAATCTAAATCTATCTGCAAAGGCCATTCATTAAACAGCGGTGAATGTTGGATTTGGGTGCATCTCTGAGCTTTCAGCATAATTGCAGGGCTGTTCTGTAAGTGCCATTTCTGTACGCTGAGGCCTAAATAAACTATGTTAAGATCTCACATGTTAAAAGGTCTGTGGGTGTGAACGCTTCTTTAGTTGGAGCTCTCGCAGTGGCTCTGGAGCATGGAAGGCTCACTGGGATGTCTTAGCTCCACTCGCTAATAATTTGCTCCGACCGTCGCTCATTAATTATAGAAAATAATAAAGTGAAATCTTTTCTCAGCTGTCTGCTTTAGGGCCTGTCTTTTGAGATGTGACTGTCAGACAGACCAGTCTGTCTCAGCTTTTTGGCAGTGGAATAAAAACAGCAGTGTAAGAGGTGATGAAGTATGGAGGGAGAAATGGGCGGAAGCGGATAAGATTTTCGGATTCATGATATGAAACACCACAAATTCCTATATTTAGCAGCATTAAACTGTCCATGCCTTGCTGGTGTTTACAAAGTATTGAGAGCCAGGTGTCTTCCGAAAAGCAGATGCAAACGTTATCCACAAATCTTTGTGAAACATCTGCATTTCCTCATCTATAATATTCTACTCATGTATGTCATTAATAGGGCAACTCTGGCCTTGGGTTCAGCATTGCTGGAGGTGTGGATAATCCACACATTCCTGATGATCCAGGAATCTTCATCACAAAGATCATCCCAGGAGGTGCCGCTGCCATGGATGGGAGACTAGGGTGAGTGATCTGTCTCTGGGTCTAATATACATTTTGTGCAACTCTTGCTCTTTTCCAAAACCTAGTGAGCTGCCTGCATATGCAGTATTTTAAGGCATCATAGACAGGCCCCCCTTCCATAGGCTGTTCTAAAAGTTAGACATCTTAATTATGCTGTCTAGTTTGGCTAGATTCTTAGTCAGCATCGCATGTATCCTTTACCGGAAGAGGCAGTACTTTAGGATGAGCTGGGTTAAAAAATTAATTTCAAGATAAATTTATTGCTGTGTTGACTTTAAATCTCTTCTTGTGTCAAAGGGTAAATGATTGTGTTCTGCGCGTGAATGATGTGGACGTGTCGGAGGTTGTGCACAGCAAGGCAGTGGAGGCTTTGAAGGAGGCCGGCCCAGTGGTCAGGTTGCTGGTACGCAGAAGACAGGCTCCTCCGGAGACCATTTTGGAGGTCAACCTACTCAAAGGGCCTAAAGGTTAGAGGTGCTAAATGTGCACTAAATACATTTGAGATACACATAATAGAAATGGCTGTTATGCACGATATCACTTTTATAGCAATTCTGAATTATTTTGAACTTGTGTTAAATTCGTAAACATTGAGGCATTTTATAATAAATATAAAGTAGGGCCGGGACTCGATTAAAAAAATTAATCTAATTAATTAGAGGCTTTGTAATTAATTAATCGAAATTAATCGCATTTTAATCGCATAAATATTTGACCTGAGAACAGTGAGAAGTCATTTTTTTTCACATGGATGTTTAGTATACCATTGAATAATGACTGAACACATAAGCTTAAGCAACAACATATTGTTTATTTTTGTTCAACCAAGTCCAACAGACCAGTGCAATTTTTGCCATTAAGTGTAGCAATAGCATACACTACACTAATAGCAATAGCGAATTCCTTGTTGCATAGCTTGCACACAACCATGCTCTTATCGACGCTTCCATCCGTTCGTTTTTTATAACAAAATTTCCCATCCACGGGGCCAACCAAAGCGATCTAGGCGATCTATTTTTTTTTATTGCAGAACTTATACATAACTACCAACTCAGGGAAGTTAAGCAAGGCACTTAAACAAACAAAGGTACCTAACAGAAAATAAATATCCTGGGTTTGCATACATCAAATTATGTAATACATAAAAAAGAAAGAAAAGCATAATAATGTCAAGTCATGTCTTTGAATAAATCATCATAATGCATCAAAACATTTTCACTTTTTTTGTTATTTAGTTATAAGTCTAAGGGACGAAATAAAAGTCAAAATCAGCCAGAAAAAGAGGAAAGCTCAAAGGAGATTTAAGCCATTTTTGCTTGTGGATGAAGAATTTTGCATACAAGATAAAGAAGTTAACAACATACTCAAGGGAAAGCAACTTTGGATTTTCATAATAAAAAATAACCTCTTTGAGAGTGAAGGTGTGAGTCACATTTGTAGGGCTAAATACAAAAGAACTTAATTTAGTCCGACTGAGGCGATCTATGAAGCGCGATCCCGTCAGCTCTTCTGACGCTAGTTGGTGCTCCAGTAAAATCGGTCCGCCGAAACTCATCCAGTGAGAAACGTTCCGCGGTGCAAAGTCTAAAGTCTGTAATTAATTAATCTTAATTAACGCGTTAAAGTCTGTAATTAATTAATCTTAATTAACGCGTTAAAGTCCCGGCCCTAATATAAAGTTAATATAATTGTCAAAATTGCCCTTATTTACTTTTTGTGCAAAATGCATCAGTGAACATTTTTCATTTTTTTCTCATTGAATTCCCTGTTTCTCTTGAAAATATGCTACATTAAGTGGCAGGTTTTGGGTGTCATTTCATGTTGACTTCAACTTCAGAAAATCTGATTTCCTGGTTAAAATGTAACTCCATTCCATTCATTCAAGGTCTTGGCTTCAGTATTGCTGGAGGTATAGGCAACCAGCACATCCCGGGTGACAACAGTATCTACATCACAAAGATCATCGAGGGTGGGGCGGCACAGAAAGATGGACGTCTGCAGACAGGCGATCGCCTACTAGCTGTAAGATTTCACCTGCACACCTGCACCTGTGTACTTCACTATATATAGAGCCAACACATAGGCAACCCGTTTTTATGCATTGTAAGTTTATTGCATATCTTTGTAGGACCTTTTTTTCAATGAATTTCTATATGCCTCAATGACCTCAGACACTGTTGTAGGCTAATATGTCGTATTATAAACAATATATCTCATGTGTGAAGGTTTATGGCCCACAATGTGATTGATGTGAAGCTTAGCGCAAACTCAAACAAGAACACATTTGTGATAAAGAGAAACACTTGCATGGCACACAAGTGCCAGGAACTGAGCAAGCTTTGACATGGTCATAAATGCCATAATTAAAATCAATCAATCACGGCAGCCACAACTGCATACATGTAAATATGCCTTTTCTTCCCTCGCTTTTTTTGATTCAGTCAGCGAGCTTGATTTCTTGAGTGCCTAGAGTTGGTCAAATTTTAATTATCTCTGTCAAATCAGTTGTGAAAATGACACTTCATCATTCACGGGGTCAGGCAAAATTCTAAATTGATATTATTATCTCTCTTTTATTCAATGAGTTGACATTTAAATTGAATTATCTATGTTGTGTTTTTCATGTTACCTATCATCTTGGTATTGGTAACTGAAAAGTTAAATGTATTATTAAAAACTTAGCAGAAGATGTATGACTTTTTGCATTTAATTTGAATTAAATTCTGCTTCCTTTCATTCAAATTAGAATTTGGATTTCTGTTTACAGTTAACTCCAGTTAACAAGTTTTGCGGCATTTTCAAAAAAAGAAATCTTTAAAGCAACTAAGAAAATGGAATGCCTTTTAACTCTCTAAATAATTCAAATTTAAAATTGCCTTTATATATATTTTTTTGGTATTTATTATTTTTAAGATATTTTTTTTTTATGTATGCCTATTGATCAGTGAGTATTTCAGAGAGGCAGTTGTGAGTCCAATTCGCTATTTACTCACATTTCAAACAGACTTGACTCCTTCCACTCCTTTAGAACAAATTGGACACATTTCTATCTGTCAAGCATTTAGTTTTCTGTAGCGTGTAGGTGCCCTAAAGCTTACAATGGAAAAAGCACTGCGCCTTTCCAGCAACCCCACCCTCTCGTCCTTCCTTTTATGACCGGACGGCTGAGAGCTGGAGAATTGAGCACCGTCGTCGATTGTTGGGGCATCCAGCCTCCGCTCCAGGCGCTTCCTTCCCACATCTTCAAATGTGCTGTCGTGAACATTCTGAGTCACGCTTCAGAGACCAGCCGATGTAACATGCGTGTGTGTGTCTGCCTTCGCAGGTGAATAACATTATACTTCAGGATGTACGTCATGAGGAGGCTGTGGCCGCCCTGAAGAATACTTCAGACATGGTCTATCTGAAAGTGGCCAAGCCGGGACCAGTACATCTCAACGACATGTACGCCCCACCAGACTACTCAAGCAGTACGTACCTTCTTTTGGTGATCTCCATCAACCTTATGCCCTTACTACCTTAAAAACATTCCTAAACGGTTTATTTTATAGCCCAAGCACATGACTTTTCACACTACATTAACGTGAAAACGACTGCGGTTAGGGCAATTCAAACATAACCTACATCCCTATCTGCTTTTATCTGTAACCCTGTAATGAAACCGAGTGGTGCAGAGCCTGTGAGTGCTGTGGAGTTTTGTAACAGCACTGTGGTGTAGCAGTGGGCGCTGTTTTCAGACACCCACACACACTGCACTGCTGCTCCCATCAGAACACTGATCCCTCCCTCCCACTGAGAGACGAGGCTTTCACACAATCCACCTGCACAATTGCACACACAGCGGCTAAAATTACTACTAATGGCGGCATGAATATCTTTCTGGCCACGTAACTGTATTTAGCATTTTTATTAAAAATATATATTTTTCAATTGAATAGAAATTACAATGAGATTATTTAGCTGTTTTTTACTTGCATATTCATGTCATATACAAGTTGAGCCAGTCTCTCAATAAAAGTCTCTCAACGAAAGTGCAACTATAAAACTGTACCTCAGTCAGTCATTTTTGATAGTGCAATCCAGGAATATTGCACATACAGTGCCCTCCAAAAGGCAAAGTGGGATTATGGACAATATCAGCATGAATCCTTATCCTTATAATTTGCTATTAAAACCAGCAATAATGATTTTCTTATTATTAAGATACACTACCGTTCAAAAGGTTAAGGTTATTAGTGTTTTTTTTAAATAGAAATATATAATATGTTTATTCAGTAAAGACATACAATTAAAAAGAGACAGTAAAAATAGCAAAATATTTTTATTTTGAACTCTCCACACATCAAAGAATCATGAGAAAAAGTGTATTACACTTTCCAGAAAATGTTAAAGCAGCACTACTGTTTTAAACATTGATAATAATAAGAAATGTTTCTAGCGCACCAAATCACCATATTATAATGATTTCTGATCATGTGACACTGAAGACTGGAGTAATGATTCTGAAAATTCAGCTTTGCTATCACAGGAATGAATTACATTTTAAACTATTTTGAAATTGAAAACAGTCCAATTGTAATAATATTTCACAATATTATTGTTTTACTGTATATTTGATCAAATAAATACAGCTTTGATAATCATAAGAGACTTCTTTTAAAAACATTTGAAAAAATCTTACCAACCCCAAAATTTTGAATGGTCATACATATATATATATATATATATATATATATATATATATATATATATATATATATATATATATATATATTATATATATATATATATATATATGCAGACCACAATCAGGCATGCTTTTTGGCAGCTACCGGTAGATTAAATTTGGCCCAGAGTTTGTGTTGTCTCTTATCAATAATCACAAAATAAGGATTTATGTTTATAATGTTCAAAAACCTAGTCAAATTATCCTTTTTACAAAGTGATTTTAACTAGGTTCTGCACACACATCTTAGAGATGAACCAGTCCTCTGTAGTTACCTGGTGAAATCATCTGCCTTTTTTCTCTTTACTGGTCTCGGCCTCCCTCCAGCCTTTCCCACCATGGTGGACAACCACGTCGGACACAACTCCAGCATGGCCTACATGGGGGGCATGGAGCCTAAACCAGTGTACCAGCCACCCCAGGTCACCCCCTCGAGGTACTCCCCAGTCCCACGGCACATGCTGGGGGAGGAGGACTTCACCAGGTCAGAGTCAAGAATTGAATCATCTATTCGCTTACGGTCACTCACTTCTTCACTTCAGGGTTCCCACGGCCATGAAAAATCTGGAATTTTAACATTTCCAGCCCTGGAAAAGTCACCCAAATAGAAACTTCAACAGCTCTAAAATATTTAATCATCTTGAAATTGTGACTGCAATTTTAATAATAAAAATTGTAAATAATCAACATTTCCTGCAAAGCAACTGAAAATAAAAATCATGAAAATGTATTGGTCAAAAAGTGTGGGAACCCTGTCACTCACTCAGATGTCACTTTTCAAGAGCACTCCTGCACAAATGACAAAGAGCAACACTTGCATGTCCATATAAATATATATTTGATTAGAGGTGTACTTTGTTTTACCACAATCTGTGCTACAGTTCTTCAGCTTTAGTTGTTTAATTTCTTTTTGGCAATACTGTTCACATTTTATGATGTAACTGGGAAAAGATAGAACAAAAAAAAAGATTTTAAGTAGGTGTCGAGTGTGGGCTGAAGAACGTCTAAGAGGTGTCTTATGCCTCTCTGTGGTGGTGTGTTTGTGAACATTGCTTTAACGCAACATGACTGGTTGAGTAAAGTCTCCAACACAATTCCCAACACGGCAAACAAACACTCTGGTTATAAGAAATGCTTCTGGCATGGGGTCAAATGTCTTGAAGTTACGGCCACTGTTGCCTGGACGTGAGATGTGTTTTACCTCTCTGAGCATGGACTCCCTGGAGCCTGTGAGTCAACCCGGGCCCCAGAGCTGACTCGTCCCTCTCTAGCCATCCAGCTGAAGGCATCCTCACTTCTGCATGTGTGTGTTTGTCTCCGTCTGTGTGCATGTGTAAGTGTCTTCATACAGTATGTCTCAGTGTCTGCTGTCTCTGTGTGTCTGAAAGCGCCCCGTTTACTGTGTGATTTCTGTACCTCCAATAGGGGCGAGCCCATTTACAGTGCCATCCACAAACCTCATGGGGACACCAGCCCTCCCTCCCCCCATCTGTGCAGCAGGGGGTCTGGGGACGTGGGTTGCAGCCCCGCCCCGCCTGCTCTGTGTCAAAGCCTGGTCCCGTACACCGGCAGGTACTAACCACTGCTTCTCGCTCTGCCTGGCTTAGCATAGCATAGCCTAGTAGTTAACCTAATAACCCCCCCCCCACCGCACGGCCACCACCCTTCCCCCTACCTCAGCTCAACCTGCAGTGTGGCACAGGTAAGGTCTTGAGGCGATATAGCTCCCTGCCTCGAGCCGTTTACTCCTCTGCAGTGTTGAAGAGATGCCATGCTTTTTTAGCTTGTGGTATTAAACTCCTTAAGGCCTGTTCACACCAACAGGAATGTTTGGCACAAAGAAATTGGTTCAATTTTCAAATGTGATTTGTCTGTTCAGACCCGGGCTGAATGAAAATTTACATTCACTCTCTGACTGTCGGTGGCGCTTTCTGGTTACTCCGGGACACAAAGCATTAAGAAACTTTATGTTTCTGATACCCTCGTCATGGAGAAGAAAGTAAATCAAACGGTATTTACTTGTTTTTTGTATTCGCTGTGGTGTTTGTCAAACAATAAGTGCACAGAGATTCTTCCTCAGCTATTCACTTTTTTCACGAATATATGACTTGATCTGAAGAAGGACAGATGCAGGTATTTGCACGTGCTCAGTCTCTCTCTCTCTCTCTCTCTCTCTCTCTCTCTCTCTCTCTCTCTCTCTCTCTCTCTCTCTCTCTCTCTCTCTCTCTCTCTCTCTCTCCTCTCTCTCTCTCTCTCTCAGTCTGTTTAGCTTGTTTAGTGCAAATCTATGGAGCCATTATTAACTTAGTTAACTTTCAATAAACATGCATGAAGTGTAAAACAAGAAGGACATAGCCTTATGAAAAAAGAAAAGAACATGAACATTGCGGTTGGCTTTTCAGGATCGCGGTATTACAATATTGCGATTATCGCGACAGCCCTACCATGTTGTTGTTTTATGAAACAGCAGCGGCTCTGGGCATGTGATCAAAAGCGTGAATCTTGATGGTTGGCCAATTTTATTCACAGTGGGATGGAAAAGAGACGTCATTGACAACATGTGAATATTCGTGTTGGTCTGATCCGGTGCATTAACAGCTGCTCATTCAAATTAAAATCGCACAGTATTTCGAACCAAATATTTGTCTTGCTGTGAACAGGCCTTTAAGCACCTTTAGAGTCAATAGAGTCACAAATATTTAGCATAGACTGTTTAGGTATAGTTTAAGGGTATAGTTTAGGTATAGTTTACCCAAAAATGAAATTTCTGTCATAATTTACTCACCTCGTGTCATTTCAAACCTGTATGGAACATAAAAAGTAATTTTGAAAGTCTCCATACAAAGACATTAAATGGTGTCCAATGTTGTTTGTACCCCCAATGATTTTCAACAACAAAAAAAGTCTGTGTTCAAAGTCATACATGTGAGTAAATTATGGCAGAATTTTGACTTAAATCTTGCACAACCTACAGTAAATAGTTAGACATTTTAATCAAAACGGTAAAGGTGTTTTCAAAACAGTTAACCATTTAGTAAATCTCCAATAAGGTGATAAATAATGCCACTAATTATGTTTATGTTGAGGTATCATCCCATACTGATCCTAAAGGAAGGTGCTCAAGTTGCCTACTATTGCCATCTTTTTTTGTTGTTATTGAAACTTTGAAAATTCTGTTTAAATATACTGAAGAAGCCTGCAGCAAAAACCAAATGGTGGGTTCATCCCCCCCAACCCTCCTCCCTAATTCACACCCTGCCCATTTTGTATCTATGTTCAATCTCAGATAGTATGTGAGTTTAAACCTAAGCCATCATCCTTTACCAGCCCATATAATGTCCTGGTGTTGTGTGTGCTCTCTGAAGCAGTCTTAGTCTGAGTGATGTACTGCTGTCTGGGATGGGTATAATCTACTTTATGTACCACTATGTGTCAGTGATTGTTGCTTAATTCTCGCATACTGTACTGTAGTACAGGCTCTACAGTCTAAGGCTAATTATTCAATTAATTTTCAACAACACTCACTCTACATATTAACATTTAGCACATAACTAGTCAACAGATTATCATGTCATGATGATACCTTGTGCTGTTTATTGAGTGTAGAGTGTGTGCTATTAGAAGTTGGACTTACAATGTTCGGCAGGTAGAATCCATATACCGGTACTCACATTGAAAGACTGGAGCTATCTAGAGACCATCAGAAACTATTTACTATTTTTTGCCTTTGGCCAGTAAGCAATCACTCAGAACTCCCTAACAACATCCTAACAACCTATACACTCTAGCAACTGCATAGCAATGCCCTGCCCTTTTGCATGTGCTAGTACCACACACATTTTATTCTGAAACTCTTACAACTCTTACAAAACAACATTTTACAATTGTAGGATGGCATTAGACAATAAAGAGTTTTTGTTTAACTTGTATACAGAGCTGTTCTTCCACATGGTGCCCACAAGAGTGTTGTGGTTGTGTGTGTGTGTGTGTGTGTGTGTGTGTGTGTGTGTGTGTGGTGTGTGTGTGTGTGTGTGTGTGTGTGTGTGTGTTTTGTGTGTGTGTGTGTGGTGTGTGTGGGTGTGGGTGTGTGTGGTGTGTGCGTGTGTGTGATCATGTATGTAGTTAAAACAATACTGACCTCCCACCTTTTGAAGTCTTGTTCATGTATGTTTTTAGTATATGTTCATCACTTTGTATACTAGGATTGCTGTAGGTGTGAAGAGAGACTGGAGCGGTCACCCAAAGATTAGTTATTCTCCAAACACATAAATACACACTCATGGAACCTTCCAACACAGGAATGTTTTGGCTTCTTTTGCAGTTATGTACATATAAACAGTTGTACCTGCTCTTACCATAAATGTACAGGGAAGTGAGAGGTCGATTCTGCAGTCAGACTACAAATGAGTAGTGGCGCACATTCCTGAAGCTGTCGTGATTCATTTGAATGGGGGAAAGCAGGCCACTAACACACACACACACTCACACACACACACACACACAGACACACACACACAACACACACACACACACACACACACACACACACACACACACACACACACACACACACACACACACACACACACACACACACACACACACACACACACACACACACACACACACACACACACACACACACAGTGTGTGCCAAGGCCATCACACACATAGATGCACTTAGACAGTCTGTTATAATGTGCTGACATGAACACACACTCCCTTTGACACGTAGCCAACAAACACAACACACACACACACACACACACACACATGCAGTATGAGGCACAATATTTAAACCTACACAGGGCTACACCTACCAAAGTACATAAATAGTGTTATATTATCCCACTTTGCACTTCACTGTGCCCAAACTAAGCTGTCAAAGTAAGTCTGAACCTTATCACAATCCCCCTGGAGGTCTCCCCAGAGGCTAATAAAAGTTGTTTACAGGCACATATACTTTGTGTTGGTGTACAGTGACAGTTCACTTCTGGCGGACTCTGCTTGTGTGTGTGTGTGTGTATGACTGAGTCACAGGAGAGACTCTGATAGGCCCTCTGCCCATCTGTGCTTCCCCCACACTAGCACGGCAGTCACAGACACATTTAGATCCCTCCATCTGACCCAGTACACGCTAACGGCCCCTTGGCTTTTTTACCAGCTGAATACATTATGGAGATTCGGGAGAGATCTCCCACCCACCCTTCGGATTGCAGAACATAATCGGCCGTGCCACCAATCGAACAGGCTAATGACAATCTGCTCGCACACTCATGTTCACAAATGATGGACACACTTTTAGATACAAACCCAGACAGAGATGTGTATAATCACACAAATCTTTTAAATAGTTCAGGCCATTCATGACCATGTTTGATTATGGTTTTCAAAAATGGCTTCCTTGCATGACTCATGTAGTTTGTTTTTCCATTCAGTGCATTACGTCACTTGTAATTCAGACTGCCACATACACAACTGTAGGGGGAATAATGATAATATATTATATATATATATATATATATATTTAAGTATTTTGTAAAACTTGTGTTGAAAAGCTGTGCATTGCAGATTTATCTGGTTATGGTTGATGTTTCAAACTACAAAGGATATATAAATTAAATATACACTGAAACGTAATAGAAAAATCATGCTAATGGCTAATGGTTTTATGGCAAGATTTTTTGGGAACATTCACCAGTTTCATGCTGAACACATAATGTTCTCTCTTTAATATATAACTACAGGGCCTCATGTGATGATTTTTTTGTACAGCACTTTGGTCAACTTCGGTTGTTTAAAAGTGCTTAACAAATAAAGTTGGATACAGTTCTAATGTTTGGGTTCGGTACATTTTTTTTTAGAAGATATTAATATTTTGCATTGAATTGAACAAAAGTGACAGTAAAAACATTTATAAAGTTACCAAAGATTTCTATTTCAAATGAATGCTGTTATTTTTATCTTTCTATTTTTGAAAGAATCCTGTAAGAAAGTGTATCATGGTTTGCATTAACATATTGCAGCACAACTGTTTTCAACATTGATAATAATAAGAAATGTTTCTTGAGCAGCAAATCAGCATATTAGATTGATTTCTAAAGGATCATGTGACACTGAAGACTGGAGTAATGATGCTGAAAATTCAGCTTTGTCATCACAGCTTTGTAATTTTGATCCTGACAAAATACATTTTGAAATATATTCCCTTAGAAAACAGCTATTTTAAACTGTAATAAAATTGCGCAATATATTTGATAAAGGGAATGCAGCCTTGGTGAGCATAAGAGACTTTGTTTCAAAAACATAAAAAAAATTGACCAACCCCAAACTTCTGAACGGTAGTGTATAAACAAGTGTACATGTCAACACTAAAGGAAATATGTTTGTATTTCCCAGTACAATTGACAATTCAGAATCTAAATCTCTGTCAATAAAGCCACACGATAAGTCAAGTCCCTCATTTGTCATTAGGTTTAGTTTATACTGTGCAAATAATATAGGCAGCATAGAATATTAACTATTAATTGAAGCTGGTACTTTTTGGCAGCTTTACTCAGTGACGCACCTGATTGTAAACTGTTGACACACTTGGTTTATTCTTAGCTGCTTGGAGAGGATGGAAATATCTTGAACGTCTCTTGGCATAAAGTCAAATGGGACTGAAGAAGTGTGTTCTGAGGAAGAGATTGGTGGTTTTCAACCAGAGCTTTGAAAGCATTCAGAGAAAGAGGAAGACAGAGCACCCCAAAGTAGCCATGAAACCCATATCCTGCCAAAGAGAACATGTTTTCCATGGTGAATTATGTCTCTGCATGTTTCCGGAGTGCAGTATCCACTGTGTCCAGCATTAATCACCCGATCAGAGCCAATTGAGCGTAAAGAGAAGCAGACAGACTGCACTGGGGCATTGCAACCCTGCAAACCTTTGAGCCTTGTGGTCATCCTTCAGTAGGTCTGTATATTTCAGCTTGTGCCACAACAGTATGGTTGGTGGTGTTTTTGGAGGTTGGGTTGGGTTGGGTTGGTGGTGGGGTGGGGAGGGGGAGTGAGGGGGGATGTTGTTGAATATGAAATCTTTAATTAAGCTGTAGTAATTTCCTCTTCCTCAGAAACAACTTTCCTTGTCCACTGACATCACTTAGGCCATGTGGGTTATTGCATAATTTTAGCCAATGAAATAGCCATTGTTTTACATTCAGATACAATTACTGTATTATCGCGGCCACTTTTCATGATCCAATTAATTTATAATCGATAAAATCAAAATCGAGCATGTGTTTATTGGGGTGGACAGCAGTTCTTGTGGCTGGGTAAGAGTTAAGTCTTTCTCTGTTCCTGCAGAGGTGACGCGTGACAGGCGATGTGGTGCTGTTTCCCATCACTCCCCTTTCACTTAGAGAAAGCACACATGCACACATACGGCACTTAACAGCCTGTCTGGAGCGAGATACAGAGTCCTGAGAAAAATATTCTTCATATCCCGGCCTGGTAGCTATAGCGGCAGGCACCATGTTCACGGTTAACATCTCGTCTTCGTTGCCAATGGTAAAAGTCAATGTAAAGAGACGAGGTAGGACAAGCATCACCCTCATGAACAGGTACAGTAGGTCCAGGTTTGAGTGAGTGAGTGAGTGAGTGAGTGAGTGAGAGTGCTGGCATCTGATAACTGCTTTATGTTTTTGGGTACCAGGGTGCCAGGAATTGTAAAGTTATGGAATAGCAACAAATGTGCTGTTCATTTCCTTCATTTGCTTTGGTACTAATAAAATATACATTTTAAATAAATCCCTAGTACTAATCTCCCATTGATTTTTTTTCTTCAAAATCAGCATATATTGACTTGATTTAGAACAAAATATTTTCTCCAGATCTAATAAGTGTTTGACCTTGGCATTAAAAGTAATTGCCTTTAATTAATTAAATTAACAAAGTAATTTTCATATGCTTCTGTTTTCATTTATTTTAATACTTCTGAGTATCATCAAACTGATCTTAATGTTTAATCAACAAAGGATCTGATATCAGGGTGCCGTTCAGAAATTAATTTAATTTAAAGTAGCAAACAGGATGTGGAATTGCAATTTGAACAAATTAAAAAAAATGGTTTGTGCAATGTTTGTGAAGACAAAACATCATAAAGGTTTGAACGTGTATAGGCCAGACCATGTTGGTAGAACAGTTAATTTCCCAGAACCTATTGTCTATTGCAATTAAATTCCTCATCCTGTCATTTCAATTAAACTTTCTTTGTAAATTCAACTTCTTGAAATAAAAGGGAACACATTTTTCAATCCTTAATTATGCACAACCCTGTCTGGTATATCTATAGAGTTTTAACAGGTTTATCAACCACAATTGTTAAACATACATGTTCAAAATGAGTGTGTGTGTGAGCTTTTGCAATTTGTCGCATAGACCAGGATAGACTGCAAAAGAGAGGAACTAATAAATAATGCTGTGTACAAGACACCCATTAGAGCTACAGAAAACAGGGAACTGTTGTCCAGGTCATGGTTTTACTGTGTGTCATGTAATAAACAGAGGTTAAAAAGGTGATTAAAAAAACTGTTTACCCCTTGCATCAAATTTATGGACATGAGGTTCTCAGTAAATTGATTCACACTCCAGTACACCAGCAGATCACACAAAGTACACCACAGTCTGTTTGTGTAATTACGTGTTTCATATATGGACCAAACACTTAGCACAACTTGTCCGGTCACATAAAAGTGCTGTTTTCAGCGTCATAAAGCTGCACCACGGGCAGTCGAGATGGAATGGCTCATGTCGAGAGCTAGCCGAGTTCTGCAGAATTCTGAGAAACATGCGTCCTGCTCTGCTGAAAGCAGGGAGCTGTCACTACAAATGTTGATGTGTGTTGCATTTTTGGGAACTGGTTATGGTGTGTTATTCTGCAGTACATTCGGAAAGGGTTTTTGACAGCCCCTGAACGTAGTCGAGTCTCGCTGGTGTGCCAGCTCTGGGCAGTCTGGAATGCCTTTCTGCCTGCAGATGAATCACGGCTGCTAAAAAAGTGCCGCAGTCCTGCACAAGGCAGGAATGAGCTCAATGTGTGAATGCGTTTTGTGCCTGTGTGGGAAAGTGTGTTAGTTATCGGTGTGTATGTGTTAGCGCTCATTTCTGGAACAGATCTGGAACACTTGTTGTTTAGCTTTGTTGTGGATGAAAGTTTGCCAGTCTCCTCTAGTCGTGACTAGAGTGTCGTGTTTTTTCATGGATCTGTTCTTCTCGATTTCCTCTCTCTGTAAATGACAGGAGGAAAACGAAATGCAAAATAATAATTTACCATCTTGCTAAACTGAAACATTAAAGGGATAGTTTACCCAAAAATGAAAATTCTGTCAGTAATTACTCACCCTCATGCCGTTCCAACCCCGTAAGACCTTTGTTCATCTTCAGAACACAAATTAAGATATTTGTGATTAAATCTGAGAGCTGGATCACTCCTCCATAGGCTTCTAAGGGATTGAAACCTGACAGCCCCGAAAAGTCATTAAAGACATCGTTAAAATAGTCCAAATGGCTACAGTGGCTCAATCTTAAGTTTATCAAGCGACGAGAATATTTTTTGCGCGCAAAAAAAAAAACTAAAATAACGACTTTATTCAAGCATCTCTTCTCTTTTGTGTCATTCTCCTAAGCCGTTGACGTAGTGTAACAGCGCAGCGCTTCTGTGTTATACGTCACACGTAGGCTCACTATTGGCCGACGCTGGTCATGTGTGTGATGCGTGTGACGTTCAACCAGAAGCGTTGCGCAATAACACTACATGAAATCTCCAGGCCCAAAGAGAAGACTTGAATAAAGTCGCTATTTTAGTTTGTTTTTTTGCGCTCAAAAAGTATTCTCGTAGCTCGATAAACTTAAGATCTAGCCACTGTAGGCACATTAAATATTTTAACATTTTCTTCAATGACTTTCTGGGCCGTCAAGTTTCAATCCCTTAGGAAGCCTATGGAGGAGTGATCCACCTCTCAGATTTAATCAAAAATATCTTCATTTGTGTTCCGAAGATGAACGAAGGTCTTACGGGGTTGGTACAGCATGAGGGTGAGTAATTAATGACTTCATTTTCATTTTTGGGTGAACTATCCCTTTAATAATTTTCCTTAACCCTATGAATTCTCTTTTTTTCTTGATGCAGTCTGGGATGAATGAAACATCCCACTCTTAAATGTCTTAATGTGGTTTTTCCACTATAAAATATATATATATATATATATATATATTTTTTTTTTTTTGCACATATATGTCTGTCTTTCGTCCCCTCCCTGCTGCTGTGGTGATCCGAGTCATATGATCCTTGACACTGTGGTTCTGCTTGGCAGGGAGCCGCGGAAGATCCTACTGCACAAGGGTTCCACAGGTTTGGGATTCAACATTGTGGGCGGGGAGGACGGAGAGGGCATCTTCGTGTCTTTCATCTTGGCAGGAGGGCCAGCTGACCTGAGCGGAGAGCTGAGGAGAGGAGACCGCATCCTGTCGGTCAGTAACTGACACTCAAGTAGAAATACAGCATTAAAATATATACTACCATTCAAAAGTTTGTGGTCAGTAATATTTAATTATTTTTTGTTTTGGAAAGAAGTCTTATGCTCACATAGCATAATATTAAAAACATTATATTTTGACATATTATTACAATTTAAAATAACTGTGTGTATTTGAATATATTTTTAAATGTAATTTATTCCTGTTATGTCAAAGCTGAATGTTCAGCATAATTACTCCAGATTTCAGTGTCACATGATCCTTCAGAAATCATTCTAATATGGTGATTTGGTGCGCTAGAAACATATTTAAAAAATTTTGTGAATATTTTTTGTGATTCTTTGATGAATAGAAAGTTTAAAAGAACTGCATTTATTTGAAATAAAAATCTTTTGTAACATTATAAATGTCTTTACTGTCACTTTCGATCAATATTATGCATACTTGCTAAATACAATTCGGTAGTGTATATTAAATGGAATTGAAGAGGAATGGAATTTTTCATGATTTCCAATACAGTGTCCTCTCTAAATTGGCACAAAGTCTTAGAGCTAATATTGCATCATGTGATTTGCATAAGTGTGTGGTGTGTGGGGGTTGTTGCTTTAATCTGTTACCATGGTATTGTCCCAGGTGAATGGTGTAAACCTGCGCAATGCTACCCATGAGCAGGCTGCTGCTGCACTGAAGAGGGCTGGACAGACGGTGACCATCATTGCCCAGTACAGACCAGAAGGTAGAGTGGCTCTTTTCATGATGTTTGTCATTGCAAAATAAATTGTGCTCCTTATAGGACAATGAATGAGATTATCAATGAGAATAGTTTTGAACTTATTCATGCAACTAGCTTTTTGTAGGGTCTCTTATTTCTATATTGTAGAGTATCTTATAAGAGCAATAAATTAATTAATTAAAATAGATCAAAATTGTGTTTCTAAGAAGAGATCACCATTATGTGGGATTATTGCATCAAGACCCCAACTACTCTTGCTTTCTTCACACACCCATGTGTTGTGCCTGTTCTGTCTTGCCTGTTTCTGTAATCACTCGATCACAGTGGCATAGGCTACAGTACTACTGTATATTCCTTTAAGAAAGGTGAACTTAGCCTCACCTAGTTTTATGAGAAAGAATCTGTATTTGCAAATGAGGACATTCGGTGACTGATAGTTGTTGTAGCTTTTGTTGAATTAAGGTGGGCAGACATTCATTGTATGCTAAGTTGTATACTATGCTAAGTGAAGCGTTCAATAATAATAAAGCTGTAGGCTATTCAAAACTATGCATGGAGAAGCAGTCCAACTGCATCTGTAGTTTTACTGAATTCACTGGAACGAATTTTATTCATTTGGAGTTTAAAGAATCACTTGAACTGGTTCACAATGCCAATGTCAACAATTAAATGCAGCAAATAATAGTTAGATAATAATAAGGGTTTTTATTAGATTAATCATGGCTGCAACAAACTGAACTGTGATTTATGTAATTTAGATGTGGCTTGATCGTGTGTGTGCTTCACTGTATGTGTGTCAAGCACCGGTGGCGTTGTAGAATCACTGAATCCGGTTCTTTGAAGCGAGCTGTTCAAAAGAGCCGATTCGCATAAATGAGTCTGGCTTCCAAACAAAAGTTCACTCTTGAATGAAACACTGGGATGAAACTGTGCCAGAAAATGGGAGGGATCAACCTGAGAGGAAAAAGGGGGGAAAGAACTAAATGGACTAAAAACCACGGCGTGGAGGAAGCGTTTGACTTTACTGTTTGAAAGCTTATTTTTGGCGCAGGGTTAGCTTTCATCTGCTGGGTCACTATGAAAGTCTGTCTGACTGGAGATGTAGAATAAGCGCTGGTCGCGTGAGCGGGGCGGATTGAAACCCCGCGTCTCGAGCGCGAATGAGACTCAGTTTTAAAGAAGAAGGTGCCGCTATTGGAATGGGAGGAGCAAAGCGCAGGACAGACCGACACATTTTCACTAAACTCTTTAACGTTACTATTTATTTATATTTTGTGCCGATTTGAAACAAAAGAAAGCGGTATTTTCCTCATTGCGCTAATGTGAAGCATTCTTTATTGTTTGACTTGTTTTTTTCTTACCTAAAATGTTTTTTTCGAGTGAGTTGGACAACGAGAGGTTGAGCTGAACACAGCGCTTTAGCCGCCACCGGGTAAGATTACCTCAACTCGTATTCATAAAGCATTTAGCTACTGGAAAGAGCTGTGTAAAGTAGGCGAAAACTATCAATGGTATGTAAATCTACGTTAGGTTGTCTATATAACTGCTTTAAATCCTTTGGTATGCTGTGCTGAAAAGGAAAGCGTCGGTGTCCACGATGGATTTCTGTTAAGCTCGAGTTGCATGTTTAACCCTTGTGTATTACGTTGAAAGAGTAATCATGAAAACCATTTAAACAACTTATTAAGTTGCTCAGCCGTTGGGCTGACGTCATGAATATTGTTTCTAGCCTTGTGTGTTTTGTCAGTGACTGTTTGTGTTGCTGCGCGACACAGGTAAACTGTTTGCTCGAGGATTTCGTGAGAAATGTTTTTTTTTTTATTGAAGCTGTAAACACGACAGAACATAGTGCTTCATATGGGACATTACCATAAGCAAAATGGTATTTTCATTTTGTATGAAGGGTAGGGTAGTTCACCTTTGAACCGAACTTGAGTCAAAATGATCCGGGATATTTTGCACTTTGAGGCCTGACGCTTCGCCGTCATGTTTGTTTAATGCTTTATTACATGGATCTTCCTTCAGAGCTCAGGACAGGTGCTGGGAAGGGCTCATTCAGGAAGTCAGTTTGCCTAAAAAATCTTAAACATTACTGTCATTTTGTCGTTCAGTGGAAACTACAACAGGATAGCTTTGTAAAATAGTTTCTTTTAATTCATATTAAATGTGCTGCTGGTTCTGCTAATAATTTTGACAAATGTCAAATAATTTCTCTAGACCAAGAATGTCAAAGATGGTGTTAACTAGCTGAGAACACTAAACTGAAGGCGTGGACACATTTGACTTGTACAGAGGCTAGGAAATCAATTATTGTCATTGACAATAACAGTCATTTTTTAACTTGTAAAATGTAGTATGTCAATGCATAGTTCATTCTTTGGTGTCTATGTGAGCAATGACAGGAATGTTGCTGTGTAAGTTATCTGTTTCGGCATGCTCTCCTCCATATTCCTCCTTAGTCAGACACTCCTGAAGTATAAATGTCATGGACTGCCTCTCCCTCCCAAGGGCCCTTACGTCTACATAGAAATAGAAGTGACACATTAATTTGTGCCAGAATAGCTCATTGAACTTAGTGGGAACCAGCACTATGAGAGACATTATGGCTTCTTTCTTTGTGTGTTTGTGTGTGTGTGTGTAAGAAAAAGACTGTCTAGTTGTAGACTGGCTTCTGTTAAAATTTGAACTTCTCATGTCATACATTAACTTAAAGGGCAGTGATTGAACTTGAACTGTGAAGTGTTTGCGTCCAGCATGGAGAAATGTTCACAACACATTATTTTATTTGTTTTTGCATTCCACGTTTACAATTAAATGGCATGTTATATATTTTTAAAGTCTGTATTAAAAGGAATATCTATATTCCAAATGTATATTATTGATCTTATTGTGAACACTGTTTCATTTTTGTCTTTTTTTTTTAGCATATCTTTTGTCAATGTCAAAACATGATCTTACAATGAAATGGCAGATTTCTAAAAAAATTTGTAGATGCTCATCTGATCGAATGTGGAGCACTACAGTAGTTAGGCTACACATTCTGACAAGCATGTATCTTAACGAATTTGCGTCTTTTTGTGCATATATAGGTTGTAATGTTTATGTTGCATAAATATCAGATAAATCTCATATATATATATCAGACAAGATTTTCATTTCTGTGAATCTCTGTGGAAGACATAGCTATTAAGACACAGCCGAAACGGAACAAAGGTACCCAGACTCTCTTTTAATAATTCTAGGGATTTTAACAAAGCAAATCTTTCCCGTGAACTTCCAAAATACAGACAGCACGTTACATGTCCCACAAGAGACAGTAATATACTGGACCACTGTTACACCACAATAAAGAATGCGTATCACTCCGTTCCACGAGCAGCTTTGGGGCTATCTGATCACTGTTTGGTTCATCTTATACCGACCTACAGGCAGAAACTGAAATCAGCTAAACCTGTAATAAGGACTGTAAAAAGATGGACTAATGAAGCAGAGCAGGATCTACAGGCCTGCTTCGATTGCACTGATTGGACTGTTTTTGAAGCTGCTACCAACGATCTGGATGAGCTCACAGATACTGTTACATCATATATCAGTTTCTGTGAGGATACATGCATTCCTACCAGGACATTCTTATCATTCACCAATGATAAACCATGGTTTACTGGGAAACTCAAACAGCTTCGTCATGCCAAAGAGGATGCTCACAAAAGTGGGGATAAAATCTTGTATAACCATGCCAAGAACAGACTGACAAAGGAGATCAGAGTTGCTAAAAGAGCCTACTCTGAAAAGCTGAAAAACCAGTTTTCATCCAACGACCCATCATCAGTCTGGAATGGCCTGAAGAACATCACCAATTACAAGTCACCATCCTCCCGATCTGTGGACAATCCACACCTGGCTGATGATTTAAATTCATTTTACTGCAGGTTTGAAAAGCCCTCATTCACACCTCTCACCGGCTCTGACCTGCAGTTCACACATCCACCATCACCTCCTACACCCCCTCCTCTCCCCCCTCCTGCCATCCAACCTGAGCTTAAGGTCTGTGTGGAGGACGTGAGCCGAGTCTTCAAAAAACAGAAGACTAGGAAAGCCTCAGGCCCAGACGGCATCTCGTCTGCTTGTCTAAAAGCCTGCGCTGACCAACTGGCCCCGGTCTTCACGCAGATCTTCAACAGATCATTGGAGCAATGTGAAGTTCCCTGCTGCTTCAAACGCTCCACTATCATTCCGGTCCCCAAAAAAACCAAAATCACTGGACTTAATGACTACAGACCTGTCGCTCTCACGTCCGTGGTCATGAAGTCGTTTGAAAGACTGGTGTTGGCCCACCTGAAGGACATCACTGGACCCCTGCTGGATCCTTTTCAGTTTGCTTACAGAGCAAACAGGTCTGTGGATGATGCAGTCAACATGGGACTGCATTATATCCTGCAACATCTCGACAGACCTGGGACTTATGCAAGGATCCTCTTTGTGGACTTCAGTTCGGCCTTCAATACCATCATGCCTGATCTACTCACAGACAAACTGACCCAGCTCTCCATTCCATCCTCGATCTGTCAGTGGATCTCCAGCTTCCTGACGGATCGGCAGCAGCTCGTGAGACTGGGGAAACACACATCCAGGACTCTCACCACCAGCACTGGCGCCCCCCAAGGGTGCGTTCTCTCCCCACTGCTCTTCTCCCTGTACACTAACGACTGCACTTCTAAAGACCCCACTGTCAAGCTCCTGAAATTTGCAGACGACACCACTGTCATCGGTCTCATCCGAAACGGTGACGAGTCTGCTTACAGACTGGAGGTTGAACAGCTGGCTGTCTGGTGCAGTTATAACAACCTTGAGCTGAACACGCTCAAAACAGTGGAGATGACCGTGGACTTCAGGAGGAACAGCCCAGCACTCCCCCCACTCACCATCATGAACAGCACTGTGGAAGCAGTGGAGTCATTCAGGTTCCTGGGCACTATCATCTCTCAGGACCTGAAGTGGGACAATCACATTGACTCCATTGTGAAAAAGGCCCAGCAGAGACTGTATTTCCTTCGCCAGCTGAGGAAGTTCAACCTGCCACAGGAGCTGCTGATTCAGTTCTACTCAGCCGTTATTGAGTCTGTCCTATGCACTTCCATCACTGTCTGGTTTGGTTCAGCTACCAAATCAGACATCATGAGACTACAGCGGACAGTCCGGACTGCAGAGAGGATCATTGGTGCCCCCCTGCCAACCCTCCAGGACCTGTACTCTTCCAGAGTGAGGAAGAGAGCAGGTAAAATCATCACAGACTCCACTCACCCTGGACACCACCTGTTTGAACTGTTACCGTCAAGACGGAGACTCAGATCACTGGCCACAAGAACATCTCGGCACAGGAACAGTTTCTTCCCACAGGCCATTTCCCTCCTGAACAGTTAACATATCTCCCAAGGCATATGCCTTTAAGTGCAATACCCCCACTGTTTAGTGCAATATCTCCTAAACTCAGGTTATTTATATTTATATTTATTCATACTATTCAAAATACTGTATATATGTTCATAATCCGAAAATGTTTATTCTGACTAAACCCAACCGTGGCCTTATATTTTATATTTTATAGTATTTTCATATATATATATATATATATATATATTTTTTTTTATAATTTTATTTTTAGATTTTGTATTACTGTTTCTTGTTGTATTTGTATCTGTATATGTGCACTGGAAGCTTCAGTACCAAAGAAAATTCCTTGTGTGTGCAAGCACACTTGGCAATAAAGCTCTTTCTGATTCTGATTCTGATTCTGATAATATACATTGCTTATAATAAACAACCAGTTAATCATCACTTATTTTGAATGGAGAGGTGTGCTGATACCTTTTCTAAGAGATTAGACATTCAGAACACCCTAGCGACCGCATATCAATGAACACTCAGAGCATTTTAGCAACCGCATAGTGTTTGTGATTTAGCTGTTATAGTTCCATGTAGAAAAAAAACAAACAAAAAAAACATTAGAGAATACCAGAAAAACTGGACAAAATGTTGTGCCTGGAAAAATCCTAAAAAAGGTACTCAGCCTTCCATTCTGTGAAACATTTGCATTTGCACTGTTTTTGGCCTGATAAAATAAATGTTTCAGGGGACTGTTTAGTTTTTTTTGGATACATTTTAGTATAAATCCATAGTTGTATTTTTCTGTTTTTTAGGAATGTACAGTATATCTGTGCCATATTGACTACTGGCTGATATTAGATTTTTATTAATGAGTATTATTAATATTGGTTGTATATCGACCGATAGTAGATGTTTAGTTGTGCTAATGTTTTTCTCCATATTTTTACATTTAGATTACCTTTGCTGTCATCTAACACTCACTTAAAGGTTGGGTAGATATTTTTCGGAGAGGCTAGCAAAAGCGAGCTAGTTTTGAAAGCATCAGATCCCACCCTCCTTTCAGATCGCTCTTCAAACATAGCCTCCTCCAAAACACATGAACACGCACAGCCTGAGTAAACAAAAGCGTCATGAGAGATGGCGTTACACTACCTCATGTCTCAAAGCACATAACATTACAATAATAATGAACATAAACAACTTAAAGAGCACTGACCTGTACAGTATCACTTGACTGCTGCAGAATAATTTTGGCGTTGATAGTGTTGCCATTGAAATGCATAAATTTGTGTCACAAACCGCTCCGAGTATAACATCACAGGTTTTCATCTCTTCCAAATTACAGTAGTTATGGCGTGAACGCAAGCTCGTTGTTTTGGTTCTGGGGGAACTGTAAAAGGTGGCTGCTGTTTGTTTGTGGTGCTCTGTAACCGACATCTGTCTAACTCTGCATAGCATGAAACGCGCTGGTGGTGTGATGTCTGCGCGAGCGGGTGTGTGGAGGTATGAAAATGCATACTTTGACAGGCAGATAGGACATCGTAGGACATCGGACCGAATGCAATGATTGGATGAACATTTTATGGCCTTATGCCTTCCAGAGATTATATATACTTGTAAATACATTTAGACCACTTAATTTAGTAAGTGCTATCAGGATGTGCAGAGACTTTCAACCAGCATAACAAAAAATCTTTCTGGAACAAATCACCTACCTTGCCTTTGAAGTTAATATTAAAAAATAATAATTTGATAACACTATTAAATGGAATACAAATTACAAAACGTATAGGCCCTATACATTTGTTATATTGTAAATTATTATAATAAAGATTATTTTCTGCAAGGAATCACGGCATAAATAAATTCTGTTGATGGCACTAACCTGCATGCCTGTTGAGAGCGCTGTGCCTACCATAACCTAACCTATGCATGCTTTCACGTTGAAAGCACATGGCTGCAATATTATATAACTGCATTGACAAAGAGGCAGGCTGCAGCCAATCCCCACTCCCCAAAAATAAAAGCCCTGCACATAATGAAGGGAAGTGAGGCAGAGTGACCCAGATTCTCCCCATGTCTTAAGTTGACGGGTCACACTTAACAAAGACCTTGCGCTTTAGCATTAGCCTTTGTATGTTGGGAACTGTGTGTCTGACAGGCTGAGAGGACCCAGCTGTCTGTGTCGTTAGTCATATCTGTGTATTGTATTACCCGTAGAGAGTCTGACCAGTGGGGTGAATTACTCTCTGCTTTATTCTGTATAAAGATGTCTTCTGATGTATGTAATTAGCATTCTAACCTTTATATTGCAGACTTTATCTCAAGGTTCTTTCTGATGTGGTACATTTAGCTTCTCTTTATTGTTTTACTATAATTGTTTTTTTTTTTCCAACAAGTTTTTCTAGCTGTTTCCTCCCACCTCTCCATTGAGGTGTTCCCCTGGTTACAGGCAGGTGGTGTCAAGTTACTTTACCTTGCCTTGTCATTCCAGCAGGTTGTTAACCCATTTGTGACAGAGAGGGCGTTTACAGAAGAGCTCCCTGCAGGCGCGTTTTCTGCTGACATGAAGTCCAAGTTTCGGCTTTATATTGAGCTTTAGACTTAATATAGATTTAGAGTTACTGCCGTTATGAGTTTTCAAGTTCTCATGAAATTGAAATTCCTGCCTCAGGTTCTGTTTTTTTGGAAGGTCGACTTTTGATCGTCGTATACACGGTTACGGAGCAAGTTGAAAGTCATAAAGTCTTTGTTATGGATGATCTATATTAGACTTCCAAGGTAAATCCCAGTGCTTAGAAAACAATAGTCTTTCCTCGGCTATGTTATCCTTGTTTGCCCATGCATTTCGCTGTTTGCATGTCCGTGTGATTCAGTTGCTAAGCTTGTGAGTTGCCCGACCACACTGAAGCTGAGGTGTGCACGTTTAATTAAAAGGCCTCCGTACAATCAGCCATCATGCTTCAGTGCTGCTTCAGAAACGAAAGCCTTGTTCACTATGAAAAATGATTACGGTCCGACGTTTGTTGGAGGTTTTCATTCCGTTATACTGAATAGTGCATGTTCTACTTAATTAATATGCATAATTAATTATCTGGCAGGAGATATTAGCGTATAGCTCATGCAGATACATGATTAATATCCATCTGTTCTCCGGGTCATTAATCAGTTCTCAATAAGCTGCTGAGCTTTCCTTCTCTGCCCTGCTCTACAAGCACTTCCACTCATAAAACCTGGAGCAAAGCCTGGAATATCACTGTAAATATAGGTGTTGCTGATGGATTGTGTCTTTTGTCTCTTTCCAGAATACAGTCGTTTTGAGTCCAAGATCCACGACTTGAGGGAGCAAATGATGAACAGCAGCATGAGCTCTGGCTCCGGCTCCCTCCGCACCAGTGAGAAACGCTCCCTTTACGTCAGGTATCTTCTTCATCCTCCGATTCCTTCATTCAGTTGTACTGATATTTGCTATATTTTTTTCAATATTTTTAAAAGTGCTTTTTCAATCAGAGGAACCTTAATTTCGATCAAACAGCCATAGTAGCCGATTAGATTCAAAATGTTTGGTGTAAAAATTCTAGTTCAAATAGCCTAATTAAGACATGTTTGAACTTGAATATTAGCTGTCTTGCATTGAATTCCAATAATGCACCATTTATTTCTAAAAAGTTTTTTTTTATACATTGTCATCAACACATGCATTTTGGTTGCAGTGAGACTTTAAGTAGTGAAAAGAAGTGATATCTTTTTTGTAGTACAATATCTTATAATATTATTGTTAGGGATTCATCATGCTCCAATAGGAAAATTTGGGCCAATACGTTTACCGATTATTCTTTATATTTGAAAGCCGATAACCAGTATATTGGCCGATAAATCTAAATTAATATAACTTTTGAGAGCCTGATTACAAAATCAGAGGTCACATCATTAAAAGCCATGTCCCAAGCACTTCAATATCAAATATATACAGTACTGTAGCCTAGTTGAACCAGTGTAAGTTAATTTACACTCCTATGGCCAACTTTCTTTATCCCAATCAAAGCACTCACCGTGCTCTCCCAGCTAATTAGGTGCTTAAGCCTATATATCAGTATGAAAAGGCAAAAAAGGTCTGCACTCTAAAAAAACTGCATTTTTTATTAGTATCAAGCAGGAGTAAAAAAAAAAATCAGATTCGTCATTGCCGAACCATTTGTATGTTTTATCTCCTGCCTTTATCAAAAAATAAAATGTAATAGCCTAAGCACAGACAATAATAAAATGATTATAATTAAACCATATTATTGTGTAAAATGATAGGCTTACAAGAAAAATAAAAGTGCTTTTTATTATTAATAATGCATTAGGGGTGTCACGATTTCGATTTTAAATCGAAATCGATCGAAATTAAGTCACAATCTCGATAATCGAATTCAAAAATGGAATCGTCGATACTGCCACGCCCCCATGTCACGTCCAGTCGCTATATGCAAAGCGGAAAAAAAACAGCGTTGAAGTGCTGCGAGTCCTCTACCTCCGTTACAGCCAGTCAAAAGATAGCATGGCTACTGCAGACAGGAGAAGACCCATCGACAGGACTTCTGACCTCCTCTTTCACTAAAGTCGCCGGTGTGGGACAGTGGGAGTATTTCTGATTTCCAGTGAGTTATGTTGACAACGTTCACATTCGCGTTCAAAGTTCGCGCTTCAAAAAAGCCACAGTTTGCAAGCTCTGCTACTGTATGTGCGTCAGTGCGTGTACCATATTCTTCCACTTTTTAAATTAAAACTTTAAATTGACAAAAACAGCAGACTCAGAACAGTATAAATCTTTATACAATAAATCTAGCATGTCACAAATAACTTGATTCTCCACCTCCACGAATGAGACAAGTGTCGTTCATTTCCGCACCTAGGCTATTTCTGCTGCACGCGCCGAGTTAAAGCGACAGCGCACAGTTCGTGGTCAAAATGAACATGACACGAAAATGTTGTAATTTCATCATAAATGCATTTAATTAAATTCTACATTAAATACTAATATTTTTCACAGTCATGTTTGTACTTTAAGACCGAGGTAAAGCAAGGAAAACATAGATGTATCTGTTAAACCGTGTTTGTTTTGTTGTGAACTTGAATGTCATCTTCTGTGAATAAGACTGCAGTTACAAAAGAGAAACTACATGGCAGGTTATTTTGCTTAAGTTTCTAATTGACTGAAGATATAAGTTATTTTAACATTATTTTGTTAATAAATGTTTTAAATTTGACAATGTAGTGTGGTACATTGCGAACAAAGGTCATATATTATATTACATAAAAGTCTAGTCTAAAAATGGCATCGCAAACTGTGCTTAAAAAAAATACATGTAAAAATCGAGAATCGAATCGAACCGTGACCTTAGAATCGAAAATGTAATCGAATCGAGGATTTGGAGAATCGTGACACCCCTATAATGCATCAATGTTTTTGAAAAAGAAACATCTAAAATTAATATTACTGTTTTAAATAATAGCTACTAAAGCACTGAATGAACACCGGGAAACTGAAGTGCTTTGTTAGCGGGGGGTTAATTAACTTGACCAAATGCATGCTATATGAGATTAGTCTATATATTTATACAACATAAACATAATATTACAACTTATATCTGCACAAAATGACGCAAATGCAAACTTGAACTAATTATTTGCTAATCAGAGTGGATTCTAAACCTCAAAGAAATGCCACAATCAAGACCTCGAAGCAGATATGAGGGAGAAACACCAGAAACACCTCATATGTGCCGCTCTCAAGTACAAGGGTCTTTCCTTGCCATTAATGATTGGATAAAACACATACGTCTCCTTCGATTAATAATAACCTACCAACATCCGTTGCCATGATTTTTGGAATGACTTATCGCGAGAGGAAAAAATGAAATTTTAGTCGCATAACATTGGTTAATGCCATCATTTTGCAATCGTTTTTTGACGTAGTTTAGAAAAAAACACAAAAGTTTTATGCAAATCTGTAATGGAAATGCACCTAGTGAGAGGAAAATTAAGTTAAGAACAACGAAAGATGGTGCAATGTGTAGAGATGGAACCAAGAGAATTTACAAAACAGATCCAAGTGGAACATCTAGCTCAAGGTCCAACAGTTTCGAGTCCAACCAGTCATTGTGGAGAAGAACATCTAGCCCTGTATTCGAGATCTGTTCTTCAGTTACAGTTCATGAGTCCTTCAGCAGGATAATGAGCTGGACCAGACAACAGTAAGCACTCAAGAATTAATGAAAAGAAAACCTTCTAAGGGGGCCTTCTATAGCCGCCTTTCCACTGTACACGGCAAGTGGAAGTTACACAGGGGCTGTGTGAGGTCCCGACCATATGTGGATGCGTAATCTTCAGATCTGATTTGAGCTTTGAAATGTGTTAGTGTTAAATCCAACAAACACAACAAACTTGAGTGACTACATCGTATGCAATTGGCCAACCGGATGTGATGTATTTCAATCAAATCAGTGTGTGCGAGGTGAAAATGAATTTATACTTTTTTGTTTAACTTTATCAGAAACACTTGATACTTTTAAAAATGCATGGTTATTGATAAGTCATAAATTGTTAATTTAATATTTATATTTTATTATTTTAAGTGTATCCATTATACGTTTCCTCTAAATTTGTTGGCGGTCATTTGTTCTATATGTATAGCTGTTTATTGTTTGCATTCAGACAGTGTGGGTAAAGCCAGGGACACCATTGGCTCTAGTCGGACGCTGTCAGGTTTATTTTTGGTCGATTCAACATGTATAATCGGCACATTTTCAAAAGAAATGGTAGCAGTCTAGTTATGTGCGTATTAAATATATAATCTGCCTAATGAATGTGTGGCCGGCTTCTGATGGTAGCTTGCACCTAAAGTGATCTGTGCTTAATGAAGCATTCAGCTGCTCTGGGTTCATGAGTCAGCTGACCACACGTGTTAATGGTAGGTGTGAGATCTCAAGGCATTTTCACATTCCAGTGAATGCATTAATGAGATAAATGTGTGTCAAAATGTTACAGACATGTCAGTCAGCACTTATCCCACCATGCACGGCTTTATCTTAAAACAGAGTCCTGATGTTGTCCTCTATTTAGCTGTGCAGCAAATATGTGTGCGTGCCTCAGTGGGCTTATAATTAGTATTTCCTAGGAGAGAGGTATGTTGAGAAACAGGAAGTCCTGCTCCACTGGTTTTTCTCCTTTCATTTGGATTTACCTGTCTGACAAGGTAGAAACATTCAGCTTTAAACACAATGCCTGACTGTGTTTCTGTACTCTACGTCATCTGCCATCTGGTTTCCCTCTCATGATGATACTGGGATCCTCTATCACTATTGTGGCCTTGAGTGCTTAAAGGGTACCTATTATGGCATTTAAAATGTTCCTAATAATGTTCTGGGAGTCCCCAACAACAGTTTTACATGCATGCAATGACAAAAAACACTTTTGTTGTCTTATAATATGCATTTATTTTTACCTGATTTGCTCACCGACTCCCTAATGATTCGTTTGACGACTCATTTGTCCAAACCCCTCCTTTGCGTGACGCTAATCGGCGGTGATTGGTCAGATGACCCAGTCAGTTATATTTTGCGTTAGCCCAAAGCTTAAACATATTGATAAAGCACTGCAGTACTACAATACGCTTCACATAATTTCACATATTTCAAAAAACAAAAAAAATGACATCGGAGACCTAGAAGCTGCTGAGCGTAACTCTCACTCACACACACACGCACCACAACACACACACACACACACACACACCACACACACACACACACCAATAAAAGCAACAATTATTAATAGTACTTACAGGTTGTGATTCGGAGGAGGAAGCTGATCCAAATAAACTTGGTATTGAACGTTCCTTCAGTATCAGGCGACTCGCGAATACACCATAATCCACACAGCATTTGTGTTTGTGAAGCGATCGTCATTAAAATAACGCGAACACAGCTCAAGGTGGCTATACTTGTGTGGTATAGTTGTAAATATAAACTCTAGCCACTGAGTCTTCACATGCTTGTCCCTGGGCAGTGAAAAAAAAAGTTTGCTTTTGATTCGCACTTCAGAACAGAGTCTCGTCGACATGTTGTTGTCAGGTTTCTCTGTTCTGCTCGGCGCGCGCACTGAGTGGGCGTGTCGAATTCAAATAACTTGTGCAAGTGACGTACGAAAGTGCATCGTTCGTCTATCGATTCATATCAGCGACTCAGAGTCGACTCTTACTTTTGAGAGACAATAACTTTGTATACGGTGAACTTTCATATTTAAAACTTTGCAGGATGTTTTTGTTCACTTAGATCTATGTTACACACTACATGAAAGGTAATTTTCAAAATTCCATGATAGGTACCCTTTAAACACAGGTTTATCTAGGGGGACTGACTGTGAAGGGCATAGCAAGCAACAATATGAACAATAATGACAATTATTACTTTTATTTAGCAAGGAATACATTTATCAAAAGAGACCATAAAGACACTTATAATGTTACAAAATAGTTTTAATATAAATGCAGTTACTCTTTGTTCTATGCATCAAAGAATCCTAAAAGTATAATGATTTCCACTAAAATATTAAATGGCATATTTCTGGTTTCAACATTGATAATAATAAGACATGTTTCTTGAGCAGCAAATCAGCATATCAAAATGATTTCTGATGGATCATTTAGCATTGACGACTGGAGTAATGATTCATTCAGTTTTGCATCACAGGAATAAGTTCAAACAGAAGACAGTAATTTTTAATTGTTATTAAAACATCACAATAATCCCATTTTAACTTTTAACCTTGTACCGACCCGAAATCTTTGAACAGTAAATGTTAAATGTTAAAAATAAATAAACAATTTAGCAAATTATTTCTCAAATGGTTGCTATGTCTGGTAAGAAGTGTACTGTAAGTTGCTTTCAGTGAGGAAGCATCTGCTAATCAAATTTAAGCAACAAAAAAAGCTGCAGATGTCCAGTGATGTAGATGTATCCCCACACCCACCCTTTACTCAAACACAACTGATGTTTGTCAATGAAGTCTGAACATCCACTCCTCTAGCACACTGTTGATGTACGTCGTGTTTCATTTGATTTTTCCAGGGCTCTTTTTGACTACGACAGGACCAGGGACAGTTGCCTCCCTAGCCAGGGCCTGAGTTTCTCCTATGGGGACATCCTGCATGTCATCAATGCCTCCGATGATGAGTGGTGGCAGGCAAGGCTGGTTACACCCCATGGGGAGAGTGAGCAAATTGGGGTCATACCAAGCAAGAAAAGGTACAGTACTGCCAACAAGCCAAGATACAGTTATAACATTCCCCCTGTAGTAATGGACTGTGCTTACTGCCAATCACACATTTTTATTTTTTGGTCCACAGGGTGGAAAAGAAAGAACGTGCACGATTAAAAACAGTCAAGTTCCATGCAAGGACGGGCATGATTGAGTCCAACAGGGTGAGTCGTCATCGTCATCGTCCTCCTCCTGTGAAGGAGTCATGGGAGCTGCCCCACTTCCCCTGAGTGTGGGAATTGGTGGCTTCTCTCAGTATCCTGGAGGCTCCTGTTACTGAGCATCTAATTTCTCACAGTGACACACAAACAAAAGCATACAACTACAAACATGTACTGTGCCATTATAATCAGCTGTGATGGTTAGATCAATGCTCCTCAATCCTGGTCCTGAAGGCCCCCCAACACTTTCCATTTCTGGTGTTTCCCTCACCACACACCTGATTCTATTACTCTGCTCATTAGTAGAGTACTCCATGACCTGAATTGGCTGTTGGGGACCCTCCAGATCCAAGACTGAGAAACACTTTTATGTTTAGATTCCCACTCTTTTCTTTGTAACCTAAAGGGATAGTTCACCCAAAAATGACAATTGTCATTTATTTACCTTCATGTTGTCCAAACCTGTATGATTTTCTTTCTTTCATGGAACACAAAAGGAGATGTTTGGCAGAATGAACGACATGCGGGTGAGTAAATGACCAAATTTAAATTTTTGGGTGAACTGAACTTTTGAGGGTGAAGTGTGTAATAGACTGGTCGAGAAAGCTCAAACAAACAGCAATGTTTTGAACGTGCACAATGTTGCACCAACAAATACTTGGCATACTTGTACATTACCGGTCAAACGTTTGGGGTCAGTAAGATAATTAAAGACAGTAAAGACATTTATAATGTTACAAAATATTTCTATTTCAAATAAATGTTGTTTTTTGATAATAATACAAAATGTTTCCTGAACACCAAATCTGCATATTAAAAACATAACAGTTTTTCTGACCCCAAATTTTTGAATGGTAGTTTAGTTGACTGCACATTAAACAGTAAAGCAAAAATGTGTTTTCACAAAAGTATTTTAAAATTACACACTTCACTTTTACATTTTTTATTTTATTTTTATCATTAACACCCATGATTTTATGCTGCAATTATTGATGCACCGATCATGATTTTTCATGGCCAATTCCCCTTTTTGTTTCTTTAAGCAAATGTATTTGTTGTATATCTGTGGCCATTTGAAAATAGAGGCAACCACTGCATTTTAATCACGATCCAAACAAAGAGGCTACACGCATGTAGCATGAGTAGTTGTTTTTGATTTTAATTAGACAAACCAAAAACAGAATGGCCTGACTTTAGATTTGTGCAATTATGGCGCTTATGTAACACAAAGCAGTGCTGCACTTATAAACGCTACTTTATACTGAGGTAGAGGAAAAGAAAATGGCATCAAAACTTTTCTAAAGACAGTCAGTTCCCTTCAGAATTCTATATATATTTATATAAACCCCCACCCCTAATTCTATATTTATATTTTTCTTCCTATATTTCGAGTATTGTGAACAGTGAGCTTGCTGTGCCTTGTACAGTATTTGCTCTGTTGGCGTGTCTGTGTTCTCTTCTTTGTATCCGTCTTCAGCGTGTCCCGTCCCTGGCGTCTGTTAACGTCCTTTTTGCGTACTAAATATTTACACACGAATTACATTTCTGTAAATTATTACATTGCAGTTTGTGTGCAAGTGCAAAATAGAGATCGGCTGAAATAAAACTAAAAAACCGTCCAATTCCAATTTATGGCCATTCGACCGGTGCATCTCTAGCTGCAATTTGAAGAAGCTATTTCACATTCTTTTATTGTTCAATTGTGTATTCCCTTTCACATTCAGAGTTAAATGTAACTTTTTTTTCTGAATGTAGCTTTGCATCCAAGATTCATTATCCCCACTTACATTGTTTGTGCAATCACACGTCGTCTTTGGTTTTATTTTTGCATGGTGTTGTGAATTACATTGAAACCCATTCTGTTTTTTGTGTTTGTTTCATTCCTCATCCTCATTCCCCACCATCGGCTCATCTCCACGCAGCCAGTCAAAGTGAAACGCAAAAAAAAGCTTCAACCTATCACGCAAGTTCCCGTTTTACAAGAGCAAGGAGAATATAGTGCAGGAGTTGGTGGAGACCGAACGTGAGTATGAGCGTGTGACAAGGGCTCTGATGCTGTCCTTCATGCTTCATCCTGTCACTGTCACTCACCCTGGAGATGGCTTCTGATTGGCTCTTGACCTTTCTGTGAGAAAACAGAGCCAATCGGGGCCTCTCTGGCCTTTTGTCTTGCTCTGAGGGGGACCTCAGCACTTCTCACAGGTGTGAGGCTGCACTAACACTCAAATGCTGTGCTCAAACATCAATCTTCTAGCAGAGCTGTTTAGAACTGCTCCCTTCAGCATTTGGACTTAAAATGTTTTTACCTATGACTCTGCATAGAAATCCCCTGTACTTAAATTACAATCGGACAACCCAGATTTTTCAGCGCACAGCAAGGTGATGTTAGTATTCCTTCATCCCTCGAGAGTGCAACATCTTTCTTCTAGCCTCTCACTAACCTCTTTCTTCTTCCTTTCTGCTCTCTCTCTCTTTGTTCTTGCTTTCACCTGTCGGGACGCTCAGGACTTCCCAGGGTTAAGCGATGACTTTTATGGATCAAAGAGTTTGAGTAAGTGTGTGGTTCCTTTTGTCAAGCAGCTGTTCCTTGAGCTAACTGAACCGGCTGTGCCACACAAACCACACACACATTTTATTATTTCTTTCTGTTCCTCCCTCTCTCTTTCTCACTCAATCTCCTCTCTGCCTTAAGATTCATCTGCCACTTTTTGAAAGTCAGTGTTAATTGCCATTCGCAACTCATTTTAGTGACGCATTTCCAAGTGAAACAGGATGTTTAACAACTAAAAATGTAGGGCTTGATTATATCAATCGAGTATTGATTAGAAGGTGAAAACTGTGTAACATACTATTACGGAGCCCGACTTAATGTGAGTTTGATAAAAACAAAATGATCTATTGGTTAACATAATCAAATAATCTGTATGGCTTAAGTGATATCAGTGGAAAAAACTTTTTGAAATTACATTTTGAAAGATTACAAAGACATTTTTCTCTGAGATCACACATTAAAAAAATCACACAATTAGTAATGTGCATTAGTGAAGTAAATTCAAGTAAGATACATTTTGATTTCATATTTGCTATAAATGCATAAATCATTCACACATAAATATTCATTAATTAAAGGTCTGTTTACCATATGATACACTATAGAGAGAGTGAACCAATGGCAGACCTCTTCAGGACCCATAGTGTCTTCAGAACCAGTTCATACTGGGCAGGATGAGTGCATGTTTAATGTTTTAAGGATCCTAGCACTATCATGTTGTCACTGTATCTAAGGGATGTTTGTTATTTGATTCCTGTAAGGAACCCAATACTGGCTTGTTTACATTGGCATGAGGAGCAGTATCACTGTCTGATGAACCGAACACTGGCAAGGTCATAGGAAACGCTCAGCACAGAATCTAAAATCACTGGGGTCGTAGGAAAAGGAAATACTTAATTTCCTATTGCTGCCTCATCCTACCATTTCCCTTCTAAGGAAACGGCAGCCATTTAAGTGCCCAAAAGTTCTCTGTGTTTGTTTTCCTCACTTCACTCAGCCTTTTCTATTCTTGGCATGATGATAAGGGAGAGTGCATAGTTTCATCCTGAGCTGTGTTTGATATAGTATTAATCTTACATATGGGTGAAAGTGTGCACTGTGACATTTCTAAACCTCCCTCATCTTGTATCCACAGAGTGCTTGACATCCAACACCAGTGACAGTGAAAGCAGCTCTAGTAAGTGGCTCTAAACATTCATTAGCTTATGCTTGTCATTACTTACTGCATTAAATCTGTCCCAATATAGTCTGCCAAGGTGCAGCATTCCATTTGATCAGTGTCATGCTGTTAACAATTTAGTGCTTGGACAAAAAAAAAAAACTAATTCACAGATACCTTAGTGTTTCATATGGATAATTTTGTCATTTCTCTTATGCAGAGGGTCAGGAAGACACAATTCTATCGTATGAGCCAGTGATTCGACAGGAGAGTAAGTATTCCTAAATATAAAAAACATTCTGCACTCTTTTTTTAAGTTCATTTCTAATATTTGAAATGGTTTTAATTAAGTTATTTCCCAATCTCTCTCTGACCCTTAATCCTAGTTTACCCTACCCACATGACAAAACGGCAAATTCCAAAATTTCTGGATTATTCACTGCCTTACATTTTCAGTTATAATCTTGTTTTTGCGTGGTCAAGCTACAGTGTCCATTTCTCTGTGCAAGTATACATGATAAAAGCTGGACAAAAAAAAAAGAGACAATTATTGTTTCAGAATTTTTTTATACATACTATGAGCCAGATTTACTAAATGGGGCAATTTAGCGTGAGAGCAAAATTCCACAAAAGCGCCAATGGGAGTGGACATTTCTGCATGTGATCTACTGAACGATGCACAAATTAAAGAACTCGGACACAGGTGGATAATTTCTATAGTGAATAACGCAATCTACCAAGAGCAAGAGCAAATTTGCATCTGGTTTAAGACATGCTTTTTTGGGGGGCCGTAAATATTTGTGCAAATTAACAAATAAATTGACTTGCACAAACCTTAGTAAATCACCTTGCATGAATAATTTTAATACTTTACATTTTGTGTCTGAAAGGGAAACTCCTACAAATACATATGCAATGAGGTTTGCCGCAAAAAGCACTGTCCACGCCTTTTCAACGCCTTCGTGTCTTTAGTAAATCCTGACAGTAGTCTTTTAACACCAAAACAGGGTTTGTGCTGGTGCAAGCTGTTAGTGAATCTGGCCCTTACTGTATTTGTTGAGGCAGTAACAAGAAGTATATGTGCCATAGTTTAAACCATCTTAGGGTGGGTCAAGGTGTTTAATAAACAATAGGTGATATGCAAATGTGTACGTCATCTGTTAATGTGATCGATTTCTGAATGACTCATGTTTACTTGGTAGTTTAGTTTTCATAAATGGTCTGGATGGCCTGGGAAAGGGAGCTTTATGTACATAGTGCATAGTACTCTTGTTTTTAAAAAAGAGAAGGGAAAATCCTGCTTTTCTATGACACGTCCTCTGTAAAGCCAAGAAATAATTCTCAAGGCTGGAAATTTTTGACCAACATTGATTTGGCTTTCCTTTCAGTCCATTACACAAGGCCTGTGATTATCCTTGGTCCAATGAAGGACAGAGTAAACGATGACTTGATCTCGGAGTTTCCTCACAAGTTTGGATCCTGTGTTCCACGTGAGTGTAATAAGAAAAGGCCCCAGTGGCTACATGCAAAACATCTTTATCATGAAATGTTTTGGCAATACTTGTAAAAGTAAAGTAAGACATGTGCACGATTCCTCAGATACAACTCGTCCTCGGCGAGAGAATGAGATGGACGGGCAGGACTACCACTTTGTGGGTTCAAGGGAGCAAATGGAGAAGGACATTCAGGACAACAAATTTATAGAGGCCGGCCAGTTCAATGAGAATCTGTACGGAACAAGCATCCTGTCTGTCCGGGCAGTGGCTGAAAGGGTCAGTGACTCCCTAGTGTAAACATGCCAGAAGATCTGAACTCCTGTTCAATCCTTAAATATTTTCCCTGTGGCAATCATTGTGTGCAGTGAAAGTGTGACACAGGATGAAAGGGTTTCTTTAATTCTCTTGTAGGGGAAACACTGTATCCTGGATGTGTCTGGGAACGCCATAAAGCGACTGCAGCAAGCACAGCTCTATCCAATCGCCATTTTCATCAAGCCAAAATCTGTGGAGGCCCTAATGTAAGTGTAAGATTTTGTATTCAGAAATGGCATTAAATGGATCGAAAGTTAATATATTTATAATTAGGGATGCACTAAAATGTTTGTTTTGAGCCAAAATGTTTTTGAAGGGCCATAATTGACAGAATCAGTGGCGTTTCATTAGAAATTTTCTGATGCCGCATTTTGTCTGTTCAGCGTCTGTTTCATGCATATAATGTGGATAAACTACGACAGTTAAACGTGTCAGCTGTGTGGACTCTAGGGTTGGGTTGACAATTTTAATCAATACTGATATTGATTCAGGGCTCCAGACTAACTTTTTTCACTAGGAGCACAGTTGCCCCCAACTGAAATTTTTAGGGGCACAACCAGAAAATTTAGGAGCACACACCGTAAATCAACATACTAACCAAATATTCACATTTCAACTAATTTCCAGTGTATTACTATTTACTAATAAATACTTTGATTATAGATGCAGAAATTAAATGCCTTTGCACTCTGATTTAACGTTACAACCTCGTCTTCTAAAAGCAACCAGCAGTGGCGTTGCTTTTTGATTTATTAACATGTCACTGCATACTCTATGCTTGAGGCTAAGATTGTGTTTAACTAGTGTATCGTTTAAACTGTGAAGTCCCTGCACTGTTGGCAAACTTCGTGTTCCTCACAGTTATGGGGTAGCGACTGCAACATTCGCAGTTCATGGAATTCGTCTCCTTACGTACTACCTCAACCAGCTGAATTCTCGCAGCCAGTCTTCCCGCCTTTTCGCCACACAAACTCATCCTCCAACTGTGACACTGTACTAGGCTGCAAACATTTCAAATAGCTCACGGTTCTGTTTGTATCACGGTTTTAGGTTCACGGTTTCGGTATGATTCGGTATGTTCAGGGAAAAAAAGACTGCTGTCAAATAAAATAAAGAAACAAATAATCTAACAACAAGCAAAAGTAAGCACATATAAATACAATAGAGCAAAGATACTAATAAAATAAACTATGCTTTTCAGGTAGGTCTAACATTAGTTTTCAGGTACAGAAATTTAATAAAATAATCAAATGTAAAATAACTTTTTGATGTGAATTTGTCCATTCAAGTGCAAGACTTGAAAGAGAACTCAATATTTGTGCGCTGTCATACATCTATGGCTGTCTGAGTACATCTGTGTAGCCTACACATACAAACAGACACACACACACGCGATCGCGCGCACACGACACGCACACACACACACACACACACACGCGTGCGCACAAATCTTCTAGACGTGAGTTCTCTTTCGCGTCTTGCTCTTGAATGTTTACATTGGCAAAGCTTAAATGAGTTTAGTTTAAACACCGATGGTAACGTATGCAGTTCAGGTCTCGCCTGCGCTCGTGTGCTATCAACTCCCGGGTGATGACGGCGTAAATGACAGGTCATGTTCGAGCATTTGGCACTCACGTGAACAGTGTTTACAAAGAGTAGTCGTTTTGTTCATGTTTTTTTTTTTATTATCGCTGTTGTAATCTATTATTTTGGAAGCCAGCAAGTGAATTTAACTGGCACACTAGCCGCAGGTCGGAAGAACGAGTCAATAGTTTGCTTGCTCGTTGCTCAGACGCACATAGCAGGTTGTGATATTTATCTCTGTCTCCTTCCCACAGACGTTTAAAGTATGGTTTAAACGCGCGCTCAATTATCTCTAGAACCCTTCTTCTCCACACATCAGCCACTTTTACACCATATTCTTCTCACACTCATTGGCCTGCCACACATTCCGGATTCATTGATAAGCCCCTTCCACGTTTAACGTGTAAAAAAAAAAAGGGACAAGTTTACTGGTCGCACATGTGCGACTGGATGTAAAATTCAGTCGCACACTCTCAAATTTTGGTCGCAAAATGCGACCATTTGGTCGAAGTTTGGAGCCCTGTGATTCTTAAAACTCAAGATCGATCTTTTAGTTGATGCTATTTTCTTTTGATGCATGAATAAAACTTCACTTAACATTTATGGCGCCTGCCATCCAATAATTGCAGTAAGCTTTGTACTTTGTTTTAATATTAAACAAAAGTTTCAAATTTCAAGGTTTTAACAAAATTTAAGAGCTTATTAACACGGTGTAACGAAACTACTAACTGTAGTTTAAGCGGCATTCTCAAGCACACACAAACCGGTCATCTCTCTCTCTCTCTCTCTCTCTCTCTCTCTCTCTCTCTCTCTCTCTCTCTCTCTCTCTCTCTCTCTCTCTCTCTCTCTCTCTCTCTCTCTCTCTCCCTTTCTTTACTAGAAGTTAGAGCACTAAATAAACATCAGAAGGTATGTAGAAAGATGTAGAATGACTTACTGAAATGGTTACATTTACCTCAAGAAAGCCATTCAGGGGCCTTTACACAAAGTTGTTAGTTATTGAAAAGGTGTTATGCGATGGATAAACGCAAAAGAACAACTTTTCCGCTTTTAGTACATAGTTGTCGAGTGAATGTACCCTCAATGTCCATATCTCGTTAGTTAGCTAGAAAAAAATAATCCAGAGAGCAGCTTATATACTAAAAAACATCTGTATTACATATTCAATTAATTAATTTTTTTTTTATTTAACCTCTTAGAGATGTCTTCATTATTTAATGCACGTTTGAATAAACCTGTCTTGAAAGCAAATAATTCCAGCCACTTTTTAAGGGCGGGACACACCAAGTCCGTTTTGAGCGTCGGTCGGCTTAGTTTTTTCTGTGTTCCGCAGCGTTGGCTCTAGTCAGAAGCAGAGTTTTTGGGCCGAGCATGTTGACTTTGCTTCAGGTTATCGGTTAAAGGAGAACTCTGATTGGCTATTCAGCTTAGTGAACGAGAATAAATGCGAAAGCGAGATACAGACAGAAGGCTTTTATAATTTTACATCATCGTACCTAAGCATTCGAATGCATGAATATTATAATAACATGAATCTACAAGAATGAAGAAAGTGATCAGCGTGATTGATATTCAAAAAGGAAAGCAAGCGGTGATTGTTTACAGCTTGTATACCTGCTGTCCTAGTTTCGGTTTCCCTTTTTAAATGATGAAAATAGACAATTGACAGATAGACAGATATTTAGTTGCATGCAGGCGCAGAACGCACGTGTTAGTTGATGGTCGCCTTTAGGCCTTTTGGTGTGTTCAAGCGCAGATTTTTGGTCGAGAGGTAACAACACAGTTGGCTTTCATCGCCAGTAGATCTTTGATGTCAACTTGGTGGATCCTGGGCTTTAGTGTTTATATTTCACCACCAAATTGGAGTAGAAACATATTATTAAAAAGTTCATATAAAAACTGCATTGTGAGCTATTTAAATGTTGCGAGTTTACTTATTTTAAGTTTTGATTATTAAATAAATTTGATTAATTGATTATTAAATAAATAAATTTCATTCATGAAATTGAATTTCATTCACTGAATTAAATAGTCTAAAATTAATAGTTATACAAAAAAATATTTTAAAATAAGTAAAAAACAAGTCATTTTTGGTTTTCAGCCAAGTTCATCTTGAGTTTTGGCCCAGAATTTTCATTTCAGTGCATCACTATTTATAATGTTAAAGATATCTATACTGCAGTATGTACTTGTGCATTGTGAAATAAATAATCCACATATTTGTGTTCAAAAGGGAAATGAATAAGAGGCAGACATATGAGCAAGCCAATAAAGTCTTTGATAAGGCAGTGAAGCTTGAACAAGAGTTTGGAGAGTTTTTCACAGGTAACTTTTTTTCTTCTTCTCCTCACCACCATCATGTGATTTCCTTTAACTGTATTCAGGGGAAATCTTTTAGTCCAGCCCCTGTTACTGTTTAACAAGAGTTATCAGTACAGTAGTATGATTATTGCTCTCTCTCTCTCTCTCTCTACAGCCATAGTCCAGGGTGACTCGCTAGACGAGATCTATAATAAAATCAAGCTGATCATAGAGGAGCAGTCAGGCCCTTACATCTGGATCCCATCCGCAGAGAAGCTCTGAGCTCGCTGACTCCATGGAGCCCTCCGCCTGACCCCCTACACCCACTTCCACCTGACACCTTTCCTTCCCTTTCACTGATATGTTTCATATCAAGTTTTAGTGTCATCATTATGTTACCCTCAAATGAAAAACGTCTTATCACCATTACTGTGACTGTGCACACCCCTGCATGAGTTTCTCAGCAATTCCATTCAAGATTGGAAATGCCATTCCTAAAGAAATTTTTTGTCATGTAAAACAAAAAAGGGAAACCGGAGCGAATCCTTTCATGGCTTTCGGACGGACTTGATTTCGATGATGAGAATGTCTTAAAGCGAGAACGGGGAGCCGGAGATGGTGACACGAGTGGAAACCTTGTATATGTTCATTCGGTTTCATTGAAAAAGACATTTGCGGATGCCGTGCGAGGTTTTCTACAAGGACTAGATGCGGAATCAAGCCTGCCGATGGTACCGTCACTGCTCATATTTATAAGCGGAGAAACTTCAAAACTGACGGTGATCTTCAGTACTCACAAACCAGCTCGCTTTATTCGATCGGCTGCCTGGCCAATTTGTATGGCGACTCGGTCGGAGACAGAACAAAATGGAAAACGGGGTTCGAGTCTATACATTTATATTACTGACATCACATGGAAAATAAAAATCCTACGGAGAGATTTTATTACATAATATGAAATGATACGGTACACATTTTACACTTCACTAGATTTGTCTACTTGGAGGGCTGTTAGATTTCATTTACTTGTCTTTGGGTTTTTGTGTTCTTTCTTTCTTGTGGTTTTAGCTGCTCTGTATTAAAGATGGGGGTAGAGAGGTGTAACTGGGCTCTCTGCAGAGCACCAAACTGCCTTACGACGAATAAACGCTTCTGTAAAATTCCTGTCAATCGTGGTGGGGAATGACACTATTCAACCGATCAGTGCTTGGCGGGAGACTCGGTTTTAGTGCTATTTGTGTGAGTTTCCCATCATCCTATTGGAGGCCTAACTTGTGAGTGCAATAGACTTAAGTGTCTTACCTCTGTGAAATCCTTTTTTGCGAATCTTTTTTGTCTTAAGCGAAAATCCAATTTTGGCCACCATTGGAGTTGTTGAAAAGCTGACAGCCCACTTGCACTTTCTCTGCCTTCCATGACTATATTCTCTTCAGACTGAACGGTAACAAGGTACTGTCCTGTTAGCTGCCCTGGATCGCAGCCTTAAAACGGGTAGAATCAAGACAATAATTGTATTGGATGTCCCTCTTGATATTAAAGCGTTAGTGGAGCCTGAAATTGACCGTTTTCCCCAGAACTCGACGATGGTTTGATTAAATCTGTTCTTTGCTATGACAGCTTTTAAACGAATTTTTTTTCTTTTTCTTTATTTCGGGCTGATGTTTACTTCACTGTGTTGAGCCTTGTGCTGGGGCGAGCTTGGCGAGCTCAGGAATCTGATGGATACATTTTTTTTTCTTTTTTTTTTTTTTTTATGCAACAAAAGGGCCACAATCGTGTTGTGATCGCGTAGAGCAAGTATGAACTCGAAGGGATTTCCTCTCCTCTAACTAAACACCCAGACATGCTGATATATTATACTTGTGTATTCTAAATATTTAGTCCTTTTTTAAATTTGAAATACTTTGTAAGCACTATGTCTGTGGTTGCCCTTGGGTTCAGCTGGAGAGAACGGAATCGTGATGGAATGGGACGGTGCTCAAGGATACATTAGTACAGTACTTCCTTTGATCTCTTCGCCCCCTCAAGAAGGCGCTTCTTTCTTTCTGTATTGAGAAGTCTGGATCCCGCAGAAAGCAAGGGATGTTCCTGGGCCCACTCTCACCCCCTGCCCCGCAGGCATTTTCTAAACAGGTGTGCTCACCTGCCAAGCGTCTCGAAATCAGCTGTCATACCTGTGTCAAAACCAGAGTTCAGGGAATAATCGAAGGGAACAGAGCCATTTATAAACTGCTTACAGACTGTTTTAATGGGTATGATAGCTGTAAAGTGTAAATATCCCCCCTCACTTGTGCTTCATGCATGTGTGATACAACTGGGACAAACATGTTTTATAAATCACAAATGTCAGGTAAGTAAACTTTGAATTTATTCTGAGATTAATTTCCATACAAATGTGCCGTAATGTTGGTATTTCTCTATAGAAAAAAAATATCTACAGCTGCCTATCGGAACTTTTTTTTTTTTAGCGAGTCGGGAATCAGCTTCCCTACAATACGGCCTGTCTACTTGTGATATCTTGTGGAAATTGTCTGAGTGTATAGATGAAAAACAAATGTAAAAATATATATAAAAAGACATGTGGACAGCAAGCCGTAGAGTGATATTAAAGTAAACCAGGAGCATAAATTATTCATTTATCGTAGATCTGGTCCTCTGAGGTGACTAGCAGAACAGCGGTTGACCGTTCGCTCCATTGATGCTGGTCAGCCGTGTTGGTGAAGCCCAAAGAATTTTAATTCATTGTACTATATTTCTAATGAAGTGGATTGAATCAGAGCAGCTCTGGCGTACTAATGAGGGTCTCTGCTCCAGAAAAAATGAGCGTGAAATGGGGAGGGAAGGGGTCTGGTTTGTCTTTTTGAGTGATTATGAGTTGTTGATGTGACAGCACACCTGTGCAGCAAGTGCTTGCAAATATGAACCCTTTGATTGTACAGTAGTGTCCTCCCCATGATTACAGGTGGTTCAACCTATCAGGACACAAGGAAAACTGCTCTTTTATATCCTGGTCAGGAGGGAACACAGTCCTACCAATTATTATTATTTTTTTTGTTTAGTTTTATTTCTTTTTTTTGGACTGGACAAGAGTTTATTTGTTTGGAAATAAACTATGTGACTCTGTTACGACTTCAATGCATGCATTTTTATTTGTTTTTGTATCGCAATGCAGATGTTTTGACTTGAACTAGTCAACTAAGGACAGCTCAAACAAATAACTGAATGACAGGTAATAAAATAATACTGCCAATATATTATATAATATTATATATATATTCAGATTAAATGAATACAAAAACTTATATTTTTTGAACATTTCATAACTGTACAAACAAACCCTCAGATGCATTGTACATCTCTTAGCTTGTCAAAAACACGCACAGAAATTCACACTACATATTAAACACGTGCCGTTAGACCTGAGATCTCTCCATCTGCGACTGAAGCTGCCATCATTCATTCTTCAATAATGAGATTCTTCTTTGCTTTATCCAGCCTGTCCAACACCTCACTGTACAGACCCGCCATCTGGGGAGTCACATTTCATGTATTTTATTCACACCTGGCTGCATTTTCTTTTACTAACCGACATGAACAAAAGGTTTTTAATGAATATTATCTTGTGACTTTCTGGAACTCGGATGTGGAATTATTGCCAAATGACACATTTAAACTCTACTAGCTGAACTAAACCTCCCTATTGTATGCTACTCGAACTACTTTCATAGCTCTAATTAAACCTCCAAATGAGGTGACAAAAAAAAAAGAAAAACATCTTGCACACCTGACTTGAGGCAATAAGAATATGAAAATGACATCCGTCACCTTGGGTCGAGAGCTCAAACAGCTGTAGAGCGACGTTACCTGAGTCTGATAGCTGTCCTGCAGGGAGCCCAGATGCCGCAGGAAGCTCATTCCCAGCCCGCACCACCTCTCTGCCTCGGGGTACTGGGCCAGACTGTACAGCAGGATTCCCGTATTCCACGCTCGGGTCAGCAGCCACAGGATCTCCAGCTCTGGAAAGTCCTCGGGCTGTGTGAGAAGAGAAGACGACTGTTTGTGACGGTTCAAATGGAGAAATCAGATATTTAAATTGAAACGCTAGCTGCAAAATTATGTAATGCAACTTCATATCGATAGTGTCATGAAGGTCACAAATTTAAAACTGAAAACCCTGATGCTTATGCAAGCTTTCTGCAACACTAGTTCAAGATAAAGGATACAGGCGATATTTTCAAATTAGCATCCAAATTGGCAGGAAGAGGCTGGTGAATGGAGCATCTGCTAACTGAGGCATAACTAAAAGCCCATTGACAGAAACAGGAGATTCTTTCAAAGATGGGGATAATTGCAGTGCTGAGCTGCAGCGGGTTGTGTGTGACGGACGGTTGCTGAGTCAACGTAACCAACTCACTGCAGTGGCAATGATGGAAAGAGCTTGCTCATAGTAGCCCCACACTTCCTCCAACACGCAGGGCTGCAACTCGGACACACCGCTCGGAAGGGTCAGCTGAATCAGGCTGTGTAAACAGTTACTGTGACACACACACATACATATGTATAAGGTGTGTGTAACATGAGGAACAATTTGATGTCTTTTGTTATCTATCAGTGTGGTAACATCATTGTGTAAGTAACAAACACTGCTAGTCTGACCTGCAGTGTGTGAGGTCGACCTGTGGTTGTTTCCTGTGTAGAGACAGGGTGATCCTCAGTGCCTTCTTGCACAGAATGGGGAAATGGGCTGGTGGTTCCATTGCCAAGGCTATAGACACAACGTACAGAACCATCATAGCATATACTGTCCTTTCGTACTCTACCTTTCCAAAGTTTAGGGTCGTAAAGATTTTTTAATGTTGTTGAAAGAAGCTCACCAAGGATGCATTTATTTGATCACAGCACAGTAAAAAGTGTAATATTATTACAATTTAAAATAACTGTTTTCTATTTGAATATATTTTAAAATGTAATTTATTTCTGTGATGCAAAGCTGAATTTTCAGCATCATTACTCCAGTCTTCAGTGTCACATGATCCTTCAGAAATCATTCCAATATGCTGATTTGATGCTCAAGATTTGTATTATTATTATTATCAATGTTGAAAACAGTTTATTTATTTTTTGTATATTTTTGTGGAAACTGATGTATTTTTTAGGATTCTTTTTTGATCAATTTAATGTATCCTTTCCAAATACAAGTATTAATTTCTTTCAAAAAAAATTTTATAGAAAAACTTACAGACCTTAAACTTTTGAAAGGTATATTAACATACAGTTGGAAATTCTTTAAAATGGGGGTTATGATTGGAGAAGCTGACCTGCGATCATTTCTAACAGCTTGGGCTCAATGTGATCCAGCTCCAAAACTGATTCGAGCACAGATTCAAGCTTGGCATCATTTAATTTGGCCCGGGCTTCAAACTCATAGAGCAGCAATAATGTGTCTGTTTTGTCTTTAGGGGAAGTGCCTAATTGAGGAAAGAAAGTACCAAAATTCTTACAATCCTTGTTATTCTGAAAAAACGGGGTATAACTTACTTGCATTTGTAAAAGAATAAAAATAGTATATGTGACACCTGATGCTCTGATGGTCATCCAGATCTCTTTACAGAGCTGGATGTGCTCTAGAGTCTGGGTCAGCAGCTCAGTCTGAAAGCACAGCAGATATTATACACTGCGCCCTCTGCTGGTTCAGTCGTGGTCACAATCAGAGAACATAAGTGGTTTTCAACATTTTTAACTCCGCTTGAAATGAGAGCAAAAGTACTTGTTTTCATTAACAAAATCTAGAGCTGTCAATATATTAAAATATTCAAGGGTATTATTTTTGTTAATTTTTTTGTAATAATATTATTTTTTTATGTACATATTAAATGTTATATCAAAATTATATTTTAATTTTGCAGCCTCCTCGACACACTTCCAAAAGGGCCTAAAGAAGAACATTGCTTAAAAAAAAACAAAAACAAAAAAACATTAAAATCAGCTACAGCAACTAAAAATCAAGATTTTAATTCCCCTACTCAACAACTGTTTTTATTTTCTTTGATAAAAGGACAAAAGGGAGCCTAATTTTTAAAAGTGGGATTTACATACCTGGAAAAAATAATGTAAATTAATATTGGCTAAAAAATCCACTGGGTAGAAAGTGTGAGTATTTTTTTTTTTTTTTTAAATCCTTATTTTCCCTTATTATCCTGTATGCCATGAACAAATCCTTATTTTCCCTTATTATCCTGTATGCCATGAACAACTGGAAAATTCATTGGTTAAAAAGAGAGGGAACCTTGAAGAATATTAAGCTCCTGAAAGTTCTAGAATCCTTACATGTAATTTATAGAAACTAGGTCCTTTAAATAGTGTTGTGGACAATGTGGAGGGTTCGTAGCAATCTTAGAATTTCACTAAGAAACTTCCAAACCCTTGATATTATTGTGCATTTAAACATACAACTTAAGTCCACATTCTGAATTTGCATAGTGTCAAGTTTCATACTTCATTCTTCATCATGTCCTTAAAACGCCTCTTACCTACTGGTTAATGTTTAGTCAGGTGAAAATGAATGTGTGATCCACCTGTTGCTCATTGTGATCAGAGCTCCTGCAGATCTCCAGAGAGGCAGCAGCAGCCATCAGCAGACACGTCTTCTGCCCCATCAACACAGCTCGGTCTGAGGCGCACAGCTGTGACAGCTGCCCAGCCAGACAGCACATCAGACATCTCACTTTAACTACACCCAACTCATGTGGATTCGTCTTTAGATGATTATAAACTAGCCTACAGCCTCTAAGAGAAATTTACCTGGAAGGAGAGAAGAAAGAAATCCCTCATCTTCATAGGACTGTGCTCACACTGCAGGGCTGAGTTCCACGCTGAGAGTTATTAAGACAAAACATACACAGCCAATCAAACAGAACCACCAAATAGTTAAATGTGTCTCAACAGTAGGAGGTTTAAGAATAAGCACCAATTCTCCTGAACCAGTTGGCCTCTTCTGCTCCCTGGCCTTGAATACGGCTGATTTGTGATACTTTTTGTAGAGCTGTAAATGCAATATGCATACATCAATGCAGAGAAACATAACAGTGTAATGAAAGATTATGGTTAAACGTACCTGTCTTTAGGTACGACAAGAGAGTGTCCAAGTTGGCATTCCTGTTTTAATAATAGATAATAGTGTGACATAGATACACAGCTTTTGCTGAGAATGCCAGAATTCTGCACCATTGATCTACTAACCTGTTTTCCTCACTAATGTTTTCCATTGTTGAAAGAACAAGTCGTACTAAACACCTAGGGGAGAAAGATAAAGAAATGATGTTTCTGTACCAAAGATACTTGTGCTCACTGATTTAAGCATTATGTGCTGAAGCTCACAGTGAATGTGTGACTGACCTCAAGGCAGTGAGGATTTGAGCAACATCTTGTGAGTGTTCACACACACACTCTAGGGCTTTGATGGCTGTTTCCTGCTGCTCGTGCTGTGGTGAAAAATCACTGCTGAAGTACATCCGAGGTACTAACAATTATGTGGCATATTATTAACCTCCCCAAATGCACAGTGACTGCTGTCTTGAACCATTATTGTGGAGAAATATACAGGATCAATAGTAAGAGAACAGTCACATGCCAACCTCAAGGGCGATCTGCGCTGCCAGGCTGAGGAGGTTTGCTGCAGCGTTCTCGGTCACTAGCAGTCTGTCCTCACTGGCGACTGGAGTCTGAGCCAGAGCGCCAATCTCTCTCAGAGCCACTGCAGCTTATTCACACACATTAAAGACAGACGTTCATATCAAAAGATGTTATTAAAAAGTCATTTTATAGTGATTTCTGGGGGTGATATCCATTTGTACACTATTGTTCAAATGTTTGGGGTGGGTGGGATTTTTTTCCCTCTTATATTGTTTTCCATTTGATAATATTTTCAGCATCATTGCTCCAGTCTTCAGTGTCACATGATCCTTCAGAAATCATTCTAATATGATGACTTGGTGCTCAAGAAACATTTCTTATTATTATCAATATTCAAAACAGTTGTGCTGCTTCATTCTTTGATTAATTCAAAAGAACAGTATTTATTTAAAATAAAAATGTACATATAACATTATATATGTCTTAACTGTCTTTTAAAAATAAAAACTTTTGGGCACAAAATTTTGAACAGTAGTGTATGTAAGGTACCAGTCCTTGGAGTTAATATATTTAAATGGTTATATATATATATATATATATATATATATATATATATATATATATATATATATATATATATATTATATATATATATATATATATATATATATATATATATATATATTGTACAAATTAAAAATAAAAGGTATTCAGGAATTCTACACATGTACAAAGATCGGTATGCACCAGATCAATTAACTACAATTTTTTTTAGATTTTATTAACTAAAATGATATTTCAAGGCCTGAAAATCACAGCTGTAAAACACTGTGAAAATTTCCTTATATCGATTACCTTTCTCTGTATTGTTCATCATGACAGCGATCTTGTAGATGTTGAACTGTGTAAAAATGTTGTTTGGATCAATCCTTGCTGCCTCTTCTACAGCCTCTTTTGCCTTCAAAAAGATTTTAATAACATGCAAATTTTTACAACAAACATGTAGTAAAAGTGCTGTACATAAACTTGTGTGCATGTAATGAGATGTCCTTCATTATTTTGCCAACTACCTTGTCAAGTTGTTGCAGGTTCAGGAAACAGGAGGTTCGGTTTCTTTGTAGTTTAGCGAGGTTGTGATCCAACTCACCTGCTTTGTAGAAACTCAGTGAGTAGTTATACCACTCCAGAGCTTCAGAATAATTATTGGCCTATGGAAGAAGACAACAAACATGAAAGCTGTCTGACAGAAAACACAACTACTTGATCATGGTGGAAGCATACAGTACTATACCCCTTATTTCACAATGCAAAAGTAAGCTATTTTCTTTGAATGTGCGTGACTTCCGATTCATTAGCTGCTAACTACAAGAACAACAAAACACAGTAAATGGCAGAACTATTTGCGCTATGAACCAGTGTGTATATAATAATGATAATAAATGAAAATAATATGATAACAAATACAAGTTTGCGATATAAATTTGCATTACGGACTGTTTTTGCATAAGTAAAATAATAATAATAAAACTAATAAAGCAAATGACACCAGAAGCCTCGCACATTCAAGTTCTTATTTTTACGCTAAAAATAATGTGGATATAAAGAAAACATAAGAGACTTCTTTCAAAAGCATTTTAAAAAAATGGACCCCTAAACATAGATAATAGTACTCTGGTTGGTAGTTATTTAAAAAGAGCTATGCAGAGGGAGAGGGGAGGTGTACACATTAACGTAAAACTTTATGTAATACTTCAAAGTTTTTGGAAGCTCTATCCCACAGCAGAAGGTGGAGAGATGATAGAGTCTGTGGTGATAGCTGTTTTCCAGTGTAATGTCCTAAAAACAGAAGGTAAACACACAACTCAGTAAGAATTGTTTAATAAAACAACATGAAACACATTCTTGATGACAAACATAGAATGAAAACTACTCAGTTACTTCACTGGGTAACAAAATAATGAGTTTTGAGTACCAGTGATAGCGTCCTCGATCTTCTGCTTGGCCAGCAGCTCTTTGTCCCGCTGCAGCAGCAGCTCTATATGCATGAGCAGAGCAGAGCCCAGTTCAGGAGACGACTCAAAGTGCTGACACACTCTCTTCAGGAAGTCAAAGGCCAGAGGCTCCCTGAAACAACAACATGTTCAAGTAATGCCTGTCCCTTTGAAGCACAGATTTCAAGAAGATGATTTTTTTGGTGCCTGTTTAGAAAGATGAGAGATCATACCTGTTCTCGTTCACGAGCAGTTTTACTGTGCTCAAGCACACTTCCAGAGGAACCTCACTGTCCAGTAGCTCGGACATCCCTGACAGAACGTGGGAAAGGAAGGGAAACATTTGTGGGGTGGAAAAATACTATCCACAAACTGATTTCAGCAGTGTAACTGGGCTCACCAGATTTTATTGCATCATCTGGGCTACAGCTTTTCACTAAGATGCGAATCTTCAGGTAGAGGCCTGACAACTGCATATGCTCCTGGAAAAAAGAAAAAGAAAAACAGTATGGTGTGTGCTACAGCCGAATCTGGTGTACTTTGACAAGATCTGGTTGCACTAGAATAGAAATGCTTTACCTTATTAGCCAAGCTCACCGCATGAATAGCTTTCTCCATGTACTTCTGACAGTCCCACTCCAAATAAACTGTTGCAAGTAGTCTCAAGACTTTGGCCTGGAGGAATGGGAAATAAGATTACAATGCATTCAGTTAATGCAAAAAAAGACCACACTGAAAATTTCTGTTTAAATATTAAATAGACAGTTGTAGGATATGGACATTAAATGTGAATGTTTGTGAATGTGTTTTTTTACTCATTTATTATGCTGATAAAATAATTTGTAATGAGAAAAAATTATAAAAGTTTTCTAAATGCAACATTTTCATCAGTGGTCTCAGATTTTTGTACCTCACAGTATATCGGTTTTGACATATATTTCTTACTTGCATCTCTGATCCTGGTGAGTATTTCACATTCATCTTGCCAATATCATAACTTTGGCTGAAATGCATAATAATAATCTTACAAAACCAGGAAAAATGTCTTAATGGTAGAGCTGTAAAATCGATTAATCGCATCTAACATCAAACATGGCTTGCCATCACAGGAGTTATTTTAAATTGTAATGAAATTTTACAATATTACTGTTTTTTTGATTGTTTATACTGTATTTCTTTAAAATTAAAATTTAAGAATATTAAAAAAATTATACCCAATCCCAAACTTTTAAACGATAATGTATATTAGAGATCCCTACCTGAGCCAAAATGTGCTCTCTTCATGCTTTCCCTGACTGTAAGTGACAACCCCAAAGTTGTAACAGATGAGAGAGAGATTTCCAGTCTAAAGGAGATTTCACAAAAAGTGTTTTTATTTCCTTTTTATAGTTTGTACTTTCTAAATCTCTCTCTCACAAATCAGAATAAACCAATGACTCCACTAAACATGCTGACGACAACAGTTTGTCCACCTCTTTAGGGAGACGGAGAAGCATTTCTTTACATCGCTGCATGCATGACACTGCCTCCTGATGTTGCTCCTGAGAAACTGCCTATACAGAATACACACAAGATAACTTAAATTTGAGGGGAAAAAATTCAACATATTTGTGTAAATTATTTTTTTAAAAATTCAAAAATGCCATAAAGCCTCTCAAAGAAAAACTATATGCATATCAATTTTAGGCTTTGTTAATTTTAGGCTTCGTAGTCACTGCACATGCTAAGCAGTTCTGCTCACAGATTCAGCTTGATAAGACAAAATCCGCAGCAAGTCTTTCTCTATGTCTCCCTTTGGTGTGTTTATATCTTCTGCACAATCTCCATGGGAAGTTAGTCTGCTGTAAAGAGTCTCCAGGCTCTGTGAAAGTAGCATATTTCTATGTTATTACAGTCCCTAAGTATTTTAATAATTTTACGGGTATTTTTAATGTTCCAATATCCCCATTCCCCAATGACTATATCTTTATTATTTTTGACATACATGTAATATCTATTTTTTCTATGCTTTCATACATACATTGACAGCCATGCTCAAAAAACCATCAGCAAGTTTGGGTTGTTTACAATCAAGCCATGTTCTCCCTGTTTTACTGGCCATCTGAGGAACAGAGATTTCAGTGTTTTAGTGATATACAATAAAATATGATAGGAACATGCACAAAGGATGGAAATGAACAAATCTACAGTGCCTTAACATGAACCCCTTCATCATCAATCACTGTCTTATGCATGAATGTTAAATTATTATAGGCTAAACAAATAAAACTGCTGGAACAAGTGAGTGACTAACCAGTATCTGCTTGCGAACAAAAGTCTCAGATGGGTTATTAGGCCTGCATGAAGACAGAAGTCTGCATGCCACATGACGCACTGAAACATGAGTTTGTAGTGTATCAAATAATTGACATCTGTGAAAACATCTGGAGATACACTTTAAAACTTTCTTTTGTTAGTGTATTACGAAATAAATAGGGACAGAAAACATTCAGACTTGACTGACTGACAACCAGATCCATTAATAGACAAACAGAAAGATAGACTACTGAGAGACAGACAGATAGACCTTTGGCCTTTTGCTCCTCTGTAATAGTTGAGCCAACACGTTTGGTCACAGCCCAGTTCCACAACTGTATGGCGATTTCCTCCAACTACAAAAATGTATATTTTTTTCATTCATTATCTAAGCATAATTACCAGATTTCAATGGAAGCTATTTTGTTAACATAAAAAGAAGAAAAATGTTATCTCTAGAAAATTAAGACGTGATAATGACATAAGACATAAAAAAAAACATGATCTTTAAAGGAGAACTCCGGTCAATTTTAACATTGAGCTCATTTTTTTGTAAATTTGAAGTGCTGTCAGTACAGAGAACAACGACAAAAATCGGTGTTTCCTACACAGTGTTAACCCTATTTTTAAAATTTACACCCTGTTGACTTAAGGGGCAAGTTTTAAATCTGCTTTTAGCTTCTTAACATCCTTGATGTGTCATTACAAGTGCACAGCCATGTGAGTGGTGTTATTAAGAGTGACCACGGTCAATCTGACTGCAGTAGATGTGAAAGATATGAATAAAAATTATGTTATTTCAGCCAGCTCACATACCTATATTTTCTTCCTGTTTTCGGTCGAATTCCACAGTAGTCGATTGTCGAGTTGCGTGCGCGATCCTAGTTATCTAGTTACCAATGATCGCGCACGAACTCGACAATTGACTATTGTGGACTTCGACCGAAAACAGGAAGAAAATACAGGTATGTGAGCTGGCTGAAATAACATAATTTTTATTCATATCTTTCACATCTACTGCAATCAAAAGAGGATAACACGGTGTAGGAAACACCGATTTTTGTCGTGTTTGTCTGTACTGACAGCACTCCAAATGTACAAAAAAAATTAGCTCAATGTTAAAGGTGCAGTGTGTAGCACACTCCCCCCCCCCCCCCGAGGGAGAAGAACCACATGAAACTATGCAACTATAGATTTTTTCTAACAGGGTAGTAAAAGTTTAGCTGGCTAATATGAGCTGCTACTGTGGCTGAGCTGGTTAAAGCCTTGTTTATACTCGACGCGTCCGCATGAGCCCAAAGGTGCGTGCGGCAAAAATGACGTGATTGTAACAGCACGCGTGCCTCCGCATCCCATAGACACCACTTATTACACACAATAGCCTTTTTTCTCTGATTTTGGAAACTCGATCGACTTAAAATGCTTCCAAGATCGACGGGTTGGTGATTCCTGTAACTGTTTTCCGGTCAATGACAAGAGTAGCCTACTAATCAGCTGTCTCACGAACGTAACCAGCACATCTATCCCCACATAGCAAAGCCATAACACAGCGAGGGTGAAGAATAAAATCACATGAAACAATCCAACTACATATTTACATCACTGACAAGGGAAAACACTCACGGTGTTTATGACTAGCTTCTTCTAGCTTTCTGCGGCTTCTCTTTCAAGGTAGTGACGAAACGCGCTCTGTAACGCTGTTTGTTCGCTGTCGGCTACGGTAGAAATATGACGTCATAATATGGCGGCCTTCATAGAAGGGGATTCCCGCGCCTATGTAGATATAAATGCCTAATTCTAAGGTAATAAAAACATTACGGTTTATTAAGTAAGTTCTTTATACACAACTGAACACATAGTTATGGATTTCATATTGCATTTCTGTTAATAAATAGTCAAAAATGTTACACACTGCACCTTTAAAGCAGCACTATGCAGGATTTCTGTTTTTGTCAAACAGTGACCCCTAGAGTCGCTGTGGGATACTGTCGTAAATATCATGCACGGCCTGATCCCCTCCCCCTGTACACCGGTACCTGTTCAGTAGGATGAAAGCTGTAGCGTGGAAATAAGGTGTGGCCCCTTTAAGAGCTGTGCGCGCCCTGTTGAACTGTCGGCAGTCAGTATTGTATTTGCGCGTCGAACACCACATGTAACTGCGCCGGGTTATTTCTATTTGATGCTCATTTTAGCAGATCGTTCTTGCCTTAAAGCAATTCCTTACTTCGCGAGACCTGATATCACGCGACACTTCCTGATGCTGCGGTCGGCGTTGCAAGTGCGTTGCAAGTGCGAGACGACCACCATTCAACACGAAATCAGTAATATAAACATTACACGGACTCCAAAGCTGTTCGGTTAAGGTAAAAAAGTTACTTAGTTCACCTTTAAAATTGACCGGAGTTCTCCTTTAAGGGCTTCCGTAGATTTCAACTGAGGTTGGCATACCTGTGAATCCTGTAGTTGTGCTGCGCCATCTAGAGTTAAGATTTCTTTGAAGAGCGCCTCAATCACCTCATCTACATTTGAATCGACGACCTGTCTGTGGAGAAGCTTCTCTGACAGACCTGTGAAAGACAGTCAACCAAACTTCAAACCACGAAACAGCTTCACATACTGTGTAAATCACTTCATGGCAAGGTAAGTTGAAATAATGAAAACAGATGATACTAAAATGCCTAATAATATCCATAAGAGATTAATTATTTTATTTTAACCTGCATAATAGCTTATCCCTGACGTAACGTTAGATAACTACCACATATCTTTATATTACCACACAATAGGCTATTCTTACTTTTTACTTCGACTGCAAACTGCTCCATATTACTGTCCGTTTTGTGTATTTTAATACACAAGTAGAGTAACGTAATTTAAAATATATTGAGTCAGTAGTTTCTGTGTGACCGTGACATAAAAGCTCCTCTCGCAAACATCCATCCACCGCCAAAACGCGCGCGAGAACCCAGTATGACCTCGCGCGCTGCACTCCTAATTTAATACTACTGTATGGCCACAAGGTGGTGTCTCACACACGGTTAAATATAAATCACCTCTCCTTCAAATATTTCTAAATCAGATTTAAGCAGCTTTATGGGCGTGGTAAATCAAAGCTTATCATTTCTACAACAATAAAGCTAATTAGTAACATGTAATCGTAGATTACAATTTGCTCTGTGCAAAAGATCAAATAAATATACAAATAATATAAAATAAAATATCCTAAAGGACAGATGTCAGTAATTATTTCACACAGCTGAAGAACTACTGTTTTCAAGCGTACATGCTGCTATATATTTAGAATTCTCAACTCCGTCCTTGTTGAAAGGTTTGAACCTTATGGTATAATAGCATTGTTTAAGCATGATATCCATCACCTTGTGGTATTAGAACCTCATTCACCCCAAAGAAAGCATGCATTGATGATAATGCTGGGGTTTTTGTTTTAACAGGGGAGGTCATTGTTGAGCTGAAGGAAAGAGCTCAAGCTGCGTACACAGAATCGGTTGTGAAGTCTCTTATTGTGTTCACTGCTCTAGATTAAAAAATAAGATGTCTTAAAAGCCCACTCCTCTCAGTGTGCGGCTTCCAGCAATTGTTTCTGCCTGAGTCTTATCTAGCCACCGCACTGGCCTGAGGGAAATGTGTGATCAGTTCAGAGAGCTTGATTGCACAGGAGAAAGAAAAAACAAACATGATCCTTGTGACAAGTGGTCAGAGAGATGCACAAATATTTCCCAAAGTCAGCTACATAAATATTATTAAAATAACAGACATATTTATACATTTGTGCCATATTTAAAAATAGTTCTACGTTGGTAGAAAATTCATTAGTTGCTAGATAAATATTATTTTGTAGTAGATTCAAGAAATACCTAAATCAGATCTCTGCTGCCAAACCAGGAAACATCACCAGAAATGACTTGGTTAAAGGATTTTCCTAAAAAAGTATGTATTGTTATAAGATTTTAAGCTTCTTTAAATAAAACAAAAATACAGGCATTTTTAATTATATAATAAATATTAATTTATATATAAAATAATGCAGAATAAAATGATGTATTAAATATAAATGTCATCATTTATATATATAAACCTCATCAAAAGTAGGTTGAGATAAGTAAAACCTAAACATTAACAGCTACCTTCACTTTAAGTCACAAAAGTAACCGATAAACTGTTATCAGTAACTCTTATAATCACAATACCCTCCAATCAATATTGAAGGAAGAACGACCACACTTAACATTAACATCATCATCAGTAGCAAACTGTATTAAACTGTACTGTATTGTGACACAAGACTTTTTGATTTCTGCTCTAACAGATTGACCATCTTATTCTGTACATTTGAAGTGATATGGAAGGACATGAATGGACAATGTGTTGCCAGACGTTGCGGGGAGCCTGTCCTCATTTGTAGCATCAAAAAGACAAACAGTCTGTGGTGCATCCATTCACCATGGGGTGTTGGAAGGTGAAAAGAAGCCCCATTATTATTTACATTTATACAAAATTAGCTGCACGTCCTGTTTCTGGAGTTAAAAATAAATGTTTTTGCAAGGTATTTTGTCTGATATGTTATCAGACAATGCCTGTTTACCTTTGAACCTAGATATTTTAGGTAGGCTACTCTTCCCGGGGGGTCGATAGAGTTTGGTTAAAATAATGCAGTTGAAATGTGCCTACTTGTGAAGCGTCTTGACATTCATAGAGCCATTTGGATGGGACATTTCACTGAGATGAAATAGGCTACATCTTTCATTAAAGCGCCCCAAAATAGCACACACGTTTACTTAAAGATATTCTGTCTTAATTAAAGAATATATTTTAAGTTAAGGCAGGAAAAGTGCGCGCGAAGTGCACTAGGAGTATTGCTGCAGTTACTATGGTGACGTTGCGTCCTTCCGTCCTCGCTTCACTCATATAAAGCCTTCAAGAGGAAAACCCCGGCAGAAAAGCCAAAGGCATTGGGATAGTTTATCAGTCGGTTGGCATTATTAGTTGTTTTCATTGTTATATTATTGTTAAACCTTCTTTACGGAGTCTAGTTTTTGAAATTTCATTCAGTCAGTTTTAGGAAGGAAGCGCAAACGTCGCACCTGCCCTCGGGAGTAGTTTGGAGTTGCTCCAGTCGAGTTTGTGCCGGGGCAGAGGCGCAGTACCGTGCGATACCTTTACAGTCACTGAAGAGACTACGAGACGTGTTTTCATTATAGAGGCATCACTGAAAGAACCATCTCTGACATAACAACGGGAACTATACGCGTATAACTCGACATCAAGAGACATTTCAGTCCAGGTGGACTACAATAATCACATCAAATATAAAGTGACAGTACACGGAATATCTTTCGGCACGTTATTTTAACGAGCGAAATGACTTCTGTTCAACCCTCAGTCAAAGGCTTCTTCACGTTTCATCTCCTTTTTAATTTCTTCTCAAGTGGTAAGTGTGCGCTTTTTGTCATTTTTCTGCGCTTTAAGTGAAGCTGCACGCGATCATTTCTTGCTTTCTTTGGGCTGATGTTGTACAGATGCGGCTTGAAATTCAGTTCTCATCCTGTAGAAACAAATGCTGATGTAATGATGATTTTTTTTATTGTTGTGCTAGATTAAAATGACATAACATGGCACTGAATTCATATTTAGTTTCATGGCTTGTTCTGATGTTATTTGAAAGTTCCTTTTAGAATATACAGTATGAGAACTTTCTTCATTAAAATGTTATATTATTTAAACTTGAATGTCATTGACCTTCAGTCATGAGTTCATTGCACTTTTTAAACTATTTAAACTTTAATTACTGCTGAAGAGAAGAAACTCTGAAAACACATGTTCATAGAAATTGCTTGTAACAAATTAATTAGATGGGGACAAATATGTAGGTGCACTGATGAAAACAGTTTTCATCATTGTATCAACATATGATGAGTTTTTAAAATAAGGTAGCCTACGTGCATGTCATTTCTCAAAACCCAATTTTATTTTTTGTAGGATTTTGGAGATTATATGTGGCATATGTGCCAAATAAGAATCTGTTCAGGGGTTCCCAAATTTTGTCTAGCTAGGCAGCTGGGTTCCTGAGGCTTAAATTATTTTACTGACTTTACTCAATTATGGGGACCCCAATCATATGGTAAATTTTGTTTAATGGTCCACAGCTAGTTATGTAGGTTAGTGTCAGTGAATTCTGACTGACAATTGTCAGTGTCTTTAAATAACTCAATAGCTCCATGGGACTAGTTGAGTTATTCAAAGAATGAACACATTGTGATGGAAATATCAGGTGTGTTTTTGATAACATCCAAAACAGTTTATTGTAAATGGGTAGTTTGGGCACATCTCCAGTTCTAGTGTTGTTGAATTTGAGAGGAGAATATGTGTTTACAAGAGAAAGTATATTGTTGACACTTGGCTGCTTAGTTTTCTGGCTGCAGATCTTTATAACAAGATGGATAGTAAAAGGTGGATGCCATTGTTCATTGTGACATAACAGTTGTGCACTACAGATACAGGTCTTCCTCCTGCTGTCCAAACAAACAGAAGCTCTTACTCTCATCCAAACAGAGGAAATACTGCTCCCCCCATGACTTTTTGGGTCTTCAAGCTTTGTCTACAAGGTCTCGAAGTAGGTTTCCTTAGCTGTCCTCACGCCGAGCGTGGGAAAGACACATGAAGGAAGCGGATGGAGAGGCAGGAGGCACCCTGGAATTGTTCTGGGAGTAGAGGTCACGGAAATGTGACACGCTACCTGAGTAAAGATTCCTTCCCCAGACTTCTTGCTTGCTCCTCTACTCCAAATGTGTGTCAGTCGTCCCACCTTAAGACAATGGTAGAGCGGAAGAGCATGCCATTATATTTTATATGTCAGGGGTGTATGGTTAATCCATTAGTCAGAAATAGGGCATGAAGACAATAGCTGTTTGTCACTTCTGTCATGTTAACTGATTTGTGGTGGGGCACTGTGATTATTTCAGATGTTTGTATCAAACATTTTGTTAGCTCAATTGTGTGAAATTCTCCATGTGATTTCTTAAGTATTAACTTTCTAGTTTATAAAATTGAAACTGTTAGTGCATAAGAAATACGAGGTGAGTCAGAGTGACTAGTCAAACTCAGCACTAGATCTATAAGTTAAACTTTACACGTTTAGAGAAGTGAAACATCTTAACTTGGCTGTTAGAAGTTGCTTACTGGAATGAGAAGGAAGTATGTTTTAAGTAAGAGAAATATTCAATAATGCCACTGTGTAGGCCTAGATATTTAAAGCATCTTGAAACGATCCAGATATTGCCCAAGGCTCTGTTTCCAAAATTTGCTGGACCATTTAAAGGTGAAAATACTCCAGGAATTTTACACATCTGAGAACCCGCCGCATTACATTGCTTTTCAGAACACACTAAATACGTGTTACCACACTCGTACTGGCTTCTTTAAAATCATAACTTTACAGTAAAAAAGATTTGATTACTGCTGGCTTGACAAATTAGGCCTGTTTCACATTGCATGCATAAGCAGCACATGAGCAAAGGATACAGTAACTGCAATGCAGGCTCACTTTCATGCTGTGCTTTCAGACTGGATGCATTTATACTGCGTAACCGAGATAAAATCTTGGTAATTTCCATAAATTGTAAAATGATTATCAGGAGTTGTCCATCACAAAATTGAAGGGATAGTTCACCCAAAAATGAAAATTGTCATAATTTACTCATGATATCATTCCAAACCCGTAGGATTTTCTTCTTCAGAATACTTTTGGATGGAATCTGAACACTTTCTGCCCCTCCATAGACAGCTATACGCAACTGAAACTTCAGTGCTTCATAAAGAGATCATAAAACTAATCCATGAGTCTAGTGGTTTAGTCCAATTTTTCTGAAGAGACTTAATCACTTTATTAGCCTGACTTCGTCATACTCACATTCTAGTCAGAATGTGAGTCTGATACTGCTCCATTGGGCTGTGATTATGGGGCGTGTGTCAACTGAACCAGGAAAAACAACAACTCTGCACTCAATTGGATAGACCTACAACCAATCAGAGCAACGGAGTAAGTGACGTATGTTGAGAGATAGAGTAAAGTTGATAGATTAAACTTTTTCCGAATCCCGTAGGAAGGACGGCATAAACATCTTTTCCATCGACAAATGCCTTGATCGCTGTTCTCTGTTCCTCTTCTAAAATTAATGCGCTGTCTATATCTTCTATAATGAATCCATGAATTCAACCCAAGCACTCTGATGACGTGGATGGTTACGTTACCGTTGCTCGGATAGAACTTTGTGTTTACACAAAGAAAGTGAGACACATTTTAATCTAAATATTAAAGGGTACCTACCTATCATGGAATTTTGAAAATTGCCCTTCATGTAGTGTGTAACATAGATCTAAGTGAACGAAAACATCCTGCAAAGTTTTAAATATGAAAGTTCACCGTATACAAAGTTATTGTCTCTCAAAAGTAAGAGTCGACTCTGAGTCGCTGATATGAATCGATAGACGAACGATGCATTTTCTCTAACTTTCGTACATCACTTGTACAAATTATTTGAATAAGACACGCCCACTCATTGCGCGCGCCAGACACCAGTGAAAACAACATGTCGACGAGCTGTTCTGAAGTGCGAATCAAAAGCGAACTTTTTTTTCACTGCCCAGGGACGAGCATGTGAAGAATCTGGCTAGAGTTTATATTTACAACTATACCACACAAGTATAGCCACCTTGAGCTGTGTTCGCGTTATTTTAATGAGGATTCCTTTACAAAAATGCTTTCAAGTCGCATTCGCGAGTCGGTTGATACTGAAGGAACGTTTAGTACCAAGTGTATTTGGATCGGCTTCATCCTCTGAATCACAACCTGTAAGTACTGTTAATAATTGTTGCTTTTAATGGGTTTTGTAGCATGCTCAATGTGTGTGTGTGTGTGTGTGTGTGTGTGTCAGGGGGTTTGTTGTATACTGCGCGCATACATAGCGAGCGCACGGGAGAGAGCGAGAGACACTCGCAAGGTCTCTCGCTCTCTCCCTTTCTACCGTGCTTACGTGCGCGCGCGCTATGTTTGTTATCCGCGCAGTATGTTCTGTCTCGCACGCGCCGCGCTTTATAGATTCCGGGAGATTTGAACTAATTCGCGGGCATCAGGGAGACGCTATCAATATGCGGGAGACTCCCGGAACTTCCGGGAGACTTGGGATGTCTGTGTGTGTGTGTGTGTATGTGTGTGTGTCAGTTACGCTTTCGCAGCTTAGGTCAAGCTGTGTGTGTGTGTGTGTGTGTGTGTGTGTGTGTGTGTGTGGTGTTTTGAAATATGTAAAATGTTTGTCGTTGTTATTGGAGTTGTCATAAAGAATAGAGCGTATTGTAGTACTGCAGTGCTTTATCAATATGTTTAAGCTTTGGGTTAAGGCGAAAAATAACTGACTGGGTCGTCTGACCAATCACGGCAGATTAGCGTCACGCAAAGGAGGGGTTTGGACAAATGAGTCGTCAAACGAATCATTAGGGAGTCGGTGAGCAAATCAGGTAAAAAATAAATGCATATTATAAGACAACAAAAGTGTTTTTTGTCATTGCATGCATGTAAAACTGTTGTTGGGGACTCCCAGAACAATATTAGGAACATTTTAAAGGTCCCGTTCTTCGCGATCCCATGTTTCAAACTTAAGTTAGTGTGTAATGTTGTTGTTAGAGTATAAATAATATCTGTAAAATTATAAAGCTCAAAGTTTAATGCCAAGCGAGATATTTTATTTAACAGAAGTCGCCTACAGCAAACGGCCGGTTTGGACTACATCCCTCTACTTCCGTCTTTAATGACGTCAGTAGAACAGTTCTCTGACTAACCTCCGCCCACAGGAATACTCCATCAACTTGCGCACTTCTTATAACTTACTGTTTACTCAGCTCTTACGGTGATTTTCTGAAGTAAAACTGACGCTTCATCTTTTGTGTGATGTACAATAAACTTTATTAAACTCATCAGTATATGTTTGATCATCATTCGGACCTGGTCTGACACAGCAGACTTGTAGGCTATTAATAAATAATGGATACATACAAGCAGATGACAAATACGTTATAATAACCGTAATTAAACTACTAAACTATACCTGTTCCATCTCTATATAGCCCTCTGACTCTGTAGGCATTATTGTCTGACTCGAAATGAACACCGTTACTGAGAGTTTCTGATGTTATCATTATTCCATGAGATGAAATTGTCCTAAGAGTCTGAGTGCGAGCTCTTGAAGCTCCGCCCCCTGTGTCGTGCAGCAGCAGCTCATTTGCATTTAAAGGGCACACACTAAAACAGCCCGTTTTTCTGAGTCCTCAAAAAAGACAATTTAAACATGCTGTAAAAAATGATCTGTTGGGTATTTTGAGCTGAAACTTCACAGACACACTCTGGGGACATCAGAGACTTATTTTACATCTTGTAAAAAGGGGCATAGAACGGGACCTTTAAATGCCATAATAGGTACCCTTTAATTAATCAGGAAAAAATATAACCTAAACTGTAGCTGTGTAGCTACTGCACAATGAATGCACAAATTATGTGCACTACAGTCAAAATAGTTTCAGAAACTCTACTTGCACCTTATTTTCTTTTTCAAGCTCAGGAAGAACTGTAGTGTTCCTACTGAACAGCAGCAGTGCACCTTTGGAGGAATACAGTAGGTAGGGGTCAGCCAAGTGCAATTCAAGCTCATCCACTCATCCCACAGTGGTGGGGTAGCACACGAGTATAGACTGTGCAGTGTGCTTTCTTGCTTGATTTCTTTACATTTGCGATGTTTGTTTTTCCATTTCCCTCCTCATGAAACATTAAAAGTACTGCATTAATATGTTGACATGTTTCTTTTCTCTCAAACTTGTCAGAATTAGTAAGACAGCCAAAGAACTTCAGGCAGTGTGATTTGGAGACATTTTCGTACCATGTTTTTTGTCATTTGGTATTTCATCCAAGTTGACTTTTCCCTTTTGACACACAAATGTGATGGCTGCCCATATTGTGTTATATTGCAATTTCAAGGAGAATCTCCAGCATTAAGAAAAGCAAAATCCCCTGAGTTCCAAAACATATTGTGGGAGCTTATGGGATTCAAATCCACTTAGGCCTACTATTTCATGGGTTTGTCATATTCTATTGTTTCAATATTTGACCAGATATGACCAGAATTACCACTCAGTTTAGCTAGATGTTGTGCCATCTTTTTTTTTACGTATAGGTTGTGTGTATGTGTGTTCAGTTTTTGACTCCACCTTCCAAAGACCAATCCAGGAACTAATAAAATCTGCATTCTCCATTGCTGTTGTCTTAACCTAGCGCGCTTGGCAGGGAGCAGTAGTTGTAGCAGAGGGACTTGCAATTAGAGAACACTTCAATGAATGAGAAGGCAGGCAGCACAGAACGGAGGTGTAGCAACTTGTTTTAGTGGGTGGTCTTTAGTTTTGTGAAGAAGTTTGAAGTTTGTGTGACAGTCCGGATCAACGATAATTAATCAGTCATCAAATAATATTATGTAAAAGCTTTATAATTAAAGGCAGAATAATCACCTTTGTCTGACCACATGCATTATAGTAAATTTATAAGCAGACATATTATAACATTTTATTACACGGCTCCCTGAAATACTTGATTTTGATTGGTTATTTGTGTAATTCTATTGTCAATTTTATATACATTCCATGCTTCTTGTGACATCTCTCTCTTCTCACATAATAATAATACTAACAAACTCAAATCAATATAGGCCTAATATTTGCATTATTCCTCTTTCCAAGGTCATTTTTTTTACTTGGTAAACAGCCATAATTACTGGTATAACATACAGATGGACAGTCACTAGCGCAAAACAAACAATACAAGACCATCTGTCTGGGTTTATTTTGGCAGTAAGAACTAGCTGACATTACCAGACATATTAGGCCTAGATGATTTATGATATAAACACAGTCACAGTTGTTAGGACAGTGTGTTTTGTTAGGTTCGTTATTATACAATAGATCTTACAAAACATTATGTTTTTGTCACAAACTCATAGTCAGCTTAAATAGATAGACATTTTACATGTCCCAAAAGGGTACTTTGTCTTCTTTCAAAAAAAGACAGGAAAGAAATTATTTTGCGATTGGTAGCGTTCAATGGTTGCCTGATGTTCCTTTCTGTGCCCATTGAGATGCTTACTATTGTTTGACGTTATTGTTATTTATCATAAAGCCTTCGTTGCTTGTAAAGCTTTGAAATCATAATGGATATTGCAGCAAGGTTAAAGGATTATTGAATTACTATTGTTGTGTAAGCCTAAAAAAGATTCCCCCTGCCCCATCCTCAGAGACCACTTTACTGGCACTGTGCATCACATGGGTGGATGGGAAGCACAGGCAGTCTTGTACCAGCCACAGAGTAGGGAATTCCGCATATTATGACCAATGCTTACTGGGCAGCGACAGGATTTCCTCTGTACAAAAGACAGTACACAAGTAAATTGAATTGTATCTGTATAGACAAAAATCTCAAACATCATCTGACTTCATAAGTTCCAGATTTTTTAACATCCACCAGGGACCAATGACACATTTTGGTTGCTAAACAGTTGTTTGTTTAAATGTTTCCAAGACAGTGCTGATATTCTTTTATATAGTACTTCAGAAGTCAGCTTTCCATGGAAAACCCACATATAATTTTGATTTAATTTAGAGTTTTATGCGCCTCCCATCTCACACTCAACATTCAAACCAATCGTCTTTGTGAAAGTTCCTCTACTTATTTGGACTTGAAGATTCTCTTGTTCCCTCACAAAACTACAAACATATATTAGGATGCAATGATTAGGCCTAACTGATTGCATGATTGTGGAAGGTTAGGAGAAACAGAGCCTTGTGACAGTGACTTGTCGTTTACTTGTTCACACAAGATGAGAGGCACGTAGGCTAATCTTGCTGAATATGGACCCACGCACGTAGCATCAGTGCTGTGTTTTTTTCCATGCTTCATGGTTGTCTTTTATTTTTAATAGGCTTTAATGGAAACCAGGTCCCAGGCCCCTTGAAGCACCACAACAAGCTTCATTTTTGGCATTTTTCAGTGTCTGATGGAGGAATGCAGTTCACAGCTGTCGGAGAAGGGGGAAAAGTGCCGCACTGAGGTCAGCACTGGGCAGACATCAGGGGCAGGTGGGGGTCTGTGTGCTATGGGAATACGTGGGTGTACAGGGACAGAGACGAGAGGTTTTTATGAGAAAGTGCTCTTCTTAAGTGGGCTGCTGGGGGCCCCTGCTGAACAGGGCAGCTGTGAAGACAGCGAGAATTGTTGGGTTTTATAGGATATGATTCACTGTATGTTTGAGTGCAGGCGTACATCTGTGAATGAGGCTTCGAGGGAAATACGAAAATTTGGATGTCAGCAGAAATTAATAATTCTTAATAAAACATATCTGAAATCAGACCAAAGCTTCTGTGCGGTAAACACATATTTCAGAGCGGTCAAAACCAGTTAGACTCACTCTGACTAATATCCCTCTTTCAGTACAGTGGGAGCAGCATCATCTTCTTAAGGGGGTCGCACACCGGACGTGCAGCTCGGCGCAGCTCGCCAGGTCTTTTAAATTCGAACACATTATTCTCTATGAGAGTACACACACCGGCGGCGTCTGTCCGCGTGGCCCAGCAACGGCTCTGGACCGTGTTCAAAATCCTGCAGCGCCACACGGCGCCATTTACATAGTTATATATTAAATTTACATTTATGTGTCTCAAATAGTAGTAATGTATATACGGACTTAGCCCTGTGCTGGAATATACATTTAGTTTTATATTTATTTAAAGAAATCAGAAAATTGCTGATGTTATCAGACTTTCAGGTGAGAGTTGTCCTAGACGTGGCGTGGCGTGGCGCTGAGCTGCGCGTTCGGTGTGCGACCAGCTTAACTCTGATGTTACAGATTAAGATGTACGGTGTTTCTAAAAACATCCCGACAAGAATGAGTGATGACTCTTAGACCATATGTTGTACATTTTGTCCATATGAGATTTAGGAAATAAACATTTGATGATGGATTGTGTTTGTCTGAGATGGGAGGTGGACCTGCATAAAGTTACTGTCTGACACCAACATTACAGCGAAGACATTTTTAAATGTGTTTTATTTCATGTGTAAATGTAAATCTTCTACAACTCTCAGAAGATGTCCAAATATCTACAGAACAGATGTTTTAAAAAAAAAGAAGCTTGCGGTGCAATAAGAGAGTCACCGTAGGGGAGGTTATTTTTTGACCAGGACAGCTGTGGTTATGTCTGGTTATGCCTCTTCTGGGCAGAGGGATAATATCAAGCTGATAGAGGTGTGTACTTTGCGTGAAAATCTCCGGCTACATCCGCTCCCCTTAACTAACCTTGTACTGTGAAACAACAATGATGTTGTAGCATACTAAGAGGAAGTTCATATTAAGTGGTAATGTTGGTCTGGTAAGTTCATTCTGGTGAATGCAGCTGTGTTTTTAAGCCAGTTATAAAAACAAAATTTTGCTATTGGTCAGATAATGTACTGATAATGACTTGATAGTATCCGGTATGAGACTGTCAAGTAAGGTGAGTGTAGATTAGAAGAGAACATAATGCAATTATCATCCTGATTGTGATACACAAATCTTTTTAAAAGATCATCTTGTGGTTTGAACGCTGATGCTGTATTACAAAACTTTCTGTTCTAAAATCTTAAGTAAAACTCTGACTGTTCTACATGAGATTCTTACTCAAATACTTCCCAAAACTATTGTTAGATATTCACACCTCTTTTCATTTGGCGACTTCATTAAAAACTTGACACTCATGCATGAGGCGCTGAAAAAGTCAAGATATCTGCGAAGACATAGAAAAACAATAAAAACCTTGAATTGTCTTTGCATTCCACTTCACTGGATTTGGAAAAAAAAATTCAATGGAAATGTGCACTAGATGAAAGTCCTTGACCTTTGCGCCACATCTGCTTTTTTTAGTGTCTCATGCATGAGCACTGTTTTTTTTTTGTGAGACTGTGAGACTGAAAAACTGGTGATCAGCATTGGTGTGCTGGTCCACTAGTTAGACCAGCATAAACCAGTCTGTACTAAAAGACCCATATCTGGTCTTTTTGTCAGACCAGGTTTCCCAGAAAATACAGGTTTTGCCTGGCAACACAAATAACTTGCATTACAGTGCCACAGCACAAAGCGGTCAGGGAGTAGGTTCCAAAGAAGGAAATCACTTATGAGATGACTGTCAACCGTCCTGGACAGCAGAGGGAATGAGACCACTTCCTGTCCCCAGCGTACTCATGGCTCCTATCATCAGCTTTACCTGGCCCCAGACCAGCAGTGAACCTTCACTGTAATAATAGCACAACGAAGAGATCTCAAGAGATCTGAGTTAAATGGAACTCCTTATCAGAGTATAAAAAGGTGGCATTATGCAGAGTACTGACTGATGTGAAGGATGTGTTTAAGGACATCTGATTCATCTGGGTCTGCCTTGTTCTCTCACACACATGCTGACAGAGGTGACCCCTCTGTGGGGGGCACAGCTGTTCATCTGGTCTCCCTCCTCTTGTCTAGAATGTGTACACATGCTGCTCAGACACACTGTTTCCACATCTCTGCCAGCTTAAACCTGTCCAGCACAGACTAGACTGCACTGAGCTGGAATCTGGAGCTCCATGTGGAAGCGGAAAGGCTATTGCATAATATTTTTAATTCAGTCTAAATCAAACTGGAATGCTCTTATAAAGTTGCATCTCTTAATTGCTTAGTGTTCTGGTTTTGGTCAGCTTAACCATAGATTTACCCTTATGATGCTTGTAGGTGTATTACAGTTCTCCAGGGAGAACTATAATACCCATCTTGTATGGTTCAACAAATATTCTGTCATCAATCACTCACCCTCAAGAGTGACTTTGTAAGTGAAAACGTATTAGATTTGACCACATTGTAGCTTTATGTGTGATGCACTTGTGATGTTAGCGTGTCTCTGATTGACTGTGTGTTGTGCTGTATTGTGTTTTCTGTAGGGTTGGTGGAGGGATCTCGTCTGCCTGATCCACAGCTGCTTCCTGCCGAAGGCACACACCTTCAGCATGTTGGTGGCACACTCACGCTCATCTGCAGGTACTGTGCCCATCTGCTGTCCCGTCTCACACAAACACACACAGAATGTTCTGTGCATCTAAATGTGTTCATAATATGTTGTTGTACACTACCCATCCAAAAAATACTGGCATTCCAATATTCAGAGAGAATAAATTAAAGGTGGGGTATGTGATTTTCTTTTTTGACCATTTTTTCAAAATCACTGAAATCCTATTCCCAACCCACTTATAGCCACTGAGTTAGAAGCACTGAAATCAAAATTAAAAAAATTAATCATCTGTGGAACGGGCAGGACTCGAAAAACTCAAGCCAATCATTTTCAAGACCGTCTAGAATCATTGGACAGTCAGTGCGTCAATCAAACGGTCGTACCATACCCCCCTCCCCCTCTTCAAATGGGTGGAGTGTGTGGAGTCAGGGAAAGAAGGTAGGACCTTTTGAGTTGTGTATTTTCAAAATCTGCCGGCTGTTTTGCAAATCACATACCCCACCTTTAAGCTCAATTCATAATATTTTAAAACTACCAACTTTTTTAATTAGCCCTTTGAAAACCAGCTTACCAACTATGCACTGGTGGTGGTTGAGGAGAGATCCCGGCATGATTGTAAAGCGCTTTGGGTGTACAGTAGTACATATGAAAGCTTTATATAAAATTGCCTCATTCATTCATTCTATGTTAATTTCCATGTTGCTCCAAGCATTACTGTGACTAGTGCTGGTTTAGTGCTGATGTGACTTCTTGTAATGCCAGTCACTGGACATTACACTTTTGCATTGGAGAAAAAAATTATATAACTTAAACTTATAGTGCCTCTTGTGTGCAGAAAAACTCATCAACCATGGTCATGGTCTTTTTGGTGAAACGGATCGAGAAAGTTTAGATGTTTAATTTAGTTAAGAAACCTGGTCAGCACCAAAATCTCATACTGGGGCCCAGTATCCAAATCACAACATGCTGTTCACCCAAAAAGAGACATTCTGTCATAATTTGCTAACCTTCATGTCGTTCCAAACTAGTATGACTGACTTTCTTCTGTGGAACATAAAATAAGATATTTTGAAGAACAGTGGTAACAAAACACTGGAAATATTCCACGCAGACATTTCTCATACTATATTTTTTGTACAGAAGAAAGTAAGTCATACAGGTTTGGAACGACATGAGAGTAAATAAATGTTGACAGGATTTTCATTTTTGGGTGAACTATTCCTTTAATACTGTATAAGAACTTAGGCAGGAGCTGGTATGTGTTCAAATACACTGATCTCTCACCATCACTCTTCAAAACTAAACTCATTTGCTTTTGCTTTAACATGGGATGGGAGGCCTCAAAGAAAAGCAGTATAGGCCCAAAAAAGCCATCATATCCAATTGTTGCAGAAAGAAAAGTGGATGGGGGCTTGTGAAACATACACATCGTTTAGACTTTAAGAGAGCATTTCATGCTATTGCAGTCATGCCAGGAATGCTGACCCCGAAGAAGCTTAACTAATGTAATGCTTCCCTACAAGGTCATGTGAGCAAAAAGCTGATACTGTCTTTGGCTCTGGACACATTTAAGAGTGAAGTTGCATGACCCATCAGTCTAGAAGCAACAGTGGTGGTATGTGAGATATCTCTGATTCTCCACTGGGATCCTTTTAATGTGCTCTTTTAAAAACAAGCACTGTTTGAAACATGTCATTTGGACACTTCTTCCAATAAATACCTGTTCCCATGTGAAAGTTGGACACTAACTGAATGTTTAAAACTGAAATGAACCTGGGAATATGTACAAGAGTAAATTTCAATAGAACTCTTGAAACTTTTATGACAGATGTAATCAGGAACTGCATAAGCATCAGTCGACGGAGGATACTTGCTTTCTTGGGTATAAACCCTCCTTATGCATAATTCTAAAGTTATGCTCAGGATGCCAGTAAAAAAAACATCTGCAATTGATGTAGTTGAACTACTGTTAGGATTATCTTTGTAATTTCACAGTTAACTGAAAGAGGCTGCAGGATGTGTTTGTATGCCATTTGTGGTATAATTTTCCTGATTTTGTTTTTAAGTTTTGTAATATGTCATGAATGGCTAAAAAACAAAAAGTAATTGCAGCAGACACTCTATGCAGTGATTATTTAATTTGGCATAAGCCTGCTTGCCTATGAAATTGCACATAATTTTGGTGATGTTTTGTTTTTATGGTGTGGTGTACAATAGAGGATCAACTTCGCTGCACTGGAGGCTGGCTAACAGAAATGTGTCATCGGGACTCATTGAGTCTTGTGAGGAGAGAATGCACAAGCACTGCAGTAAGCTGGTTATACACAACCTGAGGCACAACGATACTGGCTACTACACATGCAGTTATCAAAAGTCCAGCAATCATGAGGTGACCACATATGTTTTTGTTAAAGGTAAGAATAAGAATACTTTTTTCTTCTTTTTTTAAACTTTTTTATTTATCATAGACCAAGAGATTGTAGCAGAAAAGTTTCATAAACCAAATCTTGTCTTTGGATAAACAGACCAAAGAGCTATTTATTTGGCATAATACTCATGTACATTACTGTTTTTGGTTACAAATAGAATGATGCCTACTGGATGAACCAAGAAACCTGGCAGTTTACTTCCATTTATTTGCCAGAAGAGAAATTTGATGTCTTCTGTGTGAAACACGAGTCTTTTCACTGTGTGAAAGACTCCAAGCCATTAGAAAGGCATTATAATAAAAAGGAAATTAAGTAATGAGTGGCCCCAGACCTCACCAAAACTACAACAAAGCCATAAACCTGTTAGCTTGGCAGTCAGGCTAGTAACTATTCAGCTATGACTGCACTCACTTAGAAGGATTGAATCACTGAGAACTAGACTGTATCGGCAAGACAGAACCAAACTGTCATAAGACTATAGGAAATAGAAAATCAGTGACACAAAAAGGCAGCCTTTATCTTATATCCTGCTTAGAGTATTCCTGTCTTTAGGTTGTTAACATTTTAAGCAAGTGCAATAGCAGAGTTTTATGAACGTGCCTCAAAAATATACACTACTGTTCAAAAGTTTTTCAAATTAATGCTGTTCTTTTGAACTTTCTGTTCATCAAAGATTCCTGGAAAAAAAATGATTCATGGTTTCCACAAAAATATAAAACAGCACAACTGATTTCAACATTAATAATAATAAGAAATTTAGATTTCTGAAGGATCGTGAGACTGACGAATAGAGTAATGGCTGCTGAAAATTCAGCTTTGCCATCACATGAATAAATTACATTTAGTAATATATTACAATTGAAAATAAGTTATTTTATATTGTAATATAATAATTATATATTTACTGTATTTTTTTTGGTCAAATAAATTCAGCCTTGGTGAGCATAAGACTGCTTTCAAAAATATTGAAAAGTCTTACTGACCCTAAACTTTTGAATGGTAGTGTATTTCCAAAAAGAGCTGAGATAACTTTAGCTGTGAAAATTACAACAAAGCTCACCAAGTCTCTGGCATACCAGCTGTTTTGTTTAGCAGACCTCTTCCACTTCAGCCTGCTGCATATATTGCCAATTTAGTACTTGATAGTCCCCTGGTTCATCTCACTATGTGATTCCACTGTTTATGTGAGATAAGTTTATTTTAAAAAAAAAAAAACATATTTTATTACGTCAACACACACAAGATCTTGTTTGTTTGATCACGCACAGCATAGCTGTACAGTAACATCCCCTCCTGCCAAGCTGTTTCTTTATCCAGCAGTCTGTGTGGTAGTTTGCTGTTGAAAAAGAACAATGATGACTTTATCTGAGATATTTAATTGATCCTCTAGGCATAGCCTGAAGAAGTCCAAGAATTAATTGATAAAATGTTAAATGCTTTTTTAAAAGGCCATTTAAAATCTTAAAGCTCATGAGTAAATTAATTGTATTTTTGATTGGTGAATTAGCTTTGTGTGAAGCAAAGTGTTATTATTTTTTTCTTGCTGTATTTTTTAATGCTTAATTTTAAATCACAGATCCCAATCATCCATTTGTGGAGGCTTTCAGTTCACCAAACCCGCTTTTTGCGTATCGGAACGAACCCTTTTTTGTGGTCCCCTGCAGAACAACGTCCCCGAACCAACGTGTTTTGCTTGAGACTGTGAGTATTTTGTTAGTTCCACTGAATGTAAATATATTCACACATAATTTACCGCTGCATGTGGTGGAGGTGAATGTTTTACCTGTTTTTCCATACCTCAAAAGCCTTGACATGAAAAATAGAGGATGTTTTTTATGATCTGACATTGAAGAATGCATGGGACCATGGGCGTTTTTGAATTTCTCACACCCATTTAAGCCCTTAGCATGCATATATAGATAGAGACCGTGTGCCTTAGACTCAGGGAAGCTCAAGGAGGACAGAGGAGTCTCTCTGTCTGCTTCCTGTAAGAACAGGAAGTTTGTGTTTGACTGTTGTTTTTCACCCAGAATAGAAACTCAGGATATAAATAAAACACATTTTCTGTTCCAGCTAACTAAAGATACTAAATAGCAAAAGTTTGTCTTTTTTTATTTATTTTTCTACATTATATCTGATGGAACACCACCTCATCTTATTTTAAGTATACAAGCAAGCAGCCTCTCACATAAATCACGGAAGCAGTAGATTCTGTCCTTCAAACAGCATTGGCAGTGAACTTCAACAGTAGTGGGTTTTTTTTTCATAGTGGTCATGTAGTGGGTCTATGGTCATTTCTCACAGTCCTATGGATAACACTTCTAAGCCAGATGGCACAGATATTCATGTGACCTTCCTGCCATTGGAAGATCTGTGGTATTCGTCCTTCCTGTTTCCTTCCTTCCCTTCTTTCCTAGCAGGGCTCTTGGACCACGAACAAACAAAAGAAGTAAAATGGGGTATACAACTTAACTATGATCAGTTTCTCACTGACAAACTTAGCCCTGTTTTACTCATTAATGGATGGGCTACTAATCATGTGCTGTAAAAGCTTCACACAATTTGTTTCCTTCTCCACAGAAAGAACATTTAATTATTTTTAAAGATAGCTTGTTAAATAAATCCTCTCCTCTGTTCTCTAGATGAATCCCATGGGAGATCATGTAAAAAGTAGGATGGAGGATCTTTGGGATCCAAAGATAGGTTTCACAATCCCCTTGAGACCTTATGACAGCTACCATCTGATTACATGTGTGACCAGAGTGAATGACACACAATTTTCATCGAACTACATCCTCATAAGGCAAAGTGAGTCATTTTAATTGCTAAAATGCATAGCTCAAAGGTAGCTAAAGAGAAAATCCCAGTTACGCAATTACTTTTTGAAAATCTGTCATTGAAAACGACAAAAGCTTTTATCATGACATAACCTAGATTCATGTCCTGTTCTCTGTGCCTAGCATTGGAGCTGAGAAACATTGTCATCGAACCAGAAAGACCAAAAGTACTAGTTGGTGACACCCTGGTCCTCAACTGCTCTGCTGAGACCACTTACAATGGCAGAATTGAATTTGAGTGGCAGTTTCATAAGAGTCGGGTGAGTTATTAGGAGCCCTGCTAAAAATGCAATATTTTTTATTTAAAGACTGACGGTATTTGATTAATACTGTACACATTCAGATCAACTACCAGATTTAAGCAAGTGTTATGTAAATCTTGACCTGACAACCTCTGAACCTCCCATCTGTGTTTTTAGATCAATCACACTTACCAAATGAAAATGACAAGGGACCCACCTGGCCGAATCATCGTAATGACTAAAGCATTAATTGTGCCTAATGTTACAATGGAGTTCAAGGGCACATATACGTGCATAGCATCAAATGAAGAGAAAAGGCGTCATGTTTCAACTAAAGTTACTGTATACGGTGAGGATGTGATGTTGTGCCATTATCTTAACACATTCATGCTTTTGTAGAACAGTTTGAATTAATTTATTGGATTTTTTTGTATGTTTGTCTCTACAGAACATCCATTCCTCAATGTGACCCACAATAAACGCAAATTCATTTCTGCTATAGAGGGTAGAAAGGTGCAGTTTGAGCCACGGGTCAATGCCCTGCCTGCACCCGACAGAGTGTTGTGGTAAATTCATGCTTAAGACTTTAAAAATAAGAGATGTGACTCCATAAGAAGCCATAAGAAGAATGTAATGTGTAGTAACCAACTAAATGTATCCTACCAGTAATGGATTAATTGCACATTTATTGTATTGGTTTGTTTATTTTTACTGCTGCCAATTTGTATAGGTACAAAGATGGAGTTGCTGTTTCAGAAAATTCCACATGTTATGAGACTGTGGGCTTCAACCTCACCATAAAACAAGTGAGGCAGAAGGATGCTGGGATGTTCACTATCGCACTGTCAAACCAGGAAAAGGGTCTCTACAGAAACCTCAGCTACAAGCTGGAAGTCAGAGGTAATGCACAGAAAGCCAGTATGAACTGCACATGATTATGAGCATCTGATGGTTTTCTATACTTCAAACAGTATCAAAATGTTAATAAAAATAGCCAACCAGCCTATTTCTGTACTGTTTATATAAACAGCAAACGTAATGAGATTATTGAAAACTTAATTTGTGGTTTTGTTTTTCTTTATTATTATTATTTATACTTTGACTATGGAAACGGTTTTGCTGCTTTTAAAATGATTTGTTTTTTTTATCTGCACTTTCTATTGTCATTTATGCTTTAAACCTATATATTAAAATATGTGCACACATCTTATACTTTTTTATCTATTTATTTTATATGCATACTTTTATATCGATTTAAATGTCTACATTGTTTGAATAAAATCTCATTATTTGATTAATTGGGGAGTCAAACTAGAAATTAAAGAATCAAATAGCTTTTCTTTTTTCTTTTTCTTTTTTAAACAAAACTTATTCTTCAGCAAATTGCTGATTGCGTTGGGCATTATGTTTTTTTTTTTACTTTTTAACAAAGAAAAAAGCAGAGGAATTGATATGCTCTTTTCTGGCAAGAGCTGTGGAATGTGCTGTCAGAGCTGACATTTTAGTAATGTACTGCCCAGATTTACCCCGAATTTTGGAAACCTTCCATCCCACAATGTACACAAGTATAATCACCTCTTCTAGCCTAATATAAAATACTTATTTCAATGCAGCTCTGCCCTCAACCTGAACTGTAGTATATGTATATGTGACATCATCATAGACCCAAAAGCAAAACCAAGGTAAAAAACTACGGAAACAGAATTGAAAGATTTCTGGTTGCAATTAAGAAACTATTTTAGGCATCATTCATCAAATGCAGAAATCCGCCTGATGCTAAATCTTCAAACATGCTGTTTTTTTCCTTCATAAGCACAGATACACTTCAGTGAGGTCTATAAAGGCAATATAGACCTCTCTTATTGAAGTTTACATAAACTTGAATATTCTTACGTATTATGAGGTGAAAGTTTTTTAACGTTAGCCAGGGATCTGCAAATGATCTGTATTCTTTTCTAAGACTGACCATTTAAATGACTAATGTTCTGTCAATATCCACACAGTGAAGCCAAAGATCTATGAGGAGGATGTGGCTCCAGTGGGCCCCCAAACTTACAGATATGGCCAGAGGCACAAGCTCACCTGCACTGCATTTGGGATTCCCATGCCAAACATTACCTGGTTTTGGCAGCCGTGTGACCCCAGCCTTGATCTTACAGAGTAAGTCAATAATACAAAAAGAAATACACATATTTCAGATTTGCTTTGAATCAACAGGTCTTCTGATTAGTAATTCCACATTAAATTAAAAGATTGTATAACTTGAGCTCACATAATATAACAGGTCACATTCGATTACGTCAAAGGAGAAATATGGGCTATATTTTTTTTCTTTTTTCTTGATATTTCCACAAATTTTGGTTTGGGGTTCCATAACCAGTCGTCACCCTCCTGCAAAGCATATCTCTTCTCTTGGTGTTAACATCAATGATGAATGTTGGCCTTTACCACAGCTTTCATTATTCAAATGAACTGCATCCGTTTCCTTGACATTGGTCCAAAATAAAGTATGCTTATTGGTGAAAAATAGTCCCAGAGCTATATTTTGCAGACACTGGCTCTGTAAATGTGAGGACAATTTATTGCTCTCATTCCCCAAGCTTGCATTGTGTTGAAAGCAAGAGTATCCCAGTGTAAATGCCAGTCTTTTAGTGAACCTTTATGAATGCTATGGATGTCTCCTAAAGTTGGTGTGTCGTGACAAGAGTTTCTCGTAATTGAGAGTAATTATTTGTCAAAGTTTGCTGCCAAATTAGCGACAAAAATACTTCAGGCTTTGTACCACAGTGCCAAAATACCACTTTGGCTGTTTTAAATATAATCAGTGGTGGCAGTAAACACAACAGCTCATAATATAGATGGTGAGAAGACCTGATTTTCAACAGCTAATGAGCGAGGTACATTGAAGGGTAATTGCAATGCCCTAGTTGGATGAACAGGCAAACCCATTCCTCTTTTATTTTAACAGTAAAATGAATTAATTTCTTGAGCAGTGACCAAAAGAAAAAAAAGTGGCTATGTTCAGAGCAAATCCCTATATGATCATAATTTAGTTACGATGTGTACATGGACATTAAGTGGCCATAAATCAGTGTTTTGTTGGAAGGGTCCATCGTTTGAGATCGCATTACTGCGCTCATGAAGGTGAGAAGTTATCAGTTACCCTTGTTGACCGTGGCGCTCTGGGATCAGCCTTATCTCAGCCGTCCAGAGAGTGGGGGTGTTTCCTTTGAACGGTGACGCATGACTCAGCCCTTCCTGTCACGCTGCGGTTTCCTCTCCGACCTCGACTCTCATTAATCCGATTGTTCCTCCACTCAGATTGATGCAAAACAGGTTTTGGTCTCCTGTGGCTTAAAGACATAAAACACATGACTTGATGCATGGTCCTCAAATGCAGATAAAAGAAACACACATTCATCAGGGTCCATGAAACCTTACTTGCGGTCAGTGGCAAAATATAAACATACCTGAAACAAGAAAGTGGCTAAAAGAGTTCATTTGCCCAACAGATTCCTATAATTTTTCAGTTTCTCACTGAAAGTAGAGGGCCTTCACTGAAATCCCATGGCCGTACGCCTTGGTATTTCCTTGTGTACAAGTACATCCTGCTTGGATGTCAAAAGGCAAAAACTTCCTTTGCAAACTCCAGAGCAGTTTCTGACGTAAACGTATCAGCAATATCATTCCTTATTACAAATGCTGGTTCACAACAATTATGATTTCTCTAAATATATGTTGTTGTTGTTGTTTTTTGTCTGATAGGTGCAGACTTTACACTGATCCTCTTTCTGTTGACGACCCCACTGAATCACACAACCATTATCCTCATAATCTTATTAAGGATATCAACACCAAGGTTGGAGTATTAAAAAGTAAAAACAGGGTAGGTATTATGTGCAATTTTGTCATTTATTAGTAAAAGGTTTTTGCCCTTAAAGATGCATTCAGTAATTTCCCTCATTAATTAAGATTTATATATAAAGAAATGAGTAATATTTTTGAAAAATATGTTTAAACATGTCCACTCGCATGAGATTTCATGAGATTCAGTAGATTGATAAGAAAAGATGTTTTAATTTACATGGAGCGGTTGTGTCATTGCAGCTGTGATGTTGAGATGACAAGACCAGACAAAATGTTACTTATTTTATCTTGGTAAAACAACTTCTGTCATTGTGCTCAGAGTGGTTAACTGGGAATGCTGCATTTGTACAGTGTAGTGTTAATTTCGTTAACGAAAACTAAACGAAAATATTTTCGTCAACGCACATTTTTCACCGAACGAAAACTAGACGAGACGAGACTTAAATCCCCACTAATAAACAATAACTGGGAGTAAATCAGAAATAATTTTCGTAGACTAATAAAGACGAGACGAAAATGCAGTTCGGTAAATAAAGACTGGGCTAAAATCTATGGACATTTTAGTTCACGAACAAAGACGAGACGAAAATTACATATTATATGATATGGTTTTGTCAAATCCTGTCTCCTCCTCCGCGTCAGCTCTTCCGCCACACACCCACTTTCAAACCTGGAGCGGGCGGGCACAGAGTAGCCTACACAACACATGGAGCAGACAGGAGCTGGATTCACGGCGAGGCGGTGAGGGTTAAAAGTAAAACATGCTTTGCACGGGGCTCGGGAGAAAAGAGATTTAAGAGAGAGAGAGAGAGAGAGAGAGAGAGAGAGGAGAGGAGAGAGAGAGGAGAGTGAGTGTGTGTGTGTGTGTGTGTGTGTGTGTGTGTGTGTGTGTGTCTCTGTCTGTCTGTTTGAGTGTGCGTGCGTGCGTGCGTGTGTGTGTGTGTGTGTGTGTGTGTGTGTGTGTGTGTGTGTGCGCTCGGGTTAAAAAGATTTCATACGTTCTAGCAAGCTATGCCTGGTTTCACCATAAATACTGTACCTTTATATACCATGAACTAGCTGGCAGGAAAGCACTTTTGTTGTATCAGTTGGAGTTTTTTTTTTTTTCACAACATTGACCTCAAATATATTTATTTTATTATTCTATGTGAACTAGCTTTAAACAGCCAGCACTTGTGTTAAGTTCATAAGACACTTTATTTTATTTATTTGTTTCCTTTGTCAGGTGTATTCTATTTGTTTTAATGCAAGCATTTGTGTTTGTGTCTTTGAACCTTAACAATGTTCAAAATAAATATGCAAATATTGTCAGAACATCTTCCATGTCTGCATGTGTTCCTTAAAATTGTGTTTTTTTATCAAAAAGATGAGAAAATGTTGAAATGTGAAATAATTTTAGGAAATGTTAAATATTATCTGCTGACAAAAAAGTAAAAGGTTAAAATGATGTCCTGACTAAAACTAGACTAAAATGTTGACAGTTTTTGTTGACTAAAACTAAACGAATAAAATTGTTTTCTTGGACTAAAATAAAGACTAAAATGCTCGACTTATAGTCGACTAAAACTAGACTAAATAAAAATTGGATGATGTCGACTAAATGTGATAAAAACTAACAAGCGATGCTGAAACTGGACTAAAACTGAAACTAAATTTAAAAATGGCTGGTAAAATTAACACTAGTACAGTGAAATCGGTTAAATGCCTGCAACTCAAACTCTTATAACCAAAGGAATAACATAATGCTGAAATTGGGTTGCTAATACAGATTAATGACTATGTCAGCTTAATTTTGGACCAAAATAATAATAACTCAGGCTTATACTGTATGCTCTTGCAAAAATGCTGATTTAGAAGTGAAAGGGAACAATCAAAATCTGATGTACGGCATACATCTGTCTTCCATTTAAACCTCATAAAGTCTATTGAACATTCACATTACCAAATTGTGCTTTTTAGAGATCATTTTGAGAAAATATCTCTCAATATAAAAAAACCCACAAAAAAGAAACAATCTGCATTGTTTCCAGACAGTGCAATCTGCATCAGTAGTCTTTTTGACTGAAGTACTAATAGATTTGTGAGGAATGACATTCAGTGTGCGTGTGACCATGTGTGTGTTCTCCCCTAATAGAACTAATAGCTGAGGCTCATTTAGCTCTGCTGTAAATTATGCCACGCTTCAGTCACCTTCAGTGGAGAACAGAGGCCAGTAAACAGGGCAGCTGCTGCTTTGAGTAGTGCCTCAGGTCTGAATTTATACTGATATATCAGACCATCTTACTGAGTGCACTGAAGCCAGTAAAGTCCTCATAAACAGAACTTTCTCCCAGGACTATTCATGCACTGAATGTTGATTGCTTCAGGCCTGTTTTCAAATACATGAGATGACTTTAAATACAATATATGTACAGGGCAGTCATTGTGGTCCCTCGAATGTGTTGACATCACATAAACATGTGTGGGAAAAACCACTGAGAGCTAAGGACAACAATATAGTTCACCAAGGCCCTGTCTTAATTTGACCGTATCACATCAGGGATTAATCCAGACTTCTACAGTGTCACTAGTTGTTTGCTTAGTCAGAGCTTGTATGTCTGTCACTTTGTCATCCTTTGCTTGCGCTGCCAAAAGTTACAGTGAACACTGCAGACATTATGAAAAACATACCAGGAGGCCTTATTACCAAAACCACTCATCCAAAACTTAATGAAGCACAGGTTTTTATTTGTAACATTCCTCTACTCTTCGGTGTTACTGTACATGGAGGTCAAGCAATAAGTCTAAAGGCAAACCATCAGCTATAAGCCATGAATGATTTTTAGTCACTACAAAAAATAAAAGCTAGTCTGGTGCTTTATGTAGATATATTTCTTAAAGCAAGATTTATGGGACAGAATATTCTCTCTGTGGGAATGTCATTTGAAACCAATCATGCCTGCCCTCCCTTGTGCTAGGAGTTTCGTTCTCACTATGGAATAGGTGTAAATTTTTACGTTTGCTGCATTTACAGGCTCTTGTGACAAATAGATGATGTTTTTCAGGGGTGAAGCACAGCGGTCAGTGATAACAAGGCCTTTAAAAGGGTGGGATTTGTTTAGAGTGAATTCCTTTCTGTCACCTCATATAAATTTCCCTGCTCTGTGTAGAAGGCCTTGTAACCACAGAATGAGAAAGGGTCGACAAAGCAGGAAGGTCACTCTGTATTTCTGACTAGGTCATCAGATAGAGTCAGATGTCAGTTTTTAGTAAGTTTATCCAAAACAGTGTGTGTTCTGGAATGAGATTAATATCATAGAAAAGTGTGTCTGCATTGGAAAGTATGTAGATCAGTTTAAATACAGCAGAGCGCTGCCCGTACATTTCAGTGCTAATGTAATATAAATTGAGTGGAAACATGCAGTTTCTCAGGTATATTTTAGTGCAATGTGCCAATAAAAATCAGCTGCATGTAAGACTAAACAACGACATGCCATTGCACTACAACAAGTCCACAGATTTACATTAACCATGCTCCACACCTCATTCCTGTCTGTCCAGCAGCTTAATGTGTTGTGTACAAAAGAAATCCTAACCTTATAAAAATTCTTTTGCGTTAATTATGACTGTTCTGTCTTTCTTTACAAACTATACAGAAAAAAAAAGAAAAATACGTTGTTCAGAGCCAATGTGCTTAAGTTTCAAATAACTCTAATAAACAGTCTGTGAACCCCAGGAAGTAAACTGAAAAATGGGTATATTGCTCCAGAAATACACCCAGAGTGTTTCATACCTTTGATGTGACGGCCAGGAAAACAGATGTCGTTTGAAACTGAAAACAGAGTCTGGAATCTGGTCTTTTGCCAAAAATCTGCATTATTATTATGTCTACATAGGCTATTAACGAGTTCCACTTGAATATTGACAATATTAAGCCTGGCATTTTAAATGTGTATCAGGAAATGACATGGAACACAGGCACACCTTCTGTGCTGTACTCTCAAAACGCCAGATGTACTGTAGCCTACTCAATGTGTGAGGCTGAGGAGTGTAAAAAGGTCCAGTTGTAAATTACCCCTATGACCCTCCTGCTTATAGGAAATACATTTCTCAGTTTAATGTCATAGGTTGTCAGTACTACTGAGTTACATGATATTGTGTTATTCTTGTTAAAATAATATTTTGTTAGTTTCTCAAATGACTGATTTACATTCCTAATGATCTTTGTCCACTCCCTTAGACTATAAGCACCCTGCTGGTGAAAACAGCTAATGTGTCAGGGATCTACTTCTGTACAGCAAGGAATGAACTTGGGAACCGGACCATGAGAATCCCTTTTTATGTGGATGGTAAGTGGGCCATTTTGCATTTCACTAATGCCATCTTCATTTTAGTCCAATTGCAAAAAGTCTATAATTACTGTGTTTTTATTCAATGTTTAATTCTGACTGACTTGTAACTGCATTCTTGTGCTAATGGTTGAGCAGTATTGGAGCGATTTTGGGTGAATAAAAAAGCAAAAACATGCAACTCCGTTCCCTGTTCTGTTTCCGCTCCACTCACATACTCTGGAATGGACTATGGTACTGGAATACCAATCTCTGTTTTATAATGAATCACTTTTATATGTTGCTGACCAGGGTCAAATGTTTCTGAAATGAGAAACCCATTTACTAAGTTACGTAATGAAGAGTGTGTCGGCTGTCAGACTATATAAAGCTGCTTAGATTAAAATGATGAGAAAAAATGAGCTGGAATGAACAGCAGCAGAGATTGGGGAAGCGTGAAAAATAAGAACTGTGCAATAAAAATGTAGACAGGAGATAAAATGGTGCATGTCAAGTGGCAGGTCTCCAGAAAAGAACAAAAAAACCCAGAGAAAATGCTGTGCTATGCATGAGGTGAACATGACTTTGTTCAGGAATGCTGGTCAGAGGGATGAAATGGTAATAACAGCTGTCTCCTCTTGTGGGACGTATATTGCTGTGAATAAACAAGCGTTTCGCCGGCTTCCTGGAGGCCTGGCCTTAGCCTGGTTCTTATTGTAATGCTTCAGGTCAGCCATCGCTGCAGCCATTCGCCAACAACGTGCTTCCAATTAGGAGTGATGAAACAGGAAATAACTGCAAATTTGACATTCCTGGCATGGCAGTGTGCAGCTTTGTGTTTGTAGTGTGGGCCAGAGGATGACGATCTCTTTCAACAGTGCATCTATAGCGTAGTTTCAGGTCCCTTATGAGCCATATGTTTTATGAGTTCGTCATGCTTTGTCTGATTGCCAATTTATAGATTATTCATAACAACATCATGCATCGTGTTGACTGACATGCTCAGTGAGTTAATATTTTTCATCCAGCTTCTTTTCTTCTATCTTCACTAGATCACCCACAGCCATTTGAGATTGAACCCTCTACAGCTGTTGCAGGAGATGACATTACATTGACCTGCAGAGGCACAAGATACCTCTACGATAAGTTGAACTGGTATGATCCTCTGGGCCACATGGTGCCCACAGGCGAAACCACTTTTCAGATCGAGCCATACTCCATATCTTTGTCCATCAAGCTGCCCAACGTCTCCAGAAACCACACACTGGGTTATGAATGCCAGGCTTTAAATATGAACTCCAACAAAGTGGTCAATACAACATCTGTTTTAACTATTGATGGTGAGTTTCATCTACCAAGCACCAAGTAGATCTTTATGTCTTTGTGTGCTTTACAAAAGTACTTTACAATTAAAATAGTACATTGCAGTAATGAGAATGGGAGTTTTTTGTTTTCTAATAATTGGGAGAGCAAACGTTAAATGTGCTGAAGTGTCATGAGAATAATGCCACAGTAATGTTGGGGTGAAATCTCTTGGAAGTTTTCATACAATTCACCCTGATGCATGAATTGCTTACATTGATATTTACAATAAAAAAATGATATAGAAGTGTGGCATGCTCTGTGTTTGACACAGAGAGGCAAGGGCCCTGGCTGATGCAGAATCTGACCAATCAGGATGTGAACAGCAGCAGCACCCTGACACTGGCGTGCTTGGCTTATGGTGTGCCAACACCCTATATCACATGGTACAAAGACGAGACTCCTGTCACAGAAGGACCAGGTGAGAAAGCACTAAATGAATATTTGTGCATTCATAAGTGACCCTCCTATCAGACCTGGAACTGTTCTGTATTATGGTGTATGTTTTTAATTCATTTATCTATAATGCTTTCAGGAATCACTCTAAAAGAAGATGGCGCTCTGATCATTGAACGGGTGAAGAAGGATGATGAGGGCATTTATGAATGTCGTGCCAGCAATGATGGAGGGGAAGCAAAAACCAGTGCGGTCATTACTGTAGTGGGTGAGTGGGTGTGGTCTCTAGTGATGACCAACTCTTCGCACTCCCTTTATTTCTTTATTTATCATTCATATTATAAGGGCATAAATTGTGCACAGTTAACCACCATACAGATTGTCCTATTTTAGGACTTTCACTTCCAGTCAGACATTGTAAGGATGATTCAAAATCTCACAAGCACTGTTCTCAAAGATTCCATAGTAAAGTAAACAGGACAAATAGCCTTTTTTGGCCAGACTTTGAATAACTATCAAATGAAAACAACACACTAAGGCTGACAGGAATGCCATGCAAATTCCAGATTTTGATGGGGGTCTGGGAGTTAGTACTCAGGGTCCTCTCACAAGGGAGTTGACCTCTACATAGTCTTTGAAGACATTCATTAATGATCGAAGCGACATCTCTTTAAACATGGGTGGGGTGAAGGAAAGTGTAATGGAGAAGATTCTTTCAAAAACAATTCTTTTCTGCACCCCTCATCTCAATAGTGAAATTCTGTAACAATCTATATCCTCTTACAATAATTTTTTTTTGGCTTGACATGATCCAACAAACCCAGGCCAAACACATTCGTTCAAGGAGAGCAGATTGTGCTTTGAATTCTTTCTTCTTTCTCTTTTGGAAATCAACCAGAACAGTTTAGGAACCACTCATTACACATTGAGTACATGATAAATGAGAACGAGTGAACCAGACCCTATCCACACTTCACAAGCAATGCAGTGTGCTTTCATGTAGTGTGTACACACTTTGTCAGAGAAAATTAAAAATGGAAATGAAATCATTCCTAAAAAAAAACAGATCAGACTCAAATTTAGGGGAAATGCAAAAAAAGCAGCACTGCATGACAAATCCAGTTTATATTTTGCGAAATATGTTTTTTATGTGACTATATGTAGAAATATTGTTAAAAACATGATTATATGTACAAAAATAATCAATTGAAATCATTTTTTTAAATGGCAACGATTTGTGATGAATACATAACAGATGATTCTCATTGAAATCATGCTGTTTCTGCACACAGGAGAAGACAGTAAACCAAATATTGAAGTGATCATCTTGGTGTCTACTGGAGCAGCAGCAACATTCCTGTGGATAATGCTCATTCTCTTTATCCGTAAATTAAGAAAAGTAAGGACTTTAGATTACACTTTTTATTTAAGCTGTTCTTGTTACTGAGTAATATTCATTAACACATATACTTACTAAAGGGTTAGGATTAGGAATAGGGTTTGGTTTAGGGTCAGTTGCATGTAATTATGCAAAAGTTACCTTTATAACTATAGCAAGTACAGACAGTACATATAACGTGTAACGTGTAAAAAAAACAGTATAAACAGAAATATTGTAAAATATAGTGTTACAATTAAAATAGCTGTTTTCTGTTTTAATATATTTTCCATATATATTACTCTAGTCTTCAGTGTCACATGATCAGTCTAATATGCTGATTCTGTGCTCAGGAGACATTATTATTAGCAGTGTTGATTAATATTTTGTGGAAACCACAATACGTTTTTTTAGGATTCTTGAATCAAGCTTGAAAACAACAATATTTATTTGAAATCAAAATCTTTAGAACCATTATAAGTGTCTAAGCTTTCAATTTAATGCATCTTTTCTAAATAAAAGTATTGTTTTGTTAAAAGTACACTACGGTTCAAAAGTTTGGGGTCAATATGATTTTTTTATTTTTAAAGAAATTAATACTTTTCTTCAGAGAGGACGAATTAAATTGATCAAAAGTGACAGTAAAGACATTTATAATAATGCTAAATATTTATTTTTTAATGAAATGCTTTTCTCTTGAACTTTCAAAGAATACTGAAAAAAAATAATCAAGGTTAGCACAAAAATATGAAGCAGCACAACTGTTTTTAACTGTGATAATAATCATAAATGTTTCTTGAGCATCAAATAATCATATAGAATGATTTCTGAAGGATCATGTGACACTGAAGTAATGATGCTGAAAATTCAGCTTTGATCACAGGAATAAATTACACTTTACTATATATTCAAATAGAAAACAGCTGTTTTACATTGAAATAATATTTCACAATATTACTGGGTTTGTTTTGTATTTTTGTTTTATGAGAGACTTTTGAAATAATATTTCACAATATTACTGGGTTTGTTTTGTATTTTTGTTCTATGAGAGACTTTAAAAAAAACTTTTGAACAGCAGTGTATAAATCTTGCTGACTACAAACTTTTGAACAGCATGTTTACTCTGGGAATTTAATGTGCTTCACTCCACACCAATGCAGTTACCTGCTCAACTGATTTATTTCAGTTACTCTATGACAAACGCATAGTCATGGTCTTCTCTCAAAACTCTTAATGATCTAATTAGTTTGAAATGATCTAATCATGGCCCATACAGTCATGCAGCTACATAGAAAAAAATGACAAAAGCCCAAAACAGTTATATTTTGTTTCAGTGTTGTGATTTAAGAAATATTTAATTATTTCACCAGCCAAGTTCAGCAGATTTAAAGACAGGGTACCTGTCCATCATCATGGATCCCGACCAGATGCCCCTTGATGAGCAGTGTGATCGCCTGCCCTATGATAGCAACAAATGGGAGTTCCCTAGAGACCGCCTCAGACTTGGTGAGTTCAAATATCATTTTCGTCAAATTTTTTTTTTTCTGTTAAACCAAAGCACGTAATGTAAAGAAAAGAATGAATTAGATTCATACCTAAATAGAAGGTTACTCTTTTATAGCTCATGAGTTCTCATGCTTAAAGTATTTTTTTTTTCTCAAATGTTTCTCTTAAATGTTTTTGAACAAATAAACATAAATTAGATAGTTGCTGTGATAAAGCATACAATCAATATAGATGGCATAGCTCATATGACTTAGTTTTTTTATTTTTTATTTGTTTAGTTGAGTTTATATTGAAGTCTCTTTCCCGTGGGACTAAACATGTAAGGAGCCAAACATCCAAAGACAAACTTATCCATACACAGGTTAACTCTTCTTTCTCTTTAATTGCCTTAATCCTCAGGCCTATTGTGTTAGAATGGTGGCCATCAGGGTCGTGTAAGTTTTCCAAGAAAATATGCCTTTATGTATGAGCGAGCCGCCTCTGTCGTTCAGTCCTAACCACTCCATGAATTCTCAGTGGAGGGTTTGTCGGGCAGTCCCAACCTCAGCAGGCTGTTTTAATTACAGCCTCATATCTTTCCTGAAAGGGCATTCTGCCTGATTTATGAGCCCCTAGGACACGGCAAGCTCATGTAGACACTCTCTCTCTCTTTTTCTCTCTCTGACAGGTAAAACTTTGGGCCACGGAGCGTTTGGAAAAGTTGTAGAGGCCTCTGCATTTGGCATTGACAAGATTTCTACTTGCAAAACTGTGGCTGTGAAAATGCTGAAAGGTAACTGTGACATGTTATGTTTTAGTGGGCTCAAAAATTCATTACAAACTATTATTTATATATGAGTGTAAAGTTAAATGGAATTTTTTTCTTTCTAGCAAAAACATCTAACCGTTTACACAATTTACTTATTCGATTATTGACTTCTAAATAGACCAGACCACCAAAGCGTTTCTTTATTATTCTTTTTTTTAGCTTTACATTTTCTGTTTATTTTAATTCCCAGATTTTAATTGTGGTTTCAGAATTTTAGACCCCATTGTATAATTCTATCAAATCAACAGAAACGCAGTGCAAGAACAGTAAGTCCTTGAATGTAATCAACATTCCTGTAAGTTTTCTCACATCACAAATTTGTGATTTTAGACAGATACGCTAAGCCGTTTTATGGCAGTATTGAATACATTGATCCCATGTATTGAATGTAAATGTAAATCAAAGATTGAAAACAGAAGCCTGTCCATGTGGATCTTTTAGTTGAGTTCATATGAAGATATTTGGCATCTGTTAAGGGTATTGCATGCTGCATTTATGTGATTGTCCACAGATATGAAACATTGGACAAAAGCATACGCAAATGAACTGAATGTGCAAATACTCACGTAGCGTTTAGCAATGATTCCTGAACAGATGTTTCTTAGATCGCACTGAATCAGAGTCATCACGGTTAATTTGCTGTAATTGGTTAATGTTTGTTATTATTTGATTGTCACTTTCCAAAAATGTCCACTATAACGTAACAATATTGAATCAACACACGGAATTACTGACATGCATTAAAGTAAAACAAATATTTTGGTCTAGCAGGACTGTATTCCCATGCTGTTGTATTTGTCTAAACTCTCCCCATCTGGCCAACTGGCTGTAGCGTTTGTTTGGTGATGGTGCATTCTTGCAGAGTGATGAGCGCCGCTCTGGTGGTGGTTGTCGACTCTTTAGATACGCATTGCCACTCGTGTCATTATATTAATCTTCCCTGTGCATCAATCATAGAATGAGAGGCAAGACTGTTGCCCCCTCATGCACCACAGGTCATTTCTTAATAAGAAGCAGATCTCCTTCATTTAAATCCCTTCAAATGATAAAATCAATTGCCTCCACACATTTTATTTGCAGAATATGTTGTCCCTGCTAGATAATTAGTCACGGTTTCATTGCTTGCATGTTTTTATCACCAAAAACTTGACAATTTTAAAATGCAAAGGAAAAAAATTGTCTGTCCTAAGTTTGACATCATGATTAATTTCATGCTGGGTTAATTCCTTCTCCTACTTCGAAACAAATAGCCAATATTCCTCTCAGTAAAAGTCTCTGTGAGGTGTCTGTGGTATGAATCATGTACGAATTACTGCACAACGATGAACATAGCTCTCCTGTGTCACTTTGATGGGTCTAAACCACAGGAAACCTGACGTGTTAAAACAACAGCCTCCCGATCTAACTCCATGACCTCAAAAGGTCACAAGGATAATGTTCCTGACCACATATTTCCCTAGAATGATGTATAAACTTCTGAGAACTTGGAAAAGTGCTGTTTCTCTCAGACAGTTTATAATAATGTTGTCTCCAGATGTTGAACTGTGCGCTATAGTTTATAGTGTGCATTATGTTGTCTGTTTAAGGTTCCTTTAAACACAATGACAGGCTTTGAACTTCAATTTTATACTTTCCAGTGATTTCCGTGTGTAAACTTGATGCATATCTAGATTATCAAAGTGCTGCTCAAACTCCCATTCAAAAATAGATAATATATTTAATTCTTTTAAATAAATTATACTTATAATATAGTAGATCATTTTTTTATTTTTTATTATTTGTATAATAATTATTTTTTATTATTATATATTTATCTTGAATATAGTTTTAGTATTTTCAATTTTAAGCCACAATTATGTCAAGACATTAATGAAACAACAGTAACAGTGATTGAAAGGTCGGCCTTTCGACAGAAGACCAGAAATACAACAGCATGCTTGCGATCACCACGACATAGTTATACATTTTCCTTACATTTCAGACAAAGTGAATTAATCCATTAATACGTTTTTTTTCCTCTTACCCTGTCTTCCAACTTCTTCTTCACTCAACAGCGGGAGCTACAAATAATGAGTGGAGAGCTTTAATGTCAGAACTGAAGATTCTGATCCATATTGGTCATCATCTCAATGTGGTCAATCTGCTAGGAGCCTGCACAAAGCGTGGAGGTAAGAGGAAGTTGACAGAGAGAATTCAACCTTGGCGACATGGGACATTTATTCTCTCTCGCTCTCTATCTCTCTCTCTTTTTTAAAACATTTGTTTGGTGTATGCTCAGGTCCGCTAATGATAATCGTGGAATTCTGCAAGTATGGAAACCTTTCTAACTACTTGAGAAGTAAGAGGGGTGACTTTGTGGTTTACAAGGTAAGCATTAATGTCTCTTGTTCATTTAAGCAGTGATTTGACATGATGACTCATGATATTGACCGGAGCATGTACATGTCCACAGTCTCAGGACGGTAAGGCTCTGCGTTCCAGCTCCGGGTGTGATCTGAGCGAGCTCATCAAGCGCAGGTTGGAGAGCGTGGCTAGCACCGGAAGTTCAGCCAGCTCCGGCTTCATTGAAGATAAGAGCTACTGCGACTCGGAGGAAGAGGAGGAAGGTAGCGACTGAGTGTCTTCCTTCCCCTCTCCCCTACTCCCTCTCAACCCCTGCCTCACCTCCACCCTACCCTCTCAACTCTCAAGGCTCCACTGATTGTTTTCCCCCCTTAGTTTGATAGGTGGCTTCCTCAAGAAATCATAAATACACGTGATATTTTGTACGAGCCACTGTCACCTACTGCGTACAGAGCTTTTTCTAATTTCCTGCTCCAAGACCAGAGCTAGTCCGCTGTGGGTACATTGGGTCGTGCTGTCCCATGCCGGTTATTTCTGGTTTGATAAACTGTTTACTCAGGTGGATGACCCACCCACAAGCCGCTTACTTGAGTATCATTGACAAACTGCACGTCGCAGTCTGCTCTAAAAAAAGGAAGCCATGTTTCATTGTGTCTCCCTATCGGATGTGTCTGTAGTAAACAGGAGAATTATGATTTAAAAAAAAACGTTATTAATGGATTAAAGAGAACATCAAACTTGATATGTAGCACATATTTGTAGTAGAATAAATTCTTAGATATTGTATTTCTTTTTTACATACCAAAGATTGCATATCAAAACAATGGTTTTGATTTAGCTGCTAATACTCTTTTACCCTTGTCTTGCAGAGCAAGAGGATTTGTATAAGAAAGTGCTTACATTGGAAGACTTGATTTGCTACAGCTTTCAAGTGGCTAAAGGCATGGAGTTCTTGGCTTCGAGAAAAGTAAGAGTCACACTTTCACTACTCAGGATTTCATTCTGCAGCTCTTACCTTTTCAATGAATCATTGCATTCTTATTTTGTTGTGGCAGATCATTTGAATACAAATTTCCTTTTTAAATAATTCTTTGGCTTTTTGTTTTATAGTAATAATCAATCTCCTTATTTTGGCAACTTTGAAAAGTTTTGTCTCAAAATCCAGAAAATGAAAACCCCAAATTACTTTATTGATCCAAAACACTCATTTATACACATCCAGCAGATGAGATTAATTGCCACATACTAAAGATGCGGTTTAGCATATGTAGTTTAATCTCACCTCGGGTCAGAGTTTCCCCAATGGCAGTTCCACGTGTTTTACATTATCACAGCTTTCCATCATGTGCTCCATCTGACAGCACGATGTCACACATGGTTCAAATAAGGCACAAAACGCATCTTCACTACAACCCTTTTACCTAGTCAAGACAGAGAGTTTAAAGAACATATAATTTAATCCTGCTATTACAATAAACTGATAGATTAAATATGTAGAACATAATCTAATAGGATCTCTCTTTTATTGCTCCAAGTGTATTCACCGCGATCTGGCCGCACGAAACATCCTATTGTCTGAAAACAACGTTGTGAAGATTTGCGATTTTGGACTTGCAAGAGATGTATACAAGGACCCAGACTATGTCCGTAAAGGAGACGTAAGTGGGGAATATTATCCAATTACTTCATATCAGTCATGGATACATGGTGCAGTGAGTCTGTATAATGCACACAGTGTTTAAAATCTACTTAGTGTGATGGACACAAATGATAACAGTCCGAAAACCACTGACAATGTGAATGTTGATCTGGAAAAGGATAAAATAATTTTGATCCTTTGAGAGTCTTTGGCGTGCTGTTAGTCATTTTATAAGCCCTGATAATATTATTCTGGTCAAAGGATCTTTTCTTGTGGTTTGAGCCAAGACGTCACACAGATTGTATAATCAAATAGACAGCATTTTATAAGCTGCACGTTTTTGAATGTGAAATAATTTTGGGAGTGGTTCCTTTACAGGTGTGAGTGTTACTAACATGGACTGCTTATCTTTTAACAGGCCAGACTTCCCTTAAAGTGGATGGCGCCAGAGGCGATATTTGACAAGATCTATACTACTCAGAGTGACGTGTGGTCTTTTGGAGTGCTCATGTGGGAGATCTTCTCTCTTGGTAAATACCATTTCTGTCCTAAGAGTATAACTCACAATCCTCTTTATTCATCCATTCATTGGAGACACACAAAGAACATCTTGGTTACGTATGTAACCCTCGTTCCCTGAAAAGCTAACGGAGACGTTATGTCGTGATGACGACTGGGGTTTCGCTTAGAAAGCCTATCAACTTCGAGTATTACAAAACGAGCAAATGGGTCTGTGGATTTTTTGCAAAGCGTAACTCCGCCCCACCTTGTAGGTATATAAGGAAGTATGCTGGCAACATGCAGATATGTTACTTGCTGAGGAGCCGAGACGAAACTCAGGCGTTTCCAGCGGTACAGAGGAAGTGGCAGGGAGACGATATACATTTTCTCGATAAAACGTTATCAAGAGGTCGATAAATGTTCGATAATGTTTATGCGCCAAAAGCGAAACGAAACTCATTTGAACCACGTGCCACACGGAGCATTCATCCGCTCGGCTCAAAGTTCAAATGGCAGCACGAGCTCACTAGAGCAGACGCGTTTACTCTGATCGTCTCGCTCACGACTCGAGATCCAGTGAGAAGCGCTTGAGTTCAGCAAAGAACACAAATGTCCTGTTTAAAGGCAGATGAAACAGCGCTGACAAACAGGAGAAACACTGTGAGCAACGATACAGTCAGAATCTGAATTGATACTGAATCCATTTAGCCTACCATGGATTTACTGTAACGTTAGCCTATAGTAATATTAACTGCACCATGAAATGTGGGATATACATATTGAATTGTATTATATTATTAACGTAGACAATGTATTAAATGTCTAATGGAATATAATTACAGTATTTAATAATGTATTTAACTGTTAGGCTACTGTTTTACATACAAAAACCATAGAAGCCATAGTTATATTTTGCCATGATAGAGATGCTAAGTTATAGGCTATGCCTGGCTTTATCTGTGGTTATTATGATCTAAATCAAATGCATGATACTGGATGACCAATGGTTCATTTTAATAAAACTCAAACAGTCAGAATATTACATTTTACCAAATAAAAATGTGGTCGTTACATTTCAAAAAAACATGTTACTGTTTTTGTTAATGAACATAAATTTAAAATGGTAGTATTATCTTGAGTTAGGATGCAGATTTACTGTCAACTCACTGTCAGATGTGCATTTCGAGACAAAACATGTCATTTGAATATTGCAGCCTGCACTGCAAACTGCTGAAGAAATATTTTTCTATTCAGATATTTATTTTGTTAAATATCCAAATCCAGGGGTGACAGGCTTGCCAAGGGAAAGACACATACTCAAAGAGGCTTAGAGTGGAAATACACACGTGGGGGTCCCCCAGGGGGGGAACCATGCACATGGAGGCACCTAACCAACATGAAAGCCACCGCAGGCATAGACTCTGGCGTTGACGTCAGCAGTGCTGGAGGAACTCAGGGCTTCTCGGAGAAACTCACCTGAGGAGAATACCACACGTATCCAGTCCGAAGAGTGGAATGGCGAGCAAGCGAAGACACCGAGCGGGCCCTATTACCGGCCACTGGGTGCGAGTACATGAGAGGACACTAGCTCCACTCGGAGATTGTAGAATCTCGCGAATGTGTTGGATGTCGCCCAGCCTGCAACTCTACAGATGTCTGTTAGCGAGGCGCCATGCGCTAGAGCCCAAGAGGAAGCCGCACTCCGAGGCGGCTGGGTGGCAGCAGCTGGCCACGGGACATGAGAACGTCACATCAGAACATGTTTGATCGCCTCAGTCTGCTTCTGGGCGGCCGAGAACTGTTGGGCAGAGTCCTCGACCAGAGCCCTACACTCGTGCAAGTCAGTGAGCACCCTGGCCTGGTAGACCTGAAGGATGGCCATAGCATGCAGAAAGCCGGCAGCCTGCCACGCAGCTCTATAGGTCTTGCCACCAGAGTAGACAGAAACCTACAGGTATTCGAGGGGTGCTTAGGGTCGCCACGCCAGGTGGAGGTGCTGCGGGGACACAGATGTGTTGCCGCAGAACACTCCACGGGGGGAACCCCAGTGTACCCTTGGCCGCGGCCTCTGTGAGGGCAGAGAAGGTGGACGAGGCCGCTGAGCAGTCGCGAAAAGTCAAAAGAGACTCCCACGATCTCATGACCTCTTCATGCATGTCCGGGTAGAAAGGAATTGGGGTCGCCACCCCCAAAAACCAATCGTCAGCCTTGAGCGCTCGGGACATGGCGGAAGGTTCCACACAAGCCCGATACTCACGGCAAAGCATAGCTGTCAACTCTGCATCAGACTCGGGCAATGCTGGCGCACCCGAAGGTGGCGGCACAGCCGAATCCTCATCCCCAGAGGACTCCAGCTCACCTTGTGATGCGGTGATAGACATGATTTCATCTGATGGGGCGCCGAATGAGAAGCTGGACCCGCCGGCGTCGAATGAACGCGACTGGTCAGCGAACTCATCTGGAAACCTCACAGGTAGCAATGTGAAAAAAGGGGGGTGTGGACCGAGGAGAATTCGTCGGTTTGTTACACAAGCTTCCTCAGGTCACGCTGGCCACCAGCCAAAGTAACCAAAGAGGTCATCGAGTCTCTTCCATAACATTGTGATGGTCATGTTCCCGCAGTGGGAACATGACGCATCCACGAACGCTGTCTGGGCGAGATCGAAGCCCAAACACGCCAAACAGCGTTCGTGCCTAAACAGTTAAATCAATCAGACTACCGCACCCAGAAATACAAAGACGTGCCACGTGCAAGCTCTTTTTGTGAGAGGAAAGCTTGCAGCAGTACTGAAGCACCCAGGGAGAAACACACACGCTGTTGACAGACCACTGCACAGAATCAGCAGGCAGAACTCGCTGGAACACGCCGTCACACCAACACCGACTGGAAGCTGCTCGTCTAGAAGATTCTCGAAGATAGTCAGAGAATAGGCTGCAGGAGTGAAGAGGACCTCTTGGCTCCGAAGCAGAAACATATCTGCATGTTGCCAGCGTACTTCCTTATATACAGTACCCACGAGGTGGGGCCGAGTTACGTTATGCAAAATCCGCAGACCGATGGCATTTCTTTGTTGATAGGCTTTCTAAGCGAAACCCCATTTTCGTCACGACGTAACTCGTAGTGACTACGAAAGGGAACTGTTGCAACAGTTCAGAAACTTAATTCAATTAGAAGAGTTTAAAATGCTTTCTAATCTTTTATTTTACTTTTGGATTGTTATCACTAACAATCTTGATTTCATATTTTGGGGAGATTTGATTATGAAACAATCAAAGAATAATTTTAAGCTTTTATGAATTCAGGCCTTCAGTTCTTGGAACAATGTTTTCTACCCTGATGTTTTCCATGAAACAAAGTGAAACTCCCCCCCCCCCCTCCTTTCTTCTATAGAGACGTCTCTTATACTTTGTTTGTTTGCATTACTGGTTCGTTGCGTTTTACACCAAAGCAAAAAGCCCAGACAGGATTCAGCACCCACCAAGTTAAACACATGGAGTAGGAAGGCAACTCAGCACATGCTGTGCTCCATCCAAATGGAAATAAAACGAACTGAAGGGTCCTCAATCAAAGACACCTGGCACAAACTAGGCTGCTCATAAGGGTGCCCTGCGCTATCAACCTCCTCCAGATGTAGAGGGCAATAACTGTCAGCTGCTGTTAAATTTTCCTTTTGGACAAAATGGATTGCGTTGTCAGCTTGAAAAAAAACAAAAAACAATTTTCATTCCACTAGTGCAACAACATCTGTGAACTTCAACTGTGTTTTTTTTTTTTTGTTATCATAAATATAGGTCGTAAAACAGAGGAATCGTCTTCAATTTGATCATGTTTCATTCCCAACTGGGAATGTAAACCCACAGTTACCAAGCAGCATTTAATGTAAATGTCTGCTCCCCATCCACAAATGTACTATAACCTTTAATGGTATATTGTACAGTGTATCTGTGACCTCTTTGTCGTTAAAGGCTCTGAGCAAACAATTTTAATGTCACCATTCATATATGTATGCATGCATTTTATTCATATGTCTACTATATAACCACTATTGACATTTCTACTTTATTGCTTTAGTTTCTAATTTAATATCAAATTTTTCATTACAGATTATTGTGCTTATTTGGCCAGTAATAATGCAGACATAAAAAAATGGTCCATAATCTTAAATATTTCTTTGCATCATAACTTTTTTGAAATAGTGTCAAACGTAAAAAAAAAAAAAAAAATCATAATACTAAGCACTAAATTATGTAAATTAATGACTATCATTCTAGAAGTGTGCGTGTATGTCTGTAATGTATGTATGTGTGTATATATATATATGAGTTGGATATAATATAGTTGGTTGTATGATGTCTGGGATGATATTTTTTGTAAAAGTGAACAATGAGTCCGCACACCAGAAGATGCTCCTAAGTGAGTTTAATAGTTGCTCACCTCGTGTAACGTTTCGAGCCCAATCCTTCATCAGACAAGGGCTTCATCATGTCTGATGAAGGGCTTGGGCCCGAAACGTTACACGAGGTGAGCAACTATTAAACTCACTTAGGAGCATCTTCTGGTGTGCGGACTCATTGTTCACTTTTGCAAATATCTGTCCGTCCAGCACCCAGTTTTATTACTCTGGATGTGCGTGCTGCACTTCTTTAACTCCATTACATGATATTTTTTGTGGCATGATTTTGAAAGACAATTATCTAAAACAGCTTTTAACTTTTCTTAAAATACTTTTACCTGTCTGCGCTCAATTGCCTTTTATTCTAAGTTTGAAATGCATATTAAATCAACCAGAAACCACAGTAAAAATCCCCCAACTCTACATTCACACTGTTACTATAATGGATGCAATGTAATCTGTGGGAAACATTAAGCAACATTTAGGAAACCAAAATATAAATAATAAATTATCAGTGATATTGAAGTAATATGACCTTAACTGATGACTCTGAGCTGTCACTACCACTGAGCTGCACTGACTTAAGTTGGTGTCAAATAGACTAACACGAAAAGTTTAGAAAAATTATTATTGCTACTTGATAGTGTCCGTGGGGAAAAGTTTGCACCGCACCCAAAGTACACTCTCATGTTTTGTGTTGTGGATTTGAATTTCTTGTCCCTGTTTTTCTAGGCACTCCACATCTACTGCACTATATTTACAAAGTCGCAGGATATTTCGAGTGCTGTTAATTTATTTGTTTTTAATGACTACCTAATTTATGTCAGAAGGGGGTTTAGATCATAGTTTAATGAAAGATTGACCCTTTCTGAGATTCATTGTTATGATCTGCATATTTTAGTGGTTATCAGATAGTATTAAAAGGATTTCAGTCAAGTAAATGAAAATATTGTTCCATGAATCATGGTTTTTGCAAGTGTGCAGCAAAGTCTCAACAGTCTGCAATTTCACGCTGTCTTAATAATTTAGTATTTCTGGAGAAAACAGCTCTGCGTAGAGTTTCCAAGTTTAGTTGACTGTCCTCATCAGCCCCACTGATGCTGAATATGCCGAGGTCTTTCCATTGATCTCTCTATATGCTCCCAATCCACTTCACAGTTTAGTGAGTTTCTTGTCAGTCCCTTTGAAGTGGCCAGAGCTCTATTTCATGGAAAAGTCTTGATAACCCCATTATTCTCTTTCTTCTCCCCAGGTGCCTCCCCTTACCCTGGCTTACACATTGATGAGGAATTCTGCTGCCGACTGAAGGAGGGCACCAGGATGAAAGCTCCTGAATACTCCTCCTCTGAAATGTAAGAATCGCTCTGATTATGTCACTAATGTCAGACGGTCCTAATTTGAAAGGGATTTGTCAACTATGCATGCAGTTGTTATTACTTTTTTAAGCATTAGTGCCACAAATGCCGTGTTTTTTGGGAGAAATGTTCGATATGTTAGGTAAACTAATGTGTAACATAAAATTACAACATAAATACATCAACTATCCCTTTAAAATTGTGATTTTGACCTGTCCCACCTCGATGTAATTTTGAAATAATCTTAATATTTAATTTTTTAATTTACAAATTGTCTTTTTTAAGTATAACAATTTTTATTACATTATTACATTACATTTCTGTTATCTGTTCTGGCACATGCCACTATACCCGAAGTATACATTGTTTAACATATATTTATTTTATCAAATCTCTCTAAGTAAATTACTTCTGTGTGATGCCTGGACTTTTCTAGAAACTTTAAGTGACTTTATTCCTACAAAGCTCTGCAGGGTTATTAGCTTAAACCTGCATTCTGGGGATGAAAAAACCCTTTCCTATCGATACAGTTGAAAAGAGCAGAAGTATCTAATTTCATTGCTTTGACACAAGACTGAAGCCTTAAATGGAAACAGATCAATTATTTGCTGAGTAGAAGAAAGGGAGCAGCTTCTGATTGGCAGCTAGTTTATAGTGCAGTTGATGTGTGTTAGGTATCCATTACTAACTTACACCAATGCAGCTGAAACTCAAGCTCACATTAAAGGCTTCGGTCTACCTAGGCAGCGTGGGGTGGCCCAACACAGTGGCAGACCCCTGGGCATCAGACAGGGAAACACACCATCAAGATACTCCCGTTGTGGTTACAGGGTTAGAAAGCGAGCCAAACCTAAATCTGACAGCTTTCAGATGTAACAAGATATGAGAATAGAGGTCACGGTAACGGTTTTAAACGTGGTAAGGAAGTGAAGCGGACAACTTCAAATTAGTGTTGCTTAAAAAAGGGTGCAGAGAACTGAATCACCTCAATCTGAGAGAAAATATTCACTGTCTGTTCTCAATAAGAACCCCTACTGCTGTCTACGAAGTGCTCTACTCAATCTTAGTTTCAAAACTGTGGGCTTATTCAGGAAGGTAATTTCTCATATCTGATATTCTGTAACTGTACTATACCCTCTGTCTTAAACATTTGGAAACCTGAATGGAGCACTTATTTTTAAAACTTTCTGCGTAATGCAAGTCTCAAATTTGCAATCACATACGCCGTCTGGCTAATTGAACATAACAAGAGGTCATAAAAGATGGTGATTTGGAGATGACCTACAAAATGCAGTCCAGACCTCAGACCTGAATTGAATGCGGCACTCATGAATACAGCCTTTCTGGTGCCAAGACCATTTAGCTTCAAAGAACATGTCAAACATTGCAGATAAGGGTCGATTTAATATACTGTATCATCTGAGTGTTGTTTTGAAGGAGGTAGCACAGATAACACTGCTCTTCAAGAAAGCAGATATGTTGATCAAGTTACGTACTAGACTCAGGGTAAACATTACTTTACCCCTGACCCTGACCCAAACTTCCCTATTGTGAATGATGAAAAGAAATGCAATTCAGAAATCAGGAGTTTGTCCAGATCATCCGTCCAGACTGATTCACCCATTTAATGATGAACTGGTTCCCATCATCCCACAGGCTCATAACTATTCAATACATTGAACTAAATGCTATTGGCGTTCATTAATTCTATCTTCCATTTATCTCCATGAAAAGTTTACCATAGGTGTGAGTAAAGCTTGATGGGATAAATAACATCCTGGTGTACCGTTGATCTCAGAGGAACCACTATTCGCCAATTTTCTGGACTTCCTGTTAGTTTAAGGAGTCGCTCCATCTGGATTCATTAAAATAACCATTTTAGAAGTCCTGCTTCCTCAGTTCCTCCTGCTAATCTCCTACGCAGCCCACGAGAAGAATACCATCTCTCTGATGACTACCGAATTCAAACCCTGATGAATATATATGGTGATTAGTGTAAGGAAGTAATGAGTCATCAACTGGTAAAGTAATTTTTCCATACTCCAAATTGCCCAATGTCGTGCTAATCAGACGAGATCAGAGAGTTTCATGGTTAACAGGCTTTATTTATATAAGGACCTGTGAGTGCAACACCACAGTATAAACAGGATACAGCTCAATCATTGCCCGTGATCATTTACTCAAATGACGGGTCGGTGCATTGACGCCCCAGTGTTTCACAACTGAACCTTAGCCTTCAGATAAACTGAACCATTACAGACCACTGCAAAATTCAATAAAGGACTCCAGACGTCCCTTGTGGGCAGAGATGCTGACAGCTCGTGTAAATCAGGAGGAAGTTCCTCTCAACACAAACTCTCACCCTGAGAACGGTGCTATGAAAGCACTCAGCCTCACTCCTCGTGTCACGCACTGAATATTATGATGAGTGTAAATAATTGGATAAAGCCGGATTTGCAGACTAACCTAGAGGTCAAGGCAAAGGGTGTAATTCATGAGGGTTTGTGAAGCTGCTGAAGAATTGCAATTTATGATAATGGCGTATTGAACACAATGTTCAAAGGAAGTTCTTTATCATGTGCATGTTTCTCTTCATAGATATCAAACCATGTTAGACTGCTGGCATGGAGAAGCATCCCAGAGGCCCACTTTCACAGAACTGGTGGAGAGGCTTGGAGATCTGCTCCAGGCTAGTGTGCAGCAGGTACGATCTCATTCACTTCATTATCCTTGAATGTCTTTCCCATAAACTGTATTTGAAAGTTTAAAGACTCCGCCCACAGCAAAACCACAAGGATTTTATGGGTTGAAAGATGCACTACTATTACACAGGAACACCATGGCAGACTGTCACTGCAAACTGGTTTTAACAGTTAGTCACATATCAAAGGTGAATGAGTTATTAATGTGAGTTAAGAGCAACTGTAAATACAATTTAAGACAAGCAAAGTCACTCATGAAGTCAAGTACTTAATATATACACTAGTTTAGGGTCAGTAAGATTTTTTAAATTCTGAAATATTATTGAAATTTAAAAGACCTGTTTTCCTTTTTTAATTAAATTTTTAAAAAAATATTCCTGTGAAGGCAAAGGTGAATTTTCAGCATCATTTCTCCAGTCTTCAGTGTCACATGATCCTTCAGAAATCATTCTTACATGTTGATTTGGTGCTTATGAATAATTTCTTGTTATCAATGTTGCAAACAGTTTGTAACATTATAAATGTATTTACTGTCACCATTTAATGCATTTAAAACTTTTAATTTCTTTCAAAAAAATCTTACTGACCCTGAACTTTTGAAAAGTACTGTTATCTTTAAGCAAATACAAGCATAGACATAAAAATATTACATTTACATACACACATGCCGTATTCTCAATTACAAAATGTATCTCATTTACCAAGCAAATTTAAATACTGAAATTGTGACACTTTTTTGTGAATTTCAATGCCTGTACTAATCAACACGATATCCAAGCAGAATAAAGTAAAAATCCACCTTTTGTAGTATCAGTATGTTCTGATAGATTTTTCTTAGTTCAAAAAGAAAGGCAAGGAATGGATTTAATTTATAATATGGCTTGAGGAGAAGATATGGTCTCAGTCAAAGGCTACAATACACAGCACTGAGATCAAAACATATTCTAAGCCGTCTGAATTGGAAGACATCCAAACTTCCTCTCTCACATAAGGAATCAAGCTTAGTGTACTGCCTGGACTGTCCCTAATAACATCATCTCCATAAAACTTATTCACACATTCCCCTGCAGATTTATGTACAGATTCCTCCAGAATCCTACAATACCATATGTAGGGTGATGTCACAGTTTTTAAAATGTGCTGAATTTTTAAACACTTTGTGTCTTTTAGGAGGGAAAGCATTACATTCCAATCAACACAGCCCTGTTGACCAAAGCAGACTCCTCAAACCCAAGCCCCACAAAGGAGACCTCCAGACCTGTCTCTCTTAGAGACTCCGGGATGGCTTGGTAAGATAGTTTTATCTTATCCATATGCTCAGACTGATCTGTATTTGTATTTCTGATGTTAAAAATCAGTCGGCCATTATTCATGAGGACTATTTCAGAAATGTGTTTTTGTAGATAAAGTTCTACCAACATTTTTCTGGTTTCCATAGTGTACATTTCCCTCTTCTAAACAAACATGCACCACAGTCATCTCAATGGCCTTCATTTAAATGCTTTAAAATAAGGCAAAGGGTGAAGGAAACACTAATTGTTTCTTGATAAGGAATGGTCCTCGTAGCATTAAGGGCCCCTCAAGGAATTTCCTCTTGTACCACAGATGCAGTTTCAGGATTTATGCCTACTTAAGATAATATTTATCCAACTCTTGTGTTTCCATGAATCCTTCAATTATAGAGAATAGTATTGAAATTCTTATTTATCCCTAAAACTGAATTAAAGAGCTATCTCTGCTGCATAAAATTAAATTTAAAATTATTTTATTCAACAAAGTATTGAGCTTCTACTTGGAAACTGTGATACCGAACACATCCCTCTTACTTTAGTAGGTTTCATGTATTTGTTTGAATCTGCCAGACATGATGTCATGAGAAATTTTCCATACTGGTCTTATGTGGAGTATTTTATGCTTTCAGGAACATCAAGATCCGCCCAGCGAGTGTGAAGACCTTTGATGAAGTTATCCTGGAGAATGGAACCAACAAGATCCACGAGGTGAAGAGCTTGATTTTTCCGCACATTAGAAATAGCACTTAATTTGCACATTATGCAACAATGCAAAAGATGTTGTGTCTGTGGTTAAGTCGTCTTGGTTGTTCACAGGGTGGACAGTCAGATAGTGGGATAGGTATATCTTCAGATGACCTGAAGACACTGAAACGCCTGGAGTCACTGGCCCGACCGCAGAGTTTCATGGCCAGAGCGTGAGTACAGTATATTCAGTCCTGTTTAGACCTTTTGCCTGGCCACGTCCAAAACCACAGGAATGGGTAGGGCTGCCGGCGTATGCCCTAGAGACCCTCCCACTGGGCTGGAATGTAGATGACACAATTGTCATACAGTTTCTCCCCCAAGCTCCACACGACTCCAGTCACTACCCCTTTTCTTTGAGAGACGTGCCTGCACGAGAGTCTCTTAAACAATGGCACAGTGGAGAGATATTGCCTAAGGTGACAATCTCAACAGCCAGACAACAAAAGCAGGGCGGGGCGTGTGACTTGTTAAAGCTGGCTGCAAGGTCTGGTGACTAGCATCTTTGTTTGTGCCGCCTGGGCCTCTGACTTCTTCGCTGAAATGGCACGGCTACAGATATGTCATTTTGTCATTTCAAATAATAATACGCATTGAATTATGCCTTTATTTTATTTGAGGAAGTAATTGAAAGAATGAGTGCTTAATAGTGTTGGAGACTTAATATATTCCATTTAGAGACCTAGTATTTTTGCTACAGAATGTATAAAACTTAAATATATATAGACTGATGGATGAAATAGATGATTAAAACATTGTCAGTTCTCGTCCTCGATCAGCCTAATGATTTATTGACTGCTAAAGTGTGTTGTGGTCTGAGACAACATGACTTGTTCTTAAAAGTGCCCCAGGGCAAATGGTGCTGAAAACTAAAGCGAAGGGAGTCTTTTAAGTTATTAATGGAAAGCCATAGGACTGGATTAGCCTTGGTTTTGTTAAACTTAGATCTGAGATGCCGTTTATGGTCTTCCAGTGTAGCAAAGGCCAGGGTTAATCTACTAAGGTTATCCTCTAAATTGCATTCAGGGCCTCATGGACTATATGGCATCCTAATATTTGAGGGCGACAGTTTGCACCACCAATTGCAGCTAGACAAATAGTGATAATCTCTTACTGATTGAAGGTTTATGACTCAGACCTGGAGAGACAAAGTGGTTAACTAATTGGTCATGCTGTTTAGAAGTGTTCAGTTTAAACATGCAATTGGCATTAGATAAGAGTAGTTGGGTAGTGGTAACACTACAATGCCAGAGCTATATTATATGATGTTTATGATGTATGATATGATGTACAAATATTTATGATATGATGTATATGATGTACAAAAGTTTTGGGTCAGATATATATATATATACAGTCATGCTCAAAAGTTTACATACCTCTAACAGAATCTGCAAAATGTTAAGTGTTTTAATGAAAAATTAGAGATCATACAAAATGCATGTTATTTTTTATTTAGTATTGTCCTGAATAAGAATTTTTTTTTTACATGTAGTCCACAAGACAAAAAAAATAGCTGAATTTATAAAAATGACCCTATTAAAAAGTTTACATACCATTGATTCTAAATACTGCGTGTCATTACCTGGATGATCCACGACCACGATATGGTTGTTCTTGAGTCCCTTGTTTGTACTGAGTAGTTAAACTGCCCAATGTTCTTCAGAAAAATCTTTCAGGTCCTGGAAATTCTTCAGTTTTCCTGCATCTTTTGCATATTTGAACCCTTTCCACAGTGACTGAATGATTTTGAGATCCATCTTTTCACACTGAGGACAATTGAGGGGAGAGGATTGAAGATTATATATATATATAGATCAGCAAGGACTCATTAAACTGATCAAAAGAAACTAAAGACTTTAACATTGTTGTTACATAAAATAGAGTAATGGCATAGAGTAGAGCCATCACAGCCTCATTTTTGTCATCACAGCAATAAATACATTTTTGAAATATTTTAAAATAGAAAAGTTATTTTAAATTGTAATAATATGTCATAATATTATTGAGTTGGTGAGCATAAGGGACATCTTTCAAAAAAATATAATAATTGTACATATTTTGATGATGCCAAGTCACCATGTCATTATCATAAAATAAACCCTGACAAGTGTTTTTTATAATTATAACATTTTATAATTTTACCTAATAATAAATAATAATCTTAAAGCTTCTGCTAAGACAAAAATGTCCACTACAATGTACAAAACTTTCAGCCTACTGTAGTAACAAGATGAATACTGTAACAATATTACAGTGATATAAATACTAAAGTTAATTTTCACTATAATCAATAATTGAGATGAGCGAGACTATAGCGCGATATAAGAGACATGAAATTAGTGCCAATGTAATTCAAATAAATTGACTGATATACAGCATTGCTCTGGACATCAGCGAATATTAGGATATATTAGGCCGTTGAATGCTGTAATCGACAAATCAGATTTGAGTATTCCTGAGACCTGTGTACCGTAGTAAGTTTTAATAACACCACACCCCCTCCTCCTCTTCAACATAAATACAGCAGCAGGGAAGATTGCAGTGCTTGGTTGTCTCTTTCTACTATGATTGATGAGCCAAGATGACTACAAATGAACAAAATTAACAGGTTTTCATTAAAAACACTCTGTTTCGCCTCTGTCAGCACTCCCCCATCTCATCACATCCAATGCCGTCCACATCCTACCCCGATATGATAAAAAAGCTGGGCACAGCCTGCAACCATCTAGCAAAGCCATGCACAGGTTGCCATGGTCACAGCCATGGGGGAAAAAAGCCACTCAGTGTATGCAGAGAATGATGTATATATTGTAAAGAGGCGGCCCCTGCCAAGGACCCACTCAATCATTGTCACCTTTGACCTTCTACAGCTTTACTGCTGTCCAAGAGTCTCCTTCCACATTGTCCCTCTGGATTCCACCTGATACTCCCACATTTAGTATGCACATATGTGGAGTGCTTTGCACTGACTGTGTACAGACCCCAATACATGCCAATCTGTTTCCTATAGATATTTACTGCGAATTACTGCCCCTTTAGACTATCAATGCCCTCCAGGGTGTCTGACCCAATCACCCCAGATGATGATGTTATTGAAAGTTTGCATAAAATAAATTTGAAATGTTAATTTCAATTTGGGTACATTAAAACCCCATTGTTCCTCCCACAGGATGAAGAGCAAAAGCAAGGAGTCCGTTCTGCTGGAGGGTGAAAAGGAGAAATACCCAGCGCTTGTTCCCTCACTGGACCTGAGTCTGGAGGACTCCTCTCTTGACCCAGAGCTGGAATGTCACAGCCCACCTCCAGACTATAACTATGTGGTCCGTTACTCCACACCACCCGTCTGAGTTGGTCTGCACTTGTAAGCCACCAGACGTCTGATTGGTTGGGTGCACATTCTATCAATTTCATTTTTTCTGTTCCACTTTATTCTGATATTGGAATGGTCATCAGAGTTTCACATTTTCTCTTTCTGTGCACATTTTCAAGGTAGTGTATGAGTACAGTGGACTACCACTCATATCACTGTGGCAGTCTGAGCTACAGCTACAGACCACCTCAGGTATTCCTGCTGTCTACTGTGAACACAAAAAGCACATTTTATTACAATAACGGCACTGTTTTCCGCAGTGAAATGGCATTCTTCATACAGAATGGTGGCTAATTATGAAATCATTTGTTCAGTGGTTAGAAGGAGAGAACAAAGGCAATCCTTATTTTATTTCTAGATAAATATTTTATTGAAATGAAAACTGGAATTTTGGTTACGTGATATTTTATTTTTATTTTGCTAAAATTATTATTTCAGAGCTTACTAAAGCTCATTCTTTACTTTTTTAGGATAAAAATATTTTTCTTTAGAACAGATTTCACTCGCATTTCATGCAACTGTCAGACAAACTGTCAAACAAAGACCACAGATCATGAATTATTGAATGTGCGGTCTGAAATTCCTTCCCAGAACTTAATCTGATATTGCAGGACACATTGATCATCAACACTTAGGATGCACATTGTGTTTCCATGTTCCAGTCTGAGGGCCGTTTTCCTGAGTCTTGCCCAATGAAGCTAAAATGAATCACTTTTGTTCCCGCATACAGTATTTTTTTATCTGGCAGAAGATCATAGCGTTCCTTCTGGTTCTTTTTTTTTTTTTTTAATTAGTCAAGCTTCTTACATATGGCAAGACAGAGTGGCTTATGGGTGCCTAACATCCAGTCTATCACTGTGAAAGTGGCTTCAGAAGCCTTACCAAGTAAATTATTCATGCACATTTAATAGGAAACATTCGGTTAATTATTGATCAAATGGGGACCACAATAAAAAGGCCTCGCTCTGTTCAACAATAGTTACACTGCATTGTGTATTTTCCATATTTATGTTGTTACACTACTGTATACATAACAGCACGTAATATGTTGTGCAGCTATTAATCAGAGGAAGGTATTCTGTTACTAATTCAGTAGTATTTTGTGCTTAAATATTACTAAAGCTTGCAGGGCAGGCTATAATATTTTGGGCACTATTTAAATGGACATGATAAATTATAGTAAAAGCATGTGCACACATGTAGGTGCTATCAGTATTAACTCCTTAACATCTGTATGCAAGTAAACCAACACTGTGGGATGGATGGGTGGGAAATCATTGCATTGGTTAAACCAGATTAGATTGGCCGTTGTAAAAGCGGTTATGCCCGTTATTGCTGAAAATGATTGTTTTTAAGTCCCTGTACTACATTCATAGCTGATGGACTGTCTTCCAAATAATGAAATGTGTATATACTGCCAAATGATGCTTTCAATAATGTTGTTATGTTGACTGGTATTTGTGAAGTAAAATTGTATGCACTGATATTTTCTACATATATATATTTTGTATTATAACTGTATTTTAATATTAACCAAGAATAAATAAAGATCTATATATTTATATTTAGCACATTTTCAGAGTCATGATTGCATTTGTACTAGTACATGCCTGTATTTTATGGCTAATACATCTAATAAATAAAAATGCACAGAAATAATTCAAAGACACTGTACTGTAGTTTTCTTCCTAAATCATAATTTCCAATAGGTCTACCTATACATCTTTCCAGTAACATTTTGCTATCTATTCTAAGATTGTTGGTAGGAGATGGTTAGGCTGTGTGTCATCTGTGCTCTCTTCCTCCTGCTTCTTGGCCACAGAGACACATTTCCTGAGCGGGCCGAGGTGACGGCAGTCTGTCTGTCACCAGGACAATACCTCTGTGAGCAAGAAAAGGAAGGGCTTCTCCATCATTCCTATCACAACAGGACTCCAAACACTAAACTTCCTAAGGGCCAACAGTGCCCCCCAGCTTTGGCACTAAAACACCAGAGCTTTTTCTACTTGTCATAATGAAGATATACAGTGTTTACAGTACACAGGGTAAAAAGTCACTTGATTGTGGATTGGCTGTGTGTTAATGAAGGCTGTGAGATGTGTAAACTAATTCAGGAATATGAAGTATAAACAAACAAGGGAAGGATGTTGGGAGGGTTAGGGGTCATCATATTCTGGCTGTGAGCACAAACGTGGCATTCACGCACACCTCATATTTTTCCACACTCGCAGGAAGTACACACAGTCTCTGAGCTCGGCAGTTAATCAGAGTTCTCGATTTCCTTTGCTCTAAATGGACATGAATATTACTGCTCAGTCATAATTTCCATGAGCATCATTTCCAGTTTATTAACATAGAAACAAATAACACATTAAATTATATTTTTTGTATATATAGTTATGGTCAGATTTATTGTCACCCTTTTAAATATGATCGAAGATGGCTGTAAAATAAATTTGCATGGCCTTTTGATATTGCATAATTTTTTTTTTTGTGCAAAAATCCAATCTCTAATCTAATCTATCATAGAAGTAAAACAGTTGAAAATGGGTGGGAAATCACATTAAGAAATAGATGTTTTCCTCCAAAACACGCTGGCCACAATGATTGGCACCCCTAGAAATTCCTATGACTAAAATATACTAAGTATATTCCCATTCATATTTAAAAAAAAAAATTGCATACCAGGGTGACTAGGAACATTGTTCAACCATGACAGGAGTATAAATATGAGGTAACACAAAGGCCAAATTTCCTTAATCATCCATCACAATGAGTAAAACCAAAGAATATAATTCCCTTTCAGTCAGTCACTATAAGTTACGTCAGTGAGTGACGAAATGGGGGTTTTGCTAGAGAGCCCTATCACCTTAGAGTATTAGAAAACGAGCCAATGGTATGAAAATACCATGGGGCTGCAGAATTTGCATCGTGAACTCGTTGCAGGAACATGGCCATCGCAGTGTTAAGATCAAGACTCAATGACCTCCGTGGAGGTAGAGTCCCCTCTGTCACACCCCAATCTATCTCCTCCTTTGGCTGGTGGCCAGGGTGATCTGAGGGTTACGGTGTGGAACAACCCAACGAGTTTTCCTCGGGCCACACCCCCCTGCACATCACAAGTCTTGGAGCTTCCGGGTGAAGCTGGTTCGCTCACAGCATCACAAGGCGGGCTTGATTCCTCTGGAGATGAGGATTCGGGTAAGTTGCCTCTAGGGGTGTGAACCTACACTGGTCTCACGATTCGGTTCGATTACGATTATCATGTCACCGATTCAGTTCAATTCGATATCGCAATGCATCACGATGCACTGCATCCTCAATTTTCAATTTTACTTCAAAAGTGATGTGCGCACGCTCTTCGCCTGTTCGGGAAGTCGCAGTGACAGAAACAGTGACATTCCAGTTTAAATTTCAAGGGAGTAAAGCCTGTATATGCCATTAAGAAAATGCAATTCCGTCAAATCAACTTTGTTTTAAAGAAATATTCATTTAAAAGCAGTGCTTATTCATCAGTGTATAATGTTGAGATGCGCCAATCAACCGCCGCCGAGTCCGTGCTGTTGAAGGTGACGAACATCCATTTATAATCACGTGTAACAACACAGAATAATTGTAATTTGACCATCCATCGGGTGCTTAAATCAGAGAACATTATTAGGGCGAGTGGATGATTTATTTTTGGCTGCGGATTCGGATGACGTTAACAGCTCGGGGTAAAAACGGCTAACGTGGTTTTATCAAGTTAGTGTATTACCTTCTGCATATTCTATGCGCGCAGTCACTGCTGAATTGCCTGAGTCAATTCGAGGGCAAGAGTGCGGTCCCACTGAAGTTATTTCTGAGGCTCCTGGGGCATATGGCATCCGCAGCGGTAGTCACGCCGCTCGGACTGCTTCATATGAGACCACTTTAGCACTGGCTTCGCGATAGAGTCCCGAGATGGGCATGGCAACAAGGCACGTTCCGGGTGCTAGTCACTCTGGCCTGCCGTCAAAACTTCACACAGTGGTTGAACCTCTCTTTTCTACGGGCCGGAGTGCCCTTAGACCGGGTTTCCTGGCATGTTGTTGTGTCAACAGATGCCTCCACCACGGGCTGGGGTGCCATGTTCAATGATCAGGTTCCTTAGGGGGCCAGGAGGTTAAATCCTCCCCGCCCCACTCGTATGCCCTCTTGGGACCTTGCAGTGGTTCTATCTGCTCTGCAGAGAGCAACCCTTCGAGCCATTGCACACAGTTGAGCTTAAGTACCACTGTATGAAGACAGCCCTCCTGGTTGCTTTGGCCTCCATCAAGAGGGTAAGGGACCTGCAGGCATTTTCGGTTGACGAAGAGTGCCTGGAATTCAGACCGGCTAACTCTCACGTCATCTGGAGACCCCGGCCTGGATATGTGCCCAAGGTTCCCACCACTCCTTTCAGGAATCAGTTGGTAAACCTGCAAGCGCTGCCCTCGGAGGAGGCAGACCCAGCCTTGGCACAGCTCTGTCCAGTACGCGCCCTTCGGGGTTACATAGACAGTATGCTGTGTTTCAGGACCTCAGACCAGCTCTTCGTCTGTTACGGTGGGAGGCTGAAGTTATAGGCTCTCTCCAAGCAGAGGTTATCTCACTGGATAGTGGACGCCATTGTCTTGGCTTACCAGGCGCAGGGCCTGCCATGCCCCCTAGGGGTTACATACGTAACCGAGACATTCCCTTTCAGTCAGTCACTACAAGTTACGTCAGTGCCTGGCGTAATGGGGGTCCCAATCAAATCTCCCCGGTTGGGCAACCCCCACATGTGTTAGACGGTAAGTCTCTTCAAGCACGTGTCTTTCCCTATGCAAGACCCCTCTTGCCACCTCAAGGTTTACACATTCCACCCTGCGGGCTGGATACCTCTGAGTTCTCCATACAGTATGGATCCCGTACTTGGGTCATATGTGTATTTTAAGTCTTCCCTGTGGGTAGGCACGGGTACGTATTCCATCTGGGATATGCTACCCAGTGTACCTTGGTATTCTTGCGTTAGCCTGGCCCTTCACTCGTGCTAGCTTCGCGAGCTGGGGCTTGCGCAGGACACTTTAAGACATTAGATATTAGATTGGCGAGATTAGATTGGGACCCCCATTTTGTCAGTCACTGACGTAACTCGTAGTGACTGACTGAAAGGGAACGTCTCAGTTCCTTCAGGGAATGTCTCGGCTCCTTCAGAAATACGTAACTGAGACGTTCTGATGTGCAGCAAAAGATTGTTGAGCTTCACAAAACAGAAAGTGGCTGTAAGAAAATAGCTAAAGCATTGACAATTCCCATTTCCACCATCAGGGCAATAATTATCGGCAATTAATGCAATCGGCAACACTTGATCCAGTAATACTAACACTTTCTCTTCAATTCTATTTATATAAAAAAAAGCCTGCTTTAGATTAAACTGAGAGGGGTCATAGCACTTACATTGTTCTCCTACTATTAGTTTAACTGCTTCTATTGTTCTCATTTGTAAGTCGCTTTGGTTAAAAGCGTCTACTAAATGAATAAATGTAAATGTAAATTATGAAGTTCCAATCAACTAAAGATGTTACAAATCTGCATGGAAGAGGACATGTGTCTATATTGTCTTAATGCATGCGAGGAGGAAAGTTTGAGTGGCCAAAGTTTTTCCAAGGATCACAGATGGAGAATTGCAGAGATTAGTTTTTAGAGATTAGAGATTAGCCTAAAAGAAAAATCGAACATCACCTACACCCCAAGATGTTTTTTGGAGGGTTTCAACAAAAATCCACTGCTCTCATCCAAGAACAAACTCCAGCATATTCAGTTCTCAGACACTACTGGAACTTCAAACAGGACTGGTTTCTGTAGTCAGATGAAACAAAAAAAAGAGCTTTTTTGGCAGCAAACCCACCAGATGGGTTTGGTGCAAACAGGGATAAAATGTACCCCATGCCCATGGTTAAATATACTGCTGGATCTGTGAGATTGTGGGCCTATTTTTCTGCCGGAGGTCCTGGACATACCAACAGATAAGAAATCAAAACCTGACTGCCTCTGCTAGAAATCTTATAACGATCGATTGGATCTACCATTAGGACAATGATCCAAAACAAACAAAAATCAACTAAAAAAATGGGTCATTGAGTATTAAATGAAGCTTCTGCCATGGCCATCCCAGTCCCCTGACCTGAACCCTAAATGAGTGGAGTGAACTGAAGAGAAGAATGTATGGAGGAGTGGTCTCTGATATCTTGTCAGTGTCAGGGATCAATCAGGTTCATTCACACCCACTGCACAAAGATCACAATCACCTGAATATTAACCACCTGCACCTGTCATCTAATCCAGCATCACTGAGCACTACAAAAGAGCACACTTCTCATCCAGTCTCCGTCGAACCTTGAACTAGGAACCGACCAGCTAACTTTCTCTCTGTGATTCCCAGATTCAAATATTCATCTGTTCCAGTGTGACTTCACAGAATTCCAGCGAAAAGGACTTACCTACTGCTTCTCTTCCAAGACCCCACGCTTCCTCCTGGATTCTCCCCGATTCTCCTGTGATACTTCCCTGTGTTTCCCGGTTTGCACATCCTTTCTACATCCAAGCATATCTCTGCAAGATATCATCGCACTATCATACCTCTGCAAATTATATCCCGCATCTGTCTGTTTCATTCTGATGCTCACCTGCCATTCTACAATTAAAGCTTTCTGAATCCAACTAACCTTGTTGTCCTCGTGTATATCCTGACAGTCAGGTGTTCTCCAAACTTATTAGGCATTATAGAAGAAGACTCAGAGCTGTTATCTTGGCAAAAGGAGGTTGCAAAAAGTATTTGCAATTGTGCCAACGTGTATTGAAAAAACATATATTTCAAAAAGAGATTTTCCTCACATTTTCAATTTTTTTTACTTCACTAAAAGGTTAGGTTTTTGTGATTTAAAAAAATTAAAGATCAAAAGGATTCACAATGCAAATTAATTTTTGGCTTCTTTTTTCATACTTACCAAGGGAGCCAATAATTTTGACCATGACTGTACATTTTATGTTGATGCATTGATTGCATGTTCGTCAACCAATCAGGGCTGTTGAATGCTTGAATCTAAATGGTTGACAAATGTGCAGTTATTTTTAGGGAAACGCACGGCTAAAGTAGTTTCATTGTCTGAGGTAAAACGCGCCCCCTCGTTAGCATACAGACAAAGAAATGTGAAAATAAATACATGTGTAAATAAATAAATGTAGACATTAGTGGTGTGACATGTGGTGTTAATTTTGTGAGATCCCGTAAAATTAAAATGTGAAGAGATTTCTCGTCGAGGTGAAAAGCTGTCTTGCGATATTGCCATGACGGAGTGTGAGGTTGAAGTTAGGATAGAATACGCCACCGCTACATTATCATTACACCTCCACTGTTGTTTTGCTTTTTATAGAGATAAAAAAAAAAAACATTTAATTCAGTTGGATAACGGTCGCTTCAATTCCATCCAGCTCATCCATCACAAGCTGCAGAGTTGTACGTAGTGCACAAGGAATCAGAATTCACTGATTACGTGAAGAGAGTAAGTGATCAGATAACTGACAAGACCATAGCAGAGGATTTGTTGCACAACAGAGCCTAAGCTTCTGATAAATGTCTAGATTGTGAATATCTCCCAATATGAAAACTCTTAGGCTGGGCTGTCTTGTACCAGCTTTTAGCTCTATATCATGCTTGAAGAAAAATTTGGTCTCTGTATGCACTTTGAATATTGATTGGGTACTTTGATTGTGGTTGCAGTTGCACTTATTGTTTTCACTTAATAAGAAAAAAATGCAGTAAATGCAAAAAAAAAATGAAGCTCATAAATCATGAACAGTTGGTCTGAAGATAATGATGAAATCATACAGGAGAGAAGCCAGTCAGTTGAGTTTGTGGCAAAACCTTTTACAGTGTTGGAGTATTGTTGTCCTTTACTGCATATGACAATTCATACTCAGAAAGTAGTATTGAAATGATATCTTTTCCAAGATGATTATTTAAAATGCACCCGCAGACTATTTTTCTAGTCATTGAGGATTTCTAAAAAATACTGTGTAAAAATCTCATCTCTTCTCGTGAACTCTTGTCTCGTCTTGTGAGCTAACTGTCTCGTAACACCCCTAGTAGACATAAATACATATTTACATGCACAATATATACAGGATAAGGAAATAAAAGTATAAATACTCATATATTTGACATTCATTAATATTTTTTTTAATGCATTTATTTTATTTTATATATTTATTTACTATTTTTGCAGTTTTTGAATTCCATACTCACAACCTACTACAACAGCAAAAGAACCAAAACCTACAACCCCACTGACAAATTATGTCCATGTTATTGCCACACAATTATGTTTTATTATGTACATTCCATACATAATAAAACATAATTTTGTGACGGTAACATGGACATAATTTGCACATACTCTCTTTCTCCCTCTCTCTCTCTCTCTCCCACTCAAACTAACACACACATACAATACAGAAAAACACTCGCATAAAAACGTGTTGTCAGTGCTGCTCTGATGATTTTATTTGTAAAATAGCAATAAAATAGCAACTTAAAAGCCACATAGCATTTTCCACTAGCGAGGTAATAACGCTGATGTTCTTGAAGGATATAAACATATAGTTTCGCTATTTGTAGAGACGCTTCTGCTTAACACACACAAACAGGTAATTCACAGATGCTTCATCTATCGCTCTCTGAACTAAAAGTTGACTGCTAAAAAATTGGTATTAAAATAGAAAAGTTATTTTAAATTGTAACAATATTTCACAATATTACTGTTTTTTGTTGTTGTTGAATTTTTCGACTTAATGAGCACAAGGAAACATGTAAAAAATCTTACCGACTTACCGGGCCTGCATCTTGAGACAAAACATGACACTGACATGTTTTAAAGGTACACCGCGGACTTTGTGGCCCAAAGAGTTGGCGCATATGAGTTATTTTAAATGATTGCTCAGGCCAATATACAGCGCTTGACACTATCAATGCTCCAGGCGGGGCTGCCCTCTTGAAATACCGCCTATGTAAGTTTGGAGAAGGCGCACAGTCTTTGGCCAGGTCATGTGATCTGGAGAACGTATCGCTCTACGACCGTCACGTGACCACAGACTCTGATATACTCATGGAGCTAAGGCTTTTGCTACTATTTTCCCGCCTGCTCGACTCCTGGCCATGGCTGAGGCAAGGAAAAGTTTAAAACTGCTAAAACAAGCAGGGACATGTTTGTGTGCATTTTATTTTGTCATTTCACCGGAATGAATAGAGAGTCTCCGCAATGGCGATAGATTGAAGAGCGCGTCCTGAGTGAAGACTGCGCACGCGCCGCCACAAGAGACACTATGTATCCATGACACTGATATGGTTGAGTTCAAAAACACATTTTAGCGCTAGATCTCTTATTTAAAGGCACAAAGAGTTGTACCTTAATATAACAGCTACATAGGGGTATCAGGCCCCTGATATCGTGAGTGGTATTTACGACAGTAACGTTAAATACAAGTACTCCACAGCGACTCTAGGGGTCGCTGTTTGACAAAAACAGAATTCCTGCATAGTGTGCCTTTAAGATATGCAAGTTGCTTTCAGTTAAAACAGTATAATGTAATATGAGATTTTGAATTGCAGTCTATTTATAACTTTATGGTTTATAATGGAATCTGCTAAAATTATCTCTGAGGAAAACATCATGCATCTAAATAAAGGCTCTCTCCTATTGGAACCATTTTGTTTTTCTTGTTCAACAATGTGTAAATCTACTTCCAGAGTCCCTTCCCAAGGAAAACAGCCCCCCAGTGGCAAGATGGTTCATTAATCACAAAAACAGAGATGGTATATAGGAGCCTTTGGGAGTCTGCCAAAACTCATTCATGCAATCAGTGACAAAACAGAATGCCTTGAAATCCTATCATACCCCATTATCCTTCCTCTGTACAATTCCCATTAATGGAGTGGTCTTCCCCTCCGCTCACGCTTCCCACGCTGTGCTCTGGTGAGGGAGAGCAGGATCCAGGTTGGGGGGAACCACATCCGTACCTCTCACCTATAGCTGAGACAATGGAGTGGACTTAATTTACCACTGATTAGGGCTTATGCCCACCTTTTCCAAGAAAGGTAGCACTTAAAATACAAATAGCCCCATGTTAATAAACTCCCATGACGCCCAAGGGCAGGGTCAAAGAGTTCTGACAAAATCACACAGACTATTTGTCTTAAAAATAGTTGTCTTAGACTTTGGCCTTCAGATCAAAGTAAATTCCTTTTGTCCCCACATAGCTCCAATGATTAAAAATAAACGATTTATAAAGTCAAGAATTCAGACATTGTAAGCAATTCAGAAACATCTGATCTACAGTGCTATGAGAACTCAAAACTACTAAAAATAATAAAAAGGGTCTAAAAGATACTCTATTGGAAGTAATATCCAAATATTTGTTGTATACAAATATACATGTTGCAAAGAAAAACAAGATGGGATTACGGATGATAAACTCAAATTATTAATTAATATTCAGAATGGACCCAGTTTGAGTTGAGTGAACTGATGGTGGTATTTGGTTTTAACTGAAAGAAAGCCCCAGAATAAAATGGACCAAAACACACACGCACACACACACACACACACACACACACACACACACACACACACACACACACACACACACACACACACACACACACACACACACACACACACACACACACACACACACACACACACACACACACACACACACACACACACACACACACACACACACACACACACACACACACACCAGTAAAATCCATGCATAGGCTGCCTTCATCTTCCCATGCACATGCAAAGGTTTATGCCATTGCTCTGATTTCAGACATGCTGTTTTAGCAGAACTGTTCTGGAATTTGTTGGATGCATACATTTGAAAGCATTTGTGATTCTCAGGGTTTATCTATAGAATTAAAAAAGAAAAAAGTTTGAGAATTCAACAAGACTTTGTCAGGATAAACAGAGGACCCAAGAGCGAAGGCTAAACTGCTAAACACAAATCAATAACGTGGCTGGTGAAACACAACAGCAGATGTCCCCGAACTGGGTAGCAGCGGTCAGCGAGGATGACACAAGTCTTAGGCCAGTAGTTGCAGATATGCAGGCAGCGGTGAGGTTAGAGACCACGAGCAGCAGGATGGCTGGGCAGAGAACAGACAGGATAAGACAAAACAAAGGTTCTCCAGAAATGGATTTAGCTGAGTAGAAGGTAACTGCTGATACAGGAACGGGCCTTAACAAACCAACAATAATCTGGAAAAACATGAAGAACGGTAACTAGAAGTAGCAGGCAAAATCAGACTAAAGAGAAAACAGGTGTGGTGATGATCAGCTGGGGGAAAGTGGTAGGAACGAAGTGACCGAGGGAGAGAGACAGCGAGATAGAGAAGATCAACCCTGGTTAATGACAGACTTCTTATAGCATAAAAACTAGAGAATGACTGCACCAAAGGCTCTCTGAACAAACATTGTGTTATGACTTCTTAAATAGCTTATAGGTCCCAATAACATCTTTCAAACTTGTTTAGATGACCTATAAATATTGTTTTGATGACCTATATATCATGACCTAATTTTCATTGTGGAAATGAAAATTAGAAAACATATGATACATAATTTAAACTATTTTGAGCACTGTCTCAAAACCATTTGGAACACACATGTTGTTGTTTTCAAGTTTCCCGGAAAGTTGTAAATCTGTCCCACTGGTAGCATTTTCTCCTCAGATAAAACATTCTTCCCAGTCAGACGAGACCTCACTCGGCTGAATCATTTCAAAACCTCTTCCCTTTCTCTGAAGTTCATTTCCATCCATTGAAGACTCACATAACATAATGATCAAATGCTAACAAATAAATGAATAGATATTGAATAGCTTGGACAAACTAAGAGTGATTTCTTGAATAAAGCTAACCATCTTAAACTCTTCCTATGTTCTGGCAGACCACTGTAGGCTTTCTTTAGAATGGTATTTTAGTAGGCTAATTACCATGCAGAGGCTTTATTCTCGACAAACATTGCTCAACAATTCACATAAATTAACAGAAACGTGATTAGTCTTTAGCTGTTAGACACGACGCAAACAACCAGTACATTACCTAGTGAATACTGCCCCCTAGAGGTCTTTCTGTAATTGTGCTGATTATTTATAATGAATGCTAGGGATAACTCTTCATTTAATTTAATAAAAGAAAGGATAAAAAAGGAAAAAACGTTTTGTGCCATGCATATATGTCATAAAAAGCAATACCTTTTAATTCAGACTGAGTCGCTGTTGCAGCTGATCGACCAGCAGAGGGCGTCGCTGTGCTGTGCGTTGAGTCTCCAAACCAACCTGATGCTTTCTTCATTGCGTACACCTGCATCAGCAACACGTGCGCGAGCAAAACCCAGGGGCCTATACCATGAAGCCGGTTTAGGTGGCTAGCCAGCTATGTTTCAGCTTAGTTTCCGCCAACCCTGGGTTTTAGGTACTATGAAAGTAGCTCGGCTTTAATCAGTGTTCGTTGCCATGGTATCTTACGCTGCACGGCTAACCTGCTCCGGGGCAGGTTAAGTTCTGGATTCGAGATCTCAGACTGAAGTTTGACCAATCAGCTGTGAGCAAAGAAACATATAGGTGACGTAACTAATTCCCAGTGTTGGTTGCAATTGCTTTACATTTTCTTTCAAATCCTGTGGACATCTCAGCGCAAAGTGTTAGACGAGCACATCGTAGAGAAAGAGTTTTTTGCCGGACAAAATCCCCTTGCCTTTCCTGATAGTTACTTGTATGAAAGATACAGATTTTCTGTGGAAGGAATATCTTATCTTTGCGAACTTCTTGAGCCGCACATAAATAATTTAACACGTCGAATTCATGCACTTATTGTACCATAAATGGTATTGTTGCGTTTTTTTTTTTTTGCAAGTGCTTGCATACTTGCACGCAATCGCAACACGCAAACATACTTGCGGTGATGCACAGAATCTAGGAGAAAACACGGTTTGTCGAACCATTCGCAAGGTGGTCCTCGTTCTGCAGGAGTACATTAATAGTTTAATAGTGTTAATTTATTGACCATGTCCATAAGAGAGGGTTTTTATAAAATTGCCGGTAATATTGATAGGGTGACATCATGTTTTTTTTTTCTTTCAAAAAGCAAATTTCACAAATGTACTATACAATACAGTACATGTTAAGCATTATTTGAAATCTTTTTTTTTTATTCGGTTAATCTTATTCAGAGTCATTGGAGCAATAGCCTGCACACATGTTGCAATCTCCACTTCTCTAGGAGAACATGAGGCAGATTATGTTAATAGAAAGTCCTTACAGCCTTAATGTTCAGGTAGAGATTATGTGAACATGTGAAATTATTATTTTCAGTGAGATGAATCTTTAAATTAATAGTAAAATTAACAGATAACATTCTACTTTCCGTGAGTATGTTGTGTCAGCGCTTTGAGGAAAGCTAGTTAAATTTGGTACAGTACAAAACACTGTTAATTTGAATTGGGACAGCAAAACCTACACAATAACCCCCTATCATGACCCTCATGTGTCAGTAAAACCATAGTAAAAGTTAGAGATGATCTTTGGCATCCTAAAGGCATGTTTCAACTGTCTTCGGCGCTTAAGAGTCACCAGAGTGTGCATCACAGATAGTGTCTACATGTGCCATTCTGCACAATATAGCCACCATAGAAAGGAGCCAGAACCACCACAGAAAGCTTCTCCCCGATGAAACTGACCCGAACACACTTGACCACCCAGCTGGTGCAAATGTAGTTGCAATCACCATACAATATTACACTTAATAAAAGCACATTGGAACTGCAGATATAGGTCTCAAACTGTTTTATTGGTTTTGTGGGATGGGGGAGAGAGAAAGAAAGCAATAGAAAGTTGCATTAATAAATATTCATGCTAAAGTGTTACTTGGTTAAATAAGTTCACATACTGAGATCAGTTTAATCTAGCTGTTGCATTTATTTTTTTAAATGTGGAGCCTCCTCAGCTCACAGTCAGGCTCCTTTAGTGTGCAGTCTAGCTCTATAGGCTCCTTTAGTGTGCAGTCTAGCTCTATAGGCTCCTTTAGTGTGCAGTCTAGCTCTATAGGCTCATTTAGTGTGCAGTCTAGCTCTATGGGCTCCTTTAGTGTGCAGTCTAGCTCTATAGGCTCCTTTAGTGTGCAGTCTAGCTCTATAGGCTCCTTTAGTGTGCAGTCTAGCTCTATAGGCTCCTTTAGTGTGCAGTCTAGCTCTATAGGCTCCTTTAGTGTGCAGTCTAGCTCTATAGGCTCCTTTAGTGTGCAGTCTAGCTCTATAGGCTCCTTTAGTGTGCAGTCTAGCTCTATAGGCTCCTTTAGTGTGCAGTCTAGCTCTATAGGCTCATTTAGTGTGCAGTCTAGCTCTATAGGCTCCTTTAGAGTGCAGTCTAGCTCTATAGGCTCATTTAGTGTGCAGTCTAGCTCTATAGGCTCATTTAGTGTGCAGTCTAGCTCTATGGGCTCCTTTAGTGTGCAGTCTAGCTCTATAGGCTCCTTTAGTGTGCAGTCTAGCTCTATAGGCTCCTTTAGTGTGCAGTCTAGCTCTATAGGCTCCTTTAGTGTGCAGTCTAGCTCTATAGGCTCCTTTAGTGTGCAGTCTAGCTCTATAGGCTCCTTTAGTGTGCAGTCTAGCTCTATAGGCTCCTTTAGTGTGCAGTCTAGCTCTATAGGCTCCTTTAGTGTGCAGTCTAGCTCTATAGGCTCCTTTAGTGTATAGGCTGCTTTTGTAAAAGGCCCTGACTGAGTCTGTTTCCACCTGAAACATAATTCCACCACAAACATGATCATTATAAGTTTTTGGGAGGCTAATCAACTCACAAAAAGTTCCTTGACAAACACCTGTAATATATGTCAAGGGTTTGAAATCCTTACCTTGTTCACATTTCTTTTGAAGCCTGTTGAGGTAGAGGCTTCAGTTTCTGGGACAGGTTGTGAAAAATCCTACAATAAAATAGATGTGTAACTTGGGCCAGTCCCTGTTTTATGCCACACATTCAAATGTTTACCTTAATAAAAAGCCCAGTGCATTCACCTCAGCAACTGTCACAGAACACAGAGTGTCTTCATCATTTCCTCCTCCCTGATAAATAAAAGTAGGCCCATATGTTTCTGGTGTTCTGTCTGCTGCATACTGACCTCTGTGTGGGAGACTGTGTGTGTGTGCTGGCTTCAACAGGGACACTGCATTTCCCTCTACTGCAGAACATACAGTCAGCCATATTTAAAACTTAAAATATTAATGTATCGCACACGTACCCAGTGTTACTTGCTTAGAGGAGCCAGCACCAGGGTCAGATTGTACAGCACCTGTAATCCTATCCATAATCGGCCGTCCCTTATTCCTATCAGAGTCAACTCAGTGTATTCTGGAGGAGTGGCCCTCCACTGGTTTTCACTCTTTTTTCGGTTTGCCTCAAACAAGTGTTAATAAAAAAATAATAAAAGGTTGTGTGTAAATACTTACTAGGTTGCTTTGAAGGTTACTTTGAATTATATTTTTATATTTTGTCTTTATCAGCTGCCAAGAATGTTTGGAGTTGCATCTAAAAATCAATGAATATTAATATTTATTAGTACAGTATATACATGCAATTTTTTTTATATATTATAAAAATATAGGCTATATTTCACACACACATACATTCATAGCCTATATATACATCATTTTACATGAATAAAGAACGTATTTATTTAGCTTACACATTAACACAATCAGCAATCTTTCTCCAACAGTCTTCTCTTGCTTTGGCAGCAGAGACCGTATTGTTTCGAGCTAATACATTTAAATTCATCGTAATTCTGAATGATTATCTCTTGCTCCTCCGCGGAAAGAAAATATAGCTCTCGCTCTATCCATATCGAACGCGATTGGTTGTTTGGTGCCAACGTCACTTTGGTATGTGCACGCGCTCGTGGAGTAATCATAGCTTAAGATCAAAGCCTGAGTTGACAGAGAAAGTTGATGAGCTGCTTCATGGTACCAATAAAGCCTGATTGCATCGGTTTGGTTTTGTCAACTCAAAACTAATCCTGTAACTCCGAGTTTGTTCAGCTACCTTCATGGTACAGGCCCCAGATCTGGCTTTCAGCTTGTTATGGTAGGTCGGATATATGACCACATATTCCACACACACACACAAAAATCTATATACAACATCTATCCATATCGTATATTACCATCATATAGGTTGTGCTATTTATGCTGGGGACCACTTTTTTGGCAAATTGTTTGGAGCAGCATTGAAACGGTCTATTATCTAACAAAAAGTAATTGTTTAACCCCAGACTCATTTACTATAGTGTGAGTTCACAATAGAACAAATGGAAAATATAGGTCTCCTCATTGATTGCCTGTTAATTATCAGAAACCAATAACATTCTGAAATTGCAGATGTGTTCACGCATCTTACTGATCTCATAGGCTTCTATAAATAATATCTAATCCTATACATTTTTATTTGAAAAAAAAAAAAACCTGCTCTAAATATGTTAAGTAGGCTAGGCCATTTAAACGAGCAGATATATTTGTTATAAACTGAAGCAGTTTTGATGATCAGCCTCACTGTTGCTGAAACAACAGTTCAAGGTGAAATGCAGTTCCTACTGTGTTCAAAGGTCAGTTGTCACAGAGGAATCACAATAAATACTGTTTTGAGATATTTACCTTAGAAGTGTTGTAAGCATAACAACGACTGAGAGCAAAGACGTTTTATCTGTGCACCATCACAAATCTGGCAAAAACTCTCATAGGCCTACTATCATCAGACAGGATCTACAATCATGATCCAGAATTTGAAATTTAATTTTAACTTTTTTTAGTTGATTTAAAAAAGTTTTTTTTTTTGGTCTCACAAATACATTTTTATATATTTGTTTTCCATGAAGTCTGTTAACTGATGATGTCATAAAATGCATGTATATTAATTTTACAATTAACAATGTTTACATAGGCTAATTTTAAATAATTTGATTTATTTTAAAAAACAGCACACAATCATTTTCAACCATTTTCAAGGAGGCATTCCATAAATCCATGTCTCATCTTTATCCAAGTCTTTATGAAGTGATATAACTGAACTGCAGATAACTAATTTAATTTTAGCATTTTGCTCTAAACTTTTGATTAACAAACAGCCAAACAACAGTAGGCCTAATAGCAATTTAATATTTAAAATGAACATCATAAAAAGTGTTAATTTTAAAAAGCTATTTAATAGTTTTAAGTAGAGCATATGTCACGTCACAGGACGACTAGAACTATTTAATGTAAACTAGATTTTAATCTAAAATGTTCTCCAAAGGCTACTTGAATAATATAAGGCAACTGAAATATATTAAGCATGCCTACCACAGAATAGCCAAGTCTGGCAATTTAATGCATTTAAAACATTTCATGCATTTTATATGTGCCTTTTTAAAATGAAAAATAATTTTTGTGTAGTGAACGGAAGTAAAAAAAATCTGGTTGCACGTAAAACATTAGAAAATATGTTTAATAACTAGTCAAAACACTCATTTTGACATGAAATGTGTTGTCCTTTCTGCCCTAACATCCGAGACAAGACAGTCAAGCCTGAACAAGCTACTGTCTGTAGCTATATGTTAATGATTAAAATTCCCAAGAAACCTTGCAGTAAAATGAATTAACAACTCGTTAAATCTTTCGACTACATGGCGACACGCACGACACACTGTCATCGCATGAGTACTGTAGGTGATACCTCGCATTTCCATAAACCGGAATTAGCTGTGAAGTGTGACCCGAGAGTGTCATGGTGTGAGGGATGCGGAATGTGAAAAGTTCGCCTTACTTCAAGACACCTTCTCCCGCTTTGCACCTCTTTTACAAGAGTATCCTTTAACAAATACGTATGGACTCTGGAGGCGAGAAAGTGGCATGGGTACTATGCAGATGTGACGTTCCCATATCCACAGGTTTAGCTTCATTAGAGAGACAAGAGCTGTAAAACTTCAAGCGACCATTAATGGCTGAATGATCATGCATGCCTATAAGCACGTCACGGCTTATTTCACTTTTATGATTAACACTTTTTAACAATAAAATTGACAGTCTTTTAATAATAATATAATTAGGACTACCGTTATACTTGTATAAATACATAGCCTAAATAAATAAATACGATACAATTGTAATTTATTACAATTTATATTAACAAAATAAATACATATAGTCAAAGAAAAACAATAAAAAAAAGTTAGGCCTACTTTATTTGCTTGTCTGAACTTTTTTTTTTTTGAGGGGTTTTATGAAGTCAAAACACGTTTCAAATTGGCTGCTTTGAGGATTGAAAATAATTTTGAACTGGATATGTTTCTGAGAGTAATGTAGGCTATTGATTCCTAAAGTCATATAAAGTTAGTATTAGCCTACTACTACTGAATATTGTTGAATATTGCAGATGGGGAGTCTGAGGTGATGCAGAAACCTGGCGCTAGGGGAATCTGTGAGGACTTGCTGGTGTTATTGGCTGGTCATTTGAATGCAAATCGAGAGGTTTTGAAGTCGTGGCTGACGTCAGGAGGGCTTGGTTATACCTTTGCCACCACCACCACCACCACCTTGACAACAGAGTCACATCATGTTTGATTGAAGCACGTCAAGGACTACGTCGCGTGACCTGGAGATCATTTTGGACTACCACCCTTGAGATAAATAGTACAAGTTTTGAGGGAGGCCTTAAATGATATTTGGCTTGATGTATGGCTGGCATGTTGCCTTAAAAAAGTTATTTTAGGGCTTTCTTTCGAATCATGTACGTTGGATACCTTTTGGATAAAGAGGGAAGCATGTATCACCAAGGAGCTGTGCGGCGATCTGGCATCAGTCTTCCACCACAGAATTTTGTCTCCACATCCCAGTATTCAGATTTTACAGGATACCATCATGTGCCCAACATGGACACACACGCACAGTCATCAGGGGCATGGGGCGCTCCTTACGGCGCACCGAGAGAGGACTGGGGCGCATACAGCCTCGGACCTCCAAACACCATTTCTGCACCTATGAGCAGTTCATCCCCGGGACAAGTTTCCTACTGCTCGCCTGATTATAATGCCATGCACGGCCCGGGATCAGCAGTGCTGCCTCCACCACCTGAAAACATTTCTGTGGCCCAACTTTCCCCTGAGAGAGAAAGGCGTAATTCCTATCAGTGGATGAGCAAAACCGTCCAGTCGTCATCAACCGGTAAGGGCCAACAAATGTCAAATAAACAAATAAAATAAAATAATTAAGTAATCGGAAAACATCGTTCTGAAATCAGTGATTGAAAAAGCGAAAGTACAAATTGACAGTCTACGCTTAGGCCTATGCTCTATTTTCTTGCTGCTTTAAAATAAAAATGTAATTATTATAATTTAATCTGGTAATCGAATTTAAAAATGTAAAAACATTTAAAGAAAAAAATAAGAACGAATACATGTCTAAGTAGGCCTATACCAAAAGGGAAAAAATAAAGTCTAAATATTTGCTTTCAATTATTTTGGTTTAGTAGCCTAGCTACTAAAGAAATTGTGCGAAATGCAACTAATATCTGTGTAACAAGTAGGCTATCAATTATACATCGTTTGCCTAAACTAACTGCACATCTGACAAAATATTACGATTTTTATTTATTTATTTTTTTTAATTTTTTTTTTTTTTACAAACTGCCCTTCTCACTTCTTTTCGGAAAACTCGGTCTGTTCCAGAAACGGATTATCTACATAATATTAGTAGCCAATATTTGTTTCCTAAAAAATAACATGGGAAATACTTGTGGCAAAATGAAGGTCTTTGGAATTGGCGCCAGTGTCACTTGTAATGCTAATTTGCGACTCCCGTAAACAAGATGTGAGGTCTACTTTTCCTGTTACATTGTCTCAGGTTTTGAGGGTTATCTGTCATATTCAGGCGGCGACTTCTTTCAACACCTTCTTCACTTTGATATGCAGCATCGCGTCTTCCTCTGTCTCTGTTCTTGAGGGTTATATTACCTCACAGAGTGACAAACTTCACAGCAAATAAAGTTCTCCTGTCTCCGGCGCATGTTAAAACAACAGCGAAAAAAAAAACCTCAAATAAAACAATCGCCTTACTGTAAACGCATTTTTATTTCTACAGTTGAAGTAAATTCATGTTTTGGAAATTACACAAAGTTAAATTGTCATATTTTACATTAAGTGTTCGCAGCTAAACATATAGGCTAAATAAAAAACACGAATTAATTAGCTACGTTCCAGGTGTCTTTATTCGTTCATAGTTTATTTTTCAAAGATAGCTGATCTGTACATAAAACAAGTGCAGCATGCTCGACTTGAGGAAAAGATTTTTGATGTTATCTCCTTGTAATTCGTTGTAAGACGTGTATTGTCTCTTAACACATCAATGGCGTTTGGGTAATGTCTTTGGGTCTCTTTGTTCTGCAGTTTGTTCAGAAACATCTCATCAAAGAAGATCAGAAGCTCAATTTGAATATCTAACGACGTAATAGTTTGGGCCTATACAATTTACTAAATATTGCAATTGTGATTTATAGTTATAACTTATTGACATATGTAATTCCATGATTGTAAATGCAACAAAAAAAGTAGGCAAAGAGATACAAGTTCCTAAATGAATTTAAGTCAATGAAAGAAATATTTTTTTTCTAAATATAGCCTATATAAATTATTATTTCTATTTATTATTTTTCTAAATCTAAATAAATTATACAATGCACAAGTTCTTCCTCTGCGTCAAAATAGTATTAATAGTTAGCCTATATCATGATCGGCGCGCATTTTAAGCAGAATGCACATTTGACTTTATTTCACCATTATCAACTTTTACGACATTGTATGCATAATTTTCATGATTAGCCTATTCGTTCATTTCACTTTTTTTAGGCAAAACGAGAACGAAGGAGAAATATCGAGTGGTGTATACAGACCACCAGAGACTGGAGTTGGAGAAAGAGTTTCATTTTAATCGCTACATCACAATCAGAAGAAAATCAGAATTGGCAGTAAACCTCGGGCTTTCAGAGAGACAGGTACCATTGCTTTCATTTAGATTTTCACTTGTAGAATAGGATTTAGGCCATCTAACTAAACAATTCGACTTATACATAACCGTGTGATTTGCCTTCACAGGTAAAGATCTGGTTTCAGAACCGCAGAGCCAAGGAAAGGAAATTAATCAAAAAGAAAATGGGTCAGTCTGACGGAAGCGGAGGATCAGTCCACAGCGATCCAGGTTCTGTCAGTCCCCTACCGGTACCAGGGTCACTGAGTCCATCAGATATCCACGGTTCTCTGTACCCACCCCAAGGAATGAACGCCTTACCATCTATGAGGAACATAGGCCTACAGCAAGTTACTGTCACTCAGTGAACTCGAACTTGGAACGTCCAACTTTAACTGAGCACTCCAACACGCTGAAAGGACAGAACCGAAGCGGGCCACTCACGTGGTCAAAAAGGATTACTTTGTAATCAACTATTACAAGACAAGCATCGAGGCGCGTGTTGTGGATTACAACAACAGAGAAGTCACGTCTTAAATGCAACGAAATTCTGGAGGCTCTTCAAATATTGTTTTAATAGAATAGTTTTTAAAATTAAAAAACCAAAAACATACAAAAACCTTGTTCGTTCGTCTGATGCAGAGACTAAATATTTTAATGGTTTGTTTGTGTTTGCCCAATTAAGATATAAATATCATTTTCTGTATGTGGTGAGTGTATCTAAATGTTTGTAAATAAAATGAAAACAACAGGTACAGCGTTTCTCGGGATGTATAGTGATCCTGACTCTGGAACTGTTCAAAGACATTTATTGTCTGTTTAAACCAAATGACCTGCGATGGCAGGCTGTTTTATGCTCCAGTTTGTGTCCAAAGCGCACGTCGTTCACTTTCTTTTCACAGGGGTGATGTGCAGGTGTCATACCTGATATGGGTATAACGTTTGATTCCAGCAAACTGTAAATAAAATGTTTTGCAATAAATTTGATCGTGTCGTGATGATATATAAACGAATTCATATGTTAGGCCTATATGCTCATCTGGTTAAGGCACTCTTGACAGACAGCAGATAGTATTACATTTTAAACGTGAGACGACCATAAACTCGTTTAAACATAGACCTATACAACTTTTGGGCTATGGGGCAGAGCAACCTAATTAGTAGGGAAAGGGATTTTAGGCCATATGTCTGTACGAATGCCGCGTATTTATTGAAATTGGACGATTAGACAAAAAAAAAGTTTTAAGTGAACTCCCCATAAAAGAAAAAAAATCTTTCGAAAAAAGTTACAAGGACGCTATATATATATATATATAATAATATGTATATGTATGTATATGTATAGCCTATATATTTAAAATATATTAAATATATATATATATTTTTTTTTTGCGGGAAAAGCTCTGTGTCATTAAACCTTGAAAATAGGTTTGCAAAAATGAAGGTTCCAAAAGGTGGGACATTTAAAGAACCTTTTTTTAAACACTATTTTGTGCAATCGAAAGGTTCCAGGGGTAGCCTATTGAAGGTTCTTCATGGAATCACATATGCCAATAAACTTTAATTTTAAGAGTGAATAGTAAACATTTATGCAAGTAAAATACAATTTTTTACAGTTTACATTAGGCCTAAAATGTCGAAACATGGATATTTTCCATAGCCTAATAATTTTTTTAAAGCCAACATTTGGGAGGGAGATCTATATTTCTCCCTCTACTTTATGTTGTAACATGAGCTCATTTATTTATTTACCTTTTTTATTTTATATGAAACATAACAAATAATCTGTTTGATTAAGGCAGTTGCGATTCCCCTGCGCTTGCATTTATTGACACATTATGCAAATAGGCCTAGATTACCATGACTTTAAAGAATTAGAGGCAATCCCTTCAGTATGAGACTTGATTTGTTTCTACAACAAACTTTAGGCTACTGTATGGCGGCTATAACATCAATTAACCCATAGCACGAAAGAAAATGTCTGTAAACACATTAAAATAGGAATTTTGGCCTATAGACAAAATATAGACAATATATAAAAAAATCATAATACCATAATTTTGTTATATTTAATTCATATTTATTGGAGTAAGAAATAGACTATTGTATGGCAGTTAAGTGAAAGTCTAATATAATATATATATATAATAATTAATACATTTATTCTATTTTGATTGCATTCATAATCTTAACAGATGCAACCATGAAATAAATAGGCATAAAGGATCAAACAAATGCTATTTTCGTTAATTTAGGCCTGCCCTACTGGAAATATAAATGATTACAAAACCCACATTTGCCCACAACCTACAAGAGAACAGATTGATTTAGACTAAATTTGCAATTCTAAACATTCTGGTGTTTTGAAAATTTTTCCCTGTTTGTGAAACCGGGACGCCAGGCTAGTCTATTTAATTTAATATTTAATGCTAGAAAACTATATAATAAACATATCGAAGTTTGATAAGCAATTAGCATTTTGTTGGTAAACACCTCACTTAACATCAGTAATTGTTGAAAAAAGAAACATGATCTATCAAGTTATGTTCAGGTTAGGAATTTATTTTGCACCATATATTCTTTTTTATTTTATTTTTTTATTACTTTATTGAAAGTAATCTACAATACAATCAAAGTCTGCACCATATTCGTGTAGCCTACTGGGCACCGCGATGACGCTGCCTGAACAGCACTAGTTTGATGATGTCATCGGCGCTATGCCAGAGACGTCATGAGCGTCCTACTGCCCAACATGGCGGATTTTGATACCATTTATGAGTTAGAAGAAGAAGATGAGAGAATTGTGAGTGAAGAACATCTCATCAGATACTGTCCCGAGCCTGTGGTCATGCGTGGGGCTGGTCACATCACCGTGTAAGCGTATGAATGCGACAACACTGCTGTTAGTTACTGTTATGTCATGTCTGTTTGTGTAGCCTCCATGCTAAGCTCACTGCATGTTTTGTCGCCAAGTTGTGGAATCAAAATACACGTAGGCCAGGCTTCTCCAGCTGTATCCTGACAGTGATTTTAAGCGGAAGAATCATCCCTAATTACCCGAAGTCTTGTTGTTAGCTCAGAGATTTATGGTTTTATTGCTGTCCGTGGATAAAGGCTGCTCCGTAACCACACTCAAACTCATTAGGATCTTCGTTTTAATTTAAGGTTGGATGTAACTGTACAGTACATATTCTGAGGTAAACCTTATAGATAGTGTTTTAATTAAATCATTTTAGTGGAACAGCACAAGTACGTTACCTCAGCAACTGTCAGTTATGCACATTTTCAAAAGTCTGACCACTTAGAGCAAAGTTTGAGGTAATGAATTATTTAATTAGGTAAACAACATGATATTTGTACACGAAACAGCAGTGCAGCACAGCCTACTACTGCACTGGATTATTAATATTCATAACCCAATACAGATATACTGCTGCTAGATTCCCTGGCAATTCAAGGCAAATGTAGAAACTGAACTTTTTTCACAATGTTTTGTCTGTGTGTTGCTTATCAAGTCTTTTAATAGGTCAACTGCACCAGAGCCTTTATATGGAAGCCCATTTCTGACACATAAGAAAAATCATGCTTGGGCGAAGCATGATTATGTCATGAAAAGGAATAAGTGACATACCAAGGCATAATTATGAGATCAAAAGTCTAAATTATGACATACTAAATGGAAATTATGAGATAAAAACATGACATAAAATTTAGATTTTTTTGTTGTTGTTATTGACATTTGTCAATTGATATCAATTTAAACTTTTTGTCAATCTTAGTCATATTTTTAACTTTTTTTATATAATTGTGACTTTTTGTCATAATTTCAATTTCAGCATCTCATAATTATGACACAGTCATAACGTTGACATCTTTATTTTATTTCATAATCATGACTTTTTTTTTCTCTTTAATGATTTACCAAAGGTGATATTTTTTTTCTTATGGGGCAGAAATTGGCTTCTGTACTTTTGCACTATATTATATAACTTTTAAAAATCTGTGTTTGCAGGTTTGGACTAAGCAACAAGTTTGACACAGAGTTTCCTTCTGTTCTCACAGGAAAGGTACATATTTCTTGCATCTACAAAGTAAATCATATTGATTGGTGTGAATAAAACATATTTCCCTGTTGACCATTCCCTTACACCATTAATTACCATGGTATAAGCTTTTGATTAATACATAATCCCCTGATGAAGTCTCTTAAATGCTGCGTGTTTGCCACCGAATCTGTCAATAAGTAAACCGTCCAGGGCTCCAGTAGGCAGGGATCGCAGCGCTGGGAGGACACAGCTCCCAATGACAAAATAATGAAAGAAAGACTGTGCCGTTCACAAGAATGGGAAGCTTCCTGGGTCGGACGCAGAAATACAAAAAGGCTGCAGGGGGAAGAGCAGGCCGAGGGAAGTGCAGGGCAATAAAACGGAGCTCCAGTATTGTGACCCAGGGTGACATGTGATGGATGAGGTCAGGATTATGATGACTGAAGGGTGCAGATCAGGCCTGCTGGGCTTTATTCCGAGTTCTTTTGCTGTTTGCAAAGAGACCTTTGCATCCTGTCATAAAAGATTACGACCCCGGTTTTATGGCGTACATACTCAGAGAGGAATGAGCAGCCATTCAGGTTGTTTAGACGGCACAGCCACAGGCCACGGGCTTATCTCATCTTTTTGTCCTCCCTTTGCCCTGAGAGTGTCAGAGCTCAGTTGGCAAGTTACAAGCGTGCAATTGCAAGATCACCAGAGAGCATCTGCAAATATGGATGTTTTTCTTAAAAAAAAAAAAAATCCAATGACTTTTTATGGAATTCCTTTTATTTCTTCTCAGATTTCTTAAATGAATATTTAGTTTTTGTTTGTACCATTTATATTATATAAAATGATATCTGGAACATTTTATTTATTACTGACAATGCACAGAGAAATACTTCCTGACATCTCTTTTTGTTCCTCACCCATCTACTCTAGGTTGCTCCAGAGGAGTTCAAGACGAGTGTCAATCGAGTAAACGCATGCTTGAAGAAGAACCTTCCGGTCAATGTGAAATGGCTGCTCTGCGGCTGCCTGTGCTGTTGCTGTACGGTGGGCTGCAGTCTGTGGCCTGTCATATGTCTCAACAAGAGAGTGAGTCCTTCCTCAGCTCAGACATGTCCCGTCCTTCCCCATTAATCCACGTTAATTACTTATTGCCCATTTGAACACCTAATAAATAAACCAGTGAGGAGCAAGAAACAACTACATCAGCTTATTAACTGAGTGTGAATTTGAAATATGTCAGAAGGCATGGCTGCTTGAATTATATGCTTGGAAAAGGTGATGATTTTACAGCTACAAATTTTAAGTTATTGGCCATGACGTGCAGCTTACAAGGTGCTTAACTACAAGCTTCGGTCCATAAATGCCTCTGAAGTCTTCATGCCCTGAGAGTTTTATTGGCATTTGTTAAACGTGTTTGACGGGTATTTAGCATAAAACCCTGTGTGTGTGTGTCTATTTTTGTTTGTGTATAATGATTTGTTTATTTGTGTTTGTGTGTTTTCAGACGCGAAGATCCATTCAGAAATTGTTAGAATGGGAAAACAACAGATTATATCACAAGGTAAGCTCAAAGCAGGAATGATCTGAGACACATAAAGATAAGAGCAGCAGACCATCTCCAATTTAGCTGCCATGTTAAGATGTGTTTAACTCTTAGTGTGTGGTGGATAACAATCATTAAAAATGGCTGCTAACATTTGACCCTGTCAAATGCTTGTTGCCCTCACAGCCATTTTGGTCTGATGCATTGATATAGTGCAGAGGCTGACCAGACTACGGAAAGGTCAGCAGTAAAAAGCCACGTTCGTTTTGTTGTGTCTCGAAGCTTTGATTGGCAGCCAGTAGCGGCGCAGACACGTTAAGGAAACTCCTCTAAGCACTGGTCACCGCTTGACCTCTGCTAACCCTTGTGTGTCTGAGCATCTGAAGTGCTTGAATCTATGTTGAATATCTACCGCACGGCTTTATCTAACTGGTATCTTCCTGTGTCTCGCCTTCAGCTGGGGCTGCACTGGAAACTCAGCAGGAGAAAATGTGAGAGCAACAACATGATGGAATATGTAAGTTCATGGCTGGAGTTTTTTTTTTGTGTGAATGTTTGATAACAGTAATTAAAGGGAAATAAAGATTCAGTTTGATTTTCATTTCAGGGCTCTAGGCTGCTACCAAAATGAAATGTGATACAATCATTTAAAATCTAGTTGCCATTGGATACTGTCAGGAAAACTTTGTGTGTGTCAAATATTGACTCATAAGAGTGCGTCAGTGTTATGCACACTGAAAATGTTTCAGCCTCAGACCTGCTTGTCAGTTTGTGAAAAGAATCATAATCATAGTTTTATTTGAATCAATTCTAAAAACTGTCAAGTTTTTGACAAAAATATTCTATGGTATACTATATATATTTTCTGGGGGGTTAAACAAGCACAAATATACTTTCAGAACTGTGATATTTGTATGGCACAATCATGTTTATTAGAGTGACAGCATCAAATTGTAACTAAATACATGTTCTAAATACAAAAAAACCCCTAGTTTACGCTACCATGCAAAAGTTTTGTAAAGAATTCTCAGCAACCAAGCTCTTATGTTCACATAATTCTTCTGAAATGCTAATATGCTGATTTGGTGCTCTAAAAACATTTCTTATTATCAATGTTGGAAACAGTTGTGCTGCCTAATATTGTTGTGGAAACTTCATATATATTTTAGGATTGTTTGATGAATAGAAAAATAACATCTTTACTGTCACTTCTAATCAACTTAATGCATCCATGATAAATAAAAATATTAATTTATTTTAAAATATCTTACTTGACCCCAACATTTTGAACGTTAGTGTATATAATTTACTATTATAGTGATTTAAATCACAGCAGTGACTGCTGTCAAAAGCTAAAGTAGGAAGCTCTGCACAGTGAACTGAAGCCCTTCTGAATAAACATCATTCATATATAAATATATATTTTGTCTCAAGACCTGCAGACCATAAGGTTGTAAATCATGTGGCTGGTGATTATTAAGTGTGATTTCTAAACTGTCTTTTTATGTCTACAGGTTATTCTTATAGAGTTTGTACAAAAATATCCTATATTCAGACCTGACTAAAGGACTTCTGCTGGATCCTCGTGGAAGGCCCTTCTTCCTCTCCTTAGTGCCTTGTATATATGTCGTATTGAGGGTCTTCACTGGGTTTCTACAAAGACCCATTTTCCCAGTACTTTGTACAGTAGAATTGGAAACAATGTCACTTTGCTTTAGAGCAGATTTTGCACATTTCCTGATGTAGTAGAAGCGCTCCTGTGTTGCACTCAGACGTTTTGTTATATATAACAAGAGTGATTGGAAGAAAGCAAACTCTGATACTGTTTAAAAGTGCATTTACCCCAAAGAGCCATCAAGTCCTCCCCACATACTATATTATGGTATTGTTGTTAAGAACAAGGCACCTTATGGTGTGAATTTGCCTTATGTTTACGGTCAACCATTTTTAAATCAGACATGTAAGTGCAGGAGTCAGAAGTGTGTCGTGTGTTATTGTTTTCGGAGTGTAATGACTAGCATTGTGGCTTTTTGAAGCTAGTGCAGGAGACTAGCTTAGAGGAACTGTCAGCACCTCGATCTTCTGGCACTTTTGCGATTGTCTACTACACGGGGAGTCAACAAGCTGACTTGTAAATACCATGGACAGGATGTACAGTGTGGTATGCCATGTTTACATTATGTAATTTAGCTGGTTATTAGTTTTTCGCCAAGATATTATTGTAGCATAGTTTGTTTATAAGCTGTCTCTGTAACTTTACAGTTGATATGGACCTGTTACCCAGTAAGCCATAAAATATATGTACAAGATGCCACTCGAGTTAGAGCTGAAAATTGCACTTGAGCACACAAGGACAACTAAATTGTCCTGGAGGTTTTTGATATTGTTTACAATGTCATTGTGGTGTGTTTAAAAACGATAACATTTGCCAATCAATGAAAATTTGTTACCAAGAACAATGTGTCATTCTTTTCACACAAAGTGAAATGTACCTATTCAAGTTTTTGTTGGAACATTATTTGTACCATGTATTTTTTCCTTTGTTTTCTTTCTGTTCATCTTCATCTGGGAGTGTCTGTTCATGGATGCTGTATGCTGTTGTTACGCTCTTCAGTTCACTACAGACGCAGCATTGTAAATGTAGTGGTTAAAACTGCCCCATGTGTTTTTTCTATACCTGCACGACTTCTTTGCTCCATATACTGTAGACAAGACTGCATTAGTCGAGTGCCTCTGTAGATGGTCTTAAGAGGAAGGATTATTTGCCTAGCAATCTAACGGAGAGAAAGGAATCTGCTCTTAGTGCTGGTTCTGTTAAAGTACCTGTAAATGTTTGTCCCTACCAACTCTTATGGAAAGCTTCAATAAATTCCTGATTTTGATGTTTTTGAACATTCTTTCTCTATATGCATATGTAAACTGTTGCCATATTTACAAATAATAAAACAAGGAAAACAACATACACACGACCAACAATTTACTTTTTCCACATAATTTTAAATTTAAATGAATGGCCACTATATATATATATATATATATATATATATATATATATATATATTATATATATACATACATACATACATACATATAGGACATTCATTTTCCATATTCCGTTACTGGAGGTTACAATTATGTATATATATGTTTGTGTGTGTGTGCGCGCGCGAGATCTTGTTGATATTATTGAAAAATAATAGAAACTCTGGCTGGTAATTCTTTTTATATTCTTGCAAACAAAAAAGGTTTGATTACTTTTACTGTCTATCTAACAGACATACCGGTAAAATACATTTTTTAACTGACTCACAGCACAGAGATCCTGTACCAAAAGTAGGCCTACACCAAAAAGCTGTAGAAAATCTTTATAGCTTTTAAGTATTACATCAGAGATTAAACAATTCATACATATTACTTGATACATGACATTTAAAGATGTGATATTACTATATGTTCAAAGATAAAAAAAAGACCCATTGGTTTACATACGTCGGAGGTGTGAAGAGGTGAGTGTGAAGAACAAACTTAACTCGGCATGAATGATTCAGACACAAACAGATGCATTTGAGTGAGTCTGTCCACTGTTACTGGTGTTTTATGTATTTTAAGATTCTAAGGTATTAATTTAACAACAGTTTTGCAAGAATATAAAAACCTTGAGCTTTATATGGCCTCTAGGGGGCAGGCTAAGACACAAAGAAGAATGTGGAGCAGTCTAAATGTAAGTTTTCACATTTGGCCTAAAACAATCTCTGGGAAAGTCTTCTGCATTTGGAAAATGTACATTTTTAGCCATTAATATTATTATTTGGTTATTATCTGCTCTGAAATATGTAATCTTAAATCCAGTCAAAGTTAAACCAACATATTCTTTTGTCACAGATGTTCACATTCTCAGCAGGTGCTTGGTGACTTTTGCACATCTTCAAATAGACCATCCGTTTATCATCATCATGATGACAATATAATATCATCTCACCTCAAATTCAACAATGAACTCCTCACACACGTCATTCATGTTATTCTTTCACAGTTGGCAACCTATTGCATTAATTTAGCCTGTCAGCAGGATTTAAAACTATTTAATCCTTGGTTCATAGTTCAAGGCTTAAATTCAAACTGTGCATGGCTGATTTATATCCTCCACAGGTCCCTTGTGTGACAGCACGTCGTTCGCTCGCCCTTCAAATGCTCAGCAAACTGCTGTGTGAACCTCAACAGGGAAAGCCACTGTTTTGCCTGAGAATATCAGAGGGACAATAATGAATGCTTTGGAAGATGAGTGAAATATGAGTGTTCAGCATTAACTCTTGAATACCAGAATAAAATCTACACAGTATAAAGCCAAAACAGGGTTAAAATGTATAAAAAAATAACAGAATACAGTTGGAATCTATTACGGATCAGTAAGAAGATTGAAAACAGCCACTGCCTAGAACAATAAATCCGTAATAAAATAAAACAAAATATTTTATTCTGTCATCTTAATAACCCTTTCACATTGCTTTGCTAGTGCAAAGAACAATTGAAATTCACTAAAATGCATTAAAAAGTAAAAGGGTTAAATGTACAGATATCAGATGAAAAAAAAAAAAAAGCATTCAAATAAACATTCTTCAGATGATGAAAGGCCAAAGATAACGAATGGCATTTTTGGTATACAGGCAATTAAGGCAGGTGTAGATAAGTGTGTTTGTACACATTTATATCCAAGGCACCTAAGAGATACATTCTTTAAAAAAAGTCAAACGAGCCAAGCTGTGGTTTTAAAAAACAGTCCATACTATCACCCCAACAGCAACTACATAGTTTTACACTAGCGTAACTATTCTCACAACACAGTAAAAAGTGCCTTTAGATCAGCCATCAACATAAGCATGTGATGTGGTCCAACTCCAGGTAGTCAAAATAATTACTCATATTTATTACCTTACTACTGACCACTTGATATCAATCATAAACCATCTTAAAGATTATTACTGGTTATATATGGAAACAAGTAGTCTTGAAGTTCCATACTAAAATATACCCAAGCAAGGGGCATGATAAATATTCCAATTAAAACTTATTTTTAAATGAAGTCAAGCTTTTCCAGTATCCTTAAGTGCGGTTCACACTTCTTTCACCATCACAGCTCAACAGAAATCTTTGTGAAACACTAAATGCCTACAGTGGATTAAATATCAACCTTTCAGCTCGTTTTTAAATCTAGGTCAATGATTGTTAACACACTTCCCTAAAATGCCACCCTGTTCTGAGGAGAGGAGTCAAAACATCCCTACTCCAATATTAGACTTGTGCATGTATCTTGTGGTAGACCCAGTAACAGCAATAGAGTTCAGGCTAGTCTTTAAACCAGGCTGCCAGGCCAGGAGACCACGGTCAATGTGACTTTGTTCTTCTGGAGTTTCAGCATTGGAATCAATGAGGAGTTATTCATGCCAACTGTAGTGAGTCCATTCACAGCCACAATCTCATCACCACACCTGAAGGAGAGCATGAAAGAGTCTCAGTAAACAAAGCATTTTATTTTATAGACTTTTTGCACACAAGAATGTCTTTCATAATAACTTGTCAATAAACAACAATTAAATTACTTAAAATAAATGTTAAAATTAATTGAATCTACACTACCTTTTAAAAGTTTGGGTCTGTAATTTTTTTTGAAAGAAGTCTCTTATGCTCACCCAGGATGCATTTATTTAATCATCAATACAGTAATATGGTCAAATATTATTACAATAATGTGGATTAATTTATTCCTGTAATGGCAAGGTTTATCATTCTAATCTAGTGATTTGGTGACAATTTTATTATTATTAATGTTGAAATCAGTTGTGCTGCTTCATATTTTGTGTGAAAACCAGGATACATTTATTTAGGATTGCCTGGTGAATAGAAAACAACAATACATACTTGCTAAATATTGGTGTTAATTTCTTTCAAAAACAAAAAAATGTAACTGTACAAATGTACAAACTGTAACTGTTAAAAAGAGGACGGGAGACTCACTTGAGCCGTCCATCAAAGTGAGCTGGAGTTCCAGGAACTATGGTCTTAATGAAGAAGGGCTGCTGGCCGTGACTCTCCTCATATCCTCCCACGATACTGAAGCCCCAGCTCTCACTGTTGGTCTTCATTAGCATAATGTCACGACACCAGTGGATGTAGCTTGGATTAAAAGAAATGGTCAAATTATGAATTTTTCTCCATGTTTAAGCCCATACAGCCATTAACTAAGCTAAAAGTTGAGGACATCAAATTGAATATTGCACTTAAACATCGACATTCAATATATGCAGTGAGCAAAAATAAATAAATTAAGGCCCACCCTAGGGATGCATCGATACCACTTTTTCAGAATGAGGCCATATGCATCCTACTAGTTGGCTTAATTATTATAGCAAATAGATGTTTTCTTCATTTATTTACATGCTTTTTCATACCTAACACCTATGAAGAGACGGCACCAACTCCAGTGAAGACTTCAGATGACGCAAACTCTGAATCAACATGCGCCAATGCTACATTTTTCAAAATGTCAATCATTTGTTAACAAACAAGTATTTATTACTTTAATTAGCTCATTGTTTCTGCCTTAAATTATTACATTGTTTGAATCAATACATTTTTAGCTAACTGTGATTTTGTACATGTACATTTCTGAAACGCATAACTTTGATCTGTTATCAGAGGTAACTGTCTCTCTAAATTTGTAATGTGGACTCATGCATTTTCTCTAAAGCTGCTTTGAAATGATGTGTATTGTGAAAAGCGCTATACAAATAAATGTGAACTAAATTGAATTGAATTAATTATTGTACATTGTTAAAATTTATTGTTAAAGCTTCTGTTACTGTTCTGATCTGATCAATGTTCATTATATTGCTCCATCATATTTTTTATCATTAGTTTTTCCTGTAATAATGTAGGGAACTACGTGTAATGCATAAATCATGTCACAGTTCAAGTCTGTACTGAGTTGGATTAAAACTAAATCATATGTGTAGCTTGACGCGTGTGTGCTGAGTGACGATCAGAAACCAAGCACATCAACAGAAGTGTGTGCACTTTCTCTCCTTACAGTCAAGTAACACTAGTAATAACAGATGCATAATTTCACTTTCTTTGCAATTAACTTATCCAACCGAACTACAAACCTTTCAGCGTTGTCTTTGAGAAACGAATGCACACTCAATCCACTTAGTGTGCTTCACGTATGAGCTCGTGCACAGCAACTATACAGAATTTATACTCAAAATTCTATTAATTGGATACATTTACTTCATAGACATCTTTAATCGCCGTTATCTCCATATCTCTGTTCTGTTGTCGCAAACTCTAACACTGTACAGTTTTTGGTATCGGAGCATTTTAAATGATACCAACCCACACCCCTAGCCCACCCACCTGGGAAGACCCAGCCAGCGCGTCCAGAGAGGAACCCAGTTAATGTCGTCCTCTTTGTGCCTCTCCAGTGTTTCCATGTCTTCTCTAGTGCTGGATTCTCCATCTTGCTCCTCCTCGTCAGTGAAGGTTTGGATGACTCGCAGTGTTACTGTGTTCTGAGCTGTCTGAGCTTTTAGGACGGTCACCGCCTCATTGTAGGTCAGTTGGGTCAGGTCAATGCCATTTATACTCAGCAGTACATCACCTAAGCATGAGTAGCCATGAAAACACACAGTTAACACAAGCATTGTGCAAGACTCACAGAGAAATAAGCATTTATAAGGAGGCATGAGGAGAATGACCTGTTTTGACGGTGCCGTCTCTGTGCAGGCAGCCCACCGGCTGCACACTAGTGATGTAGACGGGCAGACGGCTGCGGCAGTCTCTGCCACCTGCGATGGTGATGCCTAGAGAGAGTCGAGGTTCCTTCTTTAGATTCACTGTCTTCTCTTGACTGGAGAAACCCCCTGGAGGCTCCTGAACCCACATAATGCACATTAAGACACATTAATACAAAATTATATACATTTTAAAATGTAATTTATTCCTGTGATGGCAAAGCTGAATTTTGAGCATCATTACTCCAGTCTTCAGTGTCACACGATCCTTTAGAAATTATTAAAATATGCTGATTTGCTACACAAGAAACATTTCGTATAATTATTATTGTTAATTAAACAGTTGTGCGGTTTAATAGTTGAGGAAACGGTGATACATTTATTTATATTATTGAACTTTCACTTTAAATATTTTTTGTAAATAATGTAAATGTTTTACTGTCACTTTTGATCAATTTAATGATTTTTGTGGAATAAAAGCACTAATTTTTTTAAAAAAAATTGATATATATTTATATATATATATATCTTACTGACCCCAAACTTTTGAACAGTAGTGTATATACATTAATCGGACTATGATTGGCCTTGCATTGTGAGCATGCTCTAAAGGACAGAATTAATGTTTCAATCCTTTTTTATCAAGTATTGTGGTTGTGTATACTTTGACAAGCAGATGAAGTTAGCCGTAGCTTGTATAATAGCAACTGAGTATTCCATAAATTTCTATACTTGGGGGTTGGGTGAAAAGTGAAAGTTTAAGACATGTGACTGACTCCTGTGGTGAAAACATTTGTAAAAACAAACATCCAAGATCCTGCTGCGAAGCAGAGAGATGTGTTAATGTGACGCGTTGTCATCGTAACTCATAGATTGTGGCAAAACGCTCTCCTTCAGCCATCTTCTCCCAGTCTCACTGGAGTCCCCAGACCTCCATAGGGGGAGGGGTAACCTCTTCCTACCCAGCAGGGAGGCTCTTCCTCCCAGCATGAGCTCAAGCTTCAACTCCACAGGTGAAAGCTAACTGTCACCAGCTTTGATCCCCAGCTACAAACAAACACAGTGGCTGCAGCAGTTTAGAGAGCAGCACCCTGGGCCTTTTGATCAGGGACGAGTCCTAGAGAGAGAGAGGGGGAATCTGCTTTCATCTCCCACTACCCAGCCTGTGTTTGCTGCCTCTGCCTTCAGCTGGTGAGGAAGTGTCACAAAAGCAGGGTGTGACTAGTCTCTGGGCGAAAAGTCACCTCGCACACACACATACGCAGACTTCGACTACAGTAGCACAAACATTTAACCCATTCTGCATTTGAAAATAAGTACGTAAAACTAGATCTACAATAAATTATTTTTTAAATGCTCTTTAGAATTCTGGGTATCGTATAATAACATCAAAGTATAATAAACTACCCAATAATATGCGAAACATTGCAATACATATCATGAATTATGATATCTCCATGCATTGCATTGTATTCAATTGTGACATTCACTGTGAAATGTATTAGACAGATTCAGCATGTCAGAGATACAGAACAAACCTATGTCAGATTTCAATCTCTCTTATATGGTTCGCTTTAATTTTGTCTAATGTTGCATCTAAAAAATAATTTAAGTGTAGAATTTAATTATATTTATGAAATATAATATTTTTTAATGTATAAATAAAATGTTATTTATTTTTATTATATATATATATATATATATATAAATAAATAAAATTTAATTTATATGTATATACACACAGTATATACACACACACACACATCTATAATAAAAAGAAATGTTTCCTGAGCACAAAATTAGCATATTAAAATGATTTATGAAGGATCATGTGACACTGAAGACTGGAGTAATGATGCTGAAAATTCAGCTTTGCCTTCACAGGAATAAATTACATTTGAAAATATATAAAAAAAGAACAGTAATTTTGAATTTTAATAATATTTCACAATAGTATTGTTCTTATTTTCTGCATTTCTAATCAAATAAAATGTACTCTTGGTGAGCATGAGAAACATTTTTTTAAAACATTTAAAAATCTTACAAATTGAAAAGAAACATAATAATACAATAATAATAATAATAATAAAAAAAATACAGTGGAGGCAGGACAGAAAATAATAGGAAGTGAAAAGGGGAATGGGAGCGAGTAAAACTCAAACTTGCATCACCGACATAAGCTTAACGCTAGGCCACAGCTTAGACTAGTCGTGCCTTTTAACTTGTGATCATTTGGACTTTTTACCTTCATGTATTCGGAGCGTCGTTTGAAGTACTGCGGTTCGGGGACTCTCCTGGCCCCTCGGCTCTGTCCCTCACCACCCTCCTCGGAGAGATCAGGAAGTCTCATTACTACGAAGTTCACGCGCATTTCACTTGCCTGCCACATACACAGAGAGCACAACAATCCCTTACATTTACTATAAAACCTGGCATCCTATATATAAACCTAGTGTTTAAAAGTAACCTCATTATTAGTAGCATTAGATTGAGAAATCCACTTTTTCTCTCTAAAGTGATTCTGTCACTCTCTGTACCTGTATGATCTGAGCTGCACTCTCCGGGGTGCCATGTCTCAGGTCCTGTCCGTTGATGCCTAGCACTTTGTCATTGTTCCTCAGTTTGCCATCTTTGGCAGCCAGTCCTCCAGGCAGTAGGTCCAGGATGAAGACTCCTGGCTCCTCAGACTTACGGATGAGTTTGATTCCTAACGGCTCAGAGCGCTCACGCTTTACCAGGGTGACCTGGATGACGGTGCCGTGGTTGTGGTTGGGATTGGGAGACTGCGATGGGGGAGAAGCTGAGGGCTGAGCGAGATGTTCGGGCCGGGGCTTGAAGCCCTTCTCCTGCATGACAGTTAGCCTGAGGCGGGAACATGACTGCCGAAGTACAGCAATGGCACGACTGTGGGGAATGGATGCCAAACTGACATCATTTGCCTGCAAAGATCACACTGTTAGTTTGAGTGCAACAGAAGTAATGGCATATCATTTCTTCCACATTGTGATGTACATTCAAGTAAAGCAGGTTATTGAAAAAAAGAAGGGTGAGGACTTCGGTTATTGACTGGATGGTGGCAGACCTAAATGCAGACTTATAATTTATTATTATTTAATTCTGGCGTATGCCACTAGAGACAGGTCTGTGGTTTCACCAGAAGATCCGGTTACTGCATTTTCATTAAAAAGATTACAAGCTCAAAAAAAAAGAGAAAAGAAACATATGTATAGATTATTTGTTTACAATAACATTAATAACATACATTTAGAAAATAGTATGATTTCTCATTACCTGCCGACTCTAAATACACTTTATTTTAGGTCCACTAAAAAAAATATTTTTAGAAGTAATAAGCTATTTTCTCTCCCGTGTTTGACCCTCACTTTTAAACACTCCATTTTGATAGGTGTCAGTGATGCGCGGGTTGATCCAAAATATGCGGGTGCCTACGGTCACCCGCGGTTACGAGTCATCCAAAAATATTTTTTATGATATTCGGGTCGCAGTCGGTCGGGTCGTTTGAAATAAAGATGCCAATAAACCTTTGTATTTACATAGTACTAGACACAATTTTCTATGAAATACATAGGCCTAGCCTTTATTGGCTGAATAACTGGCGCGAAGATGACGCACAAGCTCAGTCTGCAGGCAGAGGTGGAGGCGGCAAGAGAAAAGGTGAAGACTGGGGAGTGGAAGCTCCGCAAATACACTAATAGAAAGAGCAAAGTGTGGAGACATTTGCCGAATTAATGAAAGATGATGACCAAAGTGCTGGCTTTGTCATGTGCACTTCTTGCGATGCTATTTACACATTTGTGTTACACGTCTATGGCCCAATGACGCTACGATGAGCATTTAATACTTTTAAAAAATGCGGGTCAGGAAGCGGGTCGGGTACATTATTTTCTTCTTTTTTTTGCGGTCCGAGTTGCGAGCTGGTTAGTTAAAAACGTCGGTCGGGTGCGGGTTGTTTTTACATTGACCCGCGCATCACTGATAGGTGTGCTGCATTCAAGACTTGGAACACCCTCTGCTATGATTGGGTAATAGTTTTGAATATTAAAATATATTTCAAGATCCCAGCCATTGCACGTGGGGACTTATTTTGAAAACTTCCGATGTTGAAAAATATCTTGTTATATAATTGAAACATTTTCTAACATTGTGAAACATTACGCATATTACATAAACTTTATTTGCCATATCCAAAGTTAATAAGTACTTGGAGTTACCACAGTTATAGTTGAAAGGATAACTCTGTGTAAACAGAACTATGATTTACTGTACCTGTGATTGTACCATCTTATGTTTCACAGTTTGTATGTTGCACTTATGTTGTCATTAAATAAAATGAACACGTGTTGTACTGTCTTACTGATGACAAAAAAAAGATGTCGCTAACTGAAGATTTTATTCAGAATTACAGCGATCAAACAATAACAAAAGCAGCGCTCCCTACATGTTTTCTTCCCTATCCGGTGTTATACCGAATTATGTGGCCGTAATGGTAGGGTTAGGATTGGGATTAGGATTATCTTCATACAGGACCTACTAGTGTCACATAATTCGGCACAACACTGGGAACCCCCAGCATAATTTGCAGAAGCAAAGGAAAAAACATCAAATCACAACTATTCACAGTTTGACTGCCGCTACAGATCTTTGTCTTGTTACAGATCGTTTCATATGTATTGAGTATTTATACAAATACTAAGTACATATCAAACAATCTGTAACAGACAAAGCAAAAGTGACACATGGCAAAAGATTGCGTTACTCACACTTATGTGTTGTGACATTGCTGTTGAATCCAATACAGTAGTCAATGCATAATCTTTTATTTTCAGGTTCTCTAAAAAGCCTGCGCCAAATGAATCAGCATTAAAAAGAACCAAATAAACCTAAGTTTCTTACTGACGCGACCTGGAGTGCAGTCTGTCGTCCTACTATTCCGTCATAACGTGACAAAATTTAAAACGAGTTGTTTTGGCAGCTTAGTCTCAATATTTTTTGGACTAACAAGGAAGTTTTGAGTTTTGAAACTTCCAGGATATTTTTATAATACAATTACCTCTTAAATGTCAAAAGATGAATGAGAATGATTTCTTAATTAATGACCCCTTTAAGTACGTTTTATACTCTTTAAAGAACACCATATTAATAGATCATAAAATAATGCTGTTTTTTATGCTTCTGCTCACAAAAAAAGCCTTCCTGTTTAAGGCTCGGAACAGCCCTTTGCGATAATCAATGCTGTGTTGAACCAGAAGGGGAAAAGAGAGATTCCATTTCAAGAAATAAGATATGCAAGTCATCCACAGATCTCTTTACAAGCCATAGCTCCCTAAAAAAAGTCAAAGGAGCTCCACTTGGGATACAGATCATCCTAGGGCTGTCAGTTGGCCTAATTTAAATTTCCATATATATGATCTCAGAGAAGACAAGATGAGCTGGAGGCATTCGTTGAATTTGAATGCATCATGCTGGTTTCCTTTACTAAGGCATTGCATTCCCGGACTAGCAGGGAAAGAAATCCTAGGAGAGCGTAGGATTGTGGGAACAAGAATGTAAATTTGCTGAACTGAACTGAATTGTAATTGAGAAGCAATACTGTGTAACTTGGCCTTTTAAAGGTGCCTTCAGTAGTTTGGTTTTTAAATTAAAAAAAGTCTTTGAAAAAAAAAAAGAAAGCATTGTGTTTTTGTTAAGTCATCTCAATGGTGTACAATTACATGAGATGAAGACTGCATTTATAGTTTTCTATAAAAAACGTTTTGTTTATGTTTAATGAAGGTCAAGTCCCTCAATGTATTTCGCTATGTCAAAATGACATGAAATGGTGTTTCACTAAATGTCGGAGAGAATACGTGTGCTCAAACTAACTATACATATTTTGATACACAACCTATGACAGAATTTGCGAATTGTGAACTGTTACATTTTAACAGTCAATCATGTGCCAGCCAGTGAAAAAAAAAGATCCAGCTTTCCAGACATTTGGGAAAGCAGGGTCTTGTGACATTTATCCAGGGATGTGACTGCAATGTAAAAACAATGACGCTGGCTGGGGTATGTACACTGACAACATGAGAACTGGATGGAACGACAAATTCTGAGAGATAGAACCTGAGGACAACATCTAATGGGTTTAATTCCATAGATATTGTTACCTAAATGGTGTGGCAAGCTGAGATATGCCTCACTAGCCTGGTAATACCAGACTCTGCTACTTCACTTTGCTTCATACACAGAGTCTGGAATGGCATAATAGAGAAGTGTTTTCTCTCTCGCTAGGGGGCGCTTGTCTGAAGTTTAAAATAATTGGTTACCCGTAAGACAATCAGATAAGTATTTATGACGTATGTTATGCGCCGACACAGCCGCATCGAACTCAAATCTATGATTGAACTTCCACTGTAAACCTGCTGTAAACACTTGATGATGCGAGCGAAATACCGGAGTGAACATGGCTGTAAACGACTTTTGCAGATTATGCGAAGTTAATCTACGCATCCACAGTACAATCGCGGCCTCTAAATTTATTTTTGACAGAGTGAAACAAGAAAATATTTGTAGCCAACTCTCAAACTTAGGATTAGATCTTTTAAACACAGCTCTTTGTTCCTCACGAGTCTGTCGGAAATGCTGCAACTTAAAGGCCATGTTGCAGGTTAACCACCACTGTCGATTAATGGGTACATAAATCACTCAAGATATGTATATCATTTTTAAAATGTCTCAAAAACGTTTTTTTTACGTTTTTGGTATTAACGTTTTTTTTTACGTGATTCAGCGATGACGTCACACTGGGGAGCAGTGGAGGAAAGGCCGCCTCTCAGCCTAGTATCAGAGGTATCAGAGCCCAGAGACCAGAGTCTACTATTATACATTCTCAGCCTAGTATTAGAACTATGGCGACTGACTGGGATGAGGAAGAGTTGGTGAAGTGTCCTGGTGAGTTGCTATCATTTAGCACCGCAGCAATGAGCACTGGAGCTAGTCTACGAGCAACAGTGCACGAACGACACTTTTTTTTACTGTCATTGAATAGGACAGAGTGAAAAATCAACGTTTTCTTTATATCTAGTAGTGGCAGTGATCATGACGTTAGTTCAGATAAGTACCGGTAACCTTTGTCATAGTGCCATAGTACTGGTAAGCTTTGTCATTGTCATCTGTCTATCTATCTATCTATCTATCTATCTATCTATCTATCTATCTATCTATCTATCTATCTATCTATCTATCTATCTATCTATCTATCTATCTATCTATCTATCTATCTATCTATCTATCTATCTATCTATATATATATCTAGTCTATCTATCTATCTCTATGTATTTATCTATTTATCTATAATCTGCGCTATCTGAATACTCTCGTCTACTACTCGTCTCTCTAGTTACTCTCAATGCTCTCTCTAGGCGAGCAGCGGGCTTTGGTAAATTCCCTCCCCAATGTGACGTCATCCAATGCATTGTGGTGGAAAGGAAAATTGCAAACCGCTGTAAGATAGTACCTACTTTTTCGTATTATATTCCGTTTTGTGATACCCAACAACATAAAATACAATGGATAACAGTTTAAATGTTTATTACCAACAAGCAAATTGCACAAATTCGTTGAAAAATTAACCCTGCAACACGGCCTTTAATTTCAAGATTACAGCATGACATGGAAATATTTAAGGACTGGAAAAAAAAGGAGACACTGGCCTGTCAAAAGGTAGCCAGTTCGAGCTTGACCGATAAAAGAGACCGAGATACACCATCTAAAACTCCAAGGACCATAAAAAAGCCGAGGAAGTCCATGGAGTCCACGGAACAGTGTCACCAAGGTGGGTTAAACACTACAACTACCTGTTTACAAATCTACTAAATTTAAAATTAGCATTTGTTTTCCGTCACTTTTTTATTTTCATATGAGAATGTTAAAGAGACATGCAGACTAGGCACGTTTAAATCTGTGATGAAAAACACGGCAGGCCTTTCTTTTCTTTTTTTTAATCAAAAAATGACTTTCTGAAACAGAACAGGACGTTGATTCCCATTTCCGCGGTCGTTTCGGTTTTCGATTTCTCTAACCTACAATGTAAAACTCGGCGCTTAGCATCTACGTCACGGCTCTCAGCCCGCCCTCTGTTCGTTGTTTTCAGGCCGGAGGAAAACTGAAAGATAGGCTGCTATCTCAGACTGACTACAGGAGCGAAATGAAATTAGCGGAAGTAGGAAGTCTGACATAGTCAGGCTAATGCCTCACCTCTAGAATATGATCTCCAGGAGCCAGCTTGCCATCTCGAGCAGCCAGTGAATCACGCACAATCTCCTGAATGACGATGTTGCCCAAGGGTGTGTCCTTCCCTCCCACAATACGCAATCCCAAATCCTCTTCTGTATCCTCTCGTAACAGCTCCACCACAGTCGCCTCTGCCACAAGACTGGACCTCAGGGGGGTGTCTGGGAAAACAACAGACCATCAAGAACCCGATTTAGTGAACAAATGCTTACAACTACTAGTATTGCAACATATATCAGTCACTCATGCAGTTTGTTTATGACTGCTTTGGAATGAGTCATTTATCTAAGGAAGCACACAAATGTATGATGTAATATTCCCATGAGATAATTGCTATGTAACTTTATGACTAACAAAATTTCCATGAATTCAGAAGACAGGTCCAGACTCCCTCCAGGTGTTTTAGAGAGCTTTAGGCAGAAAAAAGTTGGAATGAATCTCCATGAGTATACATGTTCTCAGACAGTGACAATTGTTGGTTTTAATGCCAAAATGTATTTCACTGGAATATTAATAACATCCTGACAACTCCTCAGCCATCTACTCAAGATAAAGGGCCACATGAAAGATACCCTCTGTTTTGGTTTACTCAAAAGTAAACACAGCTGCAAATCAATTTCCTCTCCTTTTCACCATCAGTGCTACATTTCTCACCTTTCCTCCTGAGCTACCACAAATCAAAAACTACCATAAAAAAAACCCACCAAGAATGAGCTTTATTATTTTTTACATCTAACCCTTACCAGGTGGTGTACTGAACAGAGAAAACAGAGATATTATACAAATATTATTTATGTAGAGATACAGCAATATTACATTTCTAGCCATTGCAGATAAGCCAATATTTATTTCCATGTGATAACGGATAAATGGATAGCTGACATCAAATTTCTATCAAATGATTTAAAATGCTATATAAAATTATAAGTGGATATTTATTGTGAGGTTTCCTAAAGATTAAATTTAACAGTGTTAATAAAGATTAACTTCAAGTGAGCATTAGAAGGCAGCTAATCTAGGTGAAGGGAAATGAGCATAAACAATTACATATCCAATATTGACAAAAAACAAATTATTAATAAATAAAAACAAATCTGCAATATTGTTCGATAACCGTTTTGGTGCCAATATTCCTAAAAAAAGTATGTAAATACTCCTAATTTTTTTTAAAGGGTACCTATTATGGAATTATAAAAATTGCCCTTCATGTAGTGTGTAACATAGATCTAAGTGAACAAAAACATCCTGCAAAGTTTTAAATATGAAAATATTTATACAAAGTTATTGTCTCTCAAAAGTAAGAGTCGACTCTGAGTCGCTGATATGAATCGATAGACGAACGATGCATTTTCTCTAACTTTCGTCCGTCACTTGTACAAGTTATTTGAATAAGACCACTCATTGTGCGCGCCAGAAAACAGTGAAAACAACATGTCGACGAGCTGTTCTGAAGTGCGAATCAAAAGCGAACTTTTTTTTCACTGCCCAGGGACGAGCATGTGAACAATCTGGCTAGAGTTTATATTTATAACTATACCACACAAGTATAGCCACCTTGAGCTGTGTTCACGTTATTTTAATGAGGATTCCTTTACAAACAAAAAAGCTTTCTAGTGTGGATTCACGAGTCGCCTGATACTGAAGGAACGTTCAGTACCAAGTTTATTTGGATCGGCTTCATCCTCTGAATCACAACCTGTAAGTACTGTTAATAATTGTTGCTTTTATGGGTTTTGTAGCATGCTCAATAAGTGTGTGTGTGTGTGTGTGTGTGTGTGTGTGTGTGTCAGTTACGCTCAACACAGCTTAGGTCTCCAAGCTGTGTGTGTGTGTGTGTTGTGTCAGTTACGCTCAGCGCTTAGTTCTCCAAGCTGTGTGTGTGTGTTTTTTAAAATATGTAAAATGTTTGTCGTTGTTATTGGAGTTGTCATAAAGAATAGAGCGTATTGTAGTACTGCAGTGCTTTATCAATATGTTTAAGCTTTGGGTTAACGTGAAAAATAACTGACTGGGTCGTCTGACCAATCACCACAGATTAGCGTCACGCAAAGGCGGGGTTTGAAAAATGAGTCGTCAAACGAATCATTTGGGAATCGCTGAGCAAATCAGGTAAAAATAAATGCATATTATAAGACAACAAAAGTGTTTTTTTGTCATTGCATGCATGTAAAACTGTTGTTGGGGACTCCCAGAACAACATTAGGAACATTTTAAATGCCATAATAGGTACCCTTTAATGATAATACTTGATGGACAGGGTGCAAGAAAAACAGAAAGTGATGCTATACCATCTTCACCCTCCTCAAAGGCTGGGTTGACCAGTCCAGGTTCTGAGGGTCCACTGAGTTGAGCTGTGCGTGCAATCGTTGGGGTAGATTTGGCGTCAGCTAAATCTCCATCTGATTTGCTTCCTTTAAACTCATTCCAGGAAGGTCTCTTTTTTTTCTCTGCCTCCTCCCTGAGTCGTTTGAAGGCAGGACATCTGAAAAAGAGGGAAGTGGAGCACAGTGAAGGAGAGAACTTCAGCATCATTACTCAGTGGCCTGCCGTTAATTAACCTACAAGACATTCCTTACCAGATGGCAGCCACAGTAACTAAAAATATCCCAAACATGCACCAATGCTGACTACTGCTGAGAATCTGCCATATTCAGGAGTCAGCAGAAAACAGCAGCGAAAAAAACAAATCAATGCTTAATTGTTTCACTGCAAAGCTACATAGCGTTTATCTATAAAAACTATATAGCGTTTATCATTAGTTTAGATGAACATGCTTAGGGAAAGGGAATTCTTAATACAGAAACAAGAGGAGCTATGCAGATGAAGAGATGAACAGGCCTTTCTGCTGCATTGCAGGGATGGTATTGGTCAAAAACTGAGCAGAATTTGGTCTAGTCTGGGTTTCACCATGTCAACAACACCTCCCTTCCCGTCCAACAGCTGCTCTCTCTCTGTTTACATTTGGGCCATTCCTACCCACGTGAATTATCAGCCAAACAACCTTTAGTCCATGCTATTACATCACAGAAGATAAGTATGATAAAAAGGCAAAAGAAAACCCATGTAAGGGAAATGAACGCTGAGGCACAGGGTCATACTAGTGTTCCATTTTTTACATTCAATCTTGCTAGTACAAGGGAAAGTTGTGAGAGGGGATGAACTCTTAATAGTACTTCATTTCCGTAACTAAACGGGCACAAATATGTCAACTGCCATGTGTTCCTGGCAGATGGTGAACAGGATGAGCTATCTGCAGACATTCTATAGTAATCACTCATGTGATTCCTAATTAACTCCATTATGTAAAAGAGTCACCCAGTTCTTTCGGGAGTTCAGCCTTCTAGTCGGTCATACGGTCCAATTACGTCTATTCTTTAATCCTGTTCAGCTCTCTCAAATCTCTCTGTTCACATGAAACCTGGATAAGTGGAATTCCACACATTTTTGAGCAGCTCCCTTAATCGCTACAGTAATAACATGTGCACATATATCCACAGACTCTTCATAATTGATTTAATTTAATTTCTACAGAATGATATCCGCATTATCTCGGTCTTCATCTCTTCGAGTATGCCTTGGTGCCTTAGTGATATGTAAACATTTCATTCCATTTCAAAAAGTGGTGGCACGCACTAACCTGTTGTGCAGATGGGGCTGCAGCTCACAGCGTTGCATGCTCAGCTGGCACTCGCTGCGGAACGGGCACAACACAGCCAGTTTGTCCAGCAGGTTACGCACCAGCAGGCTGGAGGCTCGGCACTGCTGTAGCTGAAGCCTCTGGCGGTCGACTGGACAGAAGTCTTGGTCGTGCAGAAAGTTGCTGAGGCACTGGAAGCAGTATGTGTGTCCGCATGGCGTGTCCATGGGCTGCAACAGAGGCTGCAGGCAGATGTGGCACACCAGCTCGTCATCCACTTCATCCTGATATTCAAACAGGTGACTGTCGTGACCTTCATGACACTGTCCACATTCCTTACACACCCGCACCCACGTTACGCCACCCGCCAGTGGAGCCGCCTTGGGCTCCATCATGGCCTGAAGAAGTTAATCTGGACGTCCACAGGGCTGGAGAGCTGCTGCCTCTTTTTTTCAGCTTGCAAACTCTACATCAGATTCATCAGATGAGAAGCAATCAAATATTTCCAATCCAGTAAGAGTACAAACTGCTAGCCGCTTCATCTACACCCAAGTTTCTGTTGGAAAAGAGAACAAAGAAAAACTGAAGCTCACGTCTGGCATTCTTTTTTTGGCTCATGCCGGCTGGACAGGAAATGACATGAATCCACTTAACAGCAACAATATGGGGAGAGGGCTGCAGCTGTATCCTTTCCACGAGTTTCCTCCTCAATAGCAATCTGAGTTTGGCTAACTTACACTATTTAAGTCATTAAACCGGTTAAGCACTGTAAAAATGACAGGAGGGCAACAGTCAAAACTCACCTACTAGGTCGAACAAAGAAGCTGCTCTAAAAAGGGGTAAAAAAATGAAAATGACAAGCTTTTTCGGTAATGACTTCTGCATGCCCGATCTAAAGTGGACGACTTCCCTCTGTGAGCCACATAATCTCTGCTAAATCCATCTACAATGAGTATTTGTTTTGTAACCTTAAATACAACATTTATTTATGTGGTGCGACTCCCTGGATCCTTAAAGAGATTTATGAATGAATATGAATAGTCATTTAAAAGAACAAAAAACTTTCTTTTACTTGTTTACACCACATGACATTTTTAAAGTAAAAAAAAAAAAAAAATGGTATTTAAGCTTTTCGAAACCAACATAAATACAAAGAAGTTGGTCCATGTGTTTTAAATTAAATCTTTTATCATTGACAATCGAATGTGTCAGTGTCAGACCCTTACAATAATACTATAAAAATAATCTCCTTTAGAATATCATAAATATATGATAATTATACTACACCAAAAATTCCTATTCTATAAAAACAATTAATAGCACAATGCAATGACACAATTAAAAACAGGCACTTCAAAGGATGAGCAAAACAAACACACTGTCCACCATTAATGTGAGGTAGTAAATCTCAATCATTATTCCAACCCACCTCAGACGGCAGTGCAGTTACACTCCCCGCAGCCACTGCATGAAAAAAAGAAACTCAAGCCCAACAGCTGCGTTGGCCGCCTGCACCGACTGAAACCAGAGCCCGTCATCTCAACTAGGGACAGAGTGTGTTTGTGCGTGTGTGTATGCAAGGACATGCAGTTAAAGGGGAGCTCAACAGACTGGAGAGAAACGTTCAGAATCCGGCTGTGTCGATCCAGGAGGAGGTGTTGAGAGCGTGCATTTGTGTGTGTGTGTGTGTGTGTGTGTGTGTGTGTGTGTGTGTGTGTGTGTGTGTGTGAGAGAGAGAGAGAGATGGAGGATGAGGGGGAGTGTAGAATGCTGATGTGGTACTCGTGCAGGCAGAGCATTCTAAGAACCAAGCTCAACCTCTGGACAATTATACAGTGTGTGTGTGTGTGTGTGTGTGTGTGTGTGTGTGTGTGTGTGTGTGTGTGTGTGTGTGTGTGTGTGTGTGTGTGTGTGTGTGTGTGTGTATGTGTGTGTGTATGTGTGTGTCCGAGGTCAGGCAGGACATATTTCTCTCTCACTCCCCTTCTTCCTATTTTACTAATAACTGAAAAGAATAGAATCCCAGTGAGCATAATAATCTACACAAAACCTAAAAATTATAATCCTTACCACTACATTTAAATACTAAGTGGCAATTCAAGTAAAATGTATGTATTACTTTAAAGCTAGATAAAATACTTAACAGATATTAGATATCAGTCGATATTGGATATTTAAAGGGATAGTTCACCCAAAAATGAAAATTTTGTCATTAAATCACCCTCCTTCTTTCAAACCTGTGTGAGTTTCTTTCTTCTGTTCACAAAAGAAGATATTTAAATGAATGTCAGTAACCATGATGGCACCCATTGACTTCCACAGTAGGAAAAAAAATACTATGACAGTAAATGGGTGCTATCAACTGTATGGTTTACCAACATTCTGTAAAATAACCCTCGATTAAAGATTTTTCTAGTCGACTAGTAGTCGTTCATTTAAGCGATTAGTCAACTACTCGCACGTGTATATATATATATATATTTAGGTTTACAAGCTCAAGTTTACAGAGACCGAGAAGACAGAAAGTGCCTCATGTTTGTTTTCTTTATTTTACAAAAGCACAACGTTTTGTTGTTATTGTGAGTTTACACAAATAAAAGCAGACCTTTTAGTTTTGAATCTGTATGACCAAAAATGACGGAGTATTTTAAGTTGTTTCCTCTGTTAGCAGGAAAAAAAATGCAAGTGATCACACCAGCACATCCATGTCATGCAGTAATTGCAGTAGTATACTTCAACTTTCACACTCAACACAAACACTTGGATATGTGCCTAATAATAGCGTACATTTATCTAGGTTAACATTAGAGCGAGCAGCCGTGTAAAGTTGCTACTTGCATGTTTCAAATGAGAAGCCATATTTGATGGATAAAAGGCAAACGTTTGAATTTCCTGCCAAATATACTGTAATTACCATAGGACTCGTCATTAACGATCTTTCCCTCACGGACTGTGAGACTTCGCCACAAGTTTTTTTTTTTTTTGCGACTAACTGAATAATAACATTTTTGGTCAACTAAAAATCCCTATTCGCAATGGATTAGTATTATCTGGGGAACTCGTGTGATTTAGAAATTATCCACCCACATCTGAATTTCGTGTGGCGCATTCACATGGGATAAGCGAAGCCTGTGATTTTACTCTAATTTACTGACTTATCTCTCGGATATGTTGTTATTAGACTACTGCTTGGAAATGGCTTGTCGTTATAGGTCTAGCTGTATGATATATCATAAACAGAAGAATGTTTCTTACCACATGCTGCTGTATGTCAACCATCTCCATCTAATCATTCTTTTTTGTTTTCGGTCTTCTGATGATTTTCAGCCTTATCTTTCTGCAAATTGTATAGTTGTGGTCTAGGTAAAGCGATATGACCCTGCACCCAAAATACTATCAAACACTCCAACGCAACATACATTCTTTGTGAAAGATGGACGAAAAGGTGCACAGGAAACAAAAACCTTGAAAAAATTATATACGACCCCACCAAATCCCAGAGATGCCAATTCGCACAGGACTAATATTATGACGGAACCTCGTGTTTAGCAAAATATGGTAGGTCATTTGCGGGGGAATTTTTACTTTACAAATTACAGACATGGCCGATTCACACGGGATTAAGATCACAGACAACCTCCACAATTATCACACATGACTAGAGGTCACAATCCAGTGCGAATAGGGCAACCTCTTCTAGTCGACTAACAATTGGTCAAATATTAGGGGGCAGCCCTAGTTTAAAATACCTTCTTTTGTGTTCAACAGAATAAAGAAACTCATAAAAGTTTGGAACAACATGAGGGTGAGTAAGTAATAACAAAATCTTAATTGGGTGAACTATCCCTTTCATTTTTCTATTTTTACATTTATGACATTTCCCTTCATCGAAAGCTTAATTTTTAAAAACACTTTATAATTTAATAAAATAACTTAAATAACACTGTTAAATGTAATCTTTAGCAAATACCTAAATGAATATCAATTTTAATACTGTGTATTATTATATTATTTTTTACATAAAAAAGGATGTCTGTGTTGTCAAAAATATCGATATTCCGATAAATATCGATACTAAAATATCTGAAAGGTACCAATACTAATTTCCTGAAGTATTGATTCTGGCAGAGCTTTAATTTTCACTTCTCTCCAAAGGCGCGGTGACAAACACCACACACACCCGCACTCGCACTCGTCTCATTCGCTCTAGTTAAATAGCAAAAGTGAAGTGAATGGAAAGATGGCGAGTGCATGCGGCGTAGGGGTGGAACGGTACACATAAGTCACGGTTCGGTTCATACCTCGGTTCAGACGTCACGGTTCGGTACGATTTCGGTACAATGGAGTGAAAAGCAAAACAAAAATGCAGAAGGCATTTTTATAAATGTCTTAAGCCTTGTATTTTTTAAATAAGTTTTATTAATAAAGGCATAGAACCAGTTTATTTGTAGTGCACTGACAGGAGTTTTATATAATTAGTTTATTAATTAAATTATTAAAAAGATGAAAAGACCTTGAGATATGTTTGGTAATTGTACCTGAATGAATTTAAAATTAATTTGCTCTTTCAGATCAATATATTTGTTTTCCTTCATTTTAGTTAACCCTAACTTTATTCTAACATCCACCCCTATGCGGCGCCCCCGCGACCAGTTTTGGTTGATAAAGAACACAGCAGGAGTGCTATCTGGAAATATTTTTGATATGAAGCCAGACATCCCAAGTCTCCCGGAAGTTCCAGGAGTCTCCCGCATATTGATAGCGTCTCCCTGATGCCCGCAAATTAGTTCAAATCTCTCAGAACATGCGAGACAGAACATACTGCGGCGGATAACATTAGATAGCACGCGCACAACATACATAGCGTGCGCACGGCAGAGAGGGAGAGAGCGAGAGACCTTATGAAAGCTAGTCAAACCCCCCCCACCCCTCCCGTTTGACGTTTAATTATCTTTTGTTGACATTGAGATTGGATTTGATTTTACTTGGAAATACAAAAGATTGCACTTTTTATTTACTTGCACTTGGTTTTTTGAATGTATGGCAATCTGAGAGGCTTTTGAACAAGTGCACTACCTCAGGACATTTTGTTCATGTATCGTTGAAAGGTCTAAACTAGCAGAATACAACAAGCATATTTGTTTCAGTTATAGAGCAAACTACAAAGTATTTGTATGAAAAAGCGCCACAGACGAACGTGTAAATAGTATACACATGCTTCTTTTGTGCCAAGTTTTTGTTTGTAACTTCACAAAACATCAGTAAACCATTAGATCACATATCTTTATTTAGAGCAGGTGGTCTTAAACGAGCTCAGACACAACATAAGACAATGTCTAGATCATGGAGTGACATGAAGCTGCTTAGCTAAAGGACTTCCAGGATCTGATTGTGTCACGATCATGAGTCATGACACATTGTTTTCCAATATTATTTGAAGGTTTAACCAATGGAAACTGGATCTCGGGTGTGGTAAGGATGATTTGTAGATACTAATCGGACACCGTTTTACAGCTGGAGTGCGCTTGGATTGGTTTGATCGCTTAGATTGACAGGTCTTGATTTACCATGAGCCATAGGGTATGATTGCACGACAACGATGTACTAAAAAACTGAAGTTTTTCCTTTGCATTTTTTGCTTATAGACGACAACATTGTCAAAACCATTGTTAAATCCCTTGTTTGGAGGGGCTTTGGACCCTTGGTTAATTATGAAGACATAGAATACGTTACGCTTCCTTTTTTCCTCATGTATCGGCCGCATATCTTGCATGTGAGCCTCATGCAACTCAAAAACCAGAGCAAAACTATGAACTAATGATCTGATATACCTTGCTTAATCGACCATCGATAATAATTTAATTGGTAAAACTTATCGACAATTAGTCGACAGTCGATTAATCGCTAGCATCCCTAATTGTTATTATTATCGGTTTATCTGTATCTGCCATAATTTTAATATTGGTGCAGCCCTGCTGTTGCATGTTTAATAATACGATGCACCGTGGAAAAAAAATACTGACCGATGCTTGCCAGTGTGAAATTAATCGCCACAATGCCAGGGGTGGGCTAGGCTGTTGCTATGGTATTCTGAATGGTAGCAATTGAATATAACAATATTCTCATCACAAGATAAGGTTTGGGCCATATCAGTGCAAATCTATGATTTCGTTGCCCATTTTGTCATGCCAAAATGTATAACTTGGGGTTAAGGTTTTCAACATAGTAAAGGTGCCTTATTAAACAAACACCAGTAATTAACAGCAGCCTTGATAAACATTTGATATCATAAAACCCTGAACCTTGTGGCATAGTGATGTGTTTTGTTTAAATTATTTCCACACTTGTCTACTGAAGCTGTGACCCTGGTTACGATAAATGGACTCACCCCAGCCTCATGGGAGTATCTTACACACTGGAGACTGCAGCTAGTCAATCTCTCCTGTCCTGTAATGATGTAGAGTTTGTAAACCTCTCAAGGTTGAACTCCACTACCAAACTCAACAAACCTATGTTCACATACCTCCCTGAGTACACAGTTTGTGACTTACCTGTTTGTCTACTGAACAGTCACATGGACTGTTTCAAAGTCCATAGTGTTTCCAGTTGTTAAGATTACCTTGGTGCTAATATCATAATAAATGGACTATTCCTGTCCACCGCTTACAGAACAAATGGTAAATCAAAGAAAATGTGAACACCCAGTCTGAAAAGCTCTCACCTACCCAACTCAACCAGGGGCCATGAATCATACCCTCAGACACACCCTCACAGAATGAATACAAGGGCAATGGCACAGCTCCGACAGAATGACTTAATTTGGAAAGTATGAAAATACACCGCTATATAGTCACCTGGAGTTTTTTTTTAAATTGTCCTTCAAGCTAAAAGGAATAAGTAAGAAGGCTGATTAAACATTGCCTACTCTAACCGTTAAAATGAATAATTCACCACAAAGTGAAAATTCTGTCATTAATTACCCACCTTCATGTCTTTTTAAACCCGCAAGAGCTTTTCAACTTTGGAAAAACAAATGAAAATCTTTGATGAAATCTGAGAGCTTTCTTGAATTGAATGGTTTAGTCAAATTTTTTTGAAGAGACATGATCGCTTTATATGATGAACAGATTGAATATACACATATAAACATTCAACAACTTGCACATCAGTTGTGGTAAACTGAAGATAAAGCATGTTCGCTTGATGTGCGAGAACCAATGAGGTTCATTCTTGTGTGTAAGGCAGAATGTTTGAGCTTCCGCTAGAACCAAAGAGGTTTGTCAAGCAGGTTCAGTTAAGCTTCTGTTGAAGGGGTCATATGATGGTTCTAAAAAGAACATTATTTTGTGTATTTGGTTTGATGCAATGTGCTTGCAGTTTTAGGTTAAAAAAAAGTTATTATTTTACACATACCGTACATTGTTGTTGCTCTGCTATGACCCGCCTTTCTGAAACGTGTCGATTTTTACAAAGCTCATCGTTCTGAAAAGCATGGTGTATTCTGATTGGCCAGCTTAAATAGTCAGTAGCAAATTATTAAAATATGAAAACATACACAGGCCGTGTCTGTGAGTCAGAAGCGCCACAACGTACTTGCAAAGATGGAATTGCCTGACTTTTTAGAATCAGCCTCTGTGCACAGCCAGCCTTGTACTCTCCCAGGTTCTGGAAAAAGTCCTCCGAAAAATGCGCAGCACACAGTCGAATATTTAGGTTGCACTGTTCTGGAACAGTGTTGTAAATAAAGCTTAAAGGGATAGTTCACTTTGAAATTAATTTTTGGTATGTTTTAGCTTACCTCAAGGGCATCCAAGATGTAGGTGTCGTTGTTTCCGCAGTAGTTTCAATTTTCATATTTTTAGGTCAAACCGTTCTTGTCTGTCAGTCATATAATGCAGGTATATGGTCACACTCCCTCAAAGAGCATACACAGAGAAGTCCAAATTAAACATGATTTAATGACTCGTAAATGTAAGTACACATTGATGGCCTAACACACACGAAACGAGCGGTTTGTGTGAGAAAACGAACAGTATTTATATTGTTTTTACCTCTTGTAAACACAGCCACGTCCAAGTGATCTGAGGGCGCCGGCGCTTCGGTCTTTTCCGGAAAGCGCCGGAAGTTATCTCTCGCATGTGTACGTCACTCATACAATTGTTTTATTTTTTATATATTTTTAATCGTTTTTTTTTTACGATGGTTTTAACATCCCGGATAAGCGCAAATTAGTAGCATTTTAATTAGTGGTCTTACCTACAATCTCTGTTCTTTGTAAACAATGAGTGACGTACACGCGCAAGAGATCACTTCCGGTGCTTTCCGGAAAAGACAGAAGCGCCCGCGACCTCAGATCACTTGGACGTGGCTGTGTTTACAAGAGGTAAAAACTATATAAATACTGTTCGTTTTCTCACACAAACCGCTTGTTTCGTAGGCCATCAATGTGTACTTACATTTACGAGTCATTAAATCATGTTTAATTTGGACTTCTCTGTGCAATGCTCTTTAAGGTGGACCCCATAGACCTGCATTATATGACTGACAGACAAGAACGGTTTGACCTAAAAATATCAAAATTGAAACTACTGCGGAAACAAAAACACCTACATCTTGGATGCCCTTGAGGTAAGCTAAAACATACCAAAAATTAATTTCAAAGTGAACTATCCCTTTAACCACTGTTTTCTAATAGTGTCCTCTTTTAGAAGGCCAAACTGAGTAGTTTGGATTTCGCAACGAAAAACACAGCGTCTCCACGACATGTCGGCAACAATAATACAGCGAGAATAAAAGTTACGCCTTCTTTCTTTACGTATACATTTGGGCGGTGTTCTGAATCTCTGCCCCCACATACTGACGTAGATTTGTGGGCGCGTTCGAATGAAGCGTTTTTAGGAAAGCGTGGCTGCCTGAACTTTTACAAAGAATATCTCTTTGCGTTTGACACTTTGTAACTCTGCAGATCTTATACACGCACAAACAGCTACATAACACTCTTCAGAAAAAGGAAAACAAGAAATCATATCATATGACCCCTTTAATGTTCGCTGATCAATGATTAAATGTGAATAAAAGCCTAAATTAAATCTGTTCATCATATAAAGTGATCGTGTCTCTTCAGAAAATTTGGACTTAACCACTCAATTCATATGGATTAGTTTTATGATCTCTCATCTTTATGAACTTATTTTTATTGTCAAAGTGGTAGTTGCGTAGCTGTCAATGGAGGGACAGAAAGCTCTTAGATTTCATCAAAGATCTTAGTATGCGTTCCGAAGATGTATTAAAGTATTAGAGGGGAACGACATGAGGGTGAGTAACTAATTAATGAAAGAATTTTCCTTTTTGGGTGAACTAACCCTTTAATGCATGCACTAAATCAACATTTCAAGGTTTAAAGAGGCAGTTCATTCAAAATGAAAACTGTTTCCTCATTTACTCCCATCATGCCATACAAAAACTATTTTTTTTCTGGGAAACACAAAGGAACAAGAAAAGGCGGCATAATACCAGGGACTGACATCTTCAGTCAACATTCACTTTCATTGCATCTGCATGCTGTCATCATCTTATTCTTTGCTCTATGTAACACTAGGAAGAGTAAATGATGGCAGAATTTTGATTTCAGTACAAATGATCCATTAAATGTTAGACCAGATGTGTAGAACATCAACCTTCTATTCTTTAAGAAAGAAAGAAACAAACTAAAAAAAAATGCACCAGTACCAAACAACCAGCAGAATAGGACAGACAGCACAACATGCATCCTTTGTTTACCTTTAAAAGTCTGTTTAAGTTATGAAAGGTGACTCCACCTCCTGAAGGGGGGTAACTTCACCCGTTTTATGGAGTCTTAATATCACATATCATCCGAAATAAAACAGTAGGCTATCTGACTTTTCTAACCTTCTGAAATTGGTATTCGTGGTCTGACCTACACGTTGCAGGTAGATGACACACGAGAAAGAAGCCATAAATCATTCATCAATCAGCTGACATGAGATTCTGATGGTAACCTGGACAATCGAGTGCCTTTGAATTAGCCTACGTGTTGGGTAAAAAAACCAATACAAATAAAACATATGTTTCTCTACGTAACTCAGCAGAGTCACCTTTATCTGAACAACGTACCCAACCTCCTAAAAACATCTACAACGTGTCAGAGGTATGTCAGAAGCGGTGTTCGCTTTGCTATTCTTTAACCTTCAATGATTCACATTCAATGGTAATAAAGCAACAAAAGTAGCTTACAGCTGAAGTTAAACAAATATTGTGAGATTAGTCTATTATGTAAGAAAAGAGACGCGTAGGATATTTCGCGCTCAAGACCGAAACTCGTCTTACCTGTGCGGGTTTTCCGGAAGTAATAAAACAAAGACGCGGTCGAAATATAAACCATAAACCGTCGTGACTTCGTCTAAAATCCAAAATAAGAATATCTCATGATTTCCATTCCCATGTTTTGATAACTAGACACCACGCCAGATATGATTAAACCATAGGCGACGCAACCATCGTGAGTTTCAGTCAAACAAGTCGGATCTGACGCTTCTTTCACAGGAAGGGGATAAATTCACCTTTGGACTCGGCGCGAGCGCTTGGCGTGCAGGTGCAGAGGTGTGTGACGCTGGGAAAATACTTAATCAGTCAAAAATGTGAGGTTAGGATAATTCTTAAACGTTATTTATAATGTTGATATCCTACTGCACAGAAAGGCACATTTCAGTTTACCTCAATGCATGGTATGTTGTCACACCATATGGAGTAAGTTGTCATAATGGGAACCTGCTAAAACATTATATTATAGCAACATTTAAACTTTAAAATATTTAAAAAACACCAAGGCAGTCATGAAACAGGAAAACGCTGGAAAATTTTATATAAAAAATTAATCAAACCATTGTTTTGGCCAAATATTTGTTTTAGTAGCCTAGGTGGGACAGTGTGTGCACATTTACCAAACAATGTACAATTACAAAACAGTAGCTACTCAATCACAATGTTTTTTACAATACATTTTATAAATGTACAAATTCTAAAACGCATGACAACTTAAACATTCTCAATTCAGGTGTGATTTGACACTTATGACAAACACCAGTCCTGAGACCAGTTCAACATTTCAGTTAAAAACTTTTCATTACAAGTTGATTCTTATCTTAATGTTTTCCATCTAGTTGTATTGCACTCACTTTTTTACTAAACAGCTATAGAAAAATATGTCTTTAATTTTTATTTTAAATTTAATTTCCTAAAAGTATTCTAGATCAAAAGAGTCTCCCATGTACTTTTTTAGAGATTTAATTAATCAGCTGACCATCTTATTTGTCTTCTGCATTACTGCAGTTATGGATATATTGTGCATTCTCAAAATGTTTTGACAATAGTGTTAATGTTTTGTGTCAGCAATTCATTAGCGGCTGTGAGAATAGCTGAAGCACTCAGAAAACACTTCTATGGGCATCATTAATTTTAGAATAATGCACTTTTTCAAATGTTAAGTGTCCTCGTTCAAACAATTCATGTGTATAATTGTTTTATGGGTGCATAATTAACAAATTAATTGCAATGACCTTTGCTATATTCTCTGAGCGGTTTTCATCAACCATAACAACCCAGTAGGAGTATATCTCAAAGGAAACCTTTATAATAACTATAATTTTAAGTGAATAGCTTCTGCGTGTTAATTCTTCTCTCCTACTAGAAATCCGAGAGAGTGGAAAAAAGTCTCCCTAAATGATGTCCAATAAAGTAATAATTCTTTGTTTGTGATCCTGCCAGTTAAAAGGTCTTTGACACTCAGACAGTGTTGGCCTCTACCCCCTGCAGGATGCAAGGGAAGTCTCCCCTCATAAAACCTCTCTGCTGAGGCTTGTTCCCTCTGTGATTTATACCCCTGTAAGTCCAGAACAGACAATGCCTATTGCTGATCAAACCAATCACTGTTCAACTAGACGTTTCTTTGTTTCATCTATTCCTCAAAATACTGTACTAGCATATCTGTTATAAATGGAAAAGAATCAGGGTCACACCTACAGGTATATTATACCATTATGACAAACACAAGTTATTATGCAGATATTTATATAAATGTGTTTATATTTGTCATTGTGACTAAATGTTGAATGAAACCCAACAATCCACATGCGCCAACATCACATAACCAAGTTAAATTGATTTATTATAAACAAGCCAAATAAAATTGTTTTCCTGTGCCATTGCAGAGATCAGCTGTGCCAGTGTCACATTTGTGCAGCTGTTCCCAGATGTTTACTTTCACGATGGATAGGTGCTGCGAGTAAAAGCCGATCATCTGGGCTGGTAAGTGGTAATAAATGTTCAATTGAAATCTAATGTGCAATCTTTATTTTATCTATAAATTGATTTCCATTTACTTGTATCTGATATTGGTACAATATGCATTTTTCAGCATTAGTATAGTATAGTATTTTATGTAATATAAAAGGTCATGGAATCTAAAACATTCCATTGTGACCCTGGCAGTTGACGGGAAAGTCTGTGTGTATGAAGACAGAGCTAACGTGAAAAGACACAAAAAAACAACAATAGCAACAATGAGTAACAGACTGACCCTTTTGCTGAATCAGTCCTATTGGCTCCTCTGTTTGAGTACAACTCCCACAAATAAGAGTGAACCTATTTGTCTTTCCTGGGATCAGTAAACATCCTCAACACAAACAGCAGTGTGAGAGAAGAAAGTCACACCACCAGGGCAGCTGCACTCTCACTGTATGTGTCTTTTGATGTCTGTAGGAGGGAACTGATAATGAAGGGGCTTACGTCTTAATTCTTTTAATTGTCTTTGTCGTTGGGTCATGAACAGGAATCAAACTTAATAAAAAAAATTTATTATACTTCCAGCCATTCAATTTTCCAAACCATTTGTCCTAGAGGCCAGTCCAATAACAGATATTGTATTGTAAGCTTTTTTTCTTCTTTTTTTTTTGACAATATAGAGCATGTTTTACTTTGATTGCAAGAGTGCCTTGTCATCAAAGAGAAATGTCTTTGCTAGATTTTTTTTTAATGAGTGTTCACAGTGACAGTGACAACGTGAAGGCCAAGTATGGTAACCTCTGCATTTAACCAATACAAGTTAGTGCACACACATCAGGAGCAGTGAGTAGTGTACACACACACACACACACACACACACACACACACACACACACACACACACACACACACACACACACACACACACACACACACACACACACACACACACACACACACACACACACACACACACACACACACACCAATATATTAATTGCATGTACACATGTGCACTCACGATTATCCACTGTAACATCCTGCATCTCACTTACAGACCTGGTGCAGGTGCAGTGCATATTACAGCTCTGTTGCTAGGATGACCAATGAAAGCACATTAACACCACAGGCAGTTCTCCCATTTTATTCATCAGCACAGACTCCCCTCCTCCCTCAGCCAGACAGCCAGGCATCTGTTTCAGGCTGTAGCTTGCACCCCCAGACTTCAGGCTCTGTCTGGCATCCACATGCAGGCCCTAAATCAGTGCCTAGGGAGCCCGCAGACGCAGCCCACCCCGCTATGCTTTAGTTTGACATTCGAGTGTCACTTTAACAATCTTCAGCCTTCAAATTGAGCAAATGTATTTAAAATACATGGTGTCTTTGATTCAGTCTGCTGTGTTGGTGGAGCATGTTCTTTCATTGATTATTTTGCCCTGAAGTTCTGGCAAAGTTGATTTTACTAAAACGAAATTTAGATTAGTCGCATTAGGTAAATGAGAACATGATCTCTGTTTTTAAGTCATAAATAATGTCCTCACTCATGCATAACGTATCTAATTTGAGCCTAAAGTACTTTGCTCAGTGAGGCAAGTGTGCTGTTTTAACTTTTCACTCCACTTCACTCCAAAGTGAAATGGCTAATTGCCCATCTGCCATTCCTCCTGTAGCTATCTGCTTCTCCTTGAAGACATCACCTCCAGGGCTGTGTTTGCTTGTTTGTACCTGTCATGTGGGCCTGCTTGTCCACCCAGCATGCCACTTGGTAACATCTTATCTGTTCCTTAAAGATCAAAGACCCATGGTGATCTTTATCAGCCGATATACCTCCCCTCCTTCTTCACTCTGCCTCAATCAAAGTTCCAAAACTGTGTATACCATGCCTTTGAGCACTTTAGCCTTTCCTCTTCTTATCAACAGAGAAGGGGTTTCATTCTTCACAGTCCAATAAGGCCTTGAAACAAGAGAAAGAGACCAGACTGACCTGTGTCTTCACAGTTACATAGAAGAGCCCATTAGGGTTAACAGGGGGGTTAATTCAACATTGTAAATCTGAACATGTTATGTACACTCCTGGTCGCTCTGTGAAGTGGTTCATGTAATTCTTTATTTACTATGCTATAAATTTGACTACTTGTGATCTTTCACCTAGTGAATGTAATTGTTTTTATTCAAGCTGTATCATTTTTCTACAATCAAAATGTAAGCTCAAATGGCTTAATAGAATTTTATTTTTCCATGCTTTTATTCCCCGGTAGGTCCTCAAGGTCCATTTATGCGTTTATGGATGAGCAGACAGTGCAGACGGTCTAGGGGTAAGTTACCAAAGTCACGACCTTGCCCTGACCTGGGTTAAGGAAGTGGTCATGCAGCTTTGGACAAAGCTGTGGAGGAGAGAGACTGAGGGCCAGGCGGCCGTGCCTGAACAATAGCCGCCGCACATTCAGCCTGGGAGTTACACAAAGGCCAGAGCTGCCCCCTTCACCCTAGTCACACCTCACCATAGAGCTGGCATTTCACACTCCTCTGTGAACAGCCATTCAATCAAACTACTGTTTAACTTGTTTTTTTGGGCCTTGTTTTTTTAGAATTGCGACATCATCTGTGTTAGACCCTGGAGCATAGGCTACTGATCCGTGTTTTCTCAATTAGCTTGTAGGTTTTGAAAACCTTGAAAAACAAGGAGGCAGGGTAATTGCATTTCCTTGATATTATACAACTGTAGAAATGTTTTTACAAGCCCAAATTATGTGCTGTTGTTTTGATTACAATGAAAGTAGCATTTGATTTAAATTTAGGTTCAATTCAATTCAAATGTAGTGAAGAAAAGCCAATAACCTAACAGTAACCATTTATTAAAGACATTTTAGATTGTTTAAAATAAAATTCTTAGGTGTAGCTGATGGGTACAAATAGGTAACGTTTAAAAGTTTGGGGTCAGTAAGACTTTTTTAATGTTTTTAAAAGAAGTCTCATATCCTCAGCAATTCTACATTTAGTTGATGACAATACAGTAAAAATAGGAATATTGTGAAATATAATTACAATTGAAAAGAACTGTTTTCTATTTGGATATATTTGAAAATATATTTTATTACTGGAATGGGACATTTTAATATTGAATATATTTTAAAATGTAATTTATTAAAGCTGAATTTTCAGCAGCCATTACTCAGTCTTCAGTGTCACATGATCCTTCAGAAATCATTTTTCCTGCTCAAGATTTTTTTTTATTACTATTAATGTTATTTTTTTGTGGAAACCGTGATATATATATATTTTTTTAAGTTTAAAAGAACAGCATTTATTTAAATTAGAAGTATTTTGCAACATGTCTAAGCTGTTTATCTTTACTGTCACTTTATTATCAATGTATTGCTTTATTATTGCTGACTAAAAAATGACCCTAGACTTTTGAATGGTAATTTATGGTCAGAATTAGACACTTAAAAAAGAATGCCAAAAAGGACTGTTACATGGTGGTCTTGGAAGTATTGTGTAGTAGCATGTAAATGGTACAGAAATTGGGTATTACAAAGTACCATAGTATTACTATATGATACAAAAATGAAAATATAAAAAAAGTGGTTAATTTATGATTTATCTGTATCAGTACCAGACACTGCACGCAAAAGTTCCTTCAGGACCACAGAAAGGCCCACATAAGCCATTACCGTGAGCAGAAGATGCTCATAGTTTCATGGGGCCGACTGCTCCGTAGGGAGTCGGAGGCCCTAAAAAATTCTTTGTCTGAGTCGAGTGCCCTACAGCAAGACCTAAGAGGAGGACTCTACAAGCCCCCCCTCCTTGTTACTCAATGGACTACTCCACCCCATTACCTGTCCCGGCTCTGGATCAAGGTGTGGGGGCTGCATATCAAACAGTCTCTGACCTTTGATGTTCAGAGAAACACAAACACTGATCTGACCCAAGTCGTAACAGCTTATTTGTCCCCTTTAGTCATTCATAGCCTCCTTGTTGAATGTCTAAGCCTTCAAAGGCTCTTCGCTATTGGCCTGGCTAACAGTAGCCATGCTGGCTTTGAGAGGTCTGTGACCCACTATACCGAAGGTCTGGAGGGAGGCCATCTGGCTTCCTGCTAGATTTGATATTGATTTATTGGTTGTACATGTGAAGATAGGAGAACACCAGCTGCTAGGAGCCCAGGTCCATCTAGTACTTTGCAAGCCTGTATAACTAAATGGCTCTCCTGAAAGCCTATCAGTGTTCATAATAATTATTCTTCATGACCTAAATAGCTATATCAGGGATTACCAAACTTTTAGTCAGCTAAACACTTTTGACCTAAAATATCTATCCCTTGAGGTTTTAAGTTCATTTAACAAAAGTTTTGCCGGTTTTGGTTCTCTGATGTTGGTTAATTTTCTTGCAGGTAAACAAATATAATATTAATATTGTTATGTCCCTAACATGGCTGAGGGTGTGAAAGAACGTTTAACATAAAACAGATTAAATATATTTCTGGATTTTTTAACCGTGATAGACCATATTTATTTTATATTTTATTTAAAAAATATGATCTTTTCTAGTAAGTGTTTTATTTTATTTTTTTAACTATTTATTTTTTAAAATGTTCATGATTATTAATTATCAACTCCCAGTTTGGGAAACCCATGGCCTATATTAATCCAGTGCAATTGGACTGTATATTATTGACATATGATTATTACATATGTACTATTAAATTGTGTTTATTATACTTAAACATTACAAAACGAATGGCGAAATCCATACATTAAAGAGATTTTCAGTAAAGCATATTCCCTTTCTGTGGAGTTTGGGTTAGTCAGATATCTGTCTTCCCAGGTGAAGGTTGTCAGATCAGCCCTTTTCTTTTCCAGATTATCTATACAACCCCTCTATCTTCCCCCCTCCTCCCGTCCCACCTGGCAGCAGGCTGTGATGTGGCTGTGTTCTTGATAATGAGGTGAGAACTTTATTGCTCTTGTCTCTGGCCTGGCACCAGTTTGCCTCCACCAGAGGAGGCCTGTTTCCATTACAGCACCGACTGACAAAGAGCGCCCTCTTTTGATGCTTTACATTCACAACAGACTATATCATTCTGGGTGAGGAGGTCAGAAAAGGATTCTGGAGAATAGTTTAAAATGGCTTTACAATATTTAAGTAAAAATATTCAATTGGAAAATAACGTTGAATCGTCATTTATCAGTAGAATTTGTTTAGATGGTGATAAAGAGAGCCTAGGTCAGGCACTTTTACTTGAGTCAGTCTCTCTTCCTACAGCACTCCATTTCAAAGCCAGGGATCAAGGGCAGACTTGCGCATGGCATACAGTGAATGACAATAGCTTTCCCCTCTGCTCGCAGCCCCCTTAAGTATAGAGAGGAGCAAGACAAAGGAGCTCTGGAAGTTCCCGGGTTAATAAGTCCAGGACACACATCAGTGCGGGAGTCAGGAAGGACACTGTGTGAATTTAAGAGGAAGTCAGTGCCCTATCCACTATAGTAGATGCAGATCACAGAGGAGGCGGGCGATGATGGGTTAAAGTGAATAAACAAAGGTGAGAACGTGATTGAGAGACACATTAAAAGGGGCCCGAGAATATATTTTCTCTCGGTAGCAGACAATGTGTCCGTCTTGTCAAGTGGCTCGTCCACTAATTGATAAGATCCAGCACATGCGCACACTTCACACCTGATCTTTCATAAGTATCACTCCATTATCTTGTAATTGGATCCGCATACATGTGACTGAAAGATCAAAGGAGTCCTGCTTGTCACGTACAAAGGAAGTGCCAGGACTTTTACTACTTCTTAGGGCTGAAAAATCACTCATTCTCATTGCGGTCCGATCACAATGACAGTCAACATGACTGTAAATATTGAAAGTGTAAATAAAGTAACTCCATGAGAAGGATGTTTACAGTTCACCATCTATGCTGCTATGACATAGAAGTATAACTTAAACCTTGGTTAACTTGAGTGGTGCTTTGTGATTTTGAATTGATATTGAAGCTATATGGAATGATAAAGCATCCCCTCACTGTACCAGCCCCCCAGCACAATACTTGGGCATAGGGGCTCTTTTGAACAGACTGTCATTTCCTTCTCGGGCACTGTTATTCCAGTAGCCTTTGTGAAAAAGCCAAGTGGCCCAGATACAGACAGGAGGTGGGCTCTTCACAGGCAGCTGAGGTTGTCGAATCAGCAGGGGAGGGAGGCGCACATTGCAGGGGGATACAGGCTGAAAACAAACACTGGCCCTAACAGGAAAGGAACTACAAGACCCTGCTGGGATATTAGGGGCACTTGTGTGCTCATTTTCATATAGGGCAACATGCTATGTGGCATCCTTTATCGTGTTTGTTGTCGTGAAGGGTCTGAAGGCATGACTGGCATGAAGAAGTTGTTTACGTAACTCAGTTTGGTGAATTTGAAGATATTGACACAAACAGTATAGCCACAAAACTGGTGTCTGCTTTGACGATAAAACCTGACCCCACCTTAATGTGTACTTTACTTGAATATTCAACGTGATAAAATGAAAGCCTACGATTCATGGGTTCCGATACAGTTGCAATTGGCAGTAAATACAATCACTCTCAGTGCTTACATAGTAAAACAATGCTTCTAATTTTATATAGGCCTACTGTGAATTGCTCAGGCAATTGGAGTAATTACAACATATTATTAACCTTAATAATCTGAATAAAAATATCTTCCTCATATGCAATCCCTTATTACTATTATGCATAATTTCATCATAACAGATGCTATCTCTCTTTGTGTAAATGTACTCTTTTAACAAGTGTGATTCTGGGTAAAGACTGCCACCTGCTGGCGGCCTGTGGATCTTCATAAGACATTGTTTGACACCTGATTTTTTTGTCTAATTATTGATGGAAAGTATATATTTGACAACTTCTTAAAAAGCAAGGGTTTTGGCATCTTCTTATACTTTTATTCCAGTGATGGTTAAGCTAAATTTTCAGCATCAATACTCCAGTCTCCAGTGTCACATGATCATTCAGAAATCATTGATTTGATGCTCAAGAAACATTTCTTATTATTATCAATGTTGAAAACAGTTGTGCTGCCTTATATTTTTGAAGAAACCGTGATTCTTTCTTTTGTCAGGATACTTTGATGAATATAAAGTTCAAAAGAACAGCATTAATTTGAAATATAATTTTTTGTAACGTTATAAATTAGGCCTAGCTTTACTATCAATTGCGCACCAATACAGATCAATTTAATGCACGTCGCATTTAATGAACGGCAGTGGTACCGGTAATGTACCTGTAACTGGTAAATGTTTTAAATGAATAATGGTGTGTGTTTCAGATAGGCTATGTTACTTTTCTATAGAAAGTTTAATTAGTATGTTTCTATTTTATTATTTGTAAAATATAAAGGAAACCGCATTTTGCCCAATTCAAAATACATATTTTAAGTAGGCTATAACGTGATCATTATAGGAAGACTTTAAAAACACTGAACCAAAAATGGAGTCTAGAATATTGTAAAGATTTTTATCTGTTTTATATTTTGTTTAATTAAACTATTTAAGCTATATTTAAACTGTATATTTTATACACATAACGAATTAATTATTTTGTTTAAAGTATGATTATTCAATTAAATTCAACAATTGAAGATTCCACAGAACTTGAATTCATATTTTTGGGCCATGACTGCCATCTGCTGGTCACTTTACTATAGCCACACTATTCGTAAAATAGAGGAGGCTGAGCGGCAGCAAATGTAATCTTGATGTGGGTCTGACTTGTCAGGCTAGGAGGCTGCAGTTCTGGGACCGCATTTCTTGGACCCTAATTTTTTGTGACAGCGCCACTAGCCAATTCTACTCCAACAGAGGAGACCTGATTCAATAAAATATTTTTTGTTCAATAAATATAGGCTACTGTCGTTAAAATATGTTAATATAAAATATATTTTAAAAACACAGAAACAAAATTATTTTAAAAAGTAAAGATTTTAAAAATGCATTGAATAAGATCCCATAATGCATTATAGATTTACAGTAGTATATGTTTAATATGATTTTTTATTTATTTAAATATGATGGTTAGGACTTAGTCCTCTGACCAGTCTAATTGTTCAGAGGACTAGGTAAAAGCGAAGGGGTGATCGCCGAGCCTTTGCAGTGGCAGCACCGAAGAGATGGAATAGTCTAAGGTGGTCACTCAACTTAATATATTATATTTACCATCTGAATCTAACCATGTCATGTTAACAAATGGAAAAGTCAGCCAGCTATTTCTTATGTTAATAATTGTGGCTTTAGCCACAACAGCAGGGGTGCCGTTTTACCCTAAATACCATACTTTTACATATTCTTCCGTTATTGAAAAATTGTTGCTCAAATTACTTTGAACAAAATTAAAAATGATTAAGAAGACCCTTTGCAAAAAACATTCAATAATTTTAGCCATCCTCATTTGCTACCTTAATCTAACATTTTATAAACCATTAAATATGAAATCAAACTGCAGAATCAACTTTGCGCTGCTGTCTGCGATCGAGTAAAGAATCAGCCAACATTTCCACGTGTATCTTGAAAAGCGGATGTTTAAGATAGTGCTGCTGCAGCAAGTTTTTGTGCCATGCTGGTTTAAAGGAAAATAAAATCAAAGGCGCCTTTTACCCAGGTTCGCCATAGCCCTGTTATCACCCTATCATGCAGTTAGCTAACAAAGTATTCATTTAGACAATGTATTAATTTAAAGCTCATTGAATAAATTAATAATGTCAACAAAATGATTAGGATTTAGTAAAGAGCAATTTAGCATAGGTGCATGCTGATTCTGAGTTTTCTTCATCTGAAGTCTTCACTGGAGTTGGCGGTGTCTCTTCACAGGTGTTTGGCATCTGAAGTCTTCATAAGAGGCTGGATCCAAACGGGATCTGACATACTCTCTAGTTACCTGAGGATGGGCATCCAGAGGTAAAAACAGAAAAGCAAATGGAAAAAATGCTTTTAACATTAAGCAAAGATAATCAAGGAGCCAAATGCAAAAAGGCTCTCCTTCCTTTAGTCGACTTAGAAGCAGCGTTTTTAAGATGTGAAGCGACTAATGAGGTCTTGCACATACACAGAAAGTAGTATTTCTTTCCAAGAAAACTGAATTTAAAACCAGAATGTACACTCTAAAAAAGATGGTTCTTTGAAGGTTCTTTACACGTTCTATTCGTTCTACAGTTCTATTTAGTACCGTATCGTCCTGCACAATCCTTTATGGTGAAATGGTTCTTTGTGTTCGAGTTTAGGGTTCTTTATTCCTGGCATTTTTGTTTTTCAAATCTGCAACTGTCAAAGGTTCCCATGATTCTCTGAGCTCAGCTTACAACACTACAGACTGTCAACATACTCTCAACATACTTTCTTTCTTAAAATGTCTATAAATTATAACTTTAAAATTGTGACAATCATTTCCTAACAATCATGTCTTTTTTCTCTTTTTAGTTTAACAGAACATGTAAGTGAGCAGCTCTGTTCAGTTAAGGATCTTCTCTTCTCCACAAAGTAAAAGATATGGAATTTATGATCGGTCACAAAAAAATATTCATTTTTTTTGCTAATTTTAGCCTTAATGAACATAATTGTTTTTACATAATCAAGTGGAAGAGAAACAATATAACTCTAAACTCAATTGTGTATTTCAATCAGATGCTGTCACTACCATAACCTCATCATCTGCTGAGAGAATACACTGCCACTCAGAACACACACATAATGAAGGACGTAAGACATCATGGAGGATTGTGAAGATATTTCGCTGGAACTTTATCTTCATTACATCTATATTGTGTTCAATGGCAATTGTTATTTATTAATGTATTCAGCTAACCTCTGTTATTAGAGCACTGTAATATTTTCTACAATCTGCCATGTCAATAAAAAATAAAAGTAGGCCTATCTAAGGCCTATCACAACATGCTGTTTTTTTTAAATGTAAAACCCACAAGATATAAGACCAGGCAGTTAGAGGGCTAAAAAAACAATATTAATAAATAATTGATAAAAAATATGATTAATAGTAATATAATATGAAGATACTAATATACTAATATTAATGAAAATAAATATAATTGAAAAGGTTATTTATAACACCATTAAGGTAAATAGCACTTTCAAAGTTCAAGGTTCTTTCTGGAACCTTATAATAAGGGTTCTATTTAGCACCAAAAAGGGTTCTGCTATTGTTACAGGCCAAATAACTTGGTCCTGTTTAGAACCATTTTTCTTAAGAGTATAGTTACTCTGAAACAAATTAAATATTTCTAGAGAGCTGCCAATGGGTAGGCTATATACGTTTAGGGTTAGGGACTGGTTAGGACAATATCATATTAAATTGATTCAATTAAACAACTAAATAATTCCTGAAAATAATAAAATAAAGAATTGAACAGTAAGTGATATAATATTAGTATAAACTGCTAATACATACACACATACATACATAGATATACTGTACATACATACTGTAGAGCTGATCTTTCCCAGCAGTTTTTTGAAAACCAGGACATTTTCATCACTTTATAAAAAAACAGCCAGCCAGGACGACGTGAAAACAGGACTGTTGGTCACCCTACCTAAAGTGAATAAGGAAAGCAGTAACATCAACTTTGTGGCTGTATTTGGACATACGATATGGTTGTCTTTTCTTTCCATCTATAGCAGCTAGGATTGACTTTGCATGCAAGCAAACTTGCGCATGCACAAACTACACCCCGCCTTCCCCAAAATATCCTGCAATGTGACTGGACGCTGAACGACAAGCGCTGCAGCTGGATGGCTGTATGATAAACAAAACAGTTGGTGTGTTCATTTTTACACGTTTGTTATTTTCTGGAGAATAGAAAATCGTTTCTCTTATGAAGTATGGCCATAGTCAAAAAGGACGACCGACTGACAAGTTCTCAAAGTCTACTGTGCGTCGGTTTTGCCGGGATATTTAGCAAAACTGTAACGTCACCTCTGGAAGTCGTAAAGATTTTGAGTCAAATAGGAACATTTCACTGTAAGCGCGGTTTTCTGCACCGCTTTGTTATTATTTGTCAGAATGAGGGACTTCGAGCATTTTGGAAGGGTAATATGGTTTCCTGTCTACGGTTGTTCCCCTACAGTGCCATACATTTAGCAACTTACAAAAAGTAAGTATTTAATACCTTAATTTGTAATAATTATTACTTGGCAATGAGCGTTTATGCCCTATACGTTTCGCTGTTTTGTGTAATTCAAGATATGATCAGCTTTTCAATCGGCTGTGATGGTAAACAACGACAACAGGAAGTTGACGTGTTAGCTTGATAGCGTTTGAAAGTAGACGCCTGACAGTAATTTAATTATAAATGTACATACTAACAACAAGCGAGGACTCATTTAAATGTGCTTAAGATGTTTCATTTCAAATTATTTTATTTTAACCGCCTTGCTTCATTAGCTTAGCTTCTGTTACTTCTATAACGGGGTTTACGTTAGTTCATCGTGATGTAACACATCACGCTTTCATCTCCTGACCAATCACGTAGCTCAGAAAGCCAGCGCGTTGATGTGGTGTGTCATCCTGAACCCAGATGGTTACAGTTGGGCGTGGCCTTAATTCTACGAAGTCTTAAAATGTGTGCATTCATAAAACAAGTTCAGTGTCAATTTCAGCTGTAGTGTTTCCATGGATATGAACCATGGAAACGCCTATCTATCAGCGCTCAGCTCAGCCCGTGCCTGTCCATAACCGAAAGTACACCTTGTCACGTGTATTTTTATTCACATGCTGCATGGGTTGGGGTTAACGGAGACACCGGAAACAGTTTTAGAAAGACCCGTACATAGTGTTCCAGTGTTCCAGGAAAATACGAGTGGAGGGTGTATTACGACCTGTTTTGAACGCATTGTTCCTCTTAAAAGAATGTGTAGGCTACCTCTTGAATTCAAGTTACACGGTTACGAAGTTTATGTTGTTGGTTAATATTCACATTTTTAGTAAAATATATCATAGTAGTATGATGTGTAGTACTGCTTAATACTATCTTTTAATTTTGATAATTACATAATAATAAACACAAGCCTATGCCTATATTAACACCAAATAGCAATACTTAAGAAATTGATAACTTTTTACAATTATATTTTACATTATAGCCTAATTATATTTGTAAAATTCATATCAACTTTTTAGTAATTCATACACTGTAAGCAAAAATACATAGCCTCAAGTTATGTGTACTAAGTTAAAGCATTTAAGCATTAGCCTTTGTGTCTGGTAGATATGTCAGGTACTCTACACTTATCAAAATGCCTACTATTAATTTTCTTTTATTTTTGGCAGTATTGTCCACCTTCACGTTGATGAACTGGGTGATATCTCACAATGGAGAGCCATATTAGCCGGTGGGCTGGCAGGCATATCAGCCGCTCTAGCAACATATCCATTGGAGGTGGTTGAAACCAGACTTATTGCTCAGAATTGCAAAGAACCAACTTACAGAGGGTTGCTGCATTCTCTCTCCAGCATGTACAGAAATGAAGGACTTCAAGCTCTCTACAGGGGGTTTTCCCTCACAGTGTTAGGTATGTATTAGTTCAGACCCTGTTTACACCTCAGAATCATTAAAGTACAGAAAAGTAAAGTAAATCTGAGTTCAAAAACATCAAAACCAAGCTCATGACCTTCTAATTAATAAAAGTTTTATAATTCTGCTTATAAAGTTGATGGAACTTTATGTTTGGATTTCTGTGGAATAGGCGCTGTTCCGTTCTCTGTTGGCTGCTATGCGGTCTATGTTAATTTGGATAAGCTGTGGCAGGAGCGTCATGTTCGCTTCACGTCTTTGCAGAACTTCATCAATGGATGTCTTGCAGCAGGAGTCGCTCAGACGCTCTCCTTCCCCTTCGAAACTGTTAAAAAGAAGATGCAGGTGAGAATAGGTGTAGTGCTATGTCTCACCACAAGGGGGCACAATGGTACCAGTGTCACAGACTTGGGTCTCCCTAAAGTTGTAAAAAAATTGCTGATTATTGTCAAGCACGAAACTATGTAAAGACTATGTATAATATTTAATATTTATATATATTATATATATATATATATATATAATATATATATATATATATATATAAGAATTATACATAGTCTTTGCAACAGGTCACAAAGAACAATGCTGGACACCATTGTGAAGGACACAAGGCCTTGCAGCAGCTGAGAATGTACATAGTGTCCAGTGTCTGCCTATGCCAAAGATAAATTGTCTAAAGATAGCTGACCTTTCACACACACACAACAAACATAGTGGTATATCTGATCTATTTCCTATATGTTTTGATTGGCTCTACAAACAGCCAAACTAGAAATGAAAAAGTTCGATTTTTCTCTTTTGCAAGTTAAATTGATTTGTCAGAAATGACCAAAGCTGATGAATATTTTGAGACTTTCAGTCTGGTGCTTAAAAAAGTATTGGTAACACTTAACAATGAGGTTTCAACTACTTTCATTAACATGAACTAAGAAGTAACAATAGTTCTACAGCATTTATTAATCTAAGTTATTGTTAATTTCAACATTTACTAATACTAATATGTTAACATTCGTTATTGCACTGTGAACTAACATTAACAATCAATGAACAAAGACCTAGATTTGTATTAAATAATGTTATTATTAACAAAGATTAATAAATACTGTAACAAATGTATTGCTCATTGTTTGTTCATGTTAGTTAATATATGAACTAATGTTAACAAATGAGACATTGTAAAGTGTTACCAAAGTATCTATTGACACAATCAACACAGCCTACGGAAAACACAGAGGGTTTAAGGGTAGGTAAATGTCGAAAAATGTGTTACAGTAGGGCAATCAGATAAAAACAAATGTACATGAATTGAATAAAAACCTTTAAAAAATCTTTGACCATCTTACACTAGACAATGTTTTATATATTTTTTTCTAAAAACAATAATTTTAGTATTCTCTTATCTAAGTATTTCATAATGATCATGAATATTTCTTAAATCATTATTTTAGGCCCAGAGTCTTCTTTTGCCCCATTGTGGAGGAGTTGATGTCCATTTTAATGGAATGATAGACTGCTTCAGACAGGTCATCAAGAACAAGGGTGTCATGGCTCTTTGGAGTGGCCTTACAGCCAACATGGTGAAGGTGACGTCTGTTTTATGTATTTAGGTGGTGACGAGAGATAAAAATAACCCAAGCACTGCATGTTTTCTGTGTGAATGGTCATTCAAATTTCGATCTGTCATTAAAAAAATCTGACATGGTTGTATATTACACAAACATGCATTCTATGAAATTAATACAACAAATAGGAACATGAGTTTCTGGAGCATTTCCACTTCCTTGTTAATGATATTATGTTTTGTTTTATTCATTACAGATTGTCCCGTATTTTGGTCTGCTCTTCAGTTGCTTTGAGATGTGTAAGCAACTCTGCCTTTACCGGAATGGCTATATCATTTCTCCACTAAGCTACAAACTTAAACCAGGTGTGGACCAAAGTCTGGGCCCATATGAACTGCAGGAGTTTAAGCGCTACCTGAGAAACAGAAAATCACACAAAGCACAGAGTTCATCCATAGGAAACCGCTGGTAACTAATCCAAAATTTATCAGGAATAAACGGTACTCTGAGAAGTGCATTGATATTAAGTATTTGGACTGCTGGAATGCACGGTGTATTATTCAAAGTGGTACTTTGCGCAGTATATTTGATTATTACGAAGAATGGTTTACCTCTTGTTGTATTTAACTTCTGATATGGTATTTTAAGGATTCTGCACAGACATACTTGAAGCACAGTCCGTTACGTACATTCTACAGTACGTCAAACGCATCAGACAGGCCCTTAAAGGAAATAAGTGTGTCTATGAAGTATTATTAAGGGTGCCCGTTATTTTCAACATTGACATATATTGCTTTTAGCTTTACACTCCACTGAAATGGTGTTTTTAAGATCTGTCTAATCACTTCTCAGGAAAATATGTTGAACTGAACATCATTTCAACAGTTTAGAACAATGCCTTTGTCAAACAAAGTGTTAGTCTTTTACTGGATTTTTAGGTCTTTGGCCTTTGTAAAGGTCTTCTGTTATTTATGAACCACATGTTTTTAAGGTCATATTGTGGTGCAGTTATGGCATTGGCTTTTTTGATCATATATGACGATTCTGAATCTGCATTGTAATGTAATATATACATATCCTGCTGATCTGGACACATGGTAACCCAGTAATTAACGAATCTCATTTGGCTGTAAAAAAAAAAAAAAAAAAGGACAGGATCTGTTTAATGAAAGGTTATTTGTGGTTTTCGATGATATCATCAAGACATTTTTAAATGTTGCACATGTTAAGATAAAATCTTCAAGCACATTGTAAAAAATTATTAAGTATAAGCAATAAACATCTTAGACCTTGTTGTCAACGTATTGTATTAGACACTTTCCATATTTTACTATCCATTGATTGTTATATAATACAAACAAAATTGAAGCGCATTAGTAGAAATGATAGTGATTCAGAAAGTATTGATTTTGTATTGCCTTACTGTAGTAGTCACATGTTCCCAAAATGGATCACTGGGGTTGCCACACAGTCAAAAGTCGTATGAAGGACTTTGTTCTGACATGTTGGCCTTTTTCCTCTCACACCACATGCCCTTGGAGATCATTAACTGAAGGCATGCAGCGATCTAGCTAGTAACAAACATGCATGCTATGTCACCTTGGACTGGAGAACTGGTTCTTTGCTTGACAGCTGAAAGGAAAGACTGGACAATCCTGATTCTCTTGCTGTATTGGACTGTCAGTGTGTATCAAAAACAGTGCAAAAAGTGTGTGTTTTTTGTTACGTTATAAATATTATTAGTCATGAATTATTGGCTACTTGGAAACAAAATTGTCTCTCTTTTAAAAACTTCCTGTTGTCATTTACGCGTTCCACCTTGAGAAGGCTTAAGGTTACTTTACTTTGAGCCAATCATCTTCGTCATCACGCGAAGACCACGCCTCTGGAACCTGTGACGTTTGGTCTACAGTCCAATCAAATCTTAGAAGCGTCGGGTACGTATTTCTCTCGCGAGACGAACCTTTTAAAATCATCGCTTCAACTTTTCAATCGGCCATTTCGAATCAGCCGGCATTCCACGCTGTTCCTGCGGCAGAGCGGGATATACCTCTTCAAACTACACCTCTCTAAGAACATCCGACAATGAACGAGACCGCCGTTTCTTTCGCCAAGGACTTCTTGGCCGGTGGAATTGCCGCTGCTATTTCTAAAACCGCTGTGGCCCCCATTGAGAGAGTCAAGCTGCTGCTTCAGGTAAATGTATATCGCAATAATATTATCGGAATTATATATTCCCGTGATTTAAAATAAGAAATTAGAAGTTGTATATTGAACAAAAAGTGAATACAACTAGCTAGCATAGTGTAATCCTAGAACAGTTTATGCAAATAAAACTTCCTTTTTTAGTTTTTTTCATTTTTTTTTTTCATTGAACTTAACATGTTTGAATCTCGAATGGAGATTAGCCTTACATAATAGTTTGACTTCTGACTAAACGAAAACCTCATTGTGTAAAATAACGGATGTTTCTATTACATGTTGAGCCGTTAAAAAACTGAACTGGTCGTCAAATATTTCGTTAAAATATCGACTAGCTAGGCCTTGAGTGCTTGTAACCTTTAGCAACCCTCCTCGAAAGAACAATTTGAGAAATGCCTCGATCGATAGCCAATTGCCGCCCAAACTACTGGAATTTAACAGAGCGCAATGAGCTTGTTGCGTTACTAAGGGTTTGAGAAGAGTCTTTTTATTTCTTTTAAAGCACTTCCGTTAAACATGGTAAACCAGCATCTTCACTCATCTCGCCAAGGTCGCGAGAAGGGGAGGCCTTTGAATAGCTAGGCCTTTATTGCTAGCTTGCAAGCTAACGCTCTCGTTAGTCTCCGCTATTGTTTGAGAGGACACGTTGCTCTTAGGGCGTATCACATGCTAACATTTTGATTTAATGCTAAATACTCATAGCTCGTACTCCATTTTACTTAATTTTAAAGTTTTTCGTGATCATTCCAGTCGATTTTACAGGAACCTATTACCGGAAGATATCACGTATTTTTCGCGTTGTCGGCTTCTTTCGTTTCGCATGATCACGTGGTGTTTCCTCGAATTTCTGTCAAGCCATCGCGATTTTAAACCATTTCCGCTTAATTCAGTTTTAGTTGCCTCAGTTTAGGACATTTGTAATCTCATTTACTTCTGTTCATTGAATATCTTGTATTGTGTGCTATATATTGACTTCCTCCTGTGTTTACAGGTGCAACATGCTAGCAAACAGATTACAGTAGATAAGCAGTACAAGGGCATTATGGACTGTGTGGTGCGTATTCCCAAGGAGCAGGGCTTCATCTCGTTTTGGAGAGGAAACATGGCCAATGTCATCAGGTACTTCCCCACCCAGGCCCTCAACTTTGCTTTCAAGGACAAGTACAAGAAGGTCTTCCTTGATGGCGTGGACAAGCGCACCCAGTTCTGGAGGTACTTCGCTGGTAACCTGGCCTCAGGGGTGCTGCTGGTGCTACATCCCTCTGCTTTGTGTACCCCCTCGACTTTGCAAGAACCCGTCTGGCCGCCGATGTCGGCAAGGCTGGAGCAGGAAGAGAGTTCTCTGGCCTGGGTAACTGCTTGGCAAAGATCTTTAAGTCTGATGGCCTCAAAGGATTGTACCAGGGCTTCAACGTTTCTGTGCAGGGTATCATCATTTACAGAGCCGCCTACTTCGGCATTTATGACACAGCCAAGGGTGAGTGCACATTGATATTAAGGTATGATCTTCAGTGTGTGCTATTGCTGCATTCATTACATCTGCTCTTTTGTCTTTAGGTATGCTGCCAGATCCCAAGAACACCCACATTATTGTCAGCTGGATGATCGCTCAGTCTGTGACTGCTGTTGCTGGTCTTGCATCCTACCCCTTCGACACAGTCCGTCGTCGTATGATGATGCAGTCTGGACGCAAAGGAGGTCAGTTGCTGCTTTACTTAGACTTTTCAGTACAAGTTGACTAGTTCAAGCAGTGGATTCACTTTTTTTTATTTTCTATTGCAGCTGACATCATGTACAGTGGAACAATTGACTGCTGGAAGAAGATTTCACGTGATGAGGGTGGCAAGGCTTTCTTCAAGGGAGCCTGGTCCAATGTTCTCAGAGGCATGGGTGGTGCCTTTGTGCTGGTCTTGTATGATGAGCTGAAGAAGGTCATGTAAATGTTTCCTGTCCACCATTCAATGTGAGATGTTCAACTGTAACATATCTTGTAAATTTGGAAGGACTCTCAAATTCCGCCTTATTTATAGGGACCAACTAGTATGTCAGTACTAGTTGTACTGGGGGAATTGTTTTTTGCGGTTTTCTTTTGCCCCGTTTCTTATTTTTCCTCTTTGTTCCACTCACCAACCATACTGTCATTCCCAGAAAGAAAGAATGCCGGGTACTAAAATCTACCTGTTTTCCAGGCGGTCTGTTTTTAGTCGATGCATCAATAAAGACCCACTGAATGAACCTAAACCATAACTTGTCTTTTTTCTTTTTTTCTTGTTGCCTTACAGGTATTGTAAATGATTCAGCCACTTGGGTTGCTTCCGCCCTGTTTTGGAGTTCAAACTATGTACACGCCCTTTAAACATGTCCACAAATTGAACTAGCAATTCAGAATTATTCTCAGGCCTTTCTAAGGTTGTTTTGCACTATAAAGATCCTTGACTATCAGATCAGTGACTTAAGGCATTCAGTGTAGTAGGGACTTTTTTTACATGGTACTAAAATACATTTCTTGCAGCACCTGTAAACTGCACCACAGAGTTGTCTCAGAAGTGTCCAAGTGTTTATTCAAAAGCTAGACTTCACACATGCCTTAAGAGGTGATCCTGGATGTCAGGCAGTATTTTATTTCTTAAGATGCAACCTCATACCCTGTTGGCCCTCCAGAGTTGTGTTTGAGACTGAGTTGTGTTTGAGACTCAGCCAAGGACAGCTGAGGGGACTCTTGTGCCACTCAATATAAGTCAGTCTTGTTCAGTCTTCAAAACTGATTTGTTTTAGGCCTACATATTGTTGTATAATAATCTAAATATCAAAATGTTCAACATGCTGTTTATATGCTTCTGCATTTTTACATTTGAGGTGATTTTGAAGTTATGGTTTACTAAAATTCATACCTGCAAATTGAGTTAACTTTTAAGCCTGTAGAAACACATTAAAATAATTGAAAGGGTGGAAATTTGCTGAAGCTTGAGAGGGTCAGATGGTCGTAGTGTTGCAGGTGACCTAATGTTAGCAACAAGAATGAAATTAACAGTTGTGAGGCTAATGGCTCTCCAGTGCGATCCACGATTGGAGAAGACGGCTCATGTGCCATCTTATGCAAAAAAACCTCGGTGACCTCTTAGCAGACATCAAGCTAGTCGTAAATTAGCTCACTAATCCGTCCTTGCATCACCTTCCACTTCAAGTGTGTTTAGTTCTTGAGTGTGGTATTACAGGATGTTAAGCAGGGATAAATAGTGGATGGTGTTGATAATAGAATCTGGGCTTCTGAATGAGTGTAATAAGTTTTGGAACTAATTTCTTGGGCACTATGGGGCTGGTTAAGTTTAAGGCTAAACTTTGTGTTTAGAACAGTGTTCGTTTTTAGCATACTTGAAGTCCTTTTGTTTCATGTTCTACACTATCACAATTAAATGGATTAATAAATCTTTTCGGATTAATGTAATTTTCATTCGCTAAGCAAAGCATAGCAAAAGGAATTTAAAAATATATTTGCACAACATTAATTTACCACCAGTTTCGTGACTTTTATATGAGAAATGTTCAGTTTAGTGGAACAAATTACAATTTCCCTACTATATCGTGTTATATAATGCGCATGAGCAGCAGATTACGCAACACGCCATGTTCGCTCTTGGACGTGACGTAAATCCTGGGAAGGCGGTTCAAACTTGAGCCGGCTGGCAGCAGGCGCTACTCGCAGATCACATGACTTGTTCAGATTCGCTCGTATGGTGCTATTTTTATGGGTTTAATCTCTGGCAGGCAGTGGCACTTACAGTAGACTCTATTCCATCATGTGACTGTGTAGAGGTTTAATCATATGCCAGCTGCCCGAATGAACCTGTCCAATAATCAATTTCTCTTCTACTAACTGGATTGCTGATCCTGCTGTAAAAGGAAAGTGGTGGTACTCTAGGCTCGGCCTAGCGATGAGGCTTTTGATTAATCTCAGTGACCCGTTTACAAAAAAGATGAATTGATTATTTCAGTGGTCATTTTTGCAGGCTAGAAGGTTACGATAGTAGAGTCACTGTACTGTGGTCAATGGGTTTACAATTTTAGAGCACAACGATGTTTTTTAATTAAAAAGACACTATTCTTTAAATGATAAAATAGTTTTGGTTGATGCCAGAGCCGTTGAAAAACAGTTACGACACTCTCATAGACCGCCATAGAAACTGAGAAATGTTGAAGTAACACGTGTCTTTTATTTTATTGAATTTTCAAAATTACAGAATTTAATATCAAGTTCTTGACACATTTGGTAAGTATAACTTGATGACAATCTAATACTATTTGTTGATTTTAATAAAGTGTTCGAACGCAAATTCACGTTTGCAACATTCGAATACTTAAAAAAAATGCTATGTAAATATGAATTTCTTTCAAGGAAGTAACAGGGGTTGTGTAGCAGTTCCAAACACATTTCCAGCACTGAATGAACCCCATTCATTTTCAGTGTTTCCGAAGTACACTCGGTGGTAAGTTAAAGGTGGGGTATGTGATTTGGAAAACGACCGGCAGATTTTGAAAATACACAATTCAAATGGTCCTACCTTCTTTCCTCCAACACTTGCCCTGACTGGGTCACGCACGCTGGGGGGAGGGGGTATGGTACAACCGTTTGATTGACGAACTTACTGTCCAATGATTCTAGGTGGTCTTGGAAATGATTGGCTGAAGTTTTTCGAGCCCTGCCCGTTCCACAGATTATTAAATTGCTTAATTTTCATTTCAGTGCTTCTAACTCAGTGGATGTAAGTGGGTTAGGAATAGGATTTCAAGTTATTTAGAAAAAATGGACAAAAAAGAGAATCACATACCCCACCTTTAATGAAACTGTATGTTTGACTTTTAAGGCAAGGCAAGTTTATTTATATAGCACATTTCATACAGAATGGTTATTCAAAGTGCTTTACATAGAAGAAATTAAAATAATCAAAACAAATAAGAATATTTAAAACCGTTTAGAATAAAAAATAAAATAAAGTACAGTAAAAACAGTCGGACGAACATTGGCACAGTGCTCATTCAGTAAATGCACAGCTAAACAGATGTGTTTTGAGTCTGGATTGGTCCATTACAATAATCCACCCTACTGGTGATGAAAGCATGCACAAGTTCTCTAAGTCTGACTAGAAACAAAGCATCTAATTCTTGCAATATTTTTCAGATGATAGTATGCTGATTTAGTAATTGCTTTGACATGACTACTGAAACTAAGGTTTGACTCTAGAGACACACCAAGATTCCTGACTTGATTTTTAGCTGTTAGACCCCTAGCATCAAGGTATGCATTCACCTTGAGAACTTCATCTTTGTTTCCAAACGCAATGACTTCAGTTTTGTCTTTGTTTAACTGAAGAAAGTTTCGGCACATCCAACCGTTTACTTCATCAATGCATTGGCACAGAGAGTCATGGGGCTGTAATCGTTAGGCGATAGGGCGTCTCATTATTTGGCTCATTAGGAGCATATACAGGTTGAATAGGAGTGGTGCAAGAATTGAGCCTTGAGGGACTCCGCATGTCATGGATGTCCACTCAGACTTATGGTCTCCTATAAACACTTTAGCCGACCTTTCGTGAATCTAGTCAGTAGTTGTATTTTATGTAGCCCGCTTTAGTTAATGGTTATTGGAAGATTATAGTTAATTGCAGCTATAACGTTAGCGTTACATAACCAACACTTCACTAACGTTAGCTAGCTATCATAACGTGATGTCAGTTGGCCTACATTTAGGCCTACCTGAAAATTTCTAAAAGTTCGTTGGCATACAAGGTTTATCTTTGGTATTAAATTTGTTGTTAGAGTTAGCAACACTTATTTGCGACCATAGTACATCTGATTACAATGAACACAAATTACTAGATGACGTGGATGATCCCAGTAAAAATAAATAATTATCTATTGCAATTAAAACTTCATATATTAATTGAAGAGGCTGACAAGTGAAACAAGTGCATGGAGAGTGACTTTTTGACCAAAAAAAAAAAAAAAACCGTAGTCATGTTTTTAATAAACTAGTTGTTATTTAGAATACAGTGATGAATTTCAACTGCACAACAAAGGATAACTAATAAGGGCTAATAAGGGTTGAAAATTTGTGATACTCTGAAACCAGAATATCTCAGAAATGATTTGGATGAGAGTGAGATTTAATTTTACTTTATCTCAGTTTTCTCTTTTTTAGGAGGTGATAGAGAAGTCTAAAGCAAGACTTCTACCTAGATAAAGTAAGTTATCTCATTATCATTATATCATTATATACAGCATTATCTCTTGTTGTCTCTCCCTGGACTTCTGTGAAAGGGGCCAGTTCATTACAGGACCAGGAGAATGACACACCCTCACAGTAAGGAGGTTGTGTATACACTTAGTGTCCACGTTATTAGGTACACCTGTACGATCTAATGTAATTCAATATACTACAGCTTTGCCATGAATTCTGCTTTTATGAAGTTTATCATCAGTCAGAAATGTGTCAATTCAATACTGAGGTCATAGTTAAAGGTGATGTTGCATTACATTGTATTCAGAGGGGTTTCTTATTTTTTTAAATATTAGAAACATCTGGATATAAAGCAAGTACAACAGCACCCCCACTATGACCTCAATAGTTTTTTTACACCGAATTTACACCTCTGTGACAGCATAAAAAAATCCTGAACATTAAAGAAACATAAATGCAGAATTTATTTTATGTACGGTATCATAATGCAATAAAAAAAAAATATATTTTCCCTTATTTGCATTTGTTGGATGAGAAAATAATCATCCAGCTTCTTCCATAATGTTATTGTGTAAGAATACAAATTTGAATAACAATAGTGGTTTGTATAAATATATATTTTTTTCTCATTTAATTTCAAATACTGGAATACAATTTCTGTACTGTAGTTTCTGTACTATACTGTAATTTCTGTACTGGAATACAAAGCCAAAATAACAAAAATCGTGAAAAATGTCCAAATAGGTATGGCGTGTACTCTCACTTCTGTAATCTCAACCTCATGAAAATGTTTAGTAAACATAGTCTTTCAATGTCTGTATATCCTTCAATGTATTAACCTGAACACTGTTTCCTCTTTCTTTACCACTCCCAGTTCTGTCCAGCAGAAACAGGCTTGATTCAAGACCCGGTCTCCTCTGGGGCCTATGACACGGTCTGCTTCTGGCAGGGGAATGCTCTCACACAAAAATCCAAGTAACTATAGCTTTACTTCTAGCGTGGAGTTTGAATACATTTGTTATCAATATACGGATAAGCATTTGACTGATTCTCGATTCATCACCAGGTCTTCAGATCGTCCTACAGATTCGGTGAAAGAATGTAATGGCTATTGTGCACACTTGTATTACTTTTCTGGCCTGCTTTCTGTCATCTTTCTCTCCTTGTAGAAAGTTGAATGAGTTTCTTTGAAGAGCATTCAAGGAAAATTTACCTACCCTCTCCCTAGATATATAATTAAATGTTTTTTTGAATACGAATGGTTGCCTTGTATATATTTTACTGTTGACCAAATTTATTTCTTGACTTAAACTAAGCAGCTTCTATCATTGTGTGATATTCACTTGTTGTGCAGGTTTATGTGAATGTATCATAACATAACATTAGAATGTTAATAATTATGACCATAGAAGCTCGAGAAAAATATATAGGCTACTGTAATGTATTAAGTCCCCTTCCCTCCAAAATTAATCTCACAAAAATGTATTAAATTCAAAGGGTTTTATTGACATCAAAGTGTATGTATACACACACACACACACACACACACACACACACACACACACACACACACACACACACCCAGCTATGCAAGTAATTTTAGTGTCAACGTAATAATCAATGTAGCCTACATTATGGGTTAATAATATATAGTTGCAATATATAACGTTAGATGAAATAAACAGCTGCTACTCTCTGCCTCGCTGTGCAACGCGATTTGTTTGGAACTATTGAGTGGGTGGGTGTGGCCCTCAATGTGAAAAAGTTTATTGGTTTAAATGCAAATAACACATTATATGAACTGTATTCAAACTGAAATATTATAGCTAGACCTTAAACTACTGGTATTATAAAACTACTCAAATAGACTACAGCCTAAAGAGATCACATAAACGTGTTTAAACTTAGACAAGTGCGGTACCGGCAAATTAAATGTGGAATATATGATTTTGTATAGTTCGACACTTGTCTAGCTAGCCAACTATAATAATAACAATACATTTAATTTAATAGGTTACTACACGTAGGCTAATAATGTTATGTTACATTTTTGTCATGTGACCCAAAATCTCATCTCCTGTTTTGCGAAGACACATTAAATACACTCCCCTCATAGGAATCGTTGAAGTGTACAGCGAACGTGTGCCACTATGCCACCCAGCGGCGAAGAATGTTAATGTAGACTTAGTTTCACTGAATGCTTGATATTTTGTGTTGCATGGTGCCAGCTTTAATACAGTAAGCAATTTTGTTATTCAATAGCCAGTAAACGGTCTTTCGTAAAGTATGGAAGTGAACGATTCACTTAAAGAATCGTTCACTTAAAGTTTCGTTCATAAAGTGTACTGAGAACGTTACAGGAAGAGGGAAATACTAGCCTACGACATCTTCAGGTGCACCAATCACATTACTATCGCAAGTTCCTCTTACCATAAACACTTACCTTCCGGTTCTGCAGTATGATTCTCGTCTGCCTGGATGAAAGCTAAAGGGAGGGATGAAGTGTTGCTTTTAAAAAGACGAATGAAGAACGCTAATGTGAAGGGATTTCTTTCTGGACCTCTTTAAAAATGTACACTTGGCGATGCCTTCTCGCCATTATATTTGTACTTGTTTGGTACTTATCAGAGTTTGGACAAATATGGACACAAGCGTTCCTTTGTTTTTTATGCTTTTTAAATTTCTTTTTCAAAAAGCAAGAACGTGAATCATGCACTCAGACGGATGATACACCTGAGGAAACAGCACAGGTAACATGTCTTCATGTATATCAACGTATGTGATTTGAGAATATTAACAATAGTTCTGCCGAACTGTTATTATTTTAAGGCTATTATTATTATTACTTTGAACAAGTATGGAGTGATTGACACTGTCCTGTTGAAAAATCTAACCTAGCTGGTAACTTTGTTTCTGGTTGACCAGATATTATGTTCCAAAACCAGCTTGGCTACCTTGAAATGGAAGGGCCAGCTCGTTCAAGATTGTCTCTCAGCTTGTACCAGCTAAAGACTACTCTGTAAACCAGCTACGGTGTCCCAAAACAAAGCTTCTAGCTTATGTTTGATTTTTCAGCAGTGTAATAGAAGACATATCTGTGATGGTTATTGAAAATGGATAACAATAAAATCAACTTTTAGACAGAACTGTAGGGAGAACATGGAAAGCATTATCACTCAATTATTAAATGCTTTGGTTGAGACTTTGGTTCCGGTTCTCACATACAGAACACTTTTTGTTCCTTATTTCTGGATGTTGGGTCTTGCAGAAAGCAAAAACCCAAAGCTCTTGCTGACCTAATTTCTGTATGACTCTGATATCAGACATCATCTGTTTAATACCTTGCACCTTAATCCTCCTCTTTCAGTCAAAGAAAGGTCATGATGTTGGTGCCATTGATGAGACTGATGCCGTCAGAACCAGACAAATTGTGTCTAAAACAATACAATATCCAAATGTACAGAGGTCACTCCTCCGGGGTAAATAATAATTTTGTTGTTCACACGCTTCACCCCCCATTATCCCTATCCAACAGATCTGGAGATAATGACTGAGATCTTTTTTTCTTTTCTTGAACCCATGATGACACATTTTGAAATTTTGACACATTCTAAAGATGACGTCCAACAGAAATGCTGGATCAGAAAATATGATAACAGAATTCTCATAGGATTGTGTGCCTCTATTTTCTATTTATGTCATTTTATACCATCTTCATTTCCTCACCAAAAGTGATAGAAAACATATATGGCATCAAAGTAAGATCACTGCAATTGTGCATGTCATGATTACATTTTGTTTTTCTTTTGTAGTGTTTAAATGTGCCTATACTCACCTGATCCAGCCATGGTACACTGTCCCAGAACTTTATGACAGTCAGCCCCTTTATAGGGCACTACAGGAGGAATATAATTTTGTTGTGGAGAGAATTATTTGCAAGGCCAAGAACTTTGATCTGTCTGCTACCAGTGTGGGTTGTATTAGGATCTTCACTCACCACCTGCATAATGCAAAACAGTCAGATGGGTGAGCATGTTTGTCTGTTGGATAATATACTGCAAAATACAGTATGTGACATCACTATATTGCTATGATTTCGTGGAACTTCCTTCCTTTTCTATTTTATTAGTCCTTTTTTAGAGACCACAAGCAGAACTGGGTCTTATGATTCTCAAGCTCATGTTTTAAAAGCTATGAATTTCTGCCAAAACTGATGGACTTTCCATCGAATGCAGTTCCAGAAATACTGCTAGTAAAATGCAAACTGGCTTGTTTCTGTTTCAGTTCTCCAGTGTTCAGTTCAAGGTCAGAGGAAATGGCAGTCCTCAGAACTTTCTCTGAAGCTCTGGTGCGAAACCTTTTCCCTGAGTACCTCTGGGAAGCAAAACTCTACCAGTGTGTCCTAACTGAGATTGTAGCTACAAAAGGTTAGCCCTACTGACCTTTGTGCTAAATACTTACTAATGATCTTTCTAGTGATCAGAAAATCCCAATCAGCTATCTGGCTGATTCATTCTAAAGGATAGTATCTCTGAAACAATCATTACTTGTTACTCGTTGCTTCAAGGATTGTCTCAGCATGTCTTCACTGCTTCTTCAGACTTGTTTATCCACATTTTTCTGTGCCTAAATACTCAAGGGCATCAAAATAAACCAATCTCTTCCCTTTTTCTCAATTGTTATGAGTAGAAAGAGTGTTTTTTTCTTCTTAACTGCCTCCAATATCATATTTAATATAATTTCAAAAATTAAACGTTTGATATTTCTTTGATATCCCTTTATACATTTGAAATGTTTTATAGAATTCATTGTTAACCAATACGAGTTCAAAAACATTTACTGTCTGTCTTAACTTTTACACTCTTGAAAAGATTGCGGGTTCAGTGAGATTTAAAAAAAAAAAAAAAGTTTTTGGAAGACATCTCTTATGGCTCTTATCCAAGGCTGCATTTATTTGATCAAAAATACAGTAAAACATTAATATTGTGAAAAATGATTACAATTTAAAATAACAGTAAAATGTAGTTTACTCCTGTGATGGCAAAGCTGAAATTTCAGCATCATTACTCCAGTCTTCAGTGTCACATGAGCCTTTAGAAATCATTCTAATATTGAGATTTGATGCTCAAGAAACTATTCTTCTTCTTATATTATTATTAATGTTAAAAACAGTTAATATTTTGTGCAAAAATGTGATGCATATTTTTCAGGATTCTTTGATGACGAGAAATCAATCCTACTGACCCCAAAAGTTGTTATTTTTGTGATATACCAATTGTATTGTTTATTTTCTACTAATGCACTAATTCTTTGTCACTCCCACTGTCCATGTCTAGCACTTGATGTGCTTGTGACATGCCTTTGTAATCCAGACAACCTGAATCAGATGGTGGTTTTGCAGTTGGATAGAGTAACCCCTAAAAGCTCAATGGGAGACCTGGTTAACTCAAATAGGGAAGGCACACCATCCTCTATGGGAAGTGAAGAAGCAGAAGAGTAAGTCATCTCTATACATTTAGTCTAAGTATATTTTGCATATCCGTCTCATTTGGATGCCTCTTTCTGCTTTCAAACTTGTGGATTGAAATTCCACAGATTGACAGATGAAGCAGAAGACGGTCGGTCTGAAGACATAAAAGGAAAGAAGAAGGGTGGTGTATCTTTCTCTTTCATCTCAGTAATTTGATTTATGAGCAGTATGTGTACATAAATAATATAATAATTTTTTTTTTCTTCTTTCTAAGTAGGCAATAGAATCAAAGAACAATTTTCTAAATTTGTTGATAAGGTCAAGTTAAAGAAAGCCAAAAAGAAAAAACATAAGAAGGAGCCAGCGCTTTTTCAGAGGGCTTTATCATTATCAGCACGTAGACCTGCTGTTATTGAAGATGATGGTGCAAGCAGCAGCGAGGGCTCCATCAAAAGCAGCTTGGACTTTGATTGTGTATGGAATATACCACCAAATGTTAATATTGAATTGATTTATAAAGTTTTCGGTGCAACTGACGCTGCCTGTGCTTTCTTTTAAAAGGACAGTGAAACAGATGTTTACCGAACAACTTTCCAAGAGGATATGATGGAGTTTAAGCTTTCCTATGAGATGTGGCGGGTGGGGAAATGGGCAGTCCGTGTCACAAATGTGAGGCATATTTTAAAACAAAGAAAGCAAAACAATCTAAATTGAGTTGAATCATTTAATTCTTATGATAAAAACACTGTCTTAGGTTCAGAAGGAAAGTGAAGAGCTGTGTTTCACAGTTCACCTGGAGGAAAGACATAACCATGAGAATCTCCACTGGGATGTGAAAAAGACTCAGTCAGATATACTTCATTTTTATAGGCAGATGAGAGAGGAAATGGTGAGGAATCGTCAAAGCATCGTTTCTATTGAAACCTATCCTATTTTGTATTATAGTCATTAATATTTGACTCTTATTATTAATTCTTAATAAATATTTGTAGGTTCTCGCTTTTAAAACGTTTTTTTTTTGTCTTTTCTTCTTTTTTTTTCTAAGGATACTTCCACTTTACCCTCTATTTCTGCAATTGTAGAAAACATAAAAGGGGAACTTGATGACGTATACACGGAGGAAGTGAGATCAGCCTTTGAGCACTTTTTACAGGTAACGGCAGTCACACACACTGTCTAGAATGTGAGAGGGAGTTCCAAGTAGAATGTCAGTAATTCTACATACCTGGAAATGTTTTCCCCTCATTTTTCTCCAGGAACTGGTTTCTGATGCACAGTTTGGTCACACTCAGCCTGTATTCCAGTTCGTGGGCCCTTTTGCTGGGCTGCTGAGTAATAAGGAACATGAGGGAGGTGTGTGGAGTCTTCTAAATGGACTTGCAAGCTTCCTCACTCCTAGCCACGATGAGGAAGAGGTAAGAACAGATGTTAGGTCAATCGATTTAAACTCATCATTAACTCATCTTTGATCACCAAAATGACACATTTAAATGCTTTTTCCTGTTATTAAAAATAAAGCTTAAAAATAGCTTGAATGTTACTTTACACCCTTGCTTCATGCGGATCCATGACTATGCAAAGTAGTCTCTGTCTCCACACAATCACACAAGATTAGAATACCGGATCCACTCGCTTAACTTTTCTGTAGTAAACGCTGCACAATGGCATGAGGAAATATTGGTTTAATTCAGCCATATATGTTTGAACCAGAAACTGATTGAGAAGTAGAAGAGGAAAAGGTCTACAAAGCCGTTTTATCAGAATGGTAAATGCGTTTTATGTGTCGCTACAATGTCGGAGAAATCACGTTAGACATATAAACAACATTCAAAATGTTGTCTTTAAATACTATCTAATGACGAATCAGATGATCTAAAAGGATGCATTAAATTAATAATTAATCAAGTTACAGTTTACATTGTTTCAAAATAATTCTATTTAAAAATGCTTTTCTTTTGATCAAAACAGCAAAACTGTTTTCAACATTTATCATAATAAGAAATGTTTCTTGAGCAGCAAATCAGAGACTTCTTAAAAATCATGTGACACTGAAGACTGGAGTAATGATGCTAAAAAAATCAGCTTTGACATTACAGGAAAAATATATTCAAATAGAGAACTGTTAATAATATTTCATGATATTAATGTTTTTACTGTACTTTTGATCAGGTAAATGCAGCCCTGTTCAAGGGTTAGTTAACCCAGAAATTTAAATTGTGTCATTAACTATTCACACTTCTAATCTAAACCCGTAAGACCTTTGTTGATCTTCGGAACACAAATTAAAGCTGGGTGCACACTGCGATTTTGACCACGATTTGGCTGTCTGAAACACATTTTGCAAATCCTAAAAGATTCCTCTTATCATTAACTAAAATCTCAAGTCTTTCATCACTAGTTTGATGAGTATTCTCATCGCTTTGTAACATTAAGGTTGAACCACTGTAGTCACATGGACTATTTTAACAATGTCTTTACTACCTTTATGGGCCTTGAAAGTGGTGATTACATTGCAGTGTATTGGGAGGTCAGAAAGCTCTAGGATTTCATCAAAAATATCTTCATTTGTGTTATGAAGATGAACAAAGTTCTTACGGGTTTAAAACGACATGAGGGTGAGTAATTAAAGAGTAACTAAACACTTAACCAACTTTTTTTAGTTAATGGTCTGTAAGACTGGGGCTTTATTAGTGCTGATCATTGATTCAAGTAACTTTTTTGACATTTGGGTATAAAGTGTTTTAATTCTACAATATATGGTGTAAAAACATCTGAGTGCTGCCCTCTTCAGGTTGAACGGTGGCTACTGCAGTTGAATTTTCCTATTGGATGTTTGCGGTAGTTCATGACGTAAGCGGTGAGAGCTGATGTAAGCAGGTTCCAGCTAACCACGCTCTTGGTACGAGCTACCACGCCCTTGGCGGTGTAAAAACCATCTTGTTTCGTCAAAACCACTGTAGTGAGTCAGGAGTTGGAATTAAAAGTATTGAAAACGATCAGGATAGAGTATTTAACTGCCCTCAGTTCATCCCCTCTATCTCCGCTGGGCTCCGCCCACTTTTCCAGCATTTTCAAATATTGCCAGTGGGTGGAGTCAGGCTCTGACCAGGGGTTTAGTTACCCTTTAATGACATAAATTTCATTTTTAGGTATACTATCCCTTTAAGCATATGAGACTTATTTCAAAAACATTGAAAAGTCTTACCAACCTTAAACTTTTGACCGGTAGTGTATTCATCAATATACATACTCCAAGATTTGATATCTTGATATCTATATAACTAAGGTTTGTTGATTTACAGTACACATTTAGCTTCAATTACCAGAGCACAGTGTAATTTGAGAAAACCGCCACCCTCTGGTGATACAGGTAATTTAATGTTACTATGTTTTTTCCCAGTCCCGTAACTCCAAAGGAGAGGATAAGCTTGATGAAGCAGGAGCCTCAAAACATCACGGTGGACCGACAGCACAGCAAGCCTGCATTGACACAGATGAAGAGTCAAAGGGGGGTGTTGTAGAAAGCCCAATGGCTACAAACGTACAGTTTTGTACCCCCCATGAAGAGACTGACCCCTTCATATGTAAAGAACCAGATATACAAGACAACGATCAGATCTCTGATGATCCTGATATGGTTTCTGATGGGCAGGGTAGTCTTGCTGAGCGCTTAGATATCTTTATTAATAGGTCAAAATTAGTAATTCCCACAGTATACTCCAATGATATCTCAAGCTCAGTCATGAGCCATACTGAAGGCTTACAGTGTGACTCGGTCGACGGCTTTAGTGCCCAATCTGTGGGCAAAACAACCAGAAAAGAGAAGCTAACCCACAAAAAGTCAAATGGATCACAAAAGTTCAAAATAAAAGAGAAAACTGGACAGTTCAAGGACGAGATGACAAATCAGCCTCAGAAAAAGGAACCTCAGACCAATTGGGAACAGACTGAGGCCACCAAAGCCATATTTGATTTATTGAAGGAAATAACTGGTATGATGTAACTCCTTGTTCTGTTTGGCTTTTATGATGTGCAAGAACTGAAACTAAAAACTGATTTTCTTTGCCCTTTAATTTTTCTCTTTACCCTTTTCAGGTAACTCAGTCCTCGTTAATATTATTGATGCCATTCTAAAACCAGTCCAGCCTTTGGTAAAGAAGTAAGTATCTAATATCATATTTATTCTTATACCAAGGTTATTTAGCTGTAGATGTGAAGATAAGCATAAGCTTTCATCCCATGCAGGAAAATAAACAACTTTTTAAAAAGGATGCATCCTACCGAAGATCAGATTGCAACCTACATCGACACTTTCCAGGAGAAGATATGGCCAGATGAAAACATGCCCCAACAGCCGCCACGGGACAGTGAGACCAAAAAAGACACCAAGGAAAAGGCTTTACAGCTTATAAATTCAAAATGTACGTACAATATTTTCCCATGCTGTGATGAGCCCCCTCCCCTCTCTTTAAATGATTCCTTCATCCTTGTAATTGTCGTGACGTTTTAGATTCAAACGCTCTAATCCTCAAGAAGACTGATGTGGAAACGTTGTTTAAGATATTCCAAGACACGGTGGAGAACAAGAAACTGGTCTATGTGAGAACTCTAGCTATGATTATTATTATTCATCTTATTTAGTTCAAATCTATTTTCAAAGATGAATCAGATTAACATTTATATTATTTGTGTGTGTCCGTAGAGGCTGCTTTCTTATGTTCTAAGGGAGTTCCTGCCTGGAGAACCTGCCTTCAGTTCAGTAGCTAATCTAACTGTGAAGGATTGTGTTTCATAATAGAAAAAGGGTCTTTTATTATTTTAATCATTTGTTTTTAAATGTGCATTACTTAATATTTTATATGAATATTCTTCAAAGATGCATTCTGATATACCTCAGTGAGGCCATGAGCAGCATGAACACACTTTTTTTATTAATGAATAGATTTATTGATTTTTTTTTTAATTCAAAAAAAAAAAAATTTCAACCTCTGTTTACTTTAGTTGCTGTGATTATGGTTCACCTCAATAATATCACAATATCTTTGTTGTAAATTTTAAACTAATATATCACTGTATAAGTTCACTTTTTTTTGTTCCTTAAAATTATGCACTGTGAAGAACTGTTTTTCTATTTTAAAAACAGCACAGCTTACTCAGGACAAAATGGATAAAGTCATTATACTACTGATTATGATGTTACAAGACGACTTAATACAGGGTCTGTGAGGAATGTATTTGAAAAATAATATTGCCAATAAATATATTTGACTAATAATTGCGAGTCGTTTGATTTCTTGCACCTTCTTAAATTGTAATATAAACAGGAAAAAAATGAACAGTTAACATTTTCTGTTACATATTCTGTAACTGCAAAGTTACAATATTAAATGTTTGCTCCTGTACCTACTGTCAAACCCATGACGTACCTGTTAGTCTCCTACAACTGCGCGTGTTTGGAGGGTTTTCTTGAAACTACCTTAACCATATCTATGCTTATTATGAAACAAAATACTCTAATTATTCATGTCAGTACTCTTAAATCATTATATTTACTTATTTGTTTTTAAACCACGAATAGGTTTATGGGTTTGTGAACGAGCTGTTTTATTTGAGCAATTGTTTCTCCCCCGCTTTATGTTGGTATGGTCCAGTCCCAGAGAGACGAGCTTAGTAGAGAAAACAGGCAGGAGGATCCATCCAAGCAAGCGAAAGGCTAACGTCGATATTTAACCGAACCGACGTCCGCTAAACTGAAAGAATTGAACCTAATTCAAAGTAACGACGTCGATACCTTATGTTTACGTCCAGGCTATCCAATTAAACCATGTCAACCCCAGCAAGACGGCGTCTGATGAGAGATTTTAAACGGTAAGCGACAGAGAAAATGCTAAAGGCCCCTGGGTGCTGTAGTATGGAGACCGGCTGTTCTCGGGGTTTAACATGGCGACTTTCCCCCATAAAATACATTTATTAACGACACTACCCCTCTCCGATAATGTATTTTGGAGGTCACCTGTGCGGTATGTGGTGGTGTCGTAATGTAGGTATAGTATATGTAATGTAACTTCTTTGGATAACTTGTTTTGCAGTCTCCAGGAGGATCCTCCAGCAGGAGTTAGCGGAGCCCCTTCTGAAAACAACATCATGGTCTGGAACGCTGTCATTTTTGGGTTGGTATCATTTGCTTTTATTGACCGCGATATACAGATAACACAACACAGTGACACTTGTTTATCTCTACCAATTCGATGTCTATGAGATTCAGGTTGTTAGCTGTAATATAAGCAGTTTTAAATAGGCCAGATGGCCAGTGGACCCCATAAGAGGTGCTGGTTATTTGATCTTTAAGTGACGGTGTCCTGAATAGAGCAGTGTGTTGTGTTGTCTTGTGGTGAAGGAAACAGGTTATAATGTAATATCCGTAGACTGTTGTGCTTTGTTATTTTTGGATTAGAGTAATGCGCAGGGCTCTTGCACATTGGCCAGTGATTTTGGCTTTGTTTCTTGCTGTCATGCCAAGTGTTATATGTAACCTGACATGTTGACCCATTTCTTCTACCTACAGCCCTGAAGGAACACCATTTGAAGATGGTAAGTCAAGAAAACACAAGCTTCAGTCTTCATTGTTACATGATCTTTCGGAAATCATTCTAATATGTTGATTTGGCTCTCAGAACCATTTCATATTATGAATGTTGAAAACAGTTGTGCTGCTTGCTTTTTGTAAATAATGCGATTTTTTCAGTGTTCTTTAAATATAAATCTTTTGTAACATTACTTTTTCAAAAAAAATGTATGTCCTTTCCTTTCTAAATAAAAGTCATTTCTTTCTTTAAAAAACAAAACAAACTACATTGACAGCTGAGTAAGTATTGAGCTTTGGGTTCTAAATACTGTCCGCAACTTCTTTTACATGCCACTTTGTAAATGTGTGCAACTATTTGGAATGGTGTAATTCTTTTGTTTACATCTGGCAAATGGTTTTGCTTCATATTTTCTTTTTCTGCTTGTCATAGGGACTTTCAAACTCACAATAGAATTTACAGAAGAATATCCAAACAAACCTCCTACAGTTCGGTTTGTCTCTAAAATGTTTCACCCTAATGGTAAGTTTTACAAACAGTGATTTTTATGTTTATAAATTCCTTGCACTTAAGATTACTTAATGTGCACAAATGTCACATGCTAGAATTAAGTATGTACCATAACATCTAATTGTCTTTCTCTGTGTTCAGTTTATGCAGATGGTAGTATATGCTTGGACATTCTTCAGAATCGCTGGAGTCCAACATATGATGTTTCTTCAATTTTAACCTCAATACAGGTGTGTGCACTTCTTTCTGCTTTTTTGCACAGACTAAATGTTTTAATTAACAAGATGTTTTTTGCAAATTTTCTTGTTGCTTTTTTGATGGTACCATTAAAAAAAATGTGAGGACATTTATTCAGGTTGTTAACATGCCTTTCACTTGTCAGTCTTTACTGGATGAGCCGAACCCAAACAGCCCTGCCAACAGCCAGGCAGCTCAGCTGTATCAGGAAAACAAGAGAGAGTATGAGAAACGTGTGTCGGCCATTGTGGAACAGAGCTGGCGCGACTGTTGACCCACCTTACAGTTCCCATACGAACAATAGTCCGCCTCAGCCAATGGGAGGAAAACCACCTTGCAAAGAATAAAATAAAACGCATCATGATTTGAATCATTCTCCACTTACTCAGTAAAATAGTCTGTTCTGTAGCTGTTGCAAGATTAGAGTGCTGTTGTGTTGTGGTCTCCCTCTTCATGCAGAACCTTATCTTGGAGGAGTATAAACCTTAGTTTAACAAAATATTGTTGCCGGGGTTACTTGCTTTTGTTTGATCAGCCCTCATTTTTATCATCTTTATTTCATTCTACAATGTGGGCTGATTTCATTTGGGTTATTAACATGTTGGTTGCTGTTTTCAGTATGAATCCAAGTTTGATTATCTTTGTTTGAATATAAAGATTTAGTTGCGTCTCTGCAAAAGTGTCATACCATTCAGAGTTCCAAATTAAATGGCAAGGACATTAAAGATGGTTGATCCACTGTCTGGTATGTTTTGGAAACATGCCTTTATAACTGCACTTGGAAAACCTGACTTAAAACCGAATGTGGGAAATGGCCCTTTATCAAGTGCAAGTGGTTTGTTCTTTTAATTCAGCAGTTCATATTGATGTTTAAGGTGTTGCCTATTGACACTGACTACATGTTAGTTTGTCAGCAGTAATTGTTTGAAGGTACACAGTGGTCTATCAGAACATAACAAATCGGCATCTTTAAGTGTGTTTTCTTTAGTTCTGTATTCACAATTTTCTGTCTGTTACACCCCAGTTGCATGGTTTTCTTGTTTTTTAAAAATTCCATGTAAGTGCCGTTATTTTTGACATTGAATTGCTCCTCCAAAAATATGGATGTGATGCTGTCATGCAGTGTCCATTTTAGCTAATTAAAATCTTCATTTTTTCTAATTTACCAAGAGTGTCTGATTTGCACTAGTAACCCATGTAAGAAACTGTACATTTTCTCACTTCTTGTAAATAAACAGTAAAATAAACTCTGGTGTTTTTTCTTGAACAAGAATAAGACGAGCAACTAAATGAACTGGAAAATGGACCATGACCAGACTAAATTTAATGTGTCAAAACAAGCAGGCTGGTTGACAGTATTCACAAAAGCAAACAGCTTCACATGGATTGCTGCATGGGCATTATCATTTGGAGATAAATACTTAATACTTAATCTGGTTGTATTCTACAATCAACAATCAGAAAAATATATGTTTTGTAGTTACTTAAAGGATATTTTTATATTTCAATTGTTTATCTTACAACAGATGAAAGACTGAGTGAATTATATATCGTCAATTTTGAAAGCATAATAAAACAGAGAAAATGGAATGCTATGTGCTGCCAAAAGGCCCCACTTCTAATATGCATGTCAATAAATATTTGTAAGATACATGATATTACAAAGTTTAGTGAGTAACATGATTTGTGTTCATCATAATGACCTTGACCTAACCTACAGTAAATCTGGACAAAATTGGACAAACTGGTAAAGGGAAGAAAGGGGTACACATTGTAGACATTGAGAATAATCTTTTTTTTTTTAATTGCACAAATTAAAACAAGTAAAACTGCTTTTCTTTTATTAAAAGTCATCTCAGAGGCCTGTTGAGCACAGTCATTGTGAAGGCTGAGGCTTCACCAGTTCATATCGTCCCACCTGCCCTTCCTGTAAAAGCTGACCAATCAGCTGTTCCTTCTGGACTCTGCGGCTAACAACAAGAAAGCGTAGTCGGCCCTGTCCGTATGATTTGCTGCGCAGCCCGTACCTTTGGGATATCTGGTGGATCTGCCGGCGCTCTTCATTGTTAAGCTCCGTAGAGAAGCGCAGTTCATCTTGACGATCTGAACTCACATAATTCCGAATGATCTCCTCAATATCACGCTTAGTCAGATTACCTTGCCTGTCCATGCCAAATCCTTCCCTGTTATACTGCTCTTTGACTTTGATGGGTTCAGCAATGCCCTCTCCTTCTCTACCCAAACCACCACCCGTCCAGCCCATCTTACGGAGTAGCTGGTTACCAATGTTGTCCTCCTTGATCTCCTGCCGCATGGATTCCTCGCCAGAACGGGCAATGATTTGATTTCGGGAAATTGCATCCACATTGCCCTCCTTTCTGAGGTTGGACTTCACCACAGCCTGTGTACATCGAAGTGTGGCGAGGGCCTCCTCTGCTGCAATATGTTTCACCGTCTTTTTAGGCCCAACGCCTGCAGCCACGTACTTCCCATCTAGGTAAACTTCACACTGCCAGCGATGGTCCGGCAGAACCGTGAATTTGTAGTCAGCAAGCACTTTATTAAATTGAGCAGTGTCATTTATTATGCAAATAGCATTATCAGAGTTTTCAAGAATCACCAATTCACCCAGATGTGCTTTCTTGCTGCTTTGCTGGGTGTATCGACCACTGGGCTGGTCCAAAGTGTGGTTCCCTCCAGAGAAATGCTGCTGCTGTTGCTCTTGTTGGCGAGCAGTCTGGTTCATTCGCAACTTCCTCACCGCCTCCTCCGCCGCTGCGTGTTCGAGCTTTTCTTGGTCCCTCTGGCTTGTGCCACCAGCTCACCCTGCAAGTACACACTACAGAGCCATAAATTGCTATTGTGAACCGGTCAAATGTGTAATCAACTTCATGCGGTTGAAGGCAGCCGAGTTGTTGAGTATACAGATGGCGTCGTGTGCGTTCTCCATGATTACAAATTCTGTCCAGTGTTTGCTTTGGTCAGGCTCATACTGGCCCTTGGTACTAGGGGACGGCTTGTCCTCCGGGTTTCGAAGAGGTGGGGGGAGGGTAGGGTCTGGAGTGTTAACTTGGCACACCACCATGTCATTGACGTAAGTACGCTTGTACTGCCGTTGCAAGACACGGACTTCCACCTGCCTCGTAAACAGCTTGACAGCCTGTTCTGATGCTCGGTCTCTGGCACCGTTTTTGCTCCCAGAGTACCCAGTGGCAAGGTACACACACTGACACCTCAATTCACATGCATATCCTTCAGTGGGTATTTTTCTGTTCTTAGGAAGGTCAGCGGGTGGAATATCTCTTAAATTGACATAGATGTACTCTGGGTTCGTCTTGCAGGCCTGAATGCTGCGGCTAAGTATGAAATTGTAATTTGGGCTGTCGGGCCCACTCATGAACAAAGGATTTCTGAGGGTGATGAGAACGGCTGATGATACTCTGGTAATAAGCCTCTGTTTTTCGTTAATTGTTTCTGGAAGTATAGAAGTCGGCAGAGAGGGTGTAGGAAGAAGGCCAGAGCCACCTCTGCTTGGACCGTCGTATACCCTGCTGAAAGCCTTGCTGGAAGTCGGCCTAGCCTGATGTCCAAATCCCAGTCCACACCCTCTGCTAACCCAGGCTCCAGACCGTCCAGCACCTCCGTATCCCTCAACTCTGACTGGCTGTGACAATGATTCAGAGTGCTTGGCATGATGAGCCTCATAACTAGCAGTGTATTCCTGTTGCACTTTGCACATGAAGTTCTGGGTACTGCTGCCATAGCCAAGCCCACTTCTGCCGCTCGCAGCCCCGTTCTTTGGTTCTGTTCCCAGGCCAAGAATCATAACCGTACATCCCTGTCTCAAGGCAGCCAGAGGAGGAAGAAGGGCCATTGTCATGGTTACCATTATATGGCTGATGATTTGGTTCCTTCTGTCTTACTTCATTCATCTCGCCCCTCCTGCGCTCCTTCTCATTCTCTTTTTCGTCAGTTTCTCCATTTCCACTGCCGCAACTCCCACCACTCACAAAGTGTACTGGCTGAAATCGAGGCCTGGAAGTGAATTTTGACACTTGCATCTTCCTCGTAGGCTCTTCACCTAGAATATAAAGTCATATATGATTAAAATATCCATTTACATGCAAATATGATCATTTATACTGCTGTTTTGTTTATATGCAGAATAAAATATTTCTTTGAAGTCCCACTGTAGTCAACCAAAAATCCCTTAAAACTCATCTTTCACTCAAACTTCACTCCCTTACACTCACCCATACAGGCTCGTCTACAAGTCGACGTATCAGAATGGTAATGCGCTTTATGTATCGCTCTCTACAAGGTTGGACACATAACGGTATTTAATATGATTAGCGTTTTGCTAATGATATATTGCTAATGTTACACAAACCATGTTCCCATTCACCATCTTAAAATCAGACAACTAAAAATCAGCATCCTTAGAAACGCTTTGAACAAGAATGTCAGTGGAGAAATGCATTTAGTTCATCATAACATTGTAATATCATATATATAATTCAGCCGCTATATTTCTCAGTGTACCCGATTTTTCATATCAACAGAAAAATATAGAGATAACCTGGCTTCTCTTGAGACAGTCATTGTTAATGATATGACATGCTAAAGCCCGCATGTTGACGTGATTGGTTACAAGGTAGGTTGTGACATAAGAAACACCAGCGATTTCAAACCGTGATTTTGAGACTGAGAGTTTTAAGGAGAAAACATTCAGCAATGGTGTTGACATGAATTTGCACATGGTTTGTCCTAAATAGAGTTGTCAAAAAGTACCGACTTTGGTACTTCACACATATCGCTTACATAGATACACAGGGGAGCATTTAAAAGCAGGCGTCTATTAGCGGATCCCTAATATATCCGCTGATATAAGGATCCACTGATTGACGCCACTTTCAAACATCTTGTGTGTATCTGTGTAAGCGCTCGATGAAGAGCGTCAAATATGTCATTGTTAATCATTGTAGCCAATCACAGACATGCTGAGCGCATCAACACAATGGCCAATCAGAGGTGTTTAAGAATCCGTTCAACAGCACTCAAAATGCTAGAGGGAAATGCTGGTATCATCAACGTTTTCCAAATTTCAGTACTGACTTCAATTTTGACAACTCTAGTCCTAAAGCATATTAAAATCACTGCATAGACATATAAACCACATTAAAATGTGGAATAATTTAATCACAAAAATTTATGTTTGTATGTCAGATAGACAGACAGAGAGATAGATAGATAGATAGATAGATAGATAGATAGATAGATAGATAGATAGGCATTAACTTACTTCCATCAGATGAACCTGGTCTCTTTTTTGATTCAGCATCCGGGACTAGTTCATATGAAGGCATTTCACCAACATCAATCCCTTCTGCCATCTCAAGCACCTTGAGCATTAGATGGGAGGAATATCTGCCCGCCAAAAAAAAAAAAAGGACAGCCATAGTATTGGTTGGCATTAGGCCTACTAATGCATAACTTTACATGTAATGTGGTATGTATTAATAAGGCATACACTAGCATATGAAAAATTAAATATGGTATACAATTAACTTGCCCAATTGCTTAAACTAAGTATACACTCAAACCCCTACAAAAGAAAAAATAGTTAAACAGCCCAATTCTCATGATATATTCAATCCCCACCTGCATCCCAGGAAAACGTTGTTCACCCATACCATCGACAGGGCCAGTAAATTATCAAGAGCATTTCCCTCGTACTCTTTAACGTGTTTCACTATGAACTGACGTCTAGCGGACCACTGCTTGTCACTCTCGAAATCCTGACGGTATTCATCGATATTACAGGTCCATGTACGCGGACCAGCGGGTTTAAGTGAAACACGCTGGCCCGTTGAATGATGTCTGATCATCCCGGTGTCTGAAGATAGCTAGCAGCTAACCGGAAACAACGTATTGCGCACAACATTGCATGCTGGGCAGGGTTGCCAGGTTTGTAGGAGTGTTCGCTTCTTCAACCCGGGGAATACAAAAAGTAGTAACACTTGGCAACATTGATGCTGGGAACGTCACACTCTCACACTTTCTATGTCGAACGGAGTAAGCTAGCTAATGCTTATAAGTTATATAACAGTCACGCAATTACGTCTAAAAAGTCAGATACTTTTTTGTTTTGCGTAACGTAAGCTTCACAAATCAATGTGATCTGAGATATGTAATTGCCCAGTTCATATGGCATTTGACAACATGATTACAGACCTCGCAACAGTGTATGGATTCACAACAATTTTGGCCATATTTCTCACAAAGTATTTGTATTTTAAATAGCACACATGTAACGTTAACTCTTTAATCTACAGCGTTCGTCAAGTATGCACTTAATGTGTTGTTTTCCCTTACGGTTAAGTCTCTGGATGAAATAACGACAGTAGCATTTTCATTCTCTCACACTATTCTTCAGTTTGTCATGCTAATGCGCATTTATTGTGAACTACACGTCGATGTAGGCAAAGTTACATAGCATTACGATGTGAACCTTACCTTTGTCGTAGAGCAGCTCTGTTTAGGTGTTTAGGTGCTCTTGAGTGTATAAAGCCGCTGCGCTTTGACGCACAAACTATTGCTGCTTAAACTGACAATGCTAAGCTGAGTGCTAAAATCCACTCAGAAAAAGAAAAACGCATTCATTAATACTGCTCAAGACACATTTGATAACATTTAAGATTTGATCTAAGGTCAGTAAATGTAAATACATTTCTTCTCTTTCTTACCACTTCTATCCTATAAATAAGGGTAATACGTCACAATAAGGTCCAGTTATTGCATTAACGATTAATGAAACTAATATTACTCAATTTTTTACAAGTATTGGTTACATTTTATTTTAAGGTGTCCTTGTTACAGTGTAATTACATTTAAGTACTGAGTAATAATAATTTACAACATGTATTTATACAATAGGGTTAAGAATAGGGCTTGGTGTATGGTTAGTTGCATCTAATAATGCATAATCTACTGTTACAGTAAGTGCACATAACAAGCACAGTCTATATTTATAGGCCTAGGCAAATAAAAAATAAACAAACTGCTCCACTGCATCTATATTAAGTCATGATGAATGATGAGGAAATACTTTGGAAGTGGTCCAAATAACAGTCCAATTTTTATTGATTTCCACCATCACCACAGCCAGACAAAAAACAAACAAACAAAAAAGACATTCAAAAACAAAAATAAAATTAATTACACAATTATAATAATATAATTAAAGTAAATGTATTACTCCCTGATATATTACAAATCTAATTCACATACAAAAATAACCTAAAACACTATTAAACTGAGTTTCCATGATAAAGGCAGAAGAAATAAACATGACAATTAAAAAGCATCAGACCAATGCTTGATTTCAGTGTCATTGAGTTCATTTTAGTATACAAGGCCTTTAGGCCATGTTTAACATTACACAGATAATTCCTTTTACACAGTTATTTGCAACAATTATAGTCTATGGCTCATGAAATGGGGTTGTTTGGTATCTGCATCTATTCCTGAGTGTCTCTCGTCCTAACTTGCTCCTCAACGTCACTGGCTGTAGAATCTATTCGAGGCTGATATCAGTCCTGGAATAAAAAAGACATTACTTTAACAATGGTTTTAAATATTTATATAATGACTAGGCCTATATATATATATGAAAATAACTTTTGTTAAATTCAAAGTCTAAGATTTAAAACGAAAAGCATAGAAGCTCAACATTCTGTCTGAACATTAGAAACAAGTTGATACTTACACTTCTGCTCAGTTTGAGAATGCACAAGGATGCAGTTAAAAGACAAGAAAATTGTGCTCTTTAGTATGTTTCATAGCAGTGTCAGTTCAAAAAAAGGGTGTAATGTTTATTGTTTGACATTTAGAAAAAGCTATGGTCACATATACAAACTATCCTTGGAAAACTAGGCTGTTTATACATCACGCACGCGCGCACACACACACACACACACACACACACACACACACACACACAACACAACACACACACACCACACACACACACACACACACACACACACACAGGTCCTCATTTCGGATATCGAAGAACAGAAATCTCACCTGCTGGTTTGGGTGACATTAGAACCAGAGGGAGTTCAACGGTAATATCACTGTGAACAGAAGATAAACATGACTTGAGTAATCTCACTGCTCACAAAGCTAAAACACAAAACACCATGTGCTGCTGAATTTATTTTCACTGTTGTTTAATGAGAATGTAACTAAGCAGTAGTCGACTGTGGTCTGTGGACTTCGACCGAAAACAGGAAGTAAATACAGGTATGTAAGCTGTCTGAATTAACATCACTTTTATTCATATCTTTCACATCTACTGCAGTCAGATTCAACGTGTTCACTCTGAATAAAATCACTCACATGGCTGTGCACTTGTAATGACACATCAAGGATGTTAAGAGGCTAAAAGCAGTTTTAAAACTTGCCCCATTTAAGTCAACAGGGTGCAAATTTTAAAAAGAGGATAACACGGTGTAGGCAACACCGATTTTTGTCGTTGTTCTCTGTACTGACAGCACTCCAAATTTACAAAAAAATGAGCTCAATGTTAAAATTGACCGGAGTTCTCCTTTAAATTGTTGTGTTTGGGCATCATCAATGGAAATATATAACATAATGGCAGAACAAAAGTCATCAGAGAAAGAAGAAAGTAAAAGGCTCTCCACTGAGAGTCCAATAACATTGAGTTGAAAGAAAATAATGAAGATCTAAACCTTAATGTAAGGCTTCCCAAGAGACCACCTCCCATCATGAGGGTAACCTTTATTTTATAGGAGACAATGACGCCTTGGATTTGTTTATCCGTGTCGGGTAGCACACTGCAGAGAGAGAGAGATGCAGATGAGTCACCTTGTTTTTCTGTCATTTAAAAAAAGTGTTGTTTTTTGTAATGTATAAAAATACAGAGCTATTATTTGGACTATCAACATGAAAATCTGTCTAATGCTTTTGTAATGAAGATTAACTGACATTGTTGAAGAAGCCAAGTTGGTATCTTCATCTTTCAGTTTGCCATCCAGTGCAAGACCACGTTTCTCTCTGTTATTGGCCAGCAGAGGAATGACACTATATTCCTTCTCAAAGGTGGAGTTCGCATTAATTTGGTCCCTGTAACAAAATATCTCAGAAAGTTCAGATCTCAAAAACAAGTAAAAACAAACTTATAGAAGTTTTTTTTTAAATACAACATATAAAAGATGAATAACACTCCCAAAATATTTTAAAGATCTTCTGACAAATGCGATGTGGAGGTCTTTGCACTCACCCAAATTCTTCATTCAGGATACATTTGTGGTATTTGTCCGCTGAGTAAAGCACTACATCTGTAATTTGGTAAACTGAAACACACAATGAGCTAAAGTTTATTTTGGATCATTGTGGGCAACACTTTTTACTGAAAGACAATAACGAATCATTCTTAAGTAGCTTAAATGGATGAAGACTGGCTGTTTTGTTTATTGATATGAATGAAACAAATACTTACTACTGATTTTGACTTTCTTCACTACTTTACTGGTCTCATTGTTCACTTTGACTTTGATAGGAATGGGATCGCCGTGATAGTAGAGCTGAAAGGGTGAGAAAACAGCAGAATAAAGAAGAGACACAAAACTGCATTTGATGGAATATATATATTTTTTATTTCTTAAAATATCATTTTAAAACACTGTACCTCATTCTCCATGGAGGCTTCCAAGTGAATTGGTTTGTCTGCTGTGATAAACTGTTTGTTGAGATCGGCCTTGGGTCCGGCTGTTATCTCATTTGGTGCATATTGGATTTTGCGGATGATCAAACGGCAAGTGTCCCTATATTGGTAGAGATACCAGAATCAGAGTGAAAATGTATTAATTTCTTTTGATAGTATCTTTATATTAAAATAGAGCAGTACATACTTCTTTTCAATTTTCTCATCCATGCTGTCTGCTTCATTTGCAATATAGGCTTTGACTTCATAGTCAACCCCGCAAGGCTGTGAAAGTAAACATATTATATATTAGAGAGACATAGACATCTGTGATTGCATTTGTGTGTGTTCTTAATCTATTTCTGCAATTGTACCTTCCCAGCATCCTCTGGTGCTGGCTGAAGGGACACTGAGCATGGAAGACGTACTGGAATCTGAGACAGAACAGGAGAGACACAAATGACGGACGTCCTTGATTGTTTTCTCAATGCTTAAGCAGATGCAGAAGTGTGGATTTACATCAAAAGTGAAGGCATGTCCTTGATCTCCAGCTTTCTTCAAAAGCGCTTCCTGCATTGGTGTATTTGGGGGCTTGGTTCCCTCAAAGGGATACATCTGTATGCGCTTTATCCAGATGTCTTTCCTAAAGGAAACTCCGATCACATCCAGATCATCTTTTCCATAGCGGAAGGCACATGCAAGCTGTACCCACACTGAGCAAATAAAATGTAATGTTTAGATGAAGTGTCTAAATTAATTAAGTTTCCTACAAACATTTCATGATATTATATTAAATCATACCTTTCCTTCCATTGAGTTCTGAAGGATCAATCTTGAGCACCCCATCTAAGTGGGAAATGACAGGTTGTTTGAAATATTCCACATGAATAGAAAAGTGGTGTATATAAATATACATGTATACATTAAATTAAAAAAGAGACAAAATCACAATCTTGAGGAATAATACATTTGTCAATGTAAAGTAGAACGTACCAACTGAATCAACACTTTCCACATGGTCCACAAAGTCTCTTTTCCCCAAATAAAGGCAAATCTGTAATAATGACCGAGATGATTATCGTGTGCTTGTGTTTTAAAAAGATGTTGAGAGCATGTACAGGTGTAGCAGATGACAAGTATGTAAACGGTATAAATGGAACCTTACCGAACCATTTCCACTAGTCTTCTTGTAAACCCTGTAGAAACAACATACAGTCTTAATAGTATAATCATTGTTATAAGCTCAATTTACTCTTTTAAAGGGGATGTGTGTAGTTTTTAATGTAAAACAAAACATCCCTTTTGGCTGAGACACAGCAACATATCCATTACACCATTTCTTAATGCAGCTCAGCCAATAGCATTAGTTTTGGGGCGGGGCTATTTATTAGTCTGATCAATAGGAGATAGGAGTTGGGAAACCTGTTTGAAAATATTTTTTTGCAATTTTGTCTATTGTCTGATTTTAGTGTTGGCATTACATATTTCACCTTTAAATGCATATAATAAGAGTGGTAATTTTCAACAGCAATGCAATGGTTTGAAAAGTAGTCTTCAATTTAAAATCCACCTAAAATCAAGGCAATTATTTTGTTCATGTGTTACTACTCAAACCAGCCTGTGCTGTGATTAACCAGCACTGTCCCGCTGACATGTCCTGTTATAGTTTGAAGGCTACACCTCGAGTTTCATTTGAGTTTTGTCCGAACAAAATTACACCCAACTGGTAATAACATTTTACGCAATCACCAGGACATATTTACTGTTTATCGCAGATAATATCCAGTTATTAGAAGCTTGTTTCTCATGGAACAGGATGCCTTTGAGGCAGAACTTGATTTCACCAAGTGGATCAACATCTTTGTTAATCTTGGAACAACATTCCAATCAACCAATCAGATTTGAGGGACAAGTTTACAGTTTATGTCAAGTTTAGGCCAGGGTTTATGTCAAGTTTAGGCCAGTAACCAGGGTGCTTTACATCAGTGTTATTCACCTATAATTTCCCTCTGATTTTAGGGATAATCAATGGGTTGGATTAGGTTTAGGTGTAGGGATACGGTTATGATTACATTTTTGCACAGGAATATTGTTCCAGGATCAGCTAAATAGGTTGAACCAGGGACACGTCTAACTAGGCAAAATCAGGACGTGCTGCGTTGAGTCTGTACTGAATTAGTTTATGATATAACTCACAGTAAAAAAGGGAATATCCTGCAATGTTGGCCATTACACATCACTGAAACTAACGTGTTCTGCTTGGTCTCTTAAAAAAAAAAAACCTGTGCTGTATTTTAATCAAATATCAGTATCTGTTGCTTTTGTATGATATGACTTGTTAGTCTACATGAGGTGATAGTCGTCTGCATCTATGCTAAGCTTTGCACTGTTACTTTTAAACTCTTGTGGTAATCCTGTCAATCCATTCTAAAAAGGATTTCTTATAATCTGGTAATCCACTAGGATTTGAAGACCAAAAAGACTTCTACAGATTTAATACTACTAGTGAACAGAGTGTAGGAGTATTACACGAAGGCTGTTTAAGAGGTGTCATGAATATGAATAAAATATTCAATAGTCTGTAGGATATGGCGCAATTAGGATCTTAAATGCCTTTCATTTGCCTGTTTTAAATGTCTTTTCCTCATATTTAAAGTATTTGTAAAATGTTGGGATATATTAATATGCACAAACTTACTTTGTCATGGTTATGGAAAGTCAGTTGAAGCTTTCTGAAATGAGAAGTGAAATGGTTAGTGTGTAAAATGTGCCAGCAGAGGGCAGTCGTTTGATTTAGCAACATTTAAAAGAACCAACATCCTGCCCTGAATTGAGTAGTGTTTGGAAAACCATTCATGTTTATATGTTGTCCTGCTGAGATTTCAATCCACTAGGGCTAATCAGGGAAGAGGAGATTAGCATAACGATAGACTGCTTCATAATCCTCCACAGAAGACGCGTTCAGGATTAGCTCTTATCTGTTTTTAATTTGCCTCTGTGTATGAGGCCAACTATTTCAAACCTGGGAAGAGCTGTGATATATTTTTAAGGAATTGCACTGAACATTAAATTACTATTTTAAATGTGGGACTGTTGGGCCTTTGGAAATATTTCAATATCAATATATTATATAACATTTACATACATAAAAACCTAAGCAGGAGCAGCTCAGTAAAGTAGATGAATTAATCACAATTTATGTGTAAATTAGTACAAATAAATCACATGAAATATAAGACACCGATGCTCTTGTTTAAAAGTGTGTGTATCTTCCGTTAAATATATGTTTTGTGTGGTTCCAAAGAAATATAAAATTAATATTAACCTTTTGTTGTACATTTTAGAGAAATTAAACACCATCAACACAATAATCACAGTCTTCTCAATTGCAATCAAGATGCAAATTCATATGTTGAGTCTTATAGTTCTCATGATCAATCGTGGATATTCTTGATATCGATTACCTTATTTTGTCAGGTTAAGGTTAAGGTTATGGCATGTTAGCATCCGGATTAGGTTCAGGTATAACCAGAAAGCAAACTTCTGATCATAAAAACAACCGATGCTCCTCAGGTCTCTATTGTATTTATTATGCCACATTTCAATCTCCCTAATGCAAGAACTAGATAAAAAGTGCACAGACACAGCAGGCACAAATCTCAGAGGGTGCTCAACCACAAAAAGGTAAAAATCGGCACACCACAGCTCCATAAACAGAAAATGTATTTATTGCATGTTCTCACCAAAAGTGACATTTGAGCCATGTGGCATTAAGACATGAATGCTCATATTCACACGGAACAATCTCATATAAATTGAATCCAAATCAGCTGTCTCATGCTCTGTCACTTTCACCTCAAAGTCTATCTGCATTTTTTCAGTGCAATGACAGTCCAGATCTTCTTACCTGTGTCCAAGTTCCTGGAGGACGTCCTCTGCTTTGCTCTTGATTGTTGCACGTGAGCACCGTTCTGTAGCTGGTATTGTTGGTTTGCTAGTGTGTTTCCCAGTTAGTCTTGTCCGCCTTTATAGTGCAAACTCTCCTCCCTCATTTTGGTCCCAATCCTCTTAGTTCATTAGTCCTCATCTTTTTCTGGCTACAATGTGTATAAAAATAAACACAGAATTGGACTTACAGATTAGCTATTGAGAAGTACATGGTATGAATGAGAGTGTCAGCCTCGGGGTCATTTGGTTAGACGACAGAATTGTAATAATATGTTACATCTCATCTATTAGAGCTCCACCTCTAACATAGCATGTGTCCATTTAGGGCACGTACTCACCGTGGCCTCAGTTTCCAAGTCATGAGGCCAGAATAACAATAACAACTGCTTCTAAAGCTTCACAACATATTAGGCTACAGTACTTTCATCTTTCGATGATGAGAACAGGCATCAAAGTACACTCAGCTTTAAAACTTCTGCTTGCATTGCCATTGTATCATAAACATTCAAATGATTCTCTTAGCATTGGTCTTCTAGGGTTTAGAGAGAATGGGGTGGGTGTGAGACTATTTTAGAAAAGCAGTTAAAGGGACATTGTCATTGTACCCTCAGAATCCCCCTGTCCCGCTGTCTGGGGCATATAGTACAAACAGCTGATTGGCTGTTACTACAGTATTTGCACCAACCAATACACAATGACTCTCAACATGTCTTTGAGATAATTATCTGAAATTGACAGTGAGAAACTAATATCAAAAATAAATAAATTCATACACCATGTATACAGTATATACCGGTATGTAAAAAAAAAAACTTTATTTTTTTTATGAAACTGCATCCATGCCACTAGGTGTCTCTGTTATTTGTTTTATAATGATGTGTAGCATTCCTAAAACACAAATATCTGTCATTATGGTCCCAACTTTCCCCCTAACAACATTTTTTAAAACATTATGCAATTATAAGGTATTATTGTTTTGTAATTAAAAGGTATTGAACAGAAACCCAATTTTGAACATATTGTTATGGAAGTAGCGACCGATGTAATCCATTTTCTGAGGATGAAAGAGAGAGGATCAGGCTGGGACCCGGTTCTTACCACAACTCACACCTGCTGTAACAGATGGTCTAAGGTTATAGGGCTTGTGATCTCTGTTCATGTGGCATGGCAATGTGTTTTTTTTATTACTATTATGCTCTGTTCACTATGTCACCAACTAGTTAATCATGAAATCTATTAAATCAGGTATATCAACACATTTGTCAGCTGAATGCACAATATAACCATAAAACAAAAGAAGAATATAGCTGTAAAAAAATTCTAAATAATCAGGGCTAACTCTAATAGACACTTTTACACATGCTGACTTAGTGTGTGTGTTCAACATGGCATCAGTAAGTCTCAACAGTGATGTCCTTAAACACAGCTGCTCATGTCTCTAACCCTGCTAGCCTGAACAGGCAGATATTAACTGAGCAAGCACCAAGCACTTCCCTGCCATTCACTACCACACTTTCCAAAACATGTGTGGACCTCAACATCAGGATATAGCAAATAAGGTTCTAAAACACTTCAAGTATAAGCTGTTTTTAAGAGTTAGACTTACTGACTATACCCTAAACAGATATATGAAGAGTTCAGATGCAAAAGCCTCTAAAAGCCATTTGAAATTTTCTTCTAAAATTATCATTTTTATCAAGCTCGTATATTTAAATTCAGTTATTTCACTTAAATGACTATTAATGGGTAATTTGTCTTGCAATTTAAGTGAAATTATTCAAATTAAATATACGAGCTTGATAAAAATGATCATTTTAGAAGAAAAATTTCAAATGGCTTTTAGAGGCTTTTGCATCTGAACTCTTCATATACACTATATTGCCAAAAGTTTGGGGACATCTGCCTTAACATGCACATGAACTTTAATGACATCCCATTCTTAATCCGTAGCCAATTTGGAGTTGGCCCACCCTTTGCAGCTATAACAGCTTCAACTCTTCTAGGAAGGCTTTCCACAAGGTTTAGGAGTGTGTTTATGAGCATTTTTTACCATTCTTCTAGAAGTGCATTTGTGAGGTCAGGCACTGATGTTAGACAAGAAGGCCTGGCTCGCAGTCTCCGGGTCTAATTTATCCCAAAGGTGTTCTATTGGGTTGAGGTCATAGGCCAGTCAAGTTCCTCCACACCAAACTCACTCATCCATATCTTTATGGACCTTGCTCTGTGCACTGGTGCGCAGTCATGTTGGAACAGAAAGGGGCCATCCCCAAACTGTTTCCACAAAGTTGGGAGCATGAAATTGTCCATGCTGAAGCATTAAGAGTTAATTTCACTGGAACTAAGGTCCCAAGCACAACCCCTGAAAAACAACCCCACACCATAATCCCCCCTCCACCAAACTTTACACATGGCACAATGCAGTCAGGCAAGTACCGTTCTCCTGGCAACCGCCAAACCCAGACTTGCCCATCGTGAGGAAATTTCATGAATGGACTTATTGCACAGGTGGCAACCTCTCACGGTACCACGCTTGAATTCACTGAGCTCATGAGAGCGACCCATTCTTTCACAAATGTTTGTAGAAGCAGTCTGCATGCCTATGTGCTTTATTTTATACAACTGTGGCCATGTAAGTGATTGGAACACCTGAATTCAATGATTTGGATTACCTTTTGGCAATATTTTTTGCATGGTTCAAAATTCACGATGTTACCCTTAAAACCATTTCATTAAGAATATTCATTTAGGAAAAGGGCACATAAGTTACTTTTTAATTTATTTGTTGTAAAAAACAACAACATTTAATGATGGTTGTTTACTGGGGCTTTCTTATGTTTTATGTACAAACCAATTTATATTCAAAACGGGTGGTCTAGGTGACAACACATGACTTTGCTATCTCCTTTTTACTAAGGTTCACATCTCAACCAAATTTCCCAACCAAATTCAGTTTTCGACTAAGACCTAAACATCTTGGTTTCATTTCCTGTAGTCACAAACGCTCACTCCCCATATGACTAATTTTAAGTGACTTATCTGGAGAGTACAGACATGCAGTCTGTTATTTAAAACTAAAAAAAAAATCATGTTTGATTTGAGAAAATTGAAGATGATTTTAGTGTCGTCGTCGTCGTCGTCCCCCCCCCCCCCCCCCCCCCCCCATCCAGTAAAACAGAACAAATTGGTTTATCTTTAAAGGACCGCTTGTTAATGCACATGTGCTTGGCTTGTACACGTAATCCTCTTTCCTAATGTCTTAGACCTTTTCTTATCTCCTCACGGTGTAAGAACGCTGTTTTGGATACCCAAACACTAGAAAATTGTCTCTTGAGTTTATCTCAGAATTCAAATATTTCTTTTAATTCTCACCACTCACTTTTTAAAACTCAAATAGAAACTAGACTACTAGACCATAGTGTATATTGTACTACTATTTTCATGAGGGTTTTTAAATTAAACAAGCAATTTAAATAGCCATAAATTTCTATTTAAACACCAGGGATCTATCTTTAGAGAGAGCAAATCCTCTTCCATCACCTGTTTGTTTCTCATAATACTTTGGAATAAGCAGGTAATGCTCTTTGCTAGTCTGATCTTTGCTGGTCTTAATGGCTCACTCTGAATTAGCGGCCAATGCAGTCAAAAATTAATGTGATTAAAATTAATCTCAAGCTCTGCTTGTGCTAGGATTGGAGAGTTTTAGCATACGGTTTAGGTCATGATCCCTCCAAATAGTGTACGTTTGCCAAGTAAAGACTCTGGAAACAGTTATTAGCCCGTGTTCAGAGCTTACAAAAGTCAATTTTCCCTCGGGTGGAATAGAAGCAACACATTCAGTAACTTTAAGAAATGGTGGCCACTAAGAGCATGTCTTAGATGGCTTAGCCTGGGTTAGAGATGGTCTGTAATCCATTGTGTGTTTTGTAAACATGACCCGGGAGTAATTGGATGGACTGGACATTCAGAAAAGAACAGAAAAAACTGTCAGGTCCAACTATGTGACCCTCAGTTATCCATGATCACATATCTAATGTATTTTGGATCACAGACAGATATTAATACCAGGTATACACTAAAAACATTAATCTTTTTATTTAAAATATTAAAAAATTCTTCAAATAAGATCAATTTGCTTGAGAAGCAACATTTATTCCATTAAAATGTATCTTTAATGAATGAAGATAATTGTGTGAACAAGTAAAAAAAGTGAAAAGATCTGCGATTGTAGCAAGACAAACTATACTTTTTGTATGTAGTCAGTGAAAGTCTTGAAATTGTATGTAAAGTAAGTTTATTTAGCTTTAAGGGTTTTTAGATATTTTATCAGGAAAAGTAAATAAGATAAATGTACTCATTAAGAAGATTTTTTTTGCAGTGTGAATGGGGCACTGACATAAAGGGAATGCAACATATTCACAGTGAAGTCAACACTAATTCAAAATTACACTGTTTTCTTTCTTAATGCACATTCCACAGTTGTTTTTGTAATCTTTAAAAAATTGTTCAACCTCTGAAGTGACGCTTCTTTTTATGCTGACATCACGTAGGCTATTTGATAATGTTATCCTCCCTGAAAAAATAGCCATATAGGCAATGTTTTACAAACTCACATGAATGGCTCCATTCTTTTCACCACCCATCAATTTGCAAATAATACAATAATTACATTATAAAAGTACAGTAGGTTGTGAAAAGCCTTTAAATGCTCAATTTTAATGCATATCAGAACCATAAATTCACAACAGAGCAGAAATGGAAAAGTGTGCAATTGGTTTAAATATTTATAGGGATATAAATAGAGATTATTTACGTTCCATTTGTCTTCATCAGTGCTTCACAACGGAGGTGCTGTTGGCACTCTAAATGCTGGTACCTCTGAATACTCCTACATGTTCAAAAACATGTACCCTCACATGACCTTGTGGTCTATTTCCAAAACACTGAGCAGACAACACTACGGATAAAGGGTGTGGTAAAAACTTCTTGGGACCGCTTTACTTCCTTCATAGCTGCTTAATAGTGGAAAAACAATGACTTTTTATAGCCCACTCACAACATACAGAGATTTGGGGGTGGAGTTCTCTATTTGTGTGTGGTGGAGAGGTTTGCAGACTGTTTTTGCTGAGTAATGAGGGATGGTGTTAGTCAGGCAGCTGGAAACAGAAAGAGCGAAGAAAAAGAGGGCAGGAGCAGGAGAAGAACAAAACAAGAGACGCAGAGAAAGGGGGATGATCGTATCCATATGGTGGAGCTTGTGTTCTTCACTTCCTGGACAGAGAGAGGGAGACGAAGAGAGAGGCTCGAGGAAGAGAGAGAGCTGGGAAGCCAACAAGGAGTGAGAGAAAAACAACTGGAAGAGTAGCACAGTAACCTAGATGATCTGAAGCTGTGAGCATATGACCGGGAGAGAACTGTAGAGACCGATTCAAAGCATGTGACCATGATTTAGTTACAATGTTATTGTGAATGGGATGGGATGGCTTATTCTGACGTTCACCAGGAAGGATAGAAAGACAGAACGAGAGAGACTGAAAGTTCCTAAAGTACTGTCCTCAGGTTCATGCACCACCAATGATGTGAGGTCACTTAGAGGAATTCAGGTTAGAGGTTTCTTTTTTTCTGCTCTTTCTTCCTCCTCTGCCATCTGCAGCTGTGAAGCACTTCCTTCCATTTGACGGGGGTCCATACATTCCGGTTACGTTCCCTTCACAATCATCTTTGCGTATGGAGTGCAGGTCTGGTTCTTACCCTAAAGCTTCTTGGCCAACCTCTGGCTGTAGTTAACTATCCTTTACTGGAGTTTGCAGACTGAAAACTGAAAAAAACTGAAAAAATCAGCTGAAGTTCTCAGAGGGGTGTTGCCTTGCCCTTATGAGGCGAAACCAACCGAGTACAAAAGTATTTGAATTTGTGGTGGTACTACACTGCCTTTTCATGTCTGCACGATCTGGAGCTGCTTTTTCTTTACTCTTGGTTCCTCTTCTTGGATACGTTTATACAGAGGATGTTCGCTGCCAGACAATTGGGAGCTTTTGTCAGAGGGTGAGCTGCATGTGTATGGGCGCTCTGTCATGAGCTCTCACAAGTGGAGTCAGAACAACTCACAAGAGGAGGAGGCCGGTCCTGGATATGCCCTCTGGCCAAATACGCATCCTGCCTTTGAAATGCACATGCTAATGGGAGGGAAAACTTATTAGACAGTGTAAACAAGAAGGTTTTTGAGGCTGTAATGTTGCTGAATCTGACTTTGCATGCTCAGCTTTTGAAGAAGAGGGGATGACAGTGTGGACCTCCGGTTTTAGCATCACTGAGATCAACATCACTGAGATCAACAGAACAGCATTAGATCTTTCACCAAACTTTTTTTCAACAGGTCAGATTCAAACGTTTTTTTGAAAATTAGACTGTAGGACACTCTGCTAGAACACTCTTTTGAAAGCACCATGACAGCAGCGACTTGGTACCATCGGGACATCAGCCGTGTGCAAGCCGAAGAACTGCTGGCCCATGCTGGGAGAGATGGCAGCTTCTTGGTGAGGGACAGCGAATCTGTGCCTGGAGCCTATGCCTTGTGTCTGCTGTAAGTACAACTCATTAATGCTGGAATACACTACACGACTTTTGCCTAGATTTGCTGTCTGATGATGAGTCGACACTGGTTGCCAAAAGTCAGAGTCAGTTTGCAGATAGTGATTGACTTAATTTTTATAAGCTTCAGACTATGATTCAATCCAGACAGAGGATATCAGACATGGTTGATATTTTGAGCTGATTTTAGAACACATATTGTTTTTATTTGTCACGCATTTCCTAGCAATTCGACGAATTTACCCAGAATGAGTTTGGCACCACACCCAGCTGTCTTTCCACAGCACTTCCGGGTGATGCACACTGACAATTTCATAAAAATCGCAATAGTTACCAGGGATTGTCAAGAAGTCAATGAGCTATTGTAGCCCTTTTCTATTCTGTGCTTGTGAGATGGATTTTACAGCCATGTGTCTGCCTTCCCCATCAGGTTTTAGCAGAATTTTGGCAAGACCTTTCAGATTGTTTAGTGCTGTCTATCTCAATGCATATGATCTCCAGGAGATGAAACTCAGTCTACAGCAGCCCCCCTTGGCCCCACTTGGTCAGCTTTGTTCAGGCCTCAGTTTCCCCTGTTTTCCTCCTGTCTCTGGCCCCTGTAGGAGGGAATAGGCTCCAGTGACCGCACTGCTCTCTCTCTACTGCAGCCCACAGCCAGACACATTCCTGAAGGCTGAGCCCTCCAGCTTCAACTGCTCTCCCTACTTTCTTTCTTTCATTCTCTCTCCTTTATTCTCCTTTTTGCTCATTGTCTGACTCTGGTTCATTCTTTCCCTTGCTCTCTACCTCATCTCTTCTCTCTGAAACAGTTCACATGCAAATCATCTAATCACACAGTCGAAGCCCACTTCCTCTCTGTGCTTTATTCTCTTGTTTTAGATTACCTGGAAGCAATGAGGTTTCTAATTGTGTCTTCATTGGGCTTGGTTGAATATGTGTTCCAGGTTCTGTGATCATGTGAATGAGCACAAATTGTGGTTTATATAACCTCTGATGGGCACAGAAATATGATCTCGTATGATTTCACATGACCTCAGTGACCACATTAACAGGTGGAACTTAATTTTACTGTGGCCTTGCATATGGTATTAATGAGGTTTTACCCTACTTTAATAATTTATAATTATGGTGACCACGGAAAACATCAATGTCCAGTGTGCACACTTTGTTTCATTAAGCCACACAATGACCCACTTATGATATTATATGGTGATATATAACAGTTTGCATATTTCTTTGATAAGATGTTTCTGAGATTTTTACTGAAGATAAGAGCTTAAGAAGATAAGAAAAAAGTTGTATGAAGAAGTGCTTCAAAGGGGTAGTTCAGCCAAAAATGTTAATTTTGTCATCATTTACTTTCTTCTTTCTCAAAATACCTTCTTTTGCGTTCCACAAAAGAAAAAAAGTTTCTTACAGGTTCGGAACAACATGAGGGTGAATAAATTATTTTTTTTTTTGAATGAAAACACAAACATATAAAAATTTATATTCAATAGCTCAATGAAACTAAAAACCTATTTATGTGGTCACAGATATGTAATGCAATAATTGCAGAAAATATTAATCTTTATCCAAAAACATTCTGTCGTCATTTGCTCACTCTCATATTTTTCCAAACTTGTATGACTTTCTTTCTTTTGCTAAACACCAATTGAGAAGTTTAGCAGAATGTCTGAGCTGCTGTCTTCTGTACAAGCTGTTGAAATCCTAAAAAGGAAAAAGCACTATACATGCACTATAAAAGCCCAAAAGCACTATGAATGTGGTCCATAGAACTTGTGCACTAAAGTCTTATGAAGCCATATGATAGCTTTGTGTGACAAATATACAGTCATTTAAGTTGCTAATCACTGAAAGTCTAGCTTGACAATCATGGATACCATTCACTTTCATTGTATGGTAAAGAGCAGCAAACATCCTGCTAATGTTTCCTTTTGTGCTCCATGAGGAAGACAGTCACTACATTTTGATAGACATGAATGTTCATGTTTGGGTGAACAATGGTCAAAGAATATTTATTTTACTGTATTGTCTTTGATTCAACAGCCTGTCTGTTTTGTACATAGATTCCAGCGACATGTTCATACATACCGAATCCTTCCCGATGCAGATGGATTATTGGCTGTGCAGGTGAGAAGACAAAGGGTCTGCTAATCATATCCTGGGAGGATTACCTTTTAATTAATTTTAAATTTCACATGCAAATTGCTTGACATTCATTGTTACTTTCACTTCTTAAAGAAGCAGAAGAAAAAAAAAGAAGCAGTCTTGTCTGCTGTCTAGAAGCATGCAGCTACGTGGTTTCAAAATGACCTCAGTGGCATTGCTGTCAATAAAATGTTTCACACAGATTCCTCAGCACCCATGCTTCAGATCTTGAAGAATGACTGGAATGGGTTTGTCTGTCTGTGTGGAGATTACAATATGTGTGACATAAATTTTTCTGGGCATGCAGCAGTGCTAGATGCATTGTGGGTCTTTTGTACTAATTCTTTACTGCATGGATGAGGCATGTTGGTCTGTTTCATATAGAAACACTCTTCCAAAAGGGTAAGTGTTTTTAAAGGTGACTTTAAAATGCCGGTTTCCTAAAGCACAGAATTAATACAATAACACAGACACAAGTCATATTAAGTTGTTTAAGTGTTGTTTAAGTATTTCTATTGTAAAACAGAGTAATTTTCTGAATTTTCTACCACTCCCAGTGTCTGATTCCTTTAATCGCTTTTCAAGAGCTGCACTCTTAGAAGGAAAACATTCTGCTATATAGAGATTTTAGGGGAAATAATTGAACGTTTTTGCCAAAATGGCTTCATTGACCTACTCTGAAAATACAAGCTTCTAAAAAAAGCCATTCAAAGAGCGGGTTATTTTATTTGTCATGATGCCTGATGGTTTAAGTGTGTGTGTGTGTGTGTGTGTGTGTGTGTGTGTGTGTGTGTGTGTGTGTGTGTGTGGGGGGGTTGTGTGTGCGTGCCCTTGTTTGCACAGTGGGTAGCTGGTCAGTGGCTATTTGTGGTAGAGTTTGGCAGACGCTAGAATGAGAGTATCATAATGTAATTGTATCTTTGGTCCATAAAGCGGAAAAACTTAAATGTTTTGGGAGTTACCCTACCTAGACCAACTTCTTGTTGTGGCAAACCTAGCAATTCTGCATTTTCTGACTTCCTTTTTTAGTTTACTCAGGATATACAGTAGAGTCTCAAATACATTTTTGGTCACACATTAGGGTCCAATTTTCACTATTAACTAACTATTAACTATGACATTTGCCTCAATAAACTCCTAATTACTGCTTATTAATAGTTAGTAAGGTAGTTGGGTATAGGATTAAGGGATGTAGAATATGGTCATGGAGAATAAGGCATTAATATGTGCTTTATAATAACCAATATCCTAGTAATATCCGAGCTAATAAGCAAATATAATAGTGAGAATTGGACCCTATTGATCTATCAGAATTCCAAATATTTTTAGTTTAATAAAAAGTTTGCCAATTCTGAAATATAAATAAAATGTAAAAGGTTGTGTGATAAAAAAAGTAAAAAAGTATAAGATTTTTAAAAGTTTAGGATCTCTGATCATATACAATTTGTCTTCATGCTTTTGACAATACAATTATTCCTGTCAATCTTTTACACTGTTCCCTTTCCAACCGCCCTTAATCAGGATAGAATATTTAAATTTTGTAATGCACATTTCAAATCCTCTTGCTGTCCTGCTGTATATTTGATCTGTGAACCTGTTTGCTTTTATGTGTTGGGTTGTGTGTGTTTTTATTTCAGACCACGCAGGGAGTGCAGGTGAATTGTTTCCGTACTCTTGGTGATTTAATTGTGGGGTATCAACACCCTCACAAAGGTCTGGTGGCCCCTTTGCTGTACCCTGTTATGCGTGAATCAGAGCCCAAAGATGAGAGCTCAGGTAAGACGGATAGGAGGCATATTGGACTTAGAATTGGACATAAATGAAAAATCACTATTTGAAAGAGTCAGATGTGAACGCAGTAACAGTGCAGCTGTGAATGATTCACAATCCAATTCAAACCACGAGTTTGAGGCTGCTACGTAAATCTTTTTTGATTGGTTCATTATAAAAAAGCGGTTCAAATTAGTAATTTGTTTGCGAATAGGACATCATGGCTTAAGCTATATTTGTTGTAGCAGAAAATACTGTGGTGCGCGGCTGATATATAATGAAACCGCAGGACTGACACAAAAGACTAGATTTAAAAATTTTGTCGCATTTGCGACCATTTAATCCGCAGCTTGCAGCCTTGCAGCAAAAGTGTATATTATATTTTGTGTCATAATTTCATAACATTCAAATTTTTAAGCTTACATACAGGTTTCTTCTCGTTGAAGATGGTGACGATGAGAAGCCAGGTTCAACATTTGCCACCCCTCCACCACGCGCAATGTCCCCTGCAGGCTACCCTCCACCTTCCAGTTCAGCAGCCCCTCATTTGCTTCTGCAGAGGCTTCAGGAGCTCCGCCCAAATAGGTACATTCATTCACACCTGACCAATGGATCAATATCAAACTTTTGGATCACATCACAAAACACTGTCTGTGCTTGTAAAGAAACGTGTGAACACTATTGCCACTTTTACAGCTCATTGTACCAATGTTTACCTCTGCAGTTTAGGCTGCGAGATCATCCCATTACTAGATGAGTATCTGCACGGCAATGTGTGTAAGGACCTGGAGAATGTGAAAGGGGGCGAGTCAGGACTGCAACACTTTCAGTGTGTCCTCAGCCGTGCATGTTACAGTCTGCACAGGTGCTGTTTCCCTAACATCACATGTCCTTTCACACACTGTTGCAATTATTTGAAAGAAGAACAATTGAATAATGACTTTTACATGTCCTGGCAAAACGTTATCCCTGATTTATTTATCACAGTGAGATTGACCAGACACTGTCTAGTTTGGAGACTTTGGCGAAAGTGTTTGATCATCCTAGTGGCCATCTCACCTTTCCCACAATGCAGGTACATCCCTACATATACATAAGGCTAATAGAGTAAGCTACTATTTTTAATTAATCCTATATGTCTTCAGTTTAATAAGTTTGCTTCACACGCAACATTTTTATAAAGGATTGCACACTGTGTGGCTGATATATGGAACCAGATTCAAAGTTTCATTACATGTTCAAACAGGAATGGGATCTTTACTGGTCTTTACAAAGATAAACATCACCATTACTATTGCTCATACTTTTTATTGGAGATCTGAACAAAGCCCTGACCCTAAATATAAAAATGTTGTGTATAATTTGTCCTTCGTCGTTTGTACTTAAAGACATAAATAATTGCTCAAGTCATTCAGCTTGTTGAGGAAAGGTTTCCAATTACCTTTATAAAGCCATATTCGGACGGGATTAACTTTACAAAGGTAGATGGAGTAATGTAATTTTACCACAGGACGTCTGTAATATTAATGGCCAATTTGCACGGGATAAGATATCTATAACTAAAACTAGCAGAAGTGGGAGGGGTAACTCGATTTGCGCATCACCAACACCCTCCTGTCTGTGCGTATTACGTTGCTTCCTGATATCACATGCACAAATATAACCTATATTTTATCTATATATATATAGAAAACAGTTATGTTCAGTCAAACAATGTATTAATTAACTTCAGATTAGATTGTGTTGGTAATAAACACTTACCTAACGCTAAAAGATGTTTCGTGCCTCTAACAAGTGCTTTTGATCTTATTTCTGTTCTGAATGGTATGTGGAAAACGTCTCCGGTTACTATCGTACTATAGGCAGGAACGAGACATTGCGTAGCTACGCTGCAGGAGCTCCTCCCTTCTCGACTTTTGTTGAAATCTTAAGGGCTAACGCCAGTTTGGAACATCTGGCCAATTGTCGTGAAATATGCAAATACTGACAGGCTCATGGGCAGTATAAAATGCATGGGCATGACAACTGCGTCAGAATCACGACTGAATGCTGCACAGCTGATCGAACAGCGAACACGGCGGCTAACGCAATGTCTCGTTCCCGCCTCTCAGGGAACCGAGGTTACAATAGTAACTGGAGACGTTCCCTTTCGAGAGCGGTAACTCAACATTGCGTAACTACGCTGCGGGAACTGTATTAAATCCCGCTGTGAGAGTAGTGAAGATAAGCCCGGGGAAAACAGGGCCAAGCTACACCAGCCACTAAAGAGACAGACAGTCAGCCAATAGCCGCGCCGCTAGGAGTGCTCACATCTGATAGGTGGAACTAGTCCAATGAGACATCATCCCAACCCTATCAAAATTGCATATACAAATGCAATGAAAGTGAAGGCTGCACTGATCCAGGGCAGACACAACACAATAAGCACTCAAGCATGAAAGTAAACACAGTGTCAACAGCATATAGCGTTAAACCACTGTGTACAACTAGAATAGTTCACAATACATAAGTAAGGGATTTAACTCACTGAAAGCACTTGAGACGCCACAGACGGTACATCCAGGTTGTAAAATCTGGCGAAGGTGTTCTGAGAAGACCAGCCAGCAGCAAAACATAAATCCTGGAAGACATACCTTTAGACCAGGCCCACGAAGAGGCAACAGCCCTCGTCGAATGAGCTCATATGTTAGGGGGGACAACCTTCCCCAGGCATGCGTAAACCAGCACGACAGCGTCCAAAATCCAGTGAGAAAGTCTCTATTTTGAGACAGTTGACGTCTTTCCCTTCCCTTTTGGTTGGTACAGCAACCAAAGCACACGAAAAGCTAGCCCGACTGAAGGAAGGCAGCCGCGCGATTCACGTACATCCGCAAAACCCTGACCGTCAGCGTCATGCAAGAATGACAGCTCAGCAGATAACTTGCACGGCTTGGACTGCAAGCTGAGATCCGCTCCCAGAGACGAACGGACAGGCACAGATGCACGGCAATGGCCTTTTCGATTGGAGGCATGCACACAGAGCCGTGGGCTTCCGCCTCATCCCTTTAGATGTGTGCCGATTGTGGTGTAGACCACAACTTTACCATGTTCTCATGGACGTCGTGGAAGAACGGAGTCCTCCTCCTCGAGGCATCCTGGCGGCGGCTCGACTGGCGTTACTTGACTTAGTTCCTTTTTACCGGAACATTTTGCGTCGAGTCCAGCACGTACGCGAAAAGGACCTGTGCGTAGCGACGGCAGAGGACTATGGCCCCAGGCCTCGTCGTCATCATCGTTTCTGGGTGGAGGAGGGCCCAACAGCGGCTCGCTGGTGGCAGTGGGCCTCGACCCCGTAGCAAAAACCCTCTTGAGTGCACACCGGCAGGTTGGTGGAGTACTCGTAGGTGTGGGGCAGGTCAATTGGACCCGCACAAATCCTGCAAAGGTTAGCCATCGGATGCGAGGGAGAAAAAGGTAATTAGTCCTCAGGTGCAACTTCAACGATGACAGCATTAAGAAAGAGATTCTGATGCAATTGTCGCACCTATGCATTTTATACGGCCCGCGAGCCTGTCAGTATTTGCATACTTCGCGACAATTGGCCAGTTGTTCCAAGCTGGTGTTAGCCCATAAGATTTCAACAAAAGTGGAGAAGGGAGGAGTTCCAGCAGCGTAGCTACGCAATGTTGAGTTACCGCTCTCGAAAGGGAACACTAGAGTTTTACCACAGACTTGTCCCAGCATCTAGAACACATGCTTTTTCAAGCGTCTCCATACTTGGAAAAACCATAGAAATCTACTTTTAAACACGAAATGACAAAATATTTACGTATTTTTACAAACATTTTACAGCGGGTCTATTCACACGGGATTAGTATTACCTGAGGTAATTTCTCCGGAGTTTTTAACTGAAGGTAAAAGTCGAAGTAATCTTTATTGACATTGTTCGTAATGATTACTGAGATGGCACAATCGGACGGGACTAAAATCACAGAGAAACTCTGTTAATTATTACTTTACCCCACCTCTCCATGTTAAACTAGTCCCGTCCGAATAGGGCGTGATCTGACTGACTTATTTTCACTGGTGGATGTTTAAATCAGTGTAAAAAATCCCTTAGACCAATAGTTCTCTAAATTTTTTATTCGAAAGTCCATCATCGTCCTACACAATATTCATTGATTTTCATTCAGTATTCATTAATTCCTCTGATATTTATGCTGTAATTATGATAAAGTTGCTTGTTTTCAAACTTTTTTATCAACAGAATCTGAGGGTTTTATATTAATTAACGACAATTTATTTTGTGTTTTGAGGACAGACTATAGTTTACTGTATCCTGATTGTATGTTTTTAGCATTTCAATGAAGTTATATTATATTAATATATTGATAAATGTTAACCAATTGTGTTATTATTATAAATATATAAATTTAAATCATTTTAAGTCATCCTGCAGCCCCCTGGTGGGCTCCTGGTCCCTGGTTCCGGGATCAGAATATCATAGAATGGAACCTTGAGCTCTTTTGACTTTTGCCAGTAAACAATTATATAGCAACCACCCAGAACACCTTCGCAACCTCACAGCAGACCTTAGCAACAGCATTTCAGCATAATGCACAAACCACAGCACCCTAGACTTGTGTGTAGGTGATTTATGCATGAGATAGCAGTGCAAAGACAACAGTATCTTCCAGGAAGCAAGTTTTGGGTCTAATGCTCTGCTTCTCCACCTTTTCCCTCATATTTTCCTGTTTTCTCATTAACTCTCTCTTCATTAGAATACAGGAACGAGTCCTGAAGAAAACATGGATAATCTACTTCAAAAGCTCACTACCCTCTGTAACCTGTTGTCTTCTCTGGAGAAGAGGGTAGAGACACACATGCACAAGCACACACAAACCACATACATGTCATCTTTCTGCATTTTTTGTAATAATGATAGCAATGTCATGTCTTTTTTCAGGTTCTCAAAGCTTTGCAAGAAGCTGTAACCAATCACAACTTATCTTTGCAACCAGCCACTCCTCCTGAGGCAGTAACAGCTAACAAAAAGAATGCCCGACCCAATCCCGTCCACAGCTTTCAGGTAGCACAATGACTATTTTCTTCCTCAAAGTGCTAATATTTTAATTATGAAAGTGTGTGCATTTATTTATGTGCATGTGTTTGAATGTCAAGGTCAAGGTGGTCAGGTATGGCAGGCAAACTGTGTCAGTAGACATAGATGCAGGAGTGCTGCTATTTGACAAGAAGTCTGGCTCATTTGGTGTGGAGACTGTCACACACAACAGGAGTGAGTTAACCTTGCCTTGAAAACATTACTTATTTTATTTTCTATTATTATAATGCAAGGCTAGTAAATGCAGTCTAATGCTTTTGTTTTAGTCCAGCAGTTGGTAAAGTTTCAGAAAGGCCCTGCCAAACTGAAGATGGTCGTTGACAGTCTTCACAACCCACCGAGAGAACTGGTGTTTGAGAGCATAAAGGTGAGGGGACAAGACTTGAATTGGCTTACCTTAAATGTCCTAAATCTAAATACTGATGTATCTTCACCAGAAGCGCGAAGCCTTCTGTCGACTGCTGCAGCTTATGAAGGCTGCTCACTCTCAGCAGTCTGAGCTTGATGTCATCTCTGTGTTTGTGGGCACCTGGAATATGGGTATCAATATACAATATATAATTAGTCATAAAATATATATTGGCTTCAACACCTGCAACAAGATATTTTATTGTTGTATCTGTATTTTGCCTGCAGGGGACACTCCACCACCGGCTTCACTGCAGACTTGGGTTACTTGCTGTGGTCTGGGTCTCACCCCAGATGAGTCCATTGCCTCTCTGCCTCATGATATATATGCAGTGGGTACTCAGGACAACCCGCAGGGCGAGAGAGAGTGGGTTGAACACGTCAGAGCCACGCTTCGGAGTGCAACCAACATCGACTTCAAACAGGTCTAACATTATAAAAATCGAAATCTTCATAGACTAGAACACTGTGTTTCTTCTTCTTAAGTGATGTATCTCTATTATTCATTTGATTAAATTACATTTGAGTGTTGCAATGGTGAGAGGAGATTGTGAGTTTTGTGTTTCCTCCTTTAGGTGGCAGTACAGTCCCTTTGGAATATCAGACTGGCTGTGTTTGTAAAACCAGAGCATGAAGGATGCATCAGTCAAGTAAACACGGCTAGTGTAAAAACTGGCCTGGGGAACACACTTGGTACAAATCTTCTTTTTTAAAACAAACACACTCAGAAATGAACTAACTGTCCTTTTCCCCTTTTTTCTCACCTTTCCTTTGTATTTTGTGGCCAAGGAAAACAAAACAAGTGATAAATAAATCTGATAAAGAGAATAATTTGTTTTGTCTTGGTTACAGGAAATAAGGGAGCAGTAGGGGTTTCTCTTCTCTTTAACGGCACCTCAATGGGCTTTGTGAACTGCCATCTGACTTCTGGTAGTGATAAAGCACTCAGGTATTTACACACATATATTTATATTAGAGTGGTGGATCTCAAACTTTTTCAGGTGGCAGACCACTTCAACAGAAGAAAAAATTGCAGATCACATAACAGCCCAAATTTGGTGTACTTATCATTCAGGATGGAATACACTATATGACTTTCAAAATCTGAACAGTTTTTGAAACACTATGGTGTCACACTTTCTGACTTTGTAAATGGTTTCAGAGGAAAAGAATGGGCATAATACACTAAACGAGGATCACAACCTGTCAGACATTAAGGTCATTCAGAACACAAACTTGTAGAGAAATATTCACTTTTTAGCATCAATTTTGACCAATCTACACTTTTATGTAACCTTTATGGCCATCTTGAAGAAAAATATTAGATTGACTAACTTTTAAGACTAGTCTAAGCAGTTTCTGCAATGGATAACGTTGTGCTTAGCATGTCTTGTGCACTCCTGTTTAAAAGTTTGGGCTCAGTTAGACTTTTAAAAAAAAATAAATTAATACTTTTATTCAGCAAGCACTCATTAGGTTGATCAAAAGTGACAGTAAAGACTTACATTGTCACCAAAGATTTCCATTTCAAATAAATGCTGTTCTTTTGAACATTCTGTTCATCAAAGAATATTTTTTTTTTTAAACCTCAAGCTTTTGAATGAAGTGAGAGTCTTTGTTTTGCATTGTTCCTCTTTATTTTCTTAGGAGGAACCACAACTTCCAAGACATACTCAGACTTTTGTCTCTTGGAGAAAAGCAGCTCAGCACTTTTGACATTAGCCTTCGTTTCAATCATCTCTTTTGGTGTGGAGACCTCAACTACCGCCTGGACCTGGATGCACTGGTTACACAGCTTATATCTGCTTTATTTCTGTGTAGATATTAGTTACTTCAGCTTTACTTATTCCTGCTCACTGCTTTTTATTAACTGTGATCTATAGCCATTTAAACATTGCTTCAAGGAGACCCCATTAAGTGCATTGACTCATCTTAGTTGTTCTGTGAATACTTGTGCCCACTTATATCATATATTGAAGGTCAGCTGTCCCTGACCAAGGCCTCTCTTTTGCAGGACATATTGAAGCATGTTTCAAAGCGAGAATTTGAGGAGCTGATGTGTGCAGACCAATTGACTAGAGAGCGGCACAGAAGAAAGGCCTTTTTTAACTTTAGTAAGAACAGCACACATGAAATCAATCAACGAGGCACAGCAACATGTGGGCCAAAAAAAGCATTAACAGATACTTTATTTCTTGCTCTCTCTCTGTTAAGAGGAGGAGAAGATTTTGTTCCCCCCCACCTATCGTTATGAACGTGGTTCTAGAGACTGTTATCTGTGGCAGAAATACAAGTCCAGTGGGGTAAGACTTTCTATTTCATTTATTCCGTTGCTTCAGTTGATACTGAAATTGCTCAAACATCCTATTTACACTCTAAATGCCCTATAAATCAAAATTGGTGATATGCTTGTGATGATCATGCGCGACAATTAATTTACTAATTGTGTTTTTAAAACGATATAAACTTTATTTAGGTGCAAGTCAATGGGCCCTCATGGTGTGACAGAGTTCTGTGGAAGTCCTACCCAGAGTCTCACATAACCTGTACCTCATATGGTATATTTCATTTCTTTCACTTCTTATTCTCAAGTGTTTGTCAAATCATATAAAATAGGAATAATATAGCAGCTGCAGCTATAATGTGTTGTAGTTTTTTAGTGCACAATGTACCGGTATTAATAATAGATGAAGTGGCTAGACAAACTCCTTTGTTGGTTTGCAACAGGGGAGAAATTAAAACATTTGACTGCTATTTTTAAATGTAGGTCTGTGGTCTATGATCAGAGTCATATCCTGTCAGTCTGTCATGCTCTAATTATGTGAATTCAGCCTCCTCAGTGAAAGCCTCACACATATATTATGCCAGTGTATATACAGCCAACACTGACCAAATGCATAGTATTTTATAACTACCTCACATTAGTGTTTTAATTAACTTTTTTTATGACAGCATTTTATGTGATGGGAATTTGATGTGCAATTCAGAGGATGGTTTGTATGCTTAAAGTCTCATTAAGAAACCAATTGTAGCATTAAGAAATTAATGAATTTTGTAAGCATGTACCACAAAAGGGGAAGTGTTGATAAGAACATAAGAATGAATAGAACCGATAGGTAGGACTTTTTGGCATGCCCATTAAAATCTTAGGCCCTGATAACACTTGATATTAAGATGCAGTTTGATCGATGAGATCACATGTGGACGAGGGAGACATTTCCGTTTACACCTGGTGTTTTACATCTGTCTCTTTTGCCCACTTTACAACCACTTATGTCCTTATTTATTTGAGGGGAGGGTCAATCTATGGGTGGGTAAATATATGGGCTTTTTCAGATCTTTCAATTGGATGAAATAAGTTTGACGACGGGAAAAACACAAGGAGAACAGTTAAAATATTTAGATTTTTTATATCACACTTTTATATTTTGGTTTGTTTTCAAAGCATCAGCACATAATGCCACTTGTGTCACTGGTAAGCAGGACTGATTAGGTATGTCCCAATCAAGTTTTTTGTGGCCCTGATCCAATCCAAGTAATTTAATATTGAGTATCTGCCAATATCGAGTCCTGGAGGCCAGTTGAATAAACTGATTAGACTAGTCTTAAAAGTTAGTCAACCATTTTTTCCTTCAAGACTGGTCGTAATTGTTTTACAGTCAGTTACATAAAAATTGATCTTATTCTTGATACTTGCATTTTCCTAGTGCTTGGTGGACACTTCAAGTACATTAAAGTTATTCACTTATTAATTACATTAGATTGATTTGAAAAACTTTAACATAACCTAACTGAAGTGGGCACCAAGAAGTATCAGATCAACGTGTTATGGCAACCATGTCTCAAGTTCGGAAAACAGCGTTCATCAAACTGAACTCTAACGTCAATCAAACTCGGGTGCGCACCAAAAGTGCTATTGTGAAAGCACCCTTAAGCTTTATCTCAGAAACTATTAGGATACTATTAGGACCAGCTCTCCAACAGGAAACACATTTAATGCCTGATTCACACTGCACAATTTTCAAAGTGGCTGGATCGCTGTTTTTCTCACACTACACAACTGTCTGGAGTACCATAGTTGCTATTGTGAGTAAAATACACAAGGGATCGGCAAAAGGGGTGTCACACATTAAAAAAAATAAAAAGTTGTCTGTACACTGATTTGCAAAAAGAAAAAAGGAGAATAGGAAAGAGGGAATGGTGGCTTGCAGTAGCCATGCCTGCTGATGTTATGTTGCTGGTTTATGTAATAATAAACAAATAATAAATGTCCACTGAAGGCAAGTTTGTAAAGAACCCAAGTGCAGTTTATTTACAAAACGTGATCAAACATAAAACATGGGCATGGGCATGGGCATGGGCATTATGGAGATATTATTGTGTCTTTATTACATGCGAGAAAATAAATGATCTGAGAGAGAGAAAAAAGTTTGAGAGAAAAAGTTATCACACTGATAGCAAAAAAGCATTTCATGAGAGAAAAAAGAATATTTGAGAGAAAAAGATTTCATATCAATAACAAAAAATAATATTTTTTTTAGTTTTGAGAGAAAGTATTTTCTCATAGAACATAAAAAAAAATATTTCTGAGAAAAAAAAATCTCTCTCAAAATACTTTGAAAAAAAATCTTAAAATATTTTTTTTGCTATCAGTGTGAAAACATTTTCTCTAAAAAAAAAAGTGTTTCTCTTAAACCGCTTTTCTTTGCTCTCGATGCAATTTTTTGCTCTCGTGTTAGGATTTTGCTTTCACTGTGAAAATTGTGTCATGGGCGGGGCCACGATCTTTTTTTCCTTTTGGTACGCTCCTATTGGCCAGTCGGGTGAGCATCGTCTTGTCTTTGGGAGTCGAACTGAATGAATCATTACACCATTGTTCGCGTCCCTTCGCGTTCGGTTCACATATAGATGCCTCCTCTGCCTAGTTGTTGAGCATGAGCACGGACACTCCAATGTTTGGGTAAGTTGATGACACACACAACTCGATGGGTATCTGGCTGAGCAAGTTCAGCATCACTGAAGACATAAACATTAAAAGATAGCACTCATGCAACCTAGCATGATGGCTAATTAATAATTAGCTTTACTAGCGATTAGCAAGCTACTAATATACTCATTCATGAATATGAGTGCTATTTTTAATGTTTAATCTTCAGTGATGCTGAAATTGCTCAGCCAGCTAACATCCAGTTGTGTGTGTCATCGTCTTACCCAAACATCGGAGTGTCCGTGCTCAACTTAGAGCTTAGATCGGGCCCAAAAAAATCAAGCCCGAACCCGTTGTGTCCGAGCCCGGCCCGACACATTAACTATAATTATGAGCCCGAGCCCGATTTAAACCCGACCATTTTAATATGTGGGTCGTTATAACTGATGTTCTCAACTACTTTCCATGTTACTTTCTCCTCCTCCTCTGTTCTGCACCTCCAAATACTAAGTAAGCCTACGTGTCGCCATCATACACATCAGCATAAATGCTCCTGACAAATTATTTATTAAAGAATTAACACACAAACCACTGTTATAACATAAAAGCAAGCAGCGACTGCGTGCATGGTTTGGCATGACTGAATGCGTGCTCCCATAATAATCCCTAAAGCTGACATCAGTTCATCGCGATCTCACACATCTCTGTTAATATCAATGAAGCTGACTGCACAATGAATCTTTCATAATATATACACTTTGTTTGTTATAATTAGAGGATTTGCCAGCATACAGAATTCAGCTCTGAACAAAACGTCCTTTTTGAGCAGTGAGGGGAGTCGTATCTTAAAGTAACACTAAGTAGTTTTTCAACCTTTATAATATATTTCCAAGACCCTTGTGATGGTACATCGACTTAAAATAAGTTAAATGACTCGTCTGCCATAGCCTGACGAGGTCTGTATCGCTTTTACTGGCACTATGTAACTTCGGGGTTCGGGTAGGAACCCGACCACAAAAAAGAACTACAAAATTCGACTGCTTTACGTCAAGCGCTACAATAGTCATTATTTCGTTTTTCTTCGTTTCTGATCTCGCAATACATCATCCTTTCATGAAATCATGTAACATACTCTACCTTGTCTGTGGACATCGTTCATTCTAAAGCCGGTGCTGGATAAACAGCGAGCGTGCGTGCGACGGTAGGCTAAATTATTTACGACCGCGGCAATGGACAATTTCGTTTCCAACCAGTAGGGCGACCGAAGAGGAAAATTTACTTGGTATTACTTTAAGGCTGTTGCGTTCAAGAAATCAACACATATCTATGATTGCATGGCTACATCGCTCCATGTTGCAAACATGTTATAAAACGAAACTCTGGCCTTTAAATCATTTGTATTTTGTTTTAGTTGTTCTTGTTGCTTTTCTGCAACAGATGAATAAAAATGTATTTGTTTATATATGTTATATTCATAGAAATGTCTAGTTTGCGGGAGTCCCACGAATCGTTTTATTCTCCCTGAATCCTCACACACAAAGTGAGTGCATTACAGCCCGCAGCCGCGCTCGCGCTCGGCCATCAAATCTAGTCCAGCGCCGCACTCTTTTGCGTTGGGAGCATAGAGGTTGGGAGTCCACGTCTCTAGATCAAAGGCCCGGCCCGAGGATAGTGACGGGATTCACTGGAAATAAAGACCCGACCTCGGGCAGAGAATCTAAAGGCGGAGGAGGCATCTATCTAGGTGAACCGAACAATGGTGTAATGATTCAGTTGACTCCCAACAAGACAAGACGATGCTCACCCGACTGGCCAATAGGAGCGTTCCAAAAGGAAAAAAAGATCGTGGCCCCGCCCATGACACAATTTTCACAGTGAAAGCAAAATCCTGACACGAGAGCAAAAAATTGCATCGAGAGCAAAGAAAAGCGGTTTGAGAGAAACACATTTTTTTAGAGAAAATGTTTTCACACTGATAGCAAAAAATATATATTTAAGATTTTTTTCAAAGTATTTTTGAGAGAGATTATTTTTTCTCAGAAATATTTTTTTTTATGTTCTGAGAAAATAGTTTCTCTCAAAACTTTTTTTAGTCTCAAATATTATTTTTTGCTATTGATATGAAAACTTTTTCTCTCAAATATTATTTTTTCTCATGAAATGCTTTTTTGCTATCAGTGTGATAACTTTTTCTCTCAAACTTTTATTTTTCTCTCTCAGATCATTTATTTTCTCGCATGTAATAAAGACACAATAATATCTCCATAGGGCATGGGCATGGGCATGGGCATGGGCATGGGCATGGCACTTACCACAGTGGTTACAAGGAAATAATACTTGACAAGGAACAAGACAAACATGAGGGCTTAAATACACAAGGGTAAATGACAAGACAAGGAACACCTGTGAACATAATCAAGACAATCAACCAATCAGAACATGACACATAAGGCAAGGTAACACATGGCAGGATCACATGACTAAAACAGGGGATCACATGACAAGACATGAAACATGAACCAAAACAAGACATGACAGTTTATGGGTGCTTCTCATTTCTTATTTGTGCATCCTCGTTTCCTTTCCTCGCTTCCTTTCCTCGCATCTCAGCTCCACCCCCTGTAGGACGCGAGGGAAGGCTGCAAGGAAAGAAAAGGAGGACGGAGGAATCGAATGAAAGCTTTTTTTATACATTGGAATACTTGATCACTCGAGCGTCACTTCACAGCGTCATCAGCTGCGCTCAAAGGATTTGCCCTTATGTTGTTAAAATTTGTTTATTTAAGAAATTCATAATAAATAACAATAAAGCAAGCTACCCTATTGAAATATGTGAGATGTGTGGTTATAAACTGCAAGGGTAAAGTATAAATGAAAATGATTGTGACAGATGTGAAGGGGGAGGAGAATTGATGCGTGCGTCACGTTTAGTCGATAAAACACTTCGGCATAGGATACACCTGTGTATCCTCGCTCATGACTCCTCTGGAAGCCTCCTCACTCCTCGATCCTCGCCTCCTCGGTGTGCAATTAGAGAATTGAGATGTCCTTCAAAATGGCTGAGCTCGATCAGTTTCCGGGTTATAGGATGGAGGACAGAGGAGCGAAGAGACGAGGAGGGATATTGAGAAGCACCCTATGACTCCTGCCCCTGAACTTTCCCTTGCCCAGTATCTTGCTTTCGGATTGGCTGTAGGTTGTCGCCGATGTATTTTCCAGTCAAAATACATTTCACACTGCAGGGCTCTAAGTCGCAGACAAGTCCAGATATTTATCATGCTAAATATCTCACTGGCAATGGATTGGCACTTCTCTCAGATTGCGTCTTTGATAATATACATTAAGCGATGAGAATAGTGTGAATAAGCACCAACTTGCCTCCTTTCAGGCACTGGTCGACAAAACTGCTGGCGAATGAAAATCAGGGCTAGTGTGTACAAATATTTAAAACTGATTGTTTGGTTCTGTTCATCAGGATGCACAGACGACATCTTCACTAGTGATCACTCTCCTGTTTTTGCAACTTTTGAAGTCGGTGTAATATCACAGTTTCCCAGAACAGGTATGGAGTCTTCTCAGCTTGTGTCTTTGATAATGAAGTTTTTGCCCTTTAGGTCATTTCATAACTCAAGGATTTATATTAAGGGTTGCTGACCATGCATTTAATTAAGGAACCACCATTTCCCTTTACCACTAAACACATATTTTTCAAGGCTGGATTCAAGGCTGGTTCATTTTAACCAAGATGAGAAAGCCCTAAATCTATTTAAGCTTTTAGAAAACAAGGGTTAGTGGACCTGTCATTAGTTACTCACCCTTATGCCATTTCAAACCATTTTATAAACACAAATAAAAATATTTTAATAAAACTTGAGAGCTCAAAACAAACCTCAGTGGTTCTTACACATCAAGCAATCACATTTTAGCTTTCATTTACCATTTACTCACATTTGATTAAAAATAACAACATTTGTGTTTCGAAGATGAACAAAAGTCTTATGGCATTTGTAACACTTGAGGGCGAATATATGATAACAGAATTTTATTTTTTTTAGGTGAACTATCCCTTTAACAAATACACATTAGCTATCATCAATTATAGACCAGTCAGCATCTTACCAATTTTTTCTAAGGTGTTGGAAAAGATTGTAGCCAATCAGCTAATGTCTTTTTTACAGTTCAATGACATACTGCATCCTCTGCAATTTGGATTCCGGCCACAATACTCGACAGAAACGGCCAATTGCTATTTTATTGAACAACTTAAACTAGCAATTGACAAAGGTCAAATGGTTGGAGGAGTTTTTATGGATATAAAAAAAGCCTTTGACGCACTTAATCATGATGTACTTATACAGAAATTATCTCAGATGAATTTTGATAAAACAACTCTACAGTGGTTTAAGACATATTTGGAACATAGACAACAATGTGTAATAATCAATAATGAAAAGTCACCCTTTGCAATGCTGAAAACGGGGGTTCCCCAGGGATCAATTCTTGGGCCTCTGCTTTTCACATTGTACATTAATGATTTACCAAATGTATGTCCGGGCGCAGGTTTCCAAATGTATACAGATGATGCAGTTGTTTTTGTGAGTGATAAAAGTGTTGAGGCAATTACTGAACAGTTGCAGCAACACATTAATTCAGTGTCAATATGGTTTCAAAACTCAGGACTAACTCTAAATCTGGGTAAGACAGTGTCAGTTTGTTTTGCTTCCAGATCACAACCCATGGAAGAACTGCATCTGACAATTAACGGTCAAAGAATTGTCCAGGTTAATGAAGTAAAATATTTGGGATTAATCCTGGACTCCCATTTATCATTTGAAAGTCATGTCAAAAAAATCACTAGAACAGCTAGGGCAAACTTGTATAGTTTTAGAGTCATACGGGACTGTTTAACATTTCATGCGGCAAATACATTTATGCACGCAATGATTTTTTCTCACCTGAGTTATTGTATAACCTCCTGGTCACAGGCAACAGACACAACAGTTAGGCCCTTAAGACTGATTTACAACAGAGCTTTAAAAATATTGGATAAAACATCAGTTAGAACACACCATTGTGGAGTATTGCAGAGGTTGAACTTTTTAAACTTTGAAAATTTTATAAAATTTTGTAACTTGAAATTAATGTATAAATGTTTGCACAAACAAGCCCCTGAAGTTCTTAGACGTCACATAGTCCTGCTTCGATCAGTGGGCTCCATCACACGAGGGACTGCTAATGGAAATGTAAAAGTGCCCGTTAGAAAAAAGACCCTTGGACAGTCGGCTTTTACTGTCAAGGGTGCTAAGCTCTGGAACTCCTTGCCCGCCGAGCTGAAACAAGACTCAGATCTGGGGCTTTTAAAAATGAAGTAAAGCGTTTTTTAAAGGGTACCTATCATGGAATTTTGAAAATTACCTTTCATGTAGTGTGTAACATAGATCTAAGTGAACGAAAACATCCTGCAAAGTTTTAAATATGAAAGTTCACCGTATACAAAGTTATTATCTCTCAAAAGTAAGAGTCGACTCTGAGTCGTTGATATGAATCGATAGACGAACGATGCATTTTCTCTAACTTTCGTACGTCACTTGTACAAGTTATTTGAATAAGATACGCCCACTCATTGCATTAGAAGACACCAAGGGAAAACATCATGTCGACGAGACGCTGCTGTGTTTTGAAGTGCGACGCAAAAGCAAACTTTTTTCATCTGCCCAGTGAGGAGCATTTGAAGACAGTGGCTACAGTTCATAACTATACCACAGAAGTATTATAGCCCGAACTTGTTCTGTGTTCGCGTCATTTTGAAGATGATTGCTTCACAAACCTAAATGCTATAAAGTATGAATTTGCGAGCCGGCTGATACTGAAGGAGGGAGGTTCAGTACCGAGTTTATTTGGATCAGCTTCCTTCTCCGAATCACAATCTGTAAGTAGGCTGTTGCTTTTATGTTTGTATCATGTTCTATAATTATTTTGTGTGTTGTGTACGCACAGGCGCAGCGCAGCTTCTAGCAGCTAACTTAGGTCTTCAATGTCAATTGTATTGAAATATGTGAAGTGTTTGTCGTTGTTAATGGAGTTGTCACAGGGCTCTCGAGTGTCACGCATCACGCATTGAGCGTGACAGTCACTCATTTCGGTCTTTTGTCACACTCTCCGGCCACACATTGTATTTCTCACGCTGAAAAACTATTTGTTATATATTTAATATGCCGCAGTGCCCAAAACTCACTCACTGTGGAACCGGCAGGATTCAAGCGCGTCTCCTCCAGTGTTGCCAGGTCCGTATGCCTGCACTGTTTCCGCGGGTTGTTATTGAGGAAACACCCGGGAACGCTATTTGAATATTTTTGGCCGTGATTGGGTTAGTTTGATGAGCAATGGGCTGGTTTTGTTGTGCAGACCTGGCAACCCTGGTCTGCTCTGGTGTTGTTCGTCTGGTGTTGTTAGCCAATCAGAAAATAGCACTGTTGTATCTGGGTAAGATCTAGCGCAACAACCAATGACACCCCCCGTCGGCTGGGTGTCTAACATATCACCACAGATTAGCGTCACGCAAAGGCGGGGTTTGGAAAAATGACTCGCTAAATGATTCATATGGGAGTCGGTGAGCAAATCAGGTAAAAATAAATGCATATTATAAGACAACAAAAGTGTTTTTTGTCATTGCATGCTTGTAAAACTGTTGTTGGGGACTCCCAGAACAATATTAGGAACATTTTAAATGCCATAATAGGTACCCTTTAAAAAGAGATCAAGTATGCAGTCATTTATAGTTTGCGCTCAAATGCACATTTCTTTATGCAATGTCAGAATTAATTAATGTTCTTGTAAATGTAAATGTATTCTTTTTTACTTTTTGTATGTATTGTTATGTGAAAAACCCATCTGGGGACGGACATTGCAAATTAGCCTTGGCTATAAATGTTGTAGTGTGGTGCATGTTGATTGTTCCCTCTTGTCCCTATCAAATAAATAATAAAATAAAATAAAAAATAAAAACCCTTTTTTTAATTGAATATTTGTTTACTGTTTCACTTAGTGTCATAACCATGTCACAGTCCTTTTTTCCATCTCTGTGGATGTAGACTCCGGTTCAGAGAGAGCCAGCATTGAGCTGGAGGTGATTGAAGCCATAGTGAAAACAGCTAGCAAGGCCAAGTTTTTCATCGAGTTCCACTCCCGCTGTCTAGAAGGTATAAGGTATATTTTGTGCTATCAGGCTAGCAATGCTTTGTTGCTAGTCTGTTTCCTTTTGAAATGTCAGGAGATCACGAGATAATTGTGACAGTTCTTTTTTTTGTGACTTTATGCTTCTCCTTCTGTTTAGAGTCTCGCCGTTCTGCCGAGAATGACTCACAGTGCTGTGAGGTGCCAGGGTTTCTCAAACTTGGCTGGTCTTCCAAACAGTTTCCCAAGGTTGTGATAGAGATCATTTGGCTCAGTGTGATCATTTGAAGCAATTATTAAGGATTTGAAAGTTTTGGTTGGTAAATCAAATATCTCTTTTGCCTCTCCTTTTTCTCAGTTCCACCCAGTTCTCTCAGATTTAGAGCATCTCCGGGATCAGCACTTGCTGTTGTCTGTGAAGTCATGTGACGGCTTTGAGTCATACGGTAAATGGCTCTGAAACAGTGGTTTGGTTAGAAACCATTACCTCATAACAAACTACATAACACATACTCTTATTTCTGGTGAATTGAGGGCACTTTGTTGAACTCCTTAATGCTGTTGAATCATTGTGGTCATATTGATTGAAAATGTAATGGGAGTTATGCCATTACAGGCGAGTGCTGTGTGCCTCTTCGATCGGTAACAGGGAAATCATCGGATCCATTTGAGACATGCTTGACTCACAGAGGGGAGGAGATGGGCTCTATTCGAGGACGAATCAGGGTCTATGTACCACCAGAACGCCGAAAGATCCGGGAAAGGGTCTATGGTGGGTTAACCGCATGGCCTTATAATATCACTTCTTCAAATATGCCCTGGGCACCTTTTCCCCTTAAATTTCTTCCTGCTTTAGTTCCTCCTCTGCTTTGGATATGTTTTTTACTTTTCTATCTTCCATGGCTTTTTGGCTCCCTGCTGCCTGATATTGTCCAGATGCATCCTGACCTTCACTGAAATTTGACTCTTAAAGTGATGCACACAAAACGTCCAGTGGCTTTGCCACAGATGTCTACAACATTTAAACAGTTTGACACGAGCCATGTCTTCTGCACATTACAGAGTGGCTCTGTATTGAGAAGGATGAGAAGGAAATGACGAAGGACCATTTGTCTCGCCCTTCGTCCTGTGCATTCCCCACGCAGTGAGTTAAAAATGAGCCCTAACTAATATTGTTTACTTCATCTATGGTGAAGCATTTTTATTCACACACTTCCACTAGCCTTTTCCATTGGATGACTTACACTTCATGTTCCCACTATAGAGCACCATCAGCCCCGTATATGGCAGCTCCAAACAGCTACACCAATCCTGCATACTTCATCTTTGAGGGTTGCCTGTGTTGCAGAGAGTCGAAGAAATTCCCTCATCCAGCAAAGAATCACAATTAGTACGGGCCAAAGACAGCGTGATACAGCTCCCTAGAGTGACTGGAGGTCACAGCCATGGCAAAAGGTCTGCTCGGAGATCCGACTTTACAGAGATTGATATTCCTGGCTCCTTAGCACCCTATAAACCATCTTGTGAGACTCAAAAATGAACTGTCGTTGACTGCGTCCTCTTATCAGCTTTTCCCAGGTCCAGATGATCCTAATACATCCCCAAATCAAAGACACACAACTTCCTCAAACCCATCTTTACAGTTAGAGTCCCATAAGATCAATATAAGACAGGGTCCAGTATTGTCAGTCAAAAAACTCACAAACTCCTACATGAACCATTCTGTTTTTTCCCGGGACATACAGACACCACTCAAAGAAAAAGTCAGAAAGGACTATCACAGGCTGCATCAAGGCATGCCCATGCCAATGCAAAAGGGACCAAAGCTAAACCCCTATGTGTCCACAAGTGTTCCCGTCCATGAATCCTCTGTACCCTGGATTGTAGAGCAGCCAACTACAGCTTCAGGAGACAACTCACTAACAGCTCTCCAAATAGCTAAATCACTAAGTGAGGTGGATTTTCAGCCAGTAGACAGAAAGTACCACTTTCATGAAATGTCGTCTCAGCAAAGGCATCATGGGTATGATTATGGTTTAGCTAATGAAAGAAACTACAGCTGGGAGAAAGAGGTGAGCTGGGTAGTTTTCAATTATGGATCATGTTGTTCAGTAAAGCATGTACATATGGATTTTAGGATTAGCTTTCTGGTTAAGCTTTGATAAATACAAAGCCAATGTGTGTCTGCAGGTGTCAGTCTTGCATGGAGCCCCAGAAACAGTGCGGGAGCTGCTCAGTACTCTGGGTTTGCAGCGTTACACGCTGGACCTCAGCCGCAATGGTTGGGATGATCTTGATTACTTCAGGTAAGGTTAATGTTGATGTGATGTGGTGAATTTTTTTAAAGAGATATCCTTCCTCATTTTCTTCTATTCTCACTGCTTTGTGCTTTAGTTAATGACTCTAAGCAGCAATGGTGATTTGTGAACAAATACATTGCCACAATTTTTTTCTTTTGTGGTATTACAGTGGTATTACAGAGGAGGAGCTGTGTACAGCGGGTGTGTCTAACCCATCTCATCGACGAAGAATCTTGGAGAACCTTCCCAAGATTTGGGACTGATCACAAAGAGCCTGAGAGACTATCAGGTGTCATATCAGAAGACTATCGATGACAAGTTCATTATTTGTATTCCTAATACATATCTTTATTTTACCCTCCTTTGTAATTTAACATAAGTTAATTTCTTTCATAATAAAGCTGATCCCACCAAGTCTTCATTCTGTCCCTGTGGTTTTAAACAGTCCAATACATGCTTCTAAGAATCCAAACAAATCATATATCACTAAAACACAGAGTCTTTAATTTAACTTTAATTGTTTATTCTACGTTGAGCCTCTTTATACTTATACTATACTGTGTTGCATAGCAAAGTCATATCCTTGTCTTATTTAAGCATTAGTTGTGAAATGTCACTTTGTGGTTCAGTACCTTGTCTGGTGACTGTAACACAGCTTGCCTATATCCCTGTTTAGCCTGGTTCCTGTATTTATTCATAAGAGACCACAGGCTATTTACTACCTTCTAAAAGTGCATAAACCAACTGTTTGCTACAGGAGTCAGCTGGTCCTTTTAAGAGGAATATCTATTTTACTGTTTACCCCAGGGATTTAATTGCTGTTCTCCCCTTTACTTAAGGAGATAAGCTCATGGAGGTTTAATACTTACTTGAACAAACATAATGATTTCCATTGAAGTCTTACATTGCTGGATCAACTGTAAATATTACCTTCAAAAAATCAGGTAAAAGAATAATAACTGTTCACATTTGTTTTCTGACCATTGACAATGTAACCTGATTTCCCACAGAGATTGAATACAAACTGTAAAATTCAGTGTGTACATGCCATTTTATTTGTTTTTTATTCTTATCAAACTATGAAACTATTAAGACGAACTAGCTATGCTCTAATTTCTGATGTTAACTTGACATTAAGTGCATTCTCCCACCTCCACAGACCTATCCTCTTTTTACCCAAGCTGTGCTTTATACTTGCATTTGTATATTTGTAATTTGATAAATTATGTAATATTATCTTTGGATTATAATGATGGTTTTATAAAGTCACAAAAGTGATTAAAGGGTGTTTTTGAATCTAAGTCAAATACTGTTGTGTCGATATTTGATCATCTTTAAACTTGAACAAATATGGTATAGAAGGTTGTTTGTAGAAACAGGATTTTTGAGGACTATGCTTGCGTTGGGGTAGTACTAATTACTCTCAACATATCAAAGGACCTGTTTACACCTGGTCACTTCATGCGTTTTCTGTGATCGGGTTGCTATCCGATCGTGAAAAGACCAGGTGTAAACGCATTAGAGGCGGATTTAAATACGTCACACCACCAAATCCGATTATTTGTATATCCGACTGGAATCTGATCTAAAATTATTGACGTCCACATTGGCTACATTCACATTGTGAGTCCAAATCCAATTATTTGTGTATCCGATTAGAATCTGATCTAAAAGAATAGATCTAATGTCCATATTGTATATCGCAACTATTCAGATCCGATTTGTGTCCATGAAGTTCTTTCGTTTTCCGGAATATCTGCATTGGTTTTTATGGCAATGACATTGCATTGGTAGGGATATGCCAAAAACAACAACAACCGCAACATGGAGGGGATTGCAATAGAAATGTTGTCTTATTTAAATTTTACAACATGACAATGTGTAGCTGCCACACTGGACTATTGCGTCTTATTGAGGCAGCGACAGAATTATCATTTAGGCTTTTTTCCGTGCTGTCGTCTCCGTCGGTTTACAAACATGTCTCCGTTATATTGTAATTTTCTGCTCGTCTGGCACTTTGGAACAATACAGCCTTGTTTCGGCAGCAACGTTCAGCATGTTTCCTATAACAACATCTGGAATTCACGTTTTAAGTTTACGTGAAAGCATAAACCACGCGAAATCCGATCAGAGCGGTCAGACTGAAATGGATTTCCAGAATTGACCCTTCGCGTGGAGCTTGATTGACAGGTGTTCTAACCAATCATACTTCGCCATCCGCCATTTTGTCCGAAAAAGCAGCCAGTAGAGTTAGTAGATTAACATGGGAGGATTTGAACTTGGTAAAACGAATATACTGACGCCTTTCCGTGGTTAAAACAACATTACTTCTTATGTTCGTTCATGTTTATTTGATGCTATAAATGAACTAGAAGGAAGAGATGATCGGATCACGAGCAGCTTTAACTGATGCTCTACAGCGATCTGTCACGGCACATTAAAGAGCCACAAAACGGTATTTATTGTTTAAATTTCTTTAAAAAAATGACCATATTTGAAAGGGGAGACTTTGTTTAATATGCTTAATATCAAATGTAACCGAAAAGTAACCTGGTCTGTCCTGTCTGTCCGCGTGTTGTCAGTCTCCTCTCTGCTCCGCGATGTATTTTTCACTGCCTGAGAACATGGTGAGAGCGTGAGAGCGGCGTAGCTTGTCGGGCATAGCGACAGTAACTAAGGAGGGCGGGTCTTTGCAAAGGGTCAATTGTGATTTGAATAGGATTTCAAACCACATATGGGTGTAGCTTGAAACAGATTTGTAAAAATCGCATTTCATGTGTTTTTTTGCCGTTCATACTAGCTAAATCTGATCGGATTTCAATCGGATATGCACAAAAATCGGATTTGAACTGACAGTTTGAACCTAGCCTAAATGCATGTGGTTGTTGAGACCACATATGGAAATTTTACTCCTTTAACAATGCTAAAAAATAAACGTGTGAGAGCATGTTATATACTGTAGGCTATAAGACATGCCAGCCAGATATGACGGCGCTACTGCAACACGCATCGCCGCAGATGAGCAGCTGAGTAGGCCTAGCCGATCTCTTCATCAAGCCAACCCGCAAACTATCGCAAATAAAACTGAAAGTAAGTCGCAGATGCTCAACACACAATCATCTTCATTAAAAATAGAGAAACTAAATGATCTGACCAGTGCTGTCGTGCTCTCTCCTCTTGTGGTATTTGATTTTGAAATTAGCTGATGATCAATAAAATGCAGCTCATAACTGTTGCTTTCGGTGACATAAACTTATAGCATGCGAATTGAAGATCGAATTTATATCCGTTTTGCGAAAACATGTTTATGTGATAAAGTGTAAATGGAATCGTTTTGATAAATCAGCTATGTGATCAGTAAAAATGCATGAAGTGACCAGCTGTAAACAGGCCCAAAAACAATTAAAGCTGCAAGCAGCATTGAAAGGGCCCTCGCACCTGTGCCATCGCCACCCGGTGGCTTTAGGAAGACAGAGCACGATGGGCAATGTGCATTTAAGTAGATAAATATAGTGGGAGTATGTCAAAATCAGTTACAAAAATGTCCTTTATTATGGGGATAATAGCATGCTTTGGCACTTAGCTAAGTGTTTGCTAGCATGTTTCTAGTATGTTGCTAGCATGTTTAACACTTGCTGGCACTTTTTAATATATTATTAGAAGTCCACAACAGTGTTAAACATGTCACTTCCTGTTGCCAGCAGGTGGCGCTATGACTGTAACTGAATATGAGCATGCACATGTGTTCAGGACAGAACTCTTATCAAACATGTGAAGTTTGGGGCAGATTGAACTTTGCCTTAAGTAAAAACAACTTCCTGTTTCATAGCATTAGCATGCTTTAGCACTTAGCTAAGAATTGCTAGCATGTTTTAACATGTTTCTAACATGTTTATAACTCAATGGCATATTTACTATGTTGCCAGTACTGCATCACACTGTTAAACATGTCACTTCCTGTTGCCAGTAGGTGGCGCTATTACTATAACTGAATATTGTCATGTAGATGTGTTCAGGGCAGGACTCTTATCAAATGTGTGAAGTTTGGGGCAGATTGGACATTGCCTTCTTAAGTAACAACAACTTCCTGTTTCATTTCATTAGCATGCTTTAACACTTAGCTAAGAAATTGCTAGCATGTTTTAACATGTTTATAACATGTTTATAACTCAATGGCATATTTACTATGTTGCCAGTACTGCATCACACTGTTAAACATGTCACTTCCTGTTGCCAGTAGGTGGCGCTATTACTTTAACTGAAAATTGTAATGTAGATGTGTTCAGGGCAGGACTCTTATCAAATGTGTGAAGTTTGGGGCAGATTGGACATTGTCTTCTTAAGTAACAACAACTTCCTGTTTCATTTCATTAGCATGCTTTAGCACTTAGCTAAGAATTGCTAGCATGTTTTAACATGTTTATAACATGTTTATAATTCAATGGCATATTTACTATGTTGCTAGTACTGCATCACAGTGTTAAACATGTCACTTCGTGTTGCCAGTAGGTGGCGCTATTACTATAACTGAATATTCTCATGTAGATGTGTTCAGGCCATGACTCTTATCAAACGTGTGACGTTTGGGGCAGATTGGACATTGTCTTCTTAAGTAACAACAACTTCCTGTTTCATTTCATTAGCATGCTTTAACACTTAGCTAAGAATTGCTAGCATGTTTTAACATGTTTATAACATGTTTATAACTCAATGGCATATTTACTATGTTGCCAGTACTGCATCACACTGTTAAACATGTCACTTCCTGTTGCCAGTAGGTGGCGCTATTACTATAGCTGAAAATTGTAATGTAGATGTGTTCAGGGCAGGACTCTTATCAAATGTGTGAAGTTTGGGGCAGTTTGGACATTGTCTTCTTAAGTAACAACAACTTCCTGTTTCATTTCATTAGCATGCTTTAGCACTTAGCTAAGAATTACTAGCATGTTTTAACATGTTTATAATTCAATGGCATATTTAATATGTTGCTAGTACTGCATCACAGTGTTAAACATGTCACTTCCTGTTGCCAGTAGGTGGCGCTATTACTATAACTGAATATTCTCATGTAGATGTGTTCAGGGCAGGACTCTTATCAAATGTGTGAAGTTTCGGGGTTTCGGGGTTCGAAGTTACAGCAAATTACTATTTAATTGCAGTAATAGCATGCTTTAGCACTTAGCTAAGTGTTTGCTAGCATGTTTTAGCATGTTTCAAGTATGTTGATAGCATGTTTAGCACTTGCTGGCACTTTTTTATATGTTATTAGGAGTCCACAAAAGTGTTAAACATGTCACTTCCTGTTGCCAGCAGGTGGCGCTATGACTGTAACTGAATATGAGCATGGACATGTGTTCAGGACAGAACTCTTATCAAACGTTTGAAGTTTGGGGCAGATTGGACATTCCATACCTGAGTTACAGCAAATTCCTATTGAATTGCAGTAATAGCATGCTTTAGGACTTAGCTAAGTGCTTGCTAGCATGTTTTAGCATGTTTCAAGTATGTTGTTAGCATGTTTAACACTTGCTGGCACTTTTTTATATGTTATCAGGAGTCCACAACAGTGTTAAACATGTCACTTCCTGTTGCCAGCAGGTGGCGCTATGACTGTAACTGAATATCAGCATGCACATGTGTTCAGGACAGAACTCTTATCAAACATGTGAAGTTTGGGGCAGATTGGACATTGTTTGCCTGAGTTACAGCAACTTCCTGTTTCATGGCGAAACATCAAAATTTGTCAGGCCGCCGAGGACACGCCCTTCGACGAAAACTCAAGATCTTCGCAATTTAACGTCGCAAAGGCCTTAAGATTACACTCACCAAATTTGAAGATGATCAGATTAAAACTGTAGGAGGAGTTCGTTAAAGTACGAGGCCTGAAAATGGCAAAAACTGCACAAAAATCTGAGAGGAAGTTCAAAATGGCTGACTTCCTGTTGTGTTTAGGGCTATGGTCCAAGAGACTTTTTTGTAGGTAATGGGCCATTACATGTATGTACCGAATTTCGTACACGTACGTGAAACGTAACGCGAGGCGCACTCCGTTGAACCTTTATAGGTGGCGCTATCGAGCCATTTTGGCCCGCCCAATTTTGAAACGCATATCAGATGTAAATTTTCGCCAGTTCTGACGCGTGTGCAAATTTTCGTGAGTTTTCGCGCATGTTTAGGCCCTCAAAAATGCGATTCATTGCGGAGAAGAATAATAATAATAATAATAAACAGAGCAATTCCAAGAGGGTCCTCACACCATCGGTGCTCGGGCCCTAATGAGAGAGAGAAAGTGCTGGATAAAGTTCAGCATGAGTTCACATCCTTGTGTGCTCTCTGTTGGAGAATGCATCTGTGAGTCTGGTTATTAAGTCAACTTAGCTTATCACAAAAACACTACTTTCTTTCCACTCTCTCAAAAAAATGTCCTTCCTGTGGTTTGTGGCTGGAATCTTCTTGACTCGTTCTATCTATCTGCTTTGTCGTGACACAAATGAAAGTGGGTGGAGAATAGGTGTGTATTCTGCACTCACTTTCCTGACTTTTCTTATAATAATAAATAATAATTAAAGCTGCAAGCAGCATTGAAAGGGCCCTCGCACCCGTGCCATCGCCACCCGGTGGCTTTAGGAAGACAGACCACGGTGGGCAATGTGCATTTAAGTAGATAAATATAGTGGGAGTATGTCAAAGTCAGTTACAAAAATGTCCTTTATTATGGGTATAATAGCATGCTGTCACTTCCTGTTGCCAGCAGGTGATGCTATGACTGTAACTGAATATGAGCATGCACATGTGTTCAGGACAGAACTCTTATCAAACATGTGAAGTTTGGGGCAGATTGAACTTTGCCTTCTTAAGTAAAAACAACTTCCTTGTTTCATAGCATTAGCATGCTTTAGCACTTAGCTAAGAATTGCTAGCATGTTTAACATTTTTATAACATGTTTATAACTCAATGGCATATTTACTATGTTGCCAGTACTGCATCACACTGTTAAACATGTCACTTCCTGTTGCCAGTAGGTGGCGCTATTACTATAACTGAATATTGTCATGTAGATGTGTTCAGGGCAGGACTCTTATCAAATGTGTGAAGTTTGGGGCAGATTGGACATTGCCTTCTTAAGTAACAACAACTTCCTGTTTCATTTCATTAGCATGCTTTAGCACTTAGCTAAGAATTGCTAGCATATTTTAACATGTTTATAACATGTTTATAACTAAATGGCATATTTACTATGTTGCCAGTACTGCATCACACTGTTAAACATGTCACTTCCTGTTGCCAGTAGATGGCGCTATTACTATAGCTGAAAATTGTAATGTAGATGTGTTCAGGGCAGGACTCTTATCAAATGTGTGAAGTTTGGGGCAGATTGGACATTGTCTTCTTAAGTAACAACAACTTCCTGTTTCATTTCATTAGCATGCTTTAGCACTTAGCTAAGAATTGCTAGCATGTTTTAACATGTTTATAACATGTTTATAACTCAATGGCATATTTACTATGTTGCCAGTACTGCATCACACTGTTAAACATGTCACTTCCTGTTGCCAGTAGGTGGCGCTATTACTATAGCTGAAAATTGTAATGTAGATGTGTTCAGGGCAGGACTCTTATCAAATGTGTGAAGTTTGGGGCAGTTTGGACATTGTCTTCTTAAGTAACAACAACTTCCTGTTTTATTTCATTAGCATGCTTTAGCACTTAGCTAAGAATTACTAGCATGTTTTAACATGATTATAACATGTTTATAATTCAATGGCATATTTAATATATTGCTAGTACTGCATCACAGTGTTAAACATGTCACTTCCTGTTGCCAGTAGGTGGCGCTATTACTATAACTGAATATTCTCATGTAGATGTGTTCAGGGCAGGACTCTTATCAAATGTGTGAAGTTTGGGGCAGATTGGACATTGTCTTCTTAAGTAACAACAACTTCCTGTTTCATTTCATTAGCATGCTTTAGCACTTAGCTAAGAATTGCTAGCATGTTTTAACATGTTTATAACATGTTTATAACTCAATGGCATATTTACTATGTTGCCAGTACTGCATCACACTGTTAAACATGTCACTTCCCGTTGCCAGTAGGTGGCGCTATTACTATAGCTGAAAATTTTAATGTAGATGTGTTCAGGGCAGGACTCTTATCAAATGTGTGAAGTTTGGGGCAGTTTGGACATTGTCTTCTTAAGTAACAACAACTTCCTGTTTCATTTCATTAGCATGCTTTAGCACTTAGCTAAGAATTACTAGCATGTTTTAACATGATTATAACATGTTTATAATTCAATGGCATATTTAATATGTTGCTAGTACTGCATCACAGTGTTAAACATGTCACTTCCTGTTGCCAGTAGGTGGCGCTATTACTATAAATGAATATTCTCATGTAGATGTGTTCAGGGCAGGACTCTTATCAAATGTGTGAAGTTTCGGGGTTTCGGGGTTCAAAGTTACAGCAAATTACTATTTAATTGCAGTAATAGCATGCTTTAGCACTTAGCTAAGTGTTTGCTAGCATGTTTTAGCATGTTTCAAGTATGTTGATAGCATGTTTAGCACTTGCTGGCACTTTTTTATATGTTATTAGGAGTCCACAAAAGTGTTAAACATGTCACTTCCTGTTGCCAGCAGGTGGCGCTATGACTGTAACTGAATATGAGCATGGACATGTGTTCAGGACAGAACTCTTATCAAACGTGCGAAGTTTGGGGCAGATTGGACATTCCATACCTGAGTTACAGCAAATTCCTATTGAATTGCAGTAATAGCATGCTTTAGCACTTAGCTAAGTGCTTGCTAGCATGTTTTAGCATGTTTCAAGTATGTTGTTAGCATGTTTAACACTTGCTGGCACTTTTTTATATGTTATCAGGAGTCCACAACAGTGTTAAACATGTCACTTCCTGTTGCCAGCAGGTGGCGCTATGACTGTAACTGAATATCAGCATGCACATGTGTTCAGGACAGAACTCTTATCAAACATGTGAAGTTTGGGGCAGATTGGACATTGTTTGCCTGAGTTACAGCAACTTCCTGTTTCATGGCGAAACATCAAAATTTGTCAGGCCGCCGAGGACACGCCCTTCGACGAAAACTCAAGATCTTCGCAATTTAACGTCGCAAAGGCCTTAAGATTACACTCACCAAATTTGAAGATGATCAGATTAAAACTGTAGGAGGAGTTCGTTAAAGTACGAGGCCTGAAAATGGCAAAAACTGCACAAAAATCTGAGAGGAAGTTCAAAATGGCTGACTTCCTGTTGTGTTTAGGGCTACGCTCCAAGAGACTTTTTTGTAGGTATTGGGCCATTACATGTATGTACCGAATTTCGTACACGTACGTGAAACGTAACGCGAGGCGCACTCCGTTGAACCTTTATAGGTGGCGCTATCGAGCCATTTTGGCCCGCCCAATTTTGAAACGCATATCAGATGTAAATTTTCGCCAGTTCTGACGCGTGTGCAAATTTTCGTGAGTTTTCGTGCATGTTTAGGCCCTCAAAAATGCGATTCATTGCGGAGAAGAATAATAATAATAATAATAATAATAATAAACAGAGCAATTCCAAGAGGGTCCTCACACCATCGGTGCTCGGGCCCTAATAATTTGTTACATTTATATAGCGCTTTTTCTGGGACCTCAAAGCGCTTTACATGGAAGGGGGAATCTTCTCAACCACCACCAAAGTGCAGCATCCACCTGGATGATGCGACGGCAGCCATATTGAGCCAGAACGCCCACCACACACCAGCTTACTGGTGGAGAGGAGACAGTGATGAAGCCAATCAGTATATGGGGATGATTAGTAGGCCATGATGGACAGAGGCCAAGGGGCAAATTTGTCCAGGATGCCGGGGTTACACCCCTACTCTTTATCGAAGGACATCCTGGGATTTTTAATGACCACAGAGAGTCAGGACCTCGGTTTAACGTCTCATCCGAAGGACGGTGCTTTTTTTGACAGTATAGTGTCCCCGTCACTATATTGGGGCGTTAGGACCAGCCCTGCTTAGCTTCAGTGGGCAACCAGTCTTGGGCTACAGGGTGATATGGCTGCTGATTCCTGACTTCACCTGTCAGTCATTAGATTGTTATGTAGGCCAGAGATGAAGAGTGAATCTTAACTAGCTGTATTTCCATGTCACATGTCAGTGCAACACATCTCCTTCACATAGAGTTGATCAGGTTGTTGATTGGAATGTTGGTCCACTTCTCTTCAATGGCTGTGCAAAGTTGCTGGATATTGGCAGGACCTGGAACACGCTGTGTTATATACGCCAATCCAGAGCATCCCAAACATGTTCAATGGGTGACATGTCCGGTGAGTATGCTGGCCATGCAAGAACTGGGATGTTTTCAGCTTCCAGGAATTGTGTACAGATCCTTGAAACATGGGGCCGTGCATTATCATGCTGCAACATGAGGTGATGGTCATGGATGAATGGCACAACAATAGGCCTCAGGATCTCGTCACAGTATCTCTGTGCATTCAAAATGGCATCAATGTTGTCCACTAAATGGCACCTGTGTTTGTTGTCCATAACATACGCCTGCCCATACCATAACCCCACCGCCACCATGGGCCACTTGATCCACAACGTTGACATCAGCAAACCGCTCACCCACACAACACCATATACGCTGTCTGCTATCTGCCCTGTACAGTGAAAACCGGGATTCATCCATGAAGAGAACACCTCTCCAAAGTGCCAGACGGCAACGAATGTGAGCATTTGCCCACTCAAGTCGGTTACAATGACGAACTGCAGTCAGGTCGGCATCCCCAATGAGGACGACAAGCATGCAGATGAGCTTCCCTGAGACGGTTTCTGACAGTTTGTGAATAAATTCTTTGTTTATGAAAACCGATTGTTGCAGCAGCTGTCCAGGTGTTTGGTCTCAGACGATCATGAAGGTGAAGATGCTGGATGTGGAGGTCCTGGGCTGGTGTGGTTACACGTGGTCTGCGGTTGTGAGGCCGGTTGGATGTAATGCCAAATTCTCTGAAACGCCTTTGGAGACGGCTTATGGTAGATAAAAGAACATTCAATTCACGGGCAACAGCTCTGGTGGACATTCCTGCAGCCAGCATGCCAATTGCACGCTCCCTCAAAATTTGCCACATCTGTGGCATTGTGCTGTATACCTGTGCAATAATCATGCTGTCTAATCAGCATCTTGATATGCCACACCTGGTGGATGGATTATCTTGGCAAAAGAGAAGTGCTCACTAACACAGATTTAGACAAATTTGTGAACAATGTTTGAGAGAAATAGGCCTTTTGTGTACATAGAAAAAGTCTTAGATCTTTGAGTTCAGCTCATGAAAAATGGGGGCATAAACAAAAGTGTTTTTGTTCAGTATACATTAGGGGTGTAACGATTCATTCGTTTTCTCGACGCATCGATTACAAATCCTGACATGCATATGCATCGATCTTGAAACATGTATTTTGAATCGTTAAAACATATATATATATATATATATATATATATATACATACATATATATATACTGTATATATATATATATATATATATATATATATATATATATATATATATATATATATATATATTATGACACAACGGAAATTCTATTTTAATATGCTTGTATTATAACATACTTGGTGTCAGCAATAGGCTATAGGCTTCAAGGCTACTAACCACTAGCGGCGCCAGCATTTTGATTGTAGGTGGGCCTCCAGAAAACTGGATGGGCCAGTTAAAATAAGCCACAAAAAAAAAAACGTGTTCCCCTTCATCTCCGTTTCAGCGCTTTTCTGCGGCATTGAGGACAGCGACTCAGAAGCCTACCTGTGCGGCTCTTGTGTCGCTGTCCTCCTGCTCCTCAGAGCATTTCTTGCTGAATTTTAATGAAAACGAGCTGCTTTGCTTTGCGTTTCATATTAGCTAATAGCTACCGTCAGATTGCTTGAAAAGCTTGCGCGCCAACGTCATTCATCAGGTTTAAACTTTTTAAATAAAAATTTAAGGCTTTTTAAGACCCGAAGAAATTGTTAATTTAACTGTTATATAAACTAAATACCACATTTGCTATTGTGGACAGGAAAACGACCCTCTTGCTGATGTGATATTGTATGATAACAACATAATATGACATTATAATATATGACAATGATAATATATGACAAACTCATTTAGGAACATAGGCTACCTATAACTGCATCATGCAGTGAAAGCACGAGAGACAAAAGCGATGTCACCTCACACAGTGCCTCGTACATCGTTAAAACAATGATTACAACAGTGTAATCAATAGCATAATTGACAATACACATCGCACACCACTACGCACATAAAGAATGAACTTAAAATTGAATTTACCAACTTTCTACTCGTTCTCTCCTCCTGTTTCGCGTGCAGGAGACAGACGCAATGCTGCCTCGAATGTGACGCGAAATTTCACGCTAACAAGCAAATCCACAAAGAAAGAATAGCCTAAATAAAAGTACGCTAGATAGTTTTAATTTGGAAAACATTTAGATATGTCTAAGTCAAATTGCCATCGAAAAGATAAGACCTTTCATACGTAAAAATAATACTTGTAAAGACTTCATGGCCTTAAATTTTAAAAATTTAATTTAAGACTTTTTAGGGTCAAAATGGGCGGGCCCGGACCTAAAATGGGCCCACATCCTGATATAAGTCAAATGGATTTGAAACTATTTAACAGATTATTCAATCACAAACTACTCAGTTTATTACTGCAGCCAACATCATAAAGCCATTGTGTGCTTATTCAATGTGAACTTTAACTCAGTGGCCTCAGTCATGCACCCTGTTATGGCACTCTAACTGATCACTAGCAGATAAAGGTCTCTCTTGCAGTAACATTTTGCCCTGTTCATTTGGCTTTCCATACATTTGCTCTTCGATGTTCATGGTAGTCTGCCCTAACTAAACAGTAAACACAGATCATATTATTTAGTATTTACCATCACATCTGTGTAGTCTAATATAAATGTGTGTGTTACTGATTATTTTAAGTGTAAGCCTATATGTTGCTAAAGAATCAGTTCTAGCAAATGAGCATTAGCTTCTGTGATAAAATCTTGCACTTCCAACCACTCATTGGTCAAATGGGAATGTGTTTGAACTTTTTACTAAATATTAAATTTAGTCTACAAAACAAATAGCCTATGCATAAACTCCCCTAGAATGCTTGGGAAACAAGTAAAACTATTTTTTTCCTTTTAGATACTAAAACATACTGTCACTGGAATTACATTATTTAGGGATGTGTACACAAATGCTCATTTATGTCACATAGTGCTTGCTAAAAGTGAAATAAAATAAAGGAAGTATCATAAAACCATCTAAAATATCCTGGAATTAAAAGATTAAGAGTGTCAAATGTCTGGAGTTGCTAGTAAGACAACAGCGCATGTTTGCTTTGGGTTAAAGTGTCCTAAATTTTACCTTCAAGGATTTTATCATAAACCTGGGCTGTATCATTTATGAGAGCCAAATGTTTAAAGGGCATGAGATGAGCTTCGACTGTAAATTACTGTATGTTTGATGGGCAAAGATGTCAGAAACTGATAAGGCGAAGGTACTGTATCCTGAGGTAATTTTAAGCGATTCATACGGTGGCCGAGAGAGTTCAACGTGCTGCAACCTAAAGAAGACGCATGCAAATAGAAAAAAATGCATGCAAATAGAAAAAAACGCATGCAAATTAAGAAAACATCTTCATCAGTTTCACAACACACGTGTGCTCCAAATACTCACAACACAACCAAATAGAGAAACGCGCTGCAAAAGTTCACAACACAACCAAATACAGAAACGCGCTGCAAACGTTCACAACACAACCAAATACAGAAACGCTGCAAGTAACACAGACCACAACGGAAATGTTTCCGGGGAACCAAATAAGTGACGGACCCGGCTGGGACGTGATAGACAGGACGTGCTTACAGCAAAGAACGTATATTTTTTATAAATTAACTATAATTTTAAAATAATATTGTAATATATTGTATATATAAACAATATTATAATATATTGTAATATTATACCTTTTTATAGTTCTTCTATACTCTTTGCTTACAGCTCAAAATTCTACTTTATTTTATATAAAAAAAAATCTTTTACCCTGCAAAACACACAGAGATTCATTTTTTATGACATACAACTTGTATACAGTATACAAAATGTATTAACAATATGTTCAATGTCATCAGAATACAAATGAGAAAAGAACAATGAGCTGGAAACTAAAATATAAATAAAAAAGATAGAGAAGACGAACATGAAGGCAAGATATTAATCTATACATCAGTTACACTATACAAATTGTTTCATGTTATGTTTAAATTTTCATAAAGAAAAGTTTCATAAGAAATGTTAGTTAATGTAGGGTCCAAAGTTTAAATAAACGCATATTGTAACATTTCTTTTTTGTAAAGGAAAAATAAACAAATACATTTATTTGCAACCGTTATATTAACAGCAATATATTTCTGTCGTCAGAACAGCTGATGGACAACTGCTGCGTTGTCATGGGAACATCCCAGGTGAAAATAATTACGTTGGAAATTACGTTGTCTTTCGTTGCTCCCTTCATCAAGTGCGTTTTAAACGGCTGTATAAATGGGACACTAGTGCCACGCTCACTCCAAAGTCCCACTTGAAAAGCTCTGCCATCTGCCCTTCGAAGGGAGTAGGGCATAGGGATGCTCACAAGCAATAAGCACGTCCCAGCCGGGTCCGTCACTTATTTGGTTCCCCGGAAACATTTCCGTTGTGGTCTGTGTTACTTGCAGCTTCTGTATTTGGTTGTGTTGTGAACTTTTGCAGCGCGTTTCTGTATTTGGTTGTGTTGTGAGTATTTGGAGCACACGTGTGTTGTGAAACTGATGAAGATGTTTTCTTAATTTGCGGGTGTTTTTTTCTATTTGCATGCGTTTTTTTCTATTTGCATGCGTTTTTCTGTTTGCATACGTTTTTTTCTAATTGCATGCGTCTTCTTTAGCTTGCAGCACGTTGAGCTCTCTCGGCCTCCGTAGATTCACCTCTCAAAAATAAGAAAAAGGGGAGTTCCTCTTTAAAAATCGAAGATTTCTAAAACCAACTTCTTTTAATATTGTGGTAGGTTTCTCGTAGTATTTAGGAAAGGTGATGAGATATTAAGCAATAGCTACCTGTCAAACCTGAACGTTGGTGGATTCAACTCTCTAACTCTCAGCAGGGAGAAACAAAATTTGGCGCCGATTCCCCGCCCCTCATCACGCGCTCACCAACTCCAGCGGGACCATATCAACTCCAGCGCTCCCAATCCGATAAGTCTGGATCCGTAAATCTCTTAAACAGGCTGGATGGCTTTTAACCATTAGCGTCAAATTATCTGCGTTCGTGTTTTGACCTGTGAAGGGACATGTTTACCATGTTCAGCTGAATGAACGGTAAGTTTTAGTGCGTGGAAACAGTTCCGCATGCTTCCCTTTCTCTCTCTGTATTTCTGACAGATTTACCCATCATGTGCCTTATGTGCACAGTTGTGTGAGAGAGTTTTTGTTTGTTTTTGTATTTCGTTTTGCGATTTATTATTAAGTGTAATATGTCAGTCTGAAACTGGGGATAGTTTTACAAGATATTATTTCGGCGCTAAACTCTGTTTTCTTTTTGTTTGAATATGGTGTTTGACTATTGTTTTAAACCTAAACTCGTGAAGGTGAGTTAAAATGACACTTGTGAGAACAAAATAGTTTATTCTTTGTTGACACTTAAGTAGTTCATGTTGATTTTATAGCTTGTGTTTTGACAATGTGAAACATTGCTTTGAAACCTGTTTTACATTGCTTTACAATGAAATCCGTTTTATCATGTGTTTACCTATAATATGTCCTAAGTTTCTAAAATTGCTTTAAATATGTTTTTATTTTTTATTTGAACAGAAATTAATTCATTCGCAAGGAAAAGTGTCTTCGCAAGGGAAAATATGTCCCTTCCTTCCACCACACTGATACCGATGTCTTCCAAGGAAGTGAATTTCAGCTGTCTCTTCAATGAGGAGTTCAAGTATATTTTGCTACCTGTATCATACTCACTTGTGTGTTTCCTGGGACTGATACTGAACTCTGTGGCTCTGTGGATGTTTATCACTAAGATGAGGCCCTGGAAACCCAGTACAGTGTATATGTTCCACCTCGCCCTGTCAGACACACTCTACGTGCTCTCCTTGCCTATGCTCATATACTACTATGCAAACCGCAGCCATTGGCCTTTTGGTGTTTTCCTCTGTAAGATTGTGCGGTTTCTTTTCTATGCCAACTTGTATTGTAGCATCCTTTTTCTCACTTGCATCAGTGTGCACCGCTACCTTGGCATCTGTCATCCCATTCGTACTCTGACTATGGTGAAGCCACGCCATGCCCACATGGTCTGTGGTTTTGTCTGGACGGCAGTAATAGCCTGCTTGGTGCCCAAGCTGATTTTCGTCACCACTTCTCAGAGGGGCAACGACACTTTGTGTCACGACACCAGCCGCCCAGATGAATTTCACAACTATGTTACCTATAACTCTGTGGTAATGGTGCTGCTGTTTATTCTGCCATTTCTGGTCATCATGGTTTGCTACTGTTTAATGGCACGGGCCCTTTGCCAACCCAGAAAGGGCCTGTCCCAAAATCAACAGAGTTCATCCCGGAGGAAGTCCATTAAACTTATCATATTGGTGCTGGTTGTGTTTGCAATCTGTTTTGTACCCTTCCACATCACACGTTCCCTCTACTACGCCTACCGTATTCTAGACGCAGATTGCAAGTCCCTTAATATCGTCAACTTTGCTTACAAAATCACTCGCCCTCTTGCCAGCATGAACAGCTGTTTGGACCCCATCCTCTACTTCCTGGCAGGAGATCTCTACCGCTCTAAACTTATAAGAGTTTTCACTAGGCAGACTCCGAACACTCGTTCTACAGCGTATGTACACGAAAACAACATCGGACTGACCTTTAAGAACCCAGATGCCCAAGCCAACAATGAGTCGAGACTCTAGGCCCACATACCCAGACATTTTGGGTAATAATTTAAAAAGCTGTTCTGAAAGACTGCCTCAAATTGTAGAATGTGTTCTGTCCAAATCCACGTCTGTTAAGTCACACGTATACCCAGAAGAATTCAGAACAGTCTCATTGTAAACACTACAGCATAGATAAAAGTGAAGGAATCTCTTTGGAGAAAGGATGTGGTTTGCTTCCTTCGTGCACTCCCAATGTTCGGTATGGTTGCTGGTAATGTAGTTCAGAGAAACTTCAGCTCATAAAAGCACTGATGGCCAATCACTCCTATGTTTACTTGTAATGTTGAAGTTTCTCGCTGTGTTTCAAGGACAGAACTTTGCAGTGTTAGGGATCTGTCAACACTGAAAACAAAACCCACTCTATATCCCAGAGATGGACTCTGGCCTTTGACTGTTACTACAGAAATGCCAGCACAAAGCCTTTTGTGTGTTCTGTTATGTCTGAAGGTCCTATGGTAGGAAATAAAGGTGCTGTTAAAATGTCATTTATTTGAATTAACCCGAGAGGTTGGAAGTCTTTTGAGGCACTTTTAGTGAAAAGGTGAATAGTTGTGGGGGAGGCTGAACGGCAAGCTGCGGTTGTGCAGATATCCCCTCTTGGCCTGCTTCATTCCTTGTACAGCTGTTTTTGTCCTTTGGTGGAGAAGATCTACAGCTGTGTTGTACATGTGTTTGTGTGTATTTGTGAGTAATTGCATAGCATGCTGAATGAAGAAAATAAAAAGATCCGTTTTGGCGTATTTAGTGTACCACCCGGATATAACCTCTGTGGGAATGTTTGTGAGTTTGTGCATTTGATTATTTCATGTTTTGTATTGTAAATATTTTGTGACATTTATCTGGTTATGATGTTTGTTTAATTTCAAATTGTATTTACATAATGTGTTTTGTATTTACATCTAAGTAACTGAGTTTTCCTTGCATATTCCGTCCATTTTATGTGCCCCTCTCTCATACAAAAAAACAAAACAATGACTAAACTAAACTAATTAAAAGGAGAGACTATACCACATTTTTGCAAAAAAAAAAAAACAACGTGTTTACATTATATATAATCTATCTTATTTAGAACATGCTACAAATGTGATGTAAAGCTGATCATTTATATTGTCTTCTGTGTGCTTTTTTTGTATTTATAATATATCCAACCATATATTCTTTACAGTAGAAGATTGTGGATGTCATTTAAGGACACTGCACAAAAGTAATTGCAATAGTTATATTTACATATATATTTTTTGTAATTGATTTGAAAAGTAAATGCAACTATTTTATGCTTAGAATAATTAAAAAGTACATATATTGTAATTTTGATGTTGTCATTATTTAATCATGTTATATTTGTTTTTTTGAGATTGTGAAGGAGGAGGGTTGGTCTGGGGCTCTCAGGAAAAAGCTTCATTTTTTTTCTTTTGGTCAGTAGAGGTCCCCAGAGCTGTTTTTAACAAGTGTGGACTTCATATCCTTAAGATCTCTGTCCAATGACTTTGACTATGATAAATAGACCTGTTGGCTGCTTTTGTTGTGGGGTTGTTGAGGTCATGAATAGTTTAATATGCACAGAACATGGAGAGTTCATGTCCCCCTTCTTTTCTTGCACTACAATCCCTGAATATATACGGAAACAAAGTCAAAGCCAATGTGCACAATATATGTATATAATTAAGGAAAATTGCCAAAAATGATGACTGTGGCCTAAGTTTAGTTTATGGGGTTCTGTTTAAAATGGGGGAAAATTCTAAACCATTGTAAATCGCTGTGAAAAATACAATTAAATCCAAACAAACAAGTGTTTGAGTGTTGCCAATTGCAAGTTTTGTTTTTGACCTGCTAAGCCTGTTTTTTTTATAGTAAATATCTCTGAAGTGTAGTTATATGTTTTTGTCAAAGAGGATGGGTGATATTCTAAGACTAATATTAATTTCTCTCTAGTCATAATCTTCCCTCCCCCTTCTCAACTGTTTCATCCTCTCATTCGTTTGCAGGGCCCAAGGACATTAGGAGCACTGCAATACAATACGCATATATACTCATAAAAATATATATATATAACTGCTGGAGAGGCATGATTTTTCCCCATCAGTTCTAGCAATAACTAACATTTATGTGTCTTATTTGTGCTGTGCAGGTAAAGGAGAGCTAAAGAGTATTGATCTCTGGTCACAGAAGCATGTTCTGTGCATGACAATATAAGGTAGATTTTCATATTCTATGAACCAACAATACAAAAAAACAATTGAGATTCCTGTAAACCCTGGCCTGCAGTTCATACTTGTGTTTCTTCTAGGACGAGATGACCTATGATCATTATTCAGGCAATCATGTCTATCCAAAAGGTATGGTGAAAACGACATACACATTTCTCTATAAATTATTGTGTGAGTTCATTGCCTTTTATTTTTTTTACATTCCCACATATGTTGCTTTATTGTATATAAAGCAACATAATATATATATATATATAATATATATATATATATATATATATATATATATATATATATATGCAGTGATGAATGAATAAACATGACAAATAATTAATAAAATGTTCATGTTAGTAATGCTCGAGGAGTTTTGGTTGTGCTTTCCAGTCATACATTCTGTTTCTGCCTACTGAACCGTACTTTTTATAAGCAAACTGTTCAACTTGGGATGCATGATGACTTTACTTTCACGGTCTCTCTGCTCTGTTGTTTGTCACATTCGAGAATAAACGAATGATTTCAAGGATGTGGACAAGGACTGAGATGCTGAGAGTGAAGAGGAAGAGTGACATAAAGAGGAAAGAAGTTCATTACCCAGCTGAAAAGGAGGCAAATGGCTTTCATAGTCACCATGGGAACAGGGCTTTCTGTCCCTGACAAACCGATAATAAGGTACTTCACCGGCCTAAACACAATTTTTGCATGCTAAAAAGGGAAATATTGCTTTCCAATGAAGTAGGTGGTAGATATTGATTCACATGGGTGTTTGAGCAGACCTTCGGTGTAAATGTTTAATTTAGCTCTTTATTCAGATTTTGGCCACATTTAAATTTCCACAAGAAACTTTTCTTAATCCTATTACCAATTTGACATCAGAGACAAAGCAGTGAATGAAGGGGGAAAATCTATAAGAGCAATTGTGTAGTTGTTTAAACGTTCATTCAAGGCTAAAACCAAACAACCATATAATGTGAAACAAATGTGAAATTCACAATATCTCTTCCTTGCCATGTGTTTATGCTCTCAGAAAAATCATTGATTTTGCTGTCAGGAGTTCAGTTATCACACAAAATCCAAAGCCATCAGCAATAAGTATATATATATTCAGGGAGAGATGATATATACACTATATATAATATTACTATATTATTACCAAATAATATTAATATAACTGCTTGATTACGTAATGATAAATGTGAAAGAAAAAAAACAGTAGAATGCTTTTATCTATGAGGGTTTATAAAAATATTCCAGAAATAAAAGATTTTTAGAATATAAAACAAGTACTTAATAAAATATTTACATGTATTAATTTACAAGTGCATGAAAAAAATCTATACGATTTTAACACTATAAAATAAATATACTTTTTACTATAAAGTAAAAGTACTCCGTAATGAGTGATAAATTGTTAATAAAATCGTAGCCCTTGTTCTTTCAGAGGGTTACTGATCAATCTGCTCCGGTGCAGCAGGGATGCAGGAGGCTTACGGCTGCGCTGGAGGCCCGTCTGCATGTGGCTGATGATCACACACATAGAGCTGGGAGCTATGTGTAAGGGTTACTGGGGATTAACACAGCCCAAATCAGCTGGGCCACCCCAACATAGGCAAATTGTTTTAAACCCCATTACAGCAGCCACACTATTTCCTGCTTATCAAGCCCCCTGCAGCTGCTCATTATTATTCCAGATATATGACCGTGCACTCTGTATCATTGTCTATTAATGAGACAGATAATCATTCATTCAATTATTAGACCGTCAGCCCATGGCCGTGCCCACCGGGTTAGCCTTGTTTCTCAGTCGCTGGGCAGGCTGGAACAGAGGGTGCCAGTCAGGAGGTGAGGTTGATAGCAGGGATTACACCATATTAAAGCCTTTAATAAATGGTAAATGGTAAATGGACTGCATTTATATAGCGCTTTCACAGACCCAATGGGCCCCCAAAGCGCTTTACATTTGCCTCACATTCACCCATTCACACACTCATTCATACACCGACGGCGGTGTCTGCCATACAGGGCGCCATCCAGCTCGTCGGGAGCAGTTGGGGTTAGGTGTCTTGCTCATGGACACCTCGACACTTGGTCAGGTGGAACCGGGGATTGAACCACCAACCTTTCCGTTTGCAGACAATCTGCATGAACCACTGAGCCACTGCCGCCCCGGCTTTAATAAGACAAACAGCTCAGGAGGGTTAATGCAGAGAAGGTTTTGGGAGACCAGATATCTGGCTTGTGTTTTTTTTAATGTGGAGGCTCAGCATGCTTACGACAAGAAACTTTTAACAAGAAAAAAATCCTGAGTAAACAGGAACAGCCAGCACTTTTTAACTAATAATGATGTGACTTGTGCATTGATGTGTAGTTCAATGCATCCTTTCTCATCTGAAGCTTGACCCTGAACTCTGTTGGTCAGAAGCTGCTGAGAGATCAAGTGCATTGTTGATTCCTGCTGAGCAGCCCAGATCTGTTCTTCTGCCGTGAGGGCAACCACCTGGGCCACGACAAACTACTGAGGACAGTGATAAGCGTCCGTTAATTGACATACACACAAGTAAGTATACATCAGAGCAACCAGCAAGTCTGCTCACTCTCCTTGAATGAACTTCACTTCTGTTTGCACCAAGCTTTTGCTGTTAGCGTAAGACGGTCTGACGCGGTCCGAGAGGGTCAAATGAGAATGTGGAAAAGATAGGAGGTGAAATGTTAACAAAATCATAGAAAATCCTGAGCTAGATAAATTCCTGCATTTTAAATGAACAGAGGCAGCGCGGCAGTGGGAGGGCTTTGTCGCCGGCCCATTTTCTCGGCACAAGGCGCGCAGTCCCGGGGTCAGCAAAGTTACGAAAGTAATTAAAGCGGCTTGATTCACCGCCTGCTGCAGAGAAAAGAAAGCAAGCTGTCATTCTGATTTAGAAAAATAAATTACAATTTTAATAAAGGGGTGTGGGATGGGGGTGCTATGCTGTCTGGGAGCTTGCTTGCTTGCTTGCTTGGATGGGGAAAGGTAACAGGAGGGGGTGGTCTAAGGGTTTCTAGCTGCCTACTTATCAATAGTTGCAATTTTTTGAAACCACATCGGTATTACATTGCGGAGGCACAAGTGCCCTTAAAAAAAGAAAACCCGGGGAACATTAACATACTGATTTCATGCGCGTGGCAAAGGGTCTGTGCCAATATCAGAGAGGACTCAGCACTCCTATTGTCTGCTAGAACTCTGGTCTCCTCTGATATGAAAATTCAATTATATTATAACTAGATCTCGCGCTGCGTTTTGACAGTCAACGGTAGCATTTTGCCAGCTGCATCAGTGTGGGGGACCAGAGGGTCCTGATAGCGCTGAGGCAGCCTTTCAGACATTGACATGTTTTCGGGGGACAAGATTACTTAAATGTGTCGCATTTAAGGAAGGAGAGTTAATCTAATGCATTGCCATTATCTCTCTCAGGTAATTCCAGTACCACCCCCAATCTGCGTGTTTACGCGCATGCACATCCTCTCATATTCCCAATTACACTACACTGCCATCAGATTATTCGCAGTCTCTCTGCTCAGCACAATGCATGTTTATTTATTTTTTATCTAGTCATTGCCTGTAAATAAACAGGAAGTTTTGGCTGACAGGAATCGTTTTCTCAGTGGCAAGCAGTTTTTAGGTGACAGCTTTCATGGCTCTCTGAGAACTCAAGTTATTCAGTCTGAATGCCTTGAGAAGTGAGTTAAGTTGTCATTGAATTGCTTACATTCATTAATTCTTTCACACAAGAGGAGCAGAGTGTGGAACTGTACCTTGTTAAAATGTATTGAGATTTTAAAATATATTGCTTCCCTCATTTAACTAATCCCTACTGAGAAGGATTCTTCAGAATATGTAAATCTCAAAAGTGACTTTAAAGAGCAAAACTCTGAACTTTTTACAATTCCTTTGCAGCATCTGAAATTGAATAGAGGAAGACGAATCATGGTTGTATTTTTATCAGTGTAATGTTTTTTTGATCCCCTTGTCATTGGAAATGAGATTAGATGTTGTTCTTATAGTGTTCCAGGAAACAGCTAAGACTAGTCTCACAACTTAGTCATCATAATTTTTTTAAGACTGTTCATAACTGTTTCAAGTCAGTTATATAAAAATGTAGATTGGTCTAATTTGATACTAGAAAGTTAGACTGATTGCCCCTTGACTCAACACTACTTGATCATATGTGACCCTGGATCACAAAACCAGCCATAAGTCGCACAGGTATATTTGTGGGAATAGCCAACAATTGTATGGGTCAAAATTATACATTTTTCTTTTTATGCCAAAAATCATTAGGATATTATGTAAAGATCATGTTCCATGCAGATATTTTGTACATATCCTACCGTAAATGTATAAAACATTTACTTTTGTGAGTGGATGCAGCACAATCACAAACATAAATGCACAACTTTAAAGGCAAGTTTCTCAATGTTTCGATTTTTAGAGAGAGAGAGGAGAGAGAGAGAGAGAGAGAGAGATCGCAAAGTGAATTAGAGAATATTTTGGAGTGTAAATATACCAGAAATCTTGGAGTTTCTTTCTTTCACTGGACTTCAGTCCTCATTGTGTGTGTGGTTCTATGTCAGAGAGGCCAAGACACAGGAAACGCCCCCCTCTTCAGCCCTCAGCCCTGAGACCTGAGAGTGGACCCCCCATTAACCCAGCACACAGCACACACATACCTGCCTCCCCTCATTAGGCTGTGTTGAAGTACATGCTCTCCTAAAAGGAGAATAGAAATCCTAATTAGTATTCTCTGCAGGGCCACAACCATTAGCACTTAATTAGCACAGAGAGCACCCTTCTTTCCGGGTGTGGGGTGGGAAGGGGGGGGGTATGTTGAGTACAATATTTCTGCATATTCGCTGTATGCCTTGGCCATAAAGAGTTTTTTGTTTTGCACATGCTTGCTTGTGTTTGTGTGCCCATTTCTGCTCAGTGCCGTATTTCAGCGGTTTCATATGGTTGCAAATGGTCTCACGGTTGCCTTTTCTTTCTGTGGCCTGAAGATAATAATACCATTAAGTATCGTGTCTGGATTTGTCATCATTTGCTTCTATGTTCTAATGCAAATAATGTTTTTAATACAATTTTTTGATCTTATCTATTAATTTGTTTGAAAATATAATAAAAACCCATTTCAAGATACAATTCAAATACACCTGTTCTATAATTTTAATTGAAGTATTTTGATTTTTTTTTTCTCAGGGTGTTACAACTATCAGAAAACTAAACAAAAAGCGTGTGTGTGTGTGTGTGTGTGTATATATATATATATATATATATATATATATATATATATATATATATATATATATATATATATATATATATATATATATATATATATATATAAATAAATATATATATATATATCTCAAAGTCAAGTGGTCCAACCAACATACAGGGGAAAAAACATCATGATACAGGAAAAATCACAGCGACAATGACCCCTGCAGACCCTCATGACTGTTTCCTGGTCAATACGTCTAAAATGATTCTAAAATATCAACTAATTTGAACCTTTTTATTACAAGACAAGGTTAGTTGCAAAATCCCCCCCCCCCCCCCCCCCCCCAAAAAAAATTATATTATAAAAAAATATATATTTGATATGTAGTGCACAGAGTATGGATGCTGGGCATGAGTTTGAGGTATTTTATTCTCCTACCCTGTTCCTCCTTCAACTTCTTTTAGTCCTCGGCTCAGCCCGGGGCCGGTGCCACCTTTCACTTCCTGAAACTTTAGAGGCGGAAAGCCATCATTTGACAATTTGGCCTGAATGGGGCGGCCAGCAGATTGAATGTCGTTTTCCCACCAGGCTTCTCCATCCAGCACAGCATGGAGGGGGTTGGACGAGTAGGATTGGGTGTAATGTGCAGAGTAAAATAAGCTCTTTGATGGCAGTTAATGGTTTGAGATGAGTGCCACTGACGTATATTTCCAGGAAGATCTCTCTTTCTCCCTGCAGCTTGCTCTCTCTTCCCCTACACCCATGTAAGATCAGACTGGGCTGGCCTCTGCTGTCAAGGCTGTAATTTGCCCCTGATCAATATAATTATGCAATTCTAGTGGCCTCCTCCCGCTCAGATGGCCAGTTTTCCAGGTGACTAATCCCATACTTTAAACCCTTGGAAATCACACAGACTGGATGCGGAGCACACCTCACAGCAGTACAAATGAACTTATTTGATTATAGCATAATTACTGGAAAACAAATGTGCAATGTAAGTGGCAGCAGTCCAATTCTTTATTTTTGTAATCTTACAATGTAATCTAAGTGAAACAAAACTGCCCCCTGTGGCATGTATGGTAATGATGTGCTTAACAGCCGCCTGTGGTCAGTAGGGTGTGAATGCGTTAATGGCCCTTAGATGGGGCTACGGGTGGGGTCATGGTAGTAGTGGTTTTTTAAAATCTTTTCTTAAAGGGTACCTATCATGGAATTTTGAAAATTACCTTTCATGTAGTGTGTAACATAGATCTAAGTGAATAAAAACATCCTGCAAAGTTTTAAATATGAAAGTTCACCGTATACAAAGTTATTGTCTCTCAAAAGTAAGAGTCGACTCTGAGTCCCTGATATGAATCGATAGACGAACGATGCTTTCTCTCTAACTTTCGTACGTCACTTGTACAAGTTATTTGAATTCGACACGCCCACTCAGTGTGCGCGCCGAGCAGACAGAGAAACCTGACAACATCATGTCGACGAGACGCTGTTCTGAAGTGCGAATCTAAAGCAAACTTTTTTTTCACTGCCCAGGGACAAGCATGTGAAGATTCAGTGGCTAGAGTTTATATTTACAACTATACCACACAAGTATAGCCACCTTGAGCTGTGTTCGCGTTATTTTAATGACGATCGCTTCACAAACACAAATGCTTTCAAGTGCGGATTCGCGAGTCGGCTGATATAGGAAGGTTCAATAGCAAGTTTATTTAGATCAGCTTCCTCCTCCGAATCACAACCTGTAAGAACTATTAATAATTGTTGCTTTTATGTGTGTGTGTGCGTGCGTGCGTGTGTGTGTGTGAGAGTGAGAGTTACACTCAGCTTCTAGGTCTCCAATGTCATTTTTTTTGTTTTTTGAAATATGTGAAATTATGTGAAGCGTATTGTAGTACTGCAGTGCTTTATCAATATGTTTAAGCTTTGGGCTAACGCAAAATATAACTGACTGCGTCATCTGACCAATCACCGCCGATTAGCGTCACGCAAAGGAGGGGTTTGGACAAATGAGTCGTCAAACGAATCATTAGTGAGTCGGTGAGCAAATCAGGTAAAAATAAATGCATATTATAAGACAACAAAAGTGTTTTTTTGTCATTGCATGCATGTAAAACTGTTGTTGGGGACTCCCAGAACATTATTAGGAACATTTTAAATGCCATAATAGGTACCCTTTAATGAAATGAATTATGTCTCTTTGCATAGACAACACAAATACAACAGAAATTATTTACCTCACAAATACATAATTATGCAGTCAAATGAATCTATGAGAATTCCCTCTGTTTATGCAAGTCTTCTATTACCCCAGGTTGCATATTGACAGATGGGCTGTAAGGGCTGTGTTAAATGTCTTTATTAATCTGTGCCTGTCATTTTGACAAAGATGGAAATAAAACAGCATTTACTGTCAGGAGCCATCAAGACGATGAGAAAAACAATTATAGGCTGTAATGGATGAGCACAGAAAGGTCATAATTTATATGGCAAGTTAGGAACACATTTGCATTGCTTTGAATTGGTACTATGTTGATGTTGTGTTTGCAACTAACTTAAAAAAAAAAGATTAATCATTCAATTATTTCTTAGATTAAAACTTAATTTTACACCTGTTACAAGCTTCAGTCCTGCGGCAACCCTGAGCAATAACATTCTGTTTTGTTTCATTTTATTTCAGACTCAGTAGTTTCTCTGTCATATGCCGTGGTGCTTTTCAGGAGCTCCAGGTCAGTTTCCCTACCAAGTTTTGTGGTCTGCCATGTTGTCCATTCTGCTCAGCTATTTAAAAAATGTTGAATATCAACAATGGCTTTCACTGGGGCATTGTCAACTTTTGTATGAAGCAATCTTGGCTGAATGCGATGGTGCCCAGAGCAGGGAGGGCTTGGCTCAGCGCTGAGCGGAATGGAAGACTGCAGCTCGCCTGCCCTTCTCTCTCTCGGCTCAAAGCGGCATGGTTTGAGAGTCTTACCCGGCTCTCTCCAGTGGAACAGTATTGCAGGACCTTAAATGCAGAGAGAAGGACTGAGAAGAACGACTGTGCAGCGGTGAGTGTCTTTCTGGAAAACTGAAGCTGTGGGCTGGAGTACATTTGGAGGGGGGGCTTGTTCAGGGGTGGGGTAAGGGGATTTTGTTAACATTTCAGTTCAGTCCAATGGCTACACTGAGTATGTAAAATGGTTTGATTTAAAAACTTTATATTAAAACAAATACACTTAACTTATCTGTGAGTATTCCTGTTGTCAAATTAAGTCATATAGGCTGTCATTATGTTGAGTTATTGTTTGTTAAAGCGGTTGTTCTCATTCTGCATCATGAATTAATCATTGGATGATAGTACTCCCTAAAGAATAATGACCATTGCCCTATTTAATTATCAGTATTGAGTGTTCAGATTAAAGACTTCAATCTTCCTAAATTCAGCAAGATTCCAAAAAGTTCATTCATTAGTTAAATTTTAAAAACGTTAAATGTAGGCTATTATATTGGACCTGTTGAGATTACGATCGGCAAATTTTGACAAAATAAATTCAATATTATTGATAAATGATGACACAAGCCACTATAGATATGGATCAGTGCTCTGTCTGTGCCACATGGGGTCTACACATGATGTGTGCAGCTCTGAAAGGTAGTCGAATGTCTTTGTCAGGCTGTCGCCAAGAGGAAGCAGTTAGTGTCTGCGACGTGTCCCCGCCAGTGCAACCGCAACAGCTTGTATCTGCCATTGACATGTCAGTTTCCAGAGCTTTGAGCTGTCAGCCCTACTGTGCCCTTCTCACCCCAGCAGTAGCGAGAGAGCGGAAGAAAGAGTGTGTTTGTGTGCAGGATGGCAGACTGCCATATTAGTGGCAAACGAGTATACATGATAAAAAAAAGTTAAAGTAAGTATAATGCACATTTGCTCTTGAAGGATCCTTTAAATGGGTCATTTTAAGTGACTATAGTCATGTACTGTTCAGATTACAAAATAACTCGGTCCAGCAAGACTTTCCTCCCTGCCAGGTCAAAGCAGAGCAACCAAAGGAATGAGTCTAATAAGTATAAAAATGTTAGTGGACTAAAGCTATGATGTAATTTTTTAGGATTAACTTATTAAATATTATGGACCGTGTCCACCTATAGTGGTCCGGTGTAGTCCTCTGTGTCTCCTCTGTGTCTCTTTCTGCCAAGGTGAACAGATTCATCCCCAGGCACCCAATCCATTATCCTGTCAACAACAGCAGGTCCCTGCCACAGTTAGCAGCAACACTGGCCGTAATGAAATCATCAGTAATCCCAAAACTCATCTCATCATACCCAAGGTAATTAATGCATTTGGAGGGCGATGGCTAACTCTTAATTAAATTATGCTTATTTTAATGAGGCCTTTATGTAGAGTAAATTTATAGCCAGTATCTCCATTATCAAGTGCTCGGCGCTCAACAGAGATTTGTCATTTTCACCTCAAATCACTCGCAGATTAACGTAATGAAGCCCATGATTAATATATCAATTTATACTTGTTTGTTTCTTTCCTCGAGATTCAATAAATTACCCTGCGTAATTAGTTCTTCAGGATTTTGCCACAGCCACAAGTATTATCGTTACGTATTATTTTAGAATAATTTAGAGATAACAACTTTGTGGCATTAATCATATTACAAAATTGGGTGTATTTAATTAATTAAAGATATAGCCTGCAAATTAATTGTGCATTTCCACAATATTATCTTAACTAATGAAGGCCTGACGAAGCGACTGTTTCGTTTTTAAAAGGCACCAGATTAGTGGGATCTTAATTATGTTTAAAACAAAAGCCATCTGCTTGCCACATTTGGTGCAAAGCAAAATCAGACAACTCAGCATTCTCTGCTACACAAAAAAGGAGAAAGTTTCTATTGTTTTGGAGAAACTGTAGAACATGGAAATGATTCAAAAGATACATGGAAAATAATGAGGTTTGTAATTAGCCTAGCAGCCAATGATGGCATTGGCAATTCTTGTCCATTTCTGCAAGTCTGACTGATAATAGACAACATGGAGTTAACAAAAATGTGTGCTGTGTTTTGCTCAGGATGCTTAATATGATATTTTGAAAAATTATGTTTTTTTATTTAAATGTATTTTCTCATTTTAAAATAATTAAACAGCTCTAGGCATGACTCACATGATACCCTAATCGTTTTTCTGACAGGCACTTAGATACATTATGAACATTATCAGAGTGCTGATGTGCAGGAGACAGAGACAACGCTTTAACACATTGAGAAATTCCTTCACAGATACATTTAGCCAAATCTAATAACACCTCTAAACTCAAAGACAATTTCTTGTGCTATTAGAATTTGCTCAGTGATTTAATCAAAACTATATTTATAGTAATTTTCTGCTAAATTAAATCAGCGGTTTAATTGAAATTAGCTTTCACCGGGTTAGAATAAATGTAGTTAAAACTATTTTCATTTAACGCATCATGTACTAAATGGGGTTTTATTAATGTTTCGCTAAAATTTTCCTCCTGAAAGTTAAAGATATTGTAGAAAAATGTTGTCATTGAGGAGTGATGTGTGCACATTAGCTTCATGCTGCATTAGATCACAAATCCTATTTATCACCGACTGGGCTAAAGAGCATCTCAAACATGCCTTGATTCTTCTGTTGCAACGCACTTCTCTTAAATATTTTGTGCTTTACTGTGAAAATGATTGTATTCTTTGTAAATGTATATTAACATTTAGAATAAATCTGAACAATTTAAAAAGGGTAGTTGAAAAGAAAACCCAACATCTGTATTTGTATGTATGCACAAGATTTATGCCTTGATTAGGTAAGGTAAGACATTTAAAGTGCAAAAAGTCTCACTGTAAAAAAAAAAATTGCTGCCTTAAATTAAGTACAATCAACTTTGACGTTTAAGTAATTGCAACTTAAATTAAAATAAACTGACTTAAAAAAATTGTTGAATCTTGCATAACCTCATACCTTATTCTGATCAATTAAAGCAATGTAAATACATATTATTGTCATAACTTATTGATCATATAATTTTGTACAGTGCATAAACACAATAGGTGTGAAATGTAGGGACTTTAGTTGGCTGTATTCCATGACAAACAGTACTACACATCTCAAGATGGTATGTCTTCTGCATCAGTGATGCCTTTATATCCTTTTATATCTAGAGTGTGATGGACATTTCTTCTTTTTCAGGTAACAGTGCTTATCTTTTCTCAGACTGTACAAAGACAACAGGCTGTGGACATCAACAGAAGACATCACATGCTCTAGTGTTCAACAGTGCCTTACCTGTGGTTTACCTGTACATTCACTGCAGGTAGTGAATCTGACTTGCCTTTAATGATGAAGAAACTCACAGAAACTGATAGATAGCATTGGAATATCAGTGAGAATAATTTTTCAAGTCTCTGATGCTAAAACAATTTCATTCTGATTTAGTTTTTATTTTCAGTATAAAGTCTGAAATATAGCTAGGCCTATTTGGGAATTTAAATGAAATGAATATCCTTCACTCATTTAGAAAAAGAAACTTCAAAATGAAAAAAATATTAATTCTTTTGACAATTAGGAAAATTGGATTGATTGTGATGTCTAAAATTTGGCTGTCGCATTAGTGGCTTTGAGTCCCACATGTTGTTCATTCGATAGTCGGTAATTGTCCACAGCAAGTGACAGAGCAACAGCTACTTAAGCGCTTTACAAAATTGCTGAGGAGGACAGACAATGTGTATGAGGAAGCAAGACTTGTAATATTTATCTGGTATCTAAGCCAAAACGATCTATTATACATTAAATTATTTGTTTCGATTGTAAAAGTGTTGTGAATTATTAGAAACGCGCACATTAACTTGTTTTTCGATTAAAATAGCCTAAATAAAAAGTTTAAAATGTATAGGCTAAAATTTGACAGACAAGGAGCGCGTTTGGGTTAGTGACTGAAAGTAGGCTATACATTTGTGATAAATTCAAGGAGATAGGATAAGAAACAAAAATTGCATTGTTGTTTTTGTTGTTGTTGCATAAGTTTTACAGTAGCCTAGGCCTAATTATCACGGTTGGCTTTATTTTAAGGACCGGACTCATATGTTTCAAGAATAAAACGGGATATCATTCCAATAGTTCACAGAGACATCTGAAAGAAGGTCATATCCAAGCCTCTTTTCTTTAATTGACCGGTGAATATTATTTTACCAGTGTCACAGAACCAGAGGGGACGCAACCATTCAGCGAAATACAATAGGAATAACAGACCGTGGTGAAATTGCATCTTCATTTGCATATTCGGTTCAAAAATCATGCAAATCTCAATGAGACGGCCTTTATTGTGCCTGCAATTGAAAAATCATTCTGTTAACCATGGTAACTCTGTCCTTATTCGTAGCCAGTGAATTGAAACAAAAAAGTTATTAATTAAAGTCACACGGTTATGACATTCAAATGGACTCCAGAGAAATGCTTAATGGTTCGGGGACATTTGATCTCAAAAATCGGAGGTGAAGATTATAGCTACATAAAAACTTTAATATTATCTATATTTTAGTAGGCTACTATCGTTTTGGCTACATGCGTCGTTTAACGTATTACAGTTATTGCGCTATTCAGATGTTGTATATAGCCTACAGACTATTATTCAAAATGACTATTTTTCACACTTAATCGGGATCTTTATATATAGCCATCCTATAGGATAGCCTATTATAGTCATTTTTAAAGTAGCTACAAATAATATGTTACAAGTATGCTATTCTATAATGGTAAAACAATCCTTAAAATCATTCCAAATATTCATAGTTGTCCCCACATATGTGGCTTTAGCTATTGTTTTTTTAAAGCGGGTGTGTGGCGCGTGCAAGCTTATTTGACTAGCTATATCAAGTCCACTTAGCCTATTTGAACTTATAACAATCTTAGCCTTAGTGTGCGCTTATAATTTATTTCCACTTTATTTTTTTTAAGTTGAGCTAATTAACAAGTGAATACACGGATTCGAGAAAAAAAAAAGACTTTACACGGTGATAAAGAATAGAAGTCCTGTGGTGATTTGTTATGGTATTGTGGGTCTCTCAATAGTTCATCACGACAGAACGAGTTGTTAAAACGTTCAGCTAATAAAAACTATCTTAATTTCTCAGGTCTGACAATAATTAGGCTAACTGTAATTTATTAATTTTCCATCTTATGCTTTCAATAGAAAAGGGTTAATAATTTTAGATGTTTGCATTTGCTGTTTATTTTTTGACTGTTAATTAATATATAATGGATTGTATTTATCTGCTCCACAGTGGCAGTTTTAGTCTACTCTAATCTTGTCATTTGAACAGACGCTATTGCCTACACTAATGGACAATTCACTGCCACCACCATCATACACGTGAGTGATTTTCGGAAGCCTTCGGAACTCAATGATGTTGAACACTGGAAGGCTTTCCTGGTGGTCCTCGAGCCTTAGCTCACGTTAATTAGGAAATTTGGAGAACAGAAGCCATCATTACCGAGCTCCGGGTAACTGGGAGTTTTCCTATTCCCGCTGTCCCCATACATTTCCATAAGCAGATTACAAGAGGGCATGTTGCTGAAACCACTCGGATAAATCACCGGTTTCGTGGAATAAGTCTCCAATTAGAACTTTTGTCATATGGGCTGGTGCACTGCTATTCATATTAATGTAAAGTGACTATGATGTTCCAAATGACACATTTACTTTATCTCTCTAATGAAACTGAAAGTGACGAGGGAAAAAAAAGACCACTGGTTTCCCCAGTTTTGGATATTGCTGTTTCTCCATGATAATTTTTCAGTGAATATTAGTTTATTTAGCCTTCTAATCACAAACGCTAGCTACTAGTGTTTTATTTGACTTGACAAAATAACTTGACTACCCAAAATCGTAGCTATTTATAATTGGGCAATTTTTTTCTTTTTTTTTCTCTATATCAAAAACCATATCGCTCCTTTAAATTGCTCTATATCATGAATTATTATAATGCTTTATATGTAAACATCGGGCCTGAATAACTGCATTGAGTAGGCCTAACAGCACTTGCACTTGTTAAGACCAGTTTGGAAAGTAAATAACGGAGACGTGTTGGTGTTCGTGTCCAAATCGGTCACACACGGTGAAACTTCTCTTAATGGTTGAGTCGTTAGTGTGTGGTGTTAAAAGCCCATCGTGAATATTCAGTGCTGTAATCGTTCAGTCTCAGTGGCGATGAATGTGTTAAATGTCGATGTTCTTCTTGATGGACGGTGTGCTAATAGGCTACTGACCCTTTCGTAGGTGTAATTTCTCCCCGGGAGACTGAAAACCTCTCGCAACCCAACACTTCTCGAGTCATTTGTAAATTACATTGCCGATAAAACGCGCAATGTTTGCAATTAGCAATAATTGGCCATGCAAAAATAAATAGGGCTAATTACATACACTCCAAATTGATACGGCAGTTCTAAAAAGTAATTTATAGAGTTGTATGTAGATATTCACATCACATCAGTTAGTCTAGTTTTGCTTCAGAAAATTACAAAATTCATCCACAGGGGGGCGTTACTGTATTAATATTGTTTTTGCACTTAATTTGTAGACACTTTGCAAGAATTGCGACAAGTGTTTTTTAAAACTTAAAACTATTTTGTTTAATGTTTATTTTTAATTAAAATTAGCTTGGCGTTATTTTCAGCTCAACCTGTAAACCAGCAAATAACAGGCTAGTAGGCTACTACTGAGATGTCAAATGAAAGTTAGAATAAATAGCTTCTTCAGTAGTTTATTATAATTTTTATTATAGTTGAGTAATTTTACAAGTGTTAAAATCGACATTTTAATAAATGTCAGTTTAAAGAGCTTTCCCACAGTCTAACTCTGTGTTAGAGGTGAGCATAAGGCAGGGCAAAAAAATAGCTAACCAAAACCAAAGCTTGCATTAGCTTGTCATGTCACTTTGAATTAAATTATTTGATGTATTTTTTGTGTAATTACTAATTATTATAGTGCCTTTGTCGGCAACGTTTACAGTAGGTTATACGTTTGATTTAATTAATCTAACCTGATTCTTGCCTTTATTTTTATTAAATAAATTAAACATCCTTCTTTTTCTTTCTATTTTACTTTGAACAGTTTCTGCATTTTCCGTGCGAAAGTTTGGAATTCACAATATTTATTTAACCCTATTGGTAGGCTACAAAAGTAGGGTATGGTAAGCTAACATTTTCCATAGCGACCGCTTTAAAACAATATTTGTAAAGTGATTACTATTGTCAAAGTGCAAAGATGCCACTTATGTATTTTATCCCACTTAAAGTGCATCCCGAAACACAGCGGTGCCCGGACAGCGCGCTGCTTGGATGGCGGAGTGCAATGCGCTCTCTGATTGGTCGGCGCTGAGCTCATTGTTATGCTGTCAATCCAAATTACATGGCCGAGCCTCTATTAACAGCTGAGCTTAGCGCACAACTTTTCAGAGTTCCGTGGCAGAGCAGAGTGAGACACACGGCACTGGTGGAGACATTTGAAACGAGTTGAGTTCGGTGCTTATGTGACTTGAGTTTTTGCTCTCTGAACTTTTGACTGACTACCGACTACTTTATTTTGTGAGACTCTTTAAATTTCAGCGTTGTCTTTCGAGTGCTTTTAAGGCACCACTTTTAAGTAGTTTGAATGTATAACATGATGGAAACCGAGATTAAAAGCCCCCTTCCGCAGTCCAACACGGGCTCGGCGGCGGGCGGCAAAAACAACAGTGCCAACGACCAGGACCGGGTGAAGCGGCCTATGAATGCTTTCATGGTGTGGTCTCGCGGTCAGCGGAGGAAGATGGCACAGGAGAATCCTAAAATGCACAACTCTGAGATCAGCAAGCGCCTCGGTGCTGACTGGAAACTTTTGACTGACGCCGAGAAGAGACCCTTCATTGACGAGGCCAAGCGGTTAAGAGCCATGCACATGAAGGAGCACCCGGATTACAAATACCGTCCCCGCAGGAAGACCAAGACCCTGCTGAAGAAAGACAAGTATTCCTTGCCCGGAGGACTCTTGGCGCCCGGTGCCAACTCTGTCAACAGTGCCGTCTCGGTGGGCCAGCGGATGGACTACACGCACATGAACGGCTGGACGAACAGCGCGTACTCCCTCATGCAGGACCAACTGGCCTACACTCAGCATCCCAGCATGAACAGCCCCCAGATTCAGCAGATGCACCGGTACGACATGGCGGGACTTCAGTACCCGATGATGTCCACGGCCCAGACCTACATGAACGCGGCGTCCACGTACAGCATGTCACCAGCATACACGCAGCAAACTTCCAGTGCAATGGGTTTGGGCTCCATGGCTTCAGTGTGCAAGACGGAACCCAGCTCTCCTCCTCCGGCCATAACCTCTCACTCTCAGCGTGCTTGTTTGGGAGACCTGAGGGACATGATAAGCATGTACCTGCCGCCCGGAGGAGACAGCGCCGAGCACTCCAGTCTACAGACCAGTCGGTTACACAGCGTTCATCCGCACTATCAAAGCGCAGGGACTGGCGTGAACGGAACGCTACCCCTAACCCACATTTGAAAGACTCCTAAAAAAGACTAAGTATACTTCGGATACTTGAACATTTTGGTTTGCAAAAAAGAATCGAAGTTCAATTTCATTAAAAAAGAAAAAGAAACTATTTTTAATCTCAATGAGTTGTCCGTTTGAAAGCATTTCATGACGACATATCTGGGACTTCAGAATAAATTGCATTGCAGAGGAGCTTTTGTCATAAGCTGTAAAGCAATCAACGTCTGTAGAAGAATATTGGACTTCTGACTTATTTGCCGCCAGAGTTTGTCTTTATGAAAAAGGCACGTGGCTTCGTGAAGAGGCTGTATTTCAAAAACAAAAAAAGAAAGAAAAAATGGAGGGAGAGAGTATGTTCACTCATAAATGTTTACACTTATTTTTAGAATGTCGATTTTGTCCAAATCTGTGTAGTATTTTTGTTGTTCATTTATGAACTAGGTTTTATTGAAATGAAAGACTGTGCTGGTCGCAAGCGCAAAGTTTGTTTTATTTATAGTGAGTTTTTTTTTTAAAGCTTGTGAACCACTGTACGTCTTTGCTGAAATGTTCCACTCTTGTTTTGTGAATCTTCCTTTCTGTGATGTTATGGCAGTATCATGTTAATCCATTGTGTGGGACTGAGAGTTTTATTTAAACTGACGTTTCTACTTAAGACTAAATGAATAAATTTGTTTTACAAAAAAAGTTTATGACTAGGTATCAATTTTTTTTTACTTCAGGTTTTAATTTGGTTGTTCAAATCGTATGTCTACCGGGAAGGCAGTGACTGTCAAATTCGCTTGAATCCAAATGTGGTAATTTGAGGCGATCGGTTAAATGAAGAGTAAACTTGAGAATTCATACACGCTCGCTACCAAGCGCAGATGTTAATACGCGTGGATTGATTTTAAACATTCTCATCAAACAGCCAATAGCATATTTGTATGCCTCTCAAATGCTTAGAAAAACAATAGTTCTGTAAATTACTCTATAAATATTATTCTATAATTGAATAGGCTAATTCATATCTTCCTAATACCGGATGGCTTTTCCCCCTAAAGTATCAACTGGTGTATCTATAGCCGTAGTCCCGATAGCATACTATACTAACCATAAAATAGAACTTATATTCGTTGTTTTCATAAGATGCACTCTATTGTTGAGAGATTTCTTATTTGCTATAGGCCTAATATATAGGCCTAATACACAAAAATAAACAACGTGCAAAATCATAAACGCTTAAAAGGGACAAACATTTTTTTTTTTACCTCACATTAACTGTCATGCAAATATTTTCTAAAGTGTGTAATTTCCTCCTGCATTTTCACTTGTTGACTCGTCTAGGTACACACAGTTCCTCAAAATTACTTGTATAATTATGGTTAACTATAAATATATTTAATCCCTTGAATTTGTCAGAACCAGACGATTAAACTGCGGATGAATTCTGATAATGATGTTCATAACAAGAGGGATAATTTCTCTGCCATTTCACTATATGAGTTACCAAGTATGGCCGATTTTTTTGTGGGGTCAGACAGAGGTTAAATATTTGAGTATCTTATTTTGTGCATGATTTGAATATCACACCATATTGTCTTTTGGTGTTTTTCAAGGGACCGTTTTTTTCCATATCTTTTTTGCTGTATTTGGCTAAGGAGAGGAGGAACACACAAGGTCGTCTCAGACTGCCTTTTGTAATTTAGGGTGTAATTTTCACTACTGAGTCCTCAATATATAATATGTATAGTAGCCTATGTACTGTGTACCATGCACTCATAAAAATAAAGATTCTTCAATGGCTCTTTACAACATCTTTGGTTCAACAAAAATTCTCTTCGAATAAAGATATATATTTTTATAGGAGATTCAAATATAAATGCATTTTTTAGATCAATGTGCTGGTTTTTAAAATCATAGATGCTTTTGTAAAGAACTACAGAATAAAGTTCTTAGTGATAGTTACCTAAAGTTTTCCAATAACATTAGGCTGAAAAAGTGGGTGTTCATATGGATTTTCCAACTGAGGATTTTGGATGCTTGATTTAACTTGTTTTTGAAATATCACTTGTTCATTCACATTCAATAATTATCGGTTCTGCAAAGCAGCCTACATTTTCTGAATCAAACCCACTGATTTGCATTTTGAATAACCTAATCCAACTTAACTTTAAAAACTCTCAGGATGTATTGCATTATGAATACTCTGAGGTTTTAAAATGACCCTTATTAATTTAATCTCAGCTATTTACATTTTCACCTAAATGCTCAAGCAAGAGATTATGTCCAAATAAAGGTTCCAAAAGAAGGCTTTTGCAGCAATTTTTGGTTCCCCAAAGAACCTTACAGTGATCAGTGAACCATTATGAAGAACATTTGTGAAATCAAAAGGACCCACTTCCACTATAAAGAACCTTTTCTGCAAGGGAAAAGTTTCCCGGTTGTTAAAGGTTCTTCATGGAATTGTAGAGGCCAATTAAAGAACCTTTCTTTTTAAGAGTGTATAAGGAATACTTTAAGAACTCAGATTCTGATGTCACTTCAGTATTTTTGCACTATTTATTAGATTATTTTGAGATTTCTCATAACAGCTAAATGAAACAATATTTTTAAATGACGCTGACACACTTTGAAAGTGTGCAACAGAAATTCTCAATTTGGTGCACCTGACTGCTTTTTAGAGTTGCACGGCATCTCAAGGCATTTATTCTCCTGAGCCATTGAGTGCATGCACTGGCTGCTGTCTTTCCCACATTCACTGACAGGTTTGATCCATGCCTCATTGCTGTGCTTGGATTAGCCCTGTGCACCTCTATGGATGCCAACAGATTAAACGGACCTCCCTGAAATCAGCGGCAGGGTCTTAAGTCATTCTAGTGTGTCTGAGACTGCGTATCAGCTAATCATGCTTCCTAATTCTTAAAAAAAAAAACTATTTTTTTAAATTAGAGAAACTATGTGAGAAGCAGTGGTGAATATGTTGCATATGCCTGATATGAAAATGCTGGGAAATTTTTTTTTTGTGACATTCACAATCATAATATTTTTTAACTTGCTGTATCCAATTGCCATTGAAAAGGAAGGAATTTATTAAGTAGGCCTACTCATATGAGTGAAGCGGTAGGCCTGATAGCATAATGCATCAGGTCCCTTCCAGCAAAGAGTGGGGCCCTCTCTCTTTCTCTTTCTCTCTCTCTTGCTGGCTCAGTCATGTGGAGCACTGTGCCCACTCAGCAAGTGCAGGCATATCCCCACTTCCATCTGCTTATGACCTCACTGGAGCTGTTTGTTTAACCCTTTTCCCAAACTAACATAATTGCACCCTACTGCAATCATGCATGCTGGATTTGCAGTGTAGAGTTAGATAGCAGTAGAGTCAGAAAGCTTTCTCACTTTCTTTCTGCCAATGGATAATTTTTATATATTTTATATAATTATTCATACCATATACCTTCCTGTTTTTTTCTGATTGTTATGGTTATTCCTGACATATGTGCCAATCTAAAAATAAAAAATGGCAGCAGCCCAATATCAATTTCATTCACTAAACCTGCTCAACTCTCATTAGGAACTCCTCATTCCAAATCTCTAGTAGGTGTTTCCCCCCCCGAGTATGGCTGTTCACGAACATACACAGATTGAGGTACGTCAGTTGAAGAAATGGGTGTGTTTGAAAAGTAAAGTGAACAGGCTCTGTGGTATTTCGATGGTGCCAGACTGGACTTGCTGCGTTGGGTTTTAAAAAACAATAATATCCTAGTATTGATTAGCAGGCTGGCTCAAGGCATTGCTGTTGGGCCTGTCCACTGGAGTGAGTCTCATGTGGGCTGTGGGGACAGAGTGGAGTCGAGGTGTGGGGGTGAATTAATCTCCCTGAACTGGGGCAGATGTCGTTGACGAGCCCCTTTTAGATCAGCTCTCGCCGTGGGAAAATAGCATCCAATCCTTACGGGGTCAGGACTTTGAGCTGACCCTCACGGTCTCATCCCACCTCAGAGAGCTGTCCATTCTCCTGCACTTTATCTAAGAGACAGGCTCACCTCTCCTGGCTGTGGCTATTGTCTCGTGGCACTATTGTATGTTTGCTGTTCTTGTACCTCATTATTCACGTAAATCTAACCTCTTCCTCTTCTAACAGCACGTGTCACTATTTTGGTTCCTCTTTGCGTTTTATGTTCATGTGTAAAATACGTTTTGTTGCCTTGTTCACTTTAATTTCGCTTTTCACTTTAGTTTACACCAGTCTCAGAATTGCTTTACTCATACCCCCCAACACTCTTAAGGCTCTTTTCAAAGTAATGCCATTTAATAACCTTTCAAGAATATTCTTAAAATAACTTTTTTTTCTTTGTGGAGAACTTGTGGAGAGTTTATTAATCTTAAGAACGTTCTTCCATATAAAGAATATTTTGTACAATGCAAAGGTTTCATTGATGTTTATTGAACCCGATTCTTATTAAGAACCTTCTTTTTAAGAGTGAAGAAGCTCCAAAGGCTTAACAGTGACACATGTATTTATCAGATATAAACTTTGTTATAGATTTCAGATATGAATAGTGTAAGTTTTATTTGACATTTAAAGATAATCACAAATCTAGTGTAGGGGAATGTGCCAACTTGCTTCTCTTCTCCAATTATTCTGATTTTTGTTGGTAATTACAGCCATGGTTGGATCTCTGTGGCATTACACAACCACAAAGAATGTAGAGTGGGAGGTTTAAAGGGCGGTTGCCGCTCCAATTCAGGCTTGGCCCTGCAGTCCAGGTGCAAGTGACTTGCATTGATGTCAGTGTAGAGTAAATAATTCTAATTAATAGAGACTTAACACAAGGAGACTGACCATTTTAATAAAAGACTGCGTCCAAAGAGATGCATTCAGAGGGAAGAGCAGTTTAGAGTAAATTCTTTCAGTGATATTTATTGTAATTTGATCTCTGTTAAAGAGTTTTACGTAATGTTTTACAGTGTCGTTCTTGGGACCATGTGCCCTTTGACTTGGAATATGTCATATTTTATAGAGGTTTAGGACATGAATGTAGTTTAGTTTTGTCCAAAATTCATACATTTCTGTCAACAAAGTTCCCGCAGCTAATTATAATAACACTTTTACATTTCTCTTGTGCAACCAATCAAGTCTTTCCTTTATCTATGTTAAACACTGCACATTTATAATATCTGGGATAGAGTTTATTCTTTGAATATCTCCCTAGAGCTTCTCTTGTCAACCGCAGCTAGAAGTAGTGGCCTGAAGGGGAATTACTCATTACAATATTTGAGTGAAACCCCTCGTAGAGCCTTAAAATGAGCGTGTGGAAATTTCCCTGAACATTGAACTACCCTGCCCTTAACGTCTGCACTGCTCTCTTGGGTGGAGCAGGTGCTGGGAGTTTCTCTGACGCAGGATGGAAACAGGTTTTAGGGTGCCTATCTCTAACCTAGCCTCTCCAAGATGGAATTTGGTGGAGTTTGAGTGACAGAGTAGATGGGACTGTTTTAGGGACATGTCAACCATGGGGAAAATGACAGAGATTATTCTTTCAACCTATATATTAAGTTGTATTCAACCCGATCCCATGAGTAATTTTATTAGGAAAAACAAGATTTTTTTAAAAAAAAAAGAAATGAAGTAAAGATCCCACTTAATCTCACCTCTACAGCTGTCAGTGGGACGTAAGTATATCATGCGAAAATGGATTGTCTGATTAGCCACCAATTCGCCAAAACATACAAATTGCCATGAGAGTGTTGGTTTTATTGAATGATTTGTTTTATTGATTTATTTATTGCTGGTTTTATTTATCTACTTTGTCTCAGTTGTTCTCTTAAAATTCCTTCAGATAAATAAAAATGAACGCACAGGAAAAAGCTTTTGATGTACAAGAGTATAGAGTTTAAAAAACGAACATGGATAGCTTAGTTCAGATAGTGGTTGGAAATATTTGAGTAAATATTGAAACTGGTTGCAGATTTAAGTGTCTGAGCATAGCATCAGACATTGTTGAGATCCCTTCCGAAACTCAAAAGGATACATGTGAGATAGGGAAAAATATGAGAAGCTCAAAACTTCATTTAAAGAGTCATCTAATTAGAGATTGAGTCCACAGATTTTTGTAAATAGTGGAAGGAGAACATGCACTGTAAAAAATTTGGAGTAGAATTTACTTGAAAAAACCTTGCTAACAAATCTCACTCAGAAAAGGCTAGTAAAATTTACAAACATTTACTAGCAGTCTTAATTAGAAATGTTTAAGTTAAATTTACTTGGAATATGGAATTAAGTAAACTTTACTTAGTCAAGTGAAAGTAACAAAGAAAATAAGAAATTTTAACTTGGCTAGTAAAAGGTTGAGTAAAATCAATTTAGTTGAAATTTCCTTTGCATTACATTTCACTCAAACAATAATATTGAAATACCAGAATGTGCTTTACTTAGAACTTCTAAGTAATTTATACTACATCATGTCAAATGTTAAACATCATGTGAATGCAAAGACCTCAATACTTGGTAGACAATACACAATGACGGTAACATTTGTAATCGTTTTTGTGTTTGAATGTGTCATTTTGAGCAGAAAATGTACTCGAAATGTCACAAAATGGCAAGTTACTATAATCCTAACAACAAAAGCAATGATAAAACAGTGTAAATACAGCTGGAAACCAGTGAAAAATCAACCTCATTAATTATTCAAGGTCCAGTGCATGATGGGAACCCCAGTATAAGAAAAGTTGAGTAATCTTTACTTAATTTTATTAAGTTGATATTTACGCTTCCATTTCTACTCGCTTGAATTAAGTACTGATATGGAATTTACTTAGTTTTTTTAATTCTTGCCTGAACTAACTTTTTCATGTAAATTACATTGTTTTTTTTCAGTAGTATTTACTTCACCACAAAATCATTTTTTACAGTGGGAGGAGTGATGAACAACCTATATGTGCAAGGATAATGAAAGCAGTAGGGAAAGTAGAGACAATAGATGAAATACAGAGGTTATGGAGTTGGGGGCAGGGCTGTGAAACAGGAGATTAGGACTCATCTAGGCCACAGATATTGATTAGTGTAAGTTTGGGTCATCAAGAAGAAACAGAGATTGACAGATGAACAATGGTCTTATATCTGCGTGATGTCTCCTTGTCATGTCTGTAATGTCAGGGGTTTTGAGGATGTTTGGACAGTAGTTACATTAGTCCAACTCACCAGACATTCTCCTCAATTCCACTCTCTTTTATAATCTGGGTTATTGGTGAATGTCTTCACTCAGGTGAACATCTTGTAGAAGTTCTCCATGCACATGGAAATAAGGCCCCACACAGAAGTGCCTCACTTGTTTATTGATTAGTTGCCATAGTCATTCAGCCAGTTCTCTGAGATATGTGCATTTATGGGCCAAAGGCTCATATTAGCATATGTCTGAAGGGATGTAAAAATGTAACGTGTTTCCTTTTATATTTCTTTTTATGGAGTGTCTCACTCCAGTTTCTTCACTTTCAATCAATAAAACAATGATAATGAGCCCCACTATTTTCTTGTTTATTCTGTTAATTTTCATTTTATAATGTAAAAAGGTATCATTTATTCACCTTATTTTTCAACTTTTTTTGTCTATATGGTGAAGCCAATTGAGTCATAGGACCCCATTGACATTTTTAAAAATATTTTCTTTGGTGTTAAGTCTTAGGTTTGGAACAACATGAGGGACAGATGTAATGACAGAATAATGACTGATTTTTCTTTTTCTTTGTGTGTTGTTGAGCAAACTATCCCTTCAATTCACTACAGACGTGAAGCACAATAGCATTAGGAAATCCATTTAGACCATAATTCAACAAAACTTAACAAAAGACATATGTATTTGTTTTGGTATTTCATGTCATAGTCAGTCACCCACTATTGTGTCCTGCTTTTAAGTGTGGTACTCTTTGATTCTCCCCTATGTTTAGCCTTTAGTGTCTCAATCACTATTGCATAATATGATATATTTTGAAATGCTCGCATACATCTACAGCCTTATTATTTTGTCCACTTCAGCCTGTCACTCACAGCAGCAGTCCAGGGTCTATTAGCATGTGAGTGAGCTTGTAGAAAGATCAGTAGCTGGTGTGACTAGCCACTTGCAAGGGTGAGAAGGAACATTAGCTAATGAGCAGTAGTCGAAGATAACAGAAAATAAACAAAACAGCGTTAAAACGCAGAATACCAGCGTATTCTTTGCCCCTCTTTTATCACATTGAGCGTTGTGTATGCCGATGTTGACTGCACCTATATAGGACCCACTTGTCAGAATAGTATTATTGTGTTTTTTAAAGCTAATTAAAATGTCCTGTTTCGTGGGAAACCAGTCTTGGCTTTTAACAACGGGTTAAGGTGATATCCTCAGTGCCTTGAAAATGTGCTATATAGGGCCAAATGAGATGTAAAGCTTTTTTTTTTTTGTGTGCACTTTGTCCTTCAAGTCGAACCCAAAAAGTTCATTCGCATCCCTCTCTCCAAACCCCGGCAAATATCACACCTCGGATGCATAAACATGCCTGAGCTCCACACATCAAGCCACGCAGGGGGCCTGGCCGGCTATAGAGCCGCACTGTGACACCAATCAGGACTGATGGCAGCCCTCTTTGTCATGCTAACAGGAATTGCCTCTTCTCTTATTCAAATGCTCTCCTTCTCTTTCTCCCTCCCTTCATCCCTCTCTCCTTTTCTACCTCCTCATGGGCCATGTAAATCCATACTTAGAGAGTTTGAAAAAGAGGGAGAGCGAACGAGAGAGGGAGTGAGAACTCCCTGTCCCCAGAACCGTTGATCGGTGGGCCTCTCTCCTGGGGGTCAGCGTGGCCCTCGCAGCGCCGAGCTGTTTCCATGCCCAGCCGAGCGCATTTCATATTCAAATGCTCCAATCAGGACTGTGACCCACGGGGGGCTTTTTTACAGCCCGGGCCTTGGGTCAGCGGGTCAAGATGGTGATTTAATAGCCAGGGCAATGGGAGAAAAAAGGGAAAGGAGTGATTTAGTGGCTGAATGAGTCATAAAAAAGCATTTTTCTTAAGTTGTCATGCAAATGAGAAGCCTGCATCAGCTTTTCCTTTTCCTCCTCACCTGGCTTAGGCACCTGCTTGTGCTGTTTAGACTAAAAACGCTAAAGACGTCTCAGAGTGACAGTATGAAAATCAAAGGTTTATGGTCCTTCTGTGGTGTGGTGTGTTATTGGGCAATCTTACCTGAGCATCTTGTTATTCATGTCTCAACAGGTGTGTTCGCTGCAAATTACATAGAGCTGGTATGTACGTGTAGGCTGGTTGTCATGTACTAATTATTCTGGAGACTGCCTTCGCATGTGAACAAACACTGAATAAAATTGATGTATAGTTTTCTTTATTATGTTTGCCCTCTGGCACACACTGTGTGGAGACCTGTGGAAGCTACCGATAAAGCAGTTATAGCTTTAAGTAGTATTACAATATGATCTATAGATGAATTCACCAAGTTTTTCATTTCAGTACAGACATAAACATGAATCAGACGAAACTGAATGAATCAGAAACAAAGCAAAACGGTAAATAAATGAGAAAATATTTGAATGGTTTTATTGTATTTTTTAAATTATTTTTAATTAATTTGATAACAGTTTACAATAAGGTTTCATTGGTTAATGTGTAACTAACATAAACTAACAATGAACAATGAATGAACAATTTGTTACATTATTTATTAATCTTTATTACCGTTAGTTAATAAAAATACAGTTGTTTATTCGTGTTAGTTCACAGTGCATTAACTAATGTTAACAAATATTCCTTTGATTTTAATAATATTTTAGTATGTTGAAATTAACAGATTAATAAATTCTGTAGAAGTATTGAAACCAAGTATTACCATTAATTTGAACTATTTTAAGTTTTTTCCATTAAAAAAAAGATAATCATGGCTGTGCATTAAACGGAAGGCAATGACCCGACCAACGTAATGCGGAGTCAAATTTATTATCCTGAAATCGAAAACAAAGTGCCTCTCGGTTTTCCCTAATCTTCTCTAGACTGTCCAAATACGCTCTAATATGCGAAGGGATGATGGTGATGGGTGTTTAGACGTCTCTTGATTGGGGGTCGTTAGTATTTAGCTTAAGTCGTTGAAATGTAAAAGAGGCCTGTGTGTGAGAGGCGCTGCGCTACCCGCAGAAGCTCAGTAGCAGCCACCTCAGTGACTGACAGGTGGGTCAAAGTTGGGGATTTAAGGTGGCTCAGGGATTTGTGTGAGGCCCAATAGGCAGCCTCCTCTTTTACACTGATGCAGTGAAGTTTTCAATGCGTGATGATGTGTGTGAGAGGAAGGGAATTAAAGAAAAGACTTTGCTTAATGTTGTGTGTGTGCATGGGTGAGTTTTAGCACAACCTTCAATGAGCACAGCTGTGTCAGTGCCTAGATGTGTTGATCTCGTGGCCCGTGGAGAGAAGGAGCTCCTGCAGGTCGGCAGACTAACACCATTCTGTTCTCACTCTTTATGTCTGTCTTTTTTTTTTGGTTCGCAGCAACAGGCAGTTGCATGACCAAGAATATGGCTGATAATATAGGGATTGTTCCTGTTCTCTCATATCCTCAAAGTGATGTGCATCAAGACAACCATAATAACAAACTCATTTAATGTAAATGTTCTTTTACATTGCATTGTTTTTTCATGGTTTTTGATGATGAATGTGTGAAAAGCGAACGTGTCTGGCGTTTATGCTGGTAATCTGTTCGTCTAAGTTCTACCTACAGATACATTTAAGGAGAGTTTGATTTGATGCACAACCTTTTGACATCAACAACAAATATAGTTTTCTACCCATTTTAAAATGATTACGTTGCATTTTATTATTTGCATTTTTCTTTTCTTTTTTTACTTCTGTCAGAACATGACTTAAGTTAACCAATTTTTGAGTATTCACTCACCAGTTGAGTACTACTGCACAACAGGTACATGCTTATTTCACTGCTCATGCAAATTACCCCTTAATAAATACTAGAAAGACTTTCTTAATAATCCTTTAGTACTTAACAAGCAGCATATTGAGGATGTAATGCAGTTTGACAGAGCTCAAGGGATTTGTGCTCTAGACCCTCAAAGGCTTCCTGAGTGTCATAACCCTTTGTGTAGACCCTTCTACTGGAAAGGGTGGCATTGTAAGGCAGGGGAATCACTGAACACTCAGGGAGGAGAGCATGATTTTCTATGACTCTAAGCTGAAAACAACCACATTTTAAGAACATATTACTTTTGGCACATTACATTTAAGATCATAAATATACTTGTTCTCTCTACATGAAATGTATGATATAACAATAGCATTTTCTTTAGACACATTCATTTGGTAACACTTTATTTTAAGGTGTCGTGTAGAGTGTAATTATATATTTAGTACTAAGTAATAATTAACTACATGTACTTGCAATAGGGTTAGGGTGTTGTTTGGGGTTAGTTGCATGTAATTATGCACAATTTATGCAAATTTATAATTCTGGTTGCACTTTATTTTACAGTATACGTGCTCTTAAAGTGTACTTATAAAGTACTGGGTAATATAAGGTAACTACATGGGTTAAGGTTAGGTTTAGTAGTAGGTTCAGGGTTAGTAGTTATTACCCAGTTATTACATATGTACATTGGGAACAGGGCTGTAAAATAAAGTGCTGCCATAATTCCTATTGTAACTAATACATGTAACAAGGACACTGTAAAATATAGTGTTACCAGTGTTTTATATTAATAAAACACATTTATAAACAGCAGAATTTGTTAAATCTAAATGTAAAACAATGTAAGATATTAGAGCTTATAAAAGACATGGACCTTCAACTTTTTGAATAGTAGTGTGTATTTATATATTATAAACATAATTAAATAGAATAAAAATATAGCTATGGACATTTGATCTCTACCTACAATATATTTTATAATACTGAATCTTAAAAAAAAAAAAAGTAAGGTCAGACTACAAACACTTCTCCTCAAAATGTTCCCATACCACTAGCTCAGTGTAATCCTAAGATCTGTCAAACAGATTTTTTTTTATTTTTTTTTAGCTCTGTTACATGCTAGACCTCCCACGCAATAATACAGTTTTCTCATTGTGTGGTTTTCTCCAGAAAGCCTGTAAAGTCTGAGAAAATCGATCCAAACAAGCCTTAATTCTGTCATTAGGTGAGAGAGAGCCATTCTGTGATTGGCTGCCCGTCTGCTCCATATTCAGAGGTGCTGGATGAGGCAGAGGGCCCGCTGGGAAAATGGTGTTGTAATCAGGAGCCGGCTGTGCTGCCTGATCAGGTATGAAGCTTCCACCTTCCTCAAAATCCTTCCTCATCTTCCTCTCGTCTCACTCGTGTGGTTAGCAGACCCCGATGGGAGCCTGTTCTCAGGTACTATTACACTATATGACCATGGGCTGTTGATAGCTCGACGAAGAGGGGAAAACTGAGGCTGTGAGAGAGCGTATGTGTGGGCTTTGGGGGAGTATGTGATGTTAGTGCTAGTAAGTTGGGTGGGGGTATTTTTTTGTTCCCACATTTGATTATTCAGGTTGGTTGAACTAAATTTCTGAACCCATAAAATTCGGATCCCCTTTGGGGGCTATTTACATATATTTCAATCCCCCCTCCTACAGTCTCCCCAGCTTCTATGTTTCCCTCCGAATGTGAAAAAAGAGGGCAGAGCAACCAGGCCTGTCTGGTCTTTAAGATGTCACTGTGGTGTGAAATATAGGCGAACAAGCAGGGCTTTGAAACTCAAACTGAGCCTACATCACCCCCCCCCTACATCACCAGACCCCCCCCCCCCTCCACACACACACACACACACACACACACACACACACACACACACACACACAACACACACACACACACACACACACACACACACACACACACACACACACACACACACACACACACCTTCTGTTTCACCCTTATACACATACTACACAGAAACAACAAACCACCCCTCTCCCTCCATGCCGTATTAGTTGGTGAGCACTGTGCCCACTGAGACAGATCCATCTCTGGGGTCGCGTGTATGTTCTTGTGAGCACATGTGACAGTGTGTTTGTGTGTTCAGTAGGCTGGTGGGGTCCAGGCACCAGGCGCAGATGTTCGGGACGGGCTGGCGAGGATGCACCTGTAGTCACTCCATCATGTGCCAAAGATTCTGGCAAGTATTGGACAAAACAGGTCGTTTAGCATTTTATCTTCACCCTAAATGAAAAAAAAAAAAAAAAAAAAAACCTGTTATCATTTACCCACCCTCATGTTGTTTCAAATCTTTATTTTATCTGTGGAACACAAAATAACATATTTTGCTAAATGTATCAGGATTTTTACTTTGTCCATATAATAAATGTCAATGGGATCCAGTACTTAGGACAACATTGTATCTGTTTTGTTTTTTATTTTATTCCACGTTGCAAAAGATTTTTGTGGTTTTAGTTTTAGTTAACTTTAATAACCATGGCTTAAATGTTTACATTCTAATTTAGATTTTATAATTATTTTAATAAATTAGTAATATTTTATTATTTTAAGTACCTTTAAGCCATTTTGAGGCCCCTTAGAAGTTTGCTGAGGCCCCCTATTGGGTCCCGGCCCCCTGGTGGAGAACCAATGGCCTTTAGTTACACATTAAGTATTCTATTTAGTATAGGTTAAACCCTGATATTAGTGATATGTTGCATTGTTATTGTTGGTAAAGCCAATGCTTAAGTTTAAAGGTACTTTTTATGGATGTTTGGAAACTGTAACTTACCGTTAATTTTACATAACACAAACACATGTCTCCTTAGATTGATTTGTCAAGTGGGCGTGACATAGTTTAATTGTTTCAAATGAACACACTTGAGCCCCCACGTTGTGGATTAATTTTCTGACGAAGTCTCCGAGGGACAGGTCTTAAAATTCCGCATGGGCCCAGTGCCCGGCGCCCCGCTGGAGAGATAAAGAGAACACATATGTAGCCAGGCTCATTCACGCTCCAGTTGAGCCATCCCAGCACAGAGAGTTACAGCTGGCATGATGGGAACACTTGTTTGTTTAGGGTTGTTTTTCTGCCGAGTGCCATGGTTTGGTCGGATGGCACTTGTTTTGTGCGCTCCATCTGTGTATCGTGTATGTGTTTGGTAAGTATCAGGAGGCTGGTGAGGGTGGGGAGTGGGGGCAGAGTGGCATTTAGTCAAATAGTGTTCCTGGCCCCCATGTTTCCCCTCCCCCCAATTCGACCATGTTCGCTCCCCAGTGCGCAGGCAGAATGCAGCGTCAGGAGCCCAAGCACTGAGCTCCCATTGTGTATGCTAAGCAAAGCGGAATGGCCGAGTGACAAAAGAGGAGGAGTGGGGCTGAGGGCATACAAAGCCCGGGGGAGGGAAGGGATGGTGTGTGTGTGTGCAATGGGGGTGTGTGTGGTGGGGGGGGGGCGTTCTGCCGCTGAGGGCTAAATAGACCCACTTTGCCCCGCAAAACCCCATCCATAACCCTTGTCCCCACCTCCGACCAACACCCCTCTTTCCTGTCCCAACCCCTCTGGAGAAATGGGTGCCCCCGGAAACTTGAGTTAACTTGAATTTAAGAGAAATATGTTTTACTTTTGTAAAATATGTGAATGCAAGAAGCTTGAAATGCATCAAAAAAATTTAAATACAAGATGACTGACATTTGAACTAATACCGGTTTTGAATACAGTTCCCTTTCGTAGTACTACGAGTTACGTCGTGACAACGAATGGGGTTTCGCGTAGAAAGCCTATCCACTTTGAGAATATTAAACAAGCCAATGGCAAGAAAATGCAGAATTTGCATAGCATAACTTCGCCTCGTGGGTATATAAGGAAGGATGCTGGCAACATGCAGTTATGCAAGAGCATTCAAGAGCATTCTTCACTCCACAAGCCATTCTGAGATCATCTCTTTTCACTCTTCGAGACGAGCTTCTCTCCAGGTGTTGGTGTGATGGCAATTCCCAGCGAGATTCACATTGCCTGCTGATCTGTGCAGTGATGTGATGTGATGCAGTCGTGTGTTTCTCCCTGGTCGCTTCAGCATCTGAGAGTTTTCCCTCTCACAAAAGAGCTTCCGCGTGGCACGTCTTTTTAAAGATGGCTCGCCCCTGCACTTCTGGTTGCGGTCGGACTGTTTCCCAGTTTGATGGGCACAAACGTTTTTTTTTTTTGTGGATGGTTCATGTTCTCACTGAGGGAACATGAACATTGCGACACTGCGGTCGAGACTTGATGACCTCACTAGAGCGAGAGTCTCCACGAGAGGTGGTACTTCGGCTGGTGGCCAGAGTGACCTGAGGGTGACGGTGTGGAACAAAGCGCAGACGATACTTCCTCGGCCCACACCCCCCTCTTGCGTGCCGCAACCCGCGAGCGTCCCAATCGAGCGCGTGGGACCGTTTTCGGACGCTCCCCGTGTTTCTTTCGCCGCTCCAGACGGGAAACTATTTCAATCGCTGCATCACAAGGTGGGCTCGAGTCCTCGGGAGATGATGATTCGGCTGTGCTGCCGCCCTCAGGCATGCCAGCATTGTCCGAGTTAAATCCTGAGATGACAACCATGCTTTCCCAGGCAGCTGCGAGCATAGGGATAGAGTGGAACCCTCCGCCCTGTCCTGAGCCCTCGCCGCTGGATGATTGTTTTTTGGGTGCTGCGGGCGCTGATCCCCGTCAGTGCTAGCCCCCAATACTATTCTTTCCGGAAGTGCATTAGGAGGTCACAAGGTCCTGGAAGGCTCCTTTGTCTTCCCGTGAACGCTCGACGACCTCCTCCGCCTTTCCTCCCCTCGATGGGGCCGCAGCCAAAGGGTACACTGGGGTTCCCCCGGTGGAATGTTCTGTTGGGATTCAGTTGTATCCCCAGAGGCTTCCTCCCGTGATGACCCAAAGCACCCCTCCAAAGCCTGTAGGTTTTCGTAAAGTCCTATTGAGCTGCGGGGCAGGCCGCTGCCTCTTTGCATGCCATGGCCATCCTGCAGGTTTATCAGGCACTGATGCTCAGGGACATGCACAAGGGCGGGACCATCACTTCCGCCAGAGCACTGTCCACTCGACATGCCTATGCGTTGAAGTGGAACCTCTTCATCACCTGGTGCTTTTCTCGCCGAGAAGACCCCAGAAAATGCCAGATCAGTGTTGTGCTTTCCTTCCTGCAAGAAGGATTGGACCAAAGGCCGTCTCCCTCCACCCTCAAAGTGTATGTTGCCGCACATCATGACACAGTTGAAGATAAGTCCTTGGGGAAGCATGACTTGGTCATCAGGTTCCTGAGGGGAGCCAGGAGATTAAATCCTCCTCGCTCTCCCCTCGTATCCTCTTGGGACATCACAGTGGTCTTATCTGCCCTGCAGAGAGCTCCCTTTGGGCCTTTGCAATCAGCCAAGCTTAAGATCCTGTCTATGAAGACAGCGCTCCTGGTTGCATTGGCCTCCATCAAGAGGGTACCTGGATACGTGCCCAAGGTTCCTACCACCAGGTGGTGAACCTGCAAGCGCTGCCCCTGGAGGAGGCAGACCCAGCCTTGGCACTTCCTTGTCCAGTACTCTGTGTCTCCGTGCTTACGTAGACAAAACACAGTGTTTCGGGACCTCAGACCAGCTCTTTGTCTGTTATTGTGGGAAGCTGAAGGGAAAGGCTCTCTCCAAGCAAAGGCTGTCTCACTGGATAGTGGATGCCATTGCTTTGGCATACCAGCAGCAAGGTCGACCATGCCCCTTGGTGTTGAAGGCCCACTCCACTCGGAGTGCGGCTTCCTCTTGGGCTCTAGCGCATGACGCATCGCTAACAGACATCTGCAGAGCTGTAGGCTGGGCGACACCCAACACATTTGCGAGATTCTATAATCTCCGAGTGGAGCCAGTGTCCTCTCATGTACTCCCTCCCAGTGGCCAGTAATATGACCCATTCGGTGTCATCGCTTGCTCGCCATTTCACTCCTCGGACTGGATAGTGCGATATTCTCCTTAGGTGAGTTTCCCCGAGAAGCCCTGAGTTCCTCCAGCACTGCTGACGTCAGCGCCAGAGTCTATGCCTGTGGCAGCTTTCGCGTTGGCTAGGTGCCTCCATGTGCATGGTTCCCCCCCTGGGCACATGTGTATTTCCACTGTAAGCTTCTCTGAGCATGTGTCTTTCCCTTGACAAGCCACCCTGCCACCCCTGGAGTTGAAAGATTCCACCCTACGGGCTGGATACTCCAGTGTTTCTCCATATGTTACCCCCTCTCGGGCCATATGTGTATTCTTAAGTCCTCCCTTCGGGTAGGCATTGTGTTTCATATTTCCCCTGAGATATGCTTTCTAGTGTACCTTAGTATTCCTGTGTTAAGTAGGAGTCCTTCGTCAATGCTAGTTTCATGACAGGGAGCGCAGACTTACGCAGGGCACTTGAAGACAGCCCTCGGTCCTCGTGATTAGACTGAGAACCCCATTCGTTGTTACGACGTAACTCGTAGTGAATACGAAAGGGAACGTCTCGGTTATGTTTGTAACCCTCAGTTCAGTCTCGGCTCCTGAGCGTTAAAACATTACTGTATGTTGCCAGCGTCCTTTCTTATATACCCACGAGGTGGGGCGGAGTTACGCTATGCAAATTTCATAGAATGCATTTTTCTTGCCATTGGCTTGTTTTATATTCTCGAAGTGGATAGGCTTTCTAAGCGAAACCCCATTCGTGGATAGGCTTTCTAAGCGAAACCCCATTCGTCGTCATGATGTAACGTGACGTTACGTCATTTACATGAAGTTCTTTAACTTGAAGTACATGAAGTATTGCAACTTTATATCTCACAATATGAGTTTATATAGTACCACCACAATTACTACTTTATATTTGACGGTGTGACTATATCTCACAATTTTGTTATTTCCAATTCAATTCAATTAAAATTTATTTGTATAGCTTTTCACAATACATATTGTTTCAAAGTAGTTTTACAGAAAGTGCATTTCAGAAATGTACATAGAAAAATACAGTTAGTTAATCATATATTAATTTAGGTCATAACATATTGCCAGTGTTGAGTCGTCTCTTCACAGGCGTTTAGCCATCTCATCGCAGGTGTTGGGGCATCTGAAGTCTCCATGAGAGGCTGGATACAACTGGAGCTGACGAACGGCATTTACCTCGGGACTAGCGTCCCGAGATAACAGCAGAAAAGCAGATGGGAAATAATTAGCATAGCTGCTGTTCATAATAATAATGCATTCGATCTGATTCAACAGTGGTATAAAAGGTAAGCATTCTGTGAATGTTTGGCTAAAGAGATGCATCTTTAATCTAGTTTTAAACTGGGACAGCAAGTCTGAGCCTCAAACAATATCAGGAAGGCTATTCCAGAGTTTAGGAGCAAAATGTGAGAACGCCCTCCCTCCTTTAGTGGACTTAGATATATGACCAGAAGCCTCAAATTTAGTGTTAAATCTTAATCTATCTTAATGTAGTGATCTATTTCTTGAGATACACTACCGATCAAAAGTTTCAGGTGTTTTTTTAAAAGAAATTAATACTTTTATCGTTTTTATTCAGCAAGGATGCTTGAAATTGATCAGTAAAAGATTTGTAATGTTCCCAAAGGTTTCTATTTCATATCTTCAAAGAATCCTGATTTTTTTAAAATCATGGTTTCCATAAAGCAGCACAACTGTTTTCAACTTTGAATTATAAGACATGTTTCTTGTGCACCAAATCAGCATATTATAAAGATTTCTGAAGGATCATGTGACACTGAAGAGTAATGATGCTGATAATTCAACTTTGACATCACAGGGATAAATTACATTTTAAAATATTCAAACACAAAGCAGTTATTTTGAATTGTAATACTATTTCATAATATTACTGTTTGTACTGTATATTAGATTTTTAAAAAATGCATCCTTTATGAGCATAAGACACTTTTTCACAAACATAAAAAAATGCAAATTTGTATTCAACAATAGCTCATAATCACAACTCAATTTCAATCATCATTGAGATTTTATGTTTCACAATTAGGACTATTTTGCATACTTATGTCTTATTGGTGTTACTGTCATGTGTGCAGTATATTGTTTTGTGCTTTTGTGTTTGTCATGCAGTGCACTGTGGTTACTCTCTTTAAGTTTAAGGAATAGTTTAATGTAAAATTTGCAGCAGTGTTTATAACAAATGCAATTTCATTTCCCAGTGTAAATAAGGTTTAACTGAGAATAAAAGCTGATCTGACTTGATATTGTTTGGCTTGCAGAGGCTGAGACTGGGTGGGTCCCAATATACCATTTGGACCTCCTTTGGGCAGATTTGGATGCCTTTCTCAATGATGATGTTCAAGTTAACATCCGAATGGCCTGCAGTCATGGAGAGCTCTGATACTGCCCTGTGGGCTGGAAGTTCACAAAGCCAAGGGCTGGTCTTTGAAGAACCCTCTTCCTCGGTCTGCCCTTCCTCTGCCCTCTCAAATGCAAGGTAACCTCAGCACATCAAAGAGAGGCTCCATACAGAGTCCACTTGATGCTGTTACCCGCCCACCCCCAAAAACACACACTCACGCCACCACCTCCCCTTACACACATACTCCAGCCATTGTATAACACCTTACAAAAAAAAAAAAAAACCTACAACCGAATCATCAGTCCCATCTGTTAACTTGCCCTCTGTTTGTCATGGTGTTTTGTAAGTGGCTCGCCAGGTGACTTCCCTCGCCTTTGTGATGTGAAATGAAAATCGAATATGCTGCTGTAAGACCCTCAGGGCAACAGGTCAGGTGCCCAAGACAATATATGACAGAGAAAGATACCACAACCCAAATATGTGTGTGCGCCTGGCCAGAGGTGATCCTGAATGTCGCTCGTCAGCCAGGCTAACGTTCTCTCGGCAGGCATGACCCGTGGAGTCATTATCCCTCCAGGTAAATCACCTCGCAATCAGTGTCTGAAGCCCCCTGCTCTCCAGATGATTCCCCTGCTGATTGGCCTAACTGGACTCCTGTCTGAGGAACGATTACCCTGCATTGTTTTCTTTATGGCACATAGATTGAGCTGTTGTTAGCATTCGCTTGATGGGTGGAGGCAGCATGCGTGAGGCCGGGATGCGAGGATGTGCTCTGAGGTCGCTCTCATTGCGCTTGATAAGAGTAACAGGAAAAGCATATGCACGAGTTCATTCTAATGATTTCGAATGAGCCCTTTAATTTGAAATGGCAAACTATGATTCTTTCTTTCTTTCTTTCTTTCTTCTTCTTTCTTTCTTTCTTTCTTTTCTTTCTTTTCTTTTCTTTCTTCTTTCTTTCTTTCTTTCTTTCTTTCTTTCTCTTCTTCTTATTATAGCACAGTTTAATACAACACAAGTTGCCAAAGTGCCAAAGTGCTTCACAATCACACACAACAGCATACAAAAAAAAAAAAAAAAAAAAAAAAAAAAAAAAATATATATATATATATATATATATATATATATATATATATATATATATATATATATATATATATATATATATGTATATATAAAAACAATGCATAGAACCGACACAGTTGCCATCGAAACCCATTCAAGAGAGTTCACAGCAGTGTTTAACAGATGTGATTTTATCCTCAGTTTAAAAGTAGGAAGTGATTTGGCAGATCTAATAGCGAGGGGGAGATAGATCCATAGTTTTGAACTGGCTCGAGAAAATGCTCTGTCACCCCATCTTTATATTGTGTCCTACTCACACATAAAAGATGATGATTTTCCGATCGCAGGGATCTAGGGGGAGCATAAAGTGACAGCATATTGGATATGTACACAGGTGCCTGATTGTGGGTGGTGTTAAAAACAAGAATAAGGATCTTGTACTTCAAAAGCGTACGGGCAGCCATTTCAAAGATATCAGAAGCGGTGTAACAGACATTTTTGCAGACTTAGTCATCCTAGCTACTGCATTTTGGACTCTCTGAAGGCGGGCTAGAGATCTTGACTCGATTCCATAAAACAGGGAGTTACAGTAATCCATTCGAGAAAAAACCAAAGCTGTAATTGCTGTCTCAAAATCTGTGACTGATAAGAATGGTTTAGTCTTAGCTAAAAGGTGTAAATAAATAAAAAACTAGTTCTCACCACTGAGTTTATCTGGCCAGACAAGGGGATGACTTCAAAGATTGTCTCACATCATCGCTACCAGGGCAGAACACAATTTCTTCTGTTTTATCTTCGCCATCCAGCCCTTAATGTCCTGCAGACAAGCTGATAAAGCATCAACAGAATTTGTATTAAACTGTCTCACTGGGACATAGATCTGAGTATCGTCCACGTAGCAATGAAATGCTACATTGTGTTTCCTAAATATAGCCCCCAGAGGTAACACATACAGCGAAAAAAGTAACGGAGTAAGGATCGATCCTTGCGGGATACCCCATGAAAGACGTAGTTTTGATGAAAAGCAGTTCCCTTTTGGTAAGGTATGATTTAAACCACTTCAGGACGTTTCCCTTCAAACCAACCCTGTATTCTAACCATTTCAATAAAATCTCATGGTCCACCATATCAAAAGCTGCACTGAGATCCAGTAATATCAAGATAACATTTTCTCTGTTGTCCAATGATAGAAAAAAATGTAATTTAGTAACTTTACCAACATTATCTCAGTACTATGATATGACTTAAAGCAACCATGTGTAAGATTGTGGCCAAAACTGGTACTGCAATCACTTTCAAATTACTGTAGAGAGGTGTACTCGAGGTTGCCAGATAGGCTGCAGGATCCAGCACATTTTTTTATCCGACACGTTTGTAGCTGCAGCTGTGGTAACTAGAGCAGAGCTGGCAACCCGGATGCCAACATTACTGACTTTGCGATTGGTAGATAGGTGGAGGGTGGTGCATCAGACCAAAACACAACATGACAACATCAACATTAGTTGAGGGCTGCAATTTTACTTTTTAGATGACAATATCCTGGCTGGATACTGTTGTCAGTGATATAAGTATTTAAAATGAACATGATTTCTTAATGTCTGGTGACATATCAGGGCCATTTTATGATTAATTTAAACACATTTCTTACATACGGTTCCTTTAAATCCTGATTGAAGAGGCTCTGCCTTTGAATTTAATGTAATATAAGTTTTGCAGCTGTTTAAAAAACACTTTTTTAAAAACATTTGCTAAGAAAGGTAAGTTTGATATCGGTCTAAATTTTTTGGGATCATCTGTAGCCAAATTTGGCCTCTTTAGAAATGGGGTGACTGAGCCGTGCTTAAAATCAGCAGGACAAATGCCCTGATTTAGGCATTTGTTGATTAAGTGCAGCACAGCTGTCGATAAACTGTCAAATGTCTGTTTAAAAAGATGGGGAGGCATGACATTGACGATTTGAGATGTGCGACTATATCAACTAAAGCTGGAAGTGTAATGAGTTCAAACTCTCACCATTCTGTACAGGTCGGTTGTAGGCTTGGCTGTACAGTTTTTGGCAGTCACGGTATTTCCGCATGTAAATCGACAATCTTCCCATTTAAATAATTAAGAAAGTCATTGCAATTTAAAACATCAGGGTCAGGATGCCTATTTTGAGAAGGATTAATAATAGAATTTATTTGCATTACGTGTAATGATCTCAGATTAATATTTATGTTTAGCATTTTTGGAATCCTTCTGGAAGTTCGCTAAGGATTCCCTAAATATCTCATAATGGACCTGTTATTTGTTTCTTCCATCGATGCTTCTAATGCCGACGCGGGGTAACCCAGTCTGACCGACCAAAGCCAGCCCAGCAGGAAGTATCAGTAAAGCAGGTTATCAGAAGCAACAACAAAACAAACACAAACAGCACAGGTAGACGGCCTCCCATGCACACCGTTGCCATCTTGCTTCTTGTTGAACAGGAAATTGTAGCCAAGTTGGTCAAGGCTACGGCCAGTAGTTGTTGCTGTAGATATTTTCATTAAAAAAACATTGGCATATTGACATTGTGGTTAACTTTAGGACTTGGCTAACAAATATGTTTTTTCAATAGCTGATTCTTACCTCTAATCCTGAATATATGTTGCAGCCCTTGCAAACTACCAATAGTAATCCTAACTCTAAAGTACTAAATAATTTCAGCCTCACTACATTTAGATTGTAATGTATTTATAATTTGAATTAAGAAATTATGAATTATGAAGGACTTTATTGTCCTTGAAAGGCAATTTTTATGTAGACACCAGCATTCATAAACATACAGCAACACAACACACATTTTCTAATAAGTTATCACACACACTATACCATCACACCACATTATTCACACACAGTCAGCTTTTTGTACTGTCTGCCAATAAAAAAATAAATATATATATTTAAAGGGTACCTATCATGGAATTTTGAAAATTACCTTTCATGTAGTGTGTAACATAGATCTAAGTGAACGAAAACATCCTGCAAAGTTTTAAATATGAAAGTTCACCGTATACAAAGTTATTATCTCTCAAAAGTAAGAGTCGACTCTGAGTCGTTGATATGAATCGATAGACGAACGATGCACTTTCGTACGTCACTTGTACAAGTTATTTGAATAAGATACGCCCACTCATTGCATTAGGAGACACCAGGGAAAACATCATGTCGACGAGACGCTGCTGTGTTTTGAAGTGCGACGCAAAAGCAAACTTTTTTCATCTGCCCAGTGAGGAGCATTTGAAGACAGTGGCTACAGTTCATAACTACACCACAGAAGTATTATAGCCCGAACTTGTTCTGTGTTCGCGTCATTTTGAAGATGATTGCTTCACAAACCTAAATGCTATAAAGTATGAATTTGCGAGCCGGCTGATACTGAAGGAGGGAGGTTCAGTACCGAGTTTATTTGGATCAGCTTCCTTCTCCGAATCACAATCTATAAGTAGGCTGTTGCTTTTATGTTTGTATCATGTTCTATAATTATTTTGTGTGTTGTGTACGCACAGGCACAGCGCAGCTTCTAGCAGCTAACTTAGGTCTTCAATGTCAATTGTATTGAAATATGTGAAGTGTTTGTCGTTGTTAATGGAGTTGTCACAGGGCTCTCAAGTGTCACGCATCACGCATTGAGCGTGACAGTCACTCATTTCGGTCTTTTGTCACGCTCTCCGGCCACACATTGTATTTCTCACGCTGAAAAACTATTTGTAATATATTTAATATGCCGCAGTGCCCAAAACTCACTCACTGTGGAACCGGCAGGATTCAAGCGCGTCTCCTCCAGTGTTGCCAGGTCCGTATGCCTGCACTGTTTCCGCGGGTTGTTTGTGTAGTGCACGCTGGTTGACGCGATTGTTTTATCCACTGGAACATGATTGTTATTGAGGAAACACCCGGGAACGCTATTTGAATATTTTTGGCCGTGATTGGGTTAGTTTTGATGAGCAATTGGGCTGGTTTTGTTGTGCAGACCTGGCAACCCTGGTCTCCTCTGGTGTTGTTCGTCTGGTGTTGTTAGCCAATCAGAAAATAGCACTGTTGTATCTGGGTAAGATCTAGCGCAACAACCAATGACACCCCGTCGGCTGGGTGTCTAACATATCACCACAGATTAGCGTCACGCAAAGGCGGGGTTTGGAAAAATGACTCGCTAAACGATTCATATGGGAGTCGGTGAGCAAATCAGGTAAAAATAAATGCATATTATAAGACAACAAAAGTGTTTTTTGTCATTGCATGCATGTAAAACTGTTGTTGGGGACTCCCAGAACATTATTAGGAACATTTTAAATGCCATAATAGGTACCCTTTAAAAAAAATCCTTATCACTGTGAATTGTATTATCAGCCATGCAGTGGAAAGCCTGAAGAGCCATTCCTTCATTAGAGTGTGGGTGCGTGCTCATTTAGGCCTATATACAGTATACTGTACAAAGTTCTTTCATGAAACTCATGATAGGTCCTTAACTTGATCTGGTTGCAATCACATCATTTTCTACAGAACACACCTCACTGGTCATGTTGCTAATGAACTTCTTGTTCAATATTTTCTGCAGCAGTTGCAGCACGCTTTCAGAAACTCTCCACCTTTCCTAGCTCCACCTGTATAGATCTGCTACAGGAAATTCTTGTATGCTATTTTGTACAGCAGCAGCATTACTTGCTCACAGCAGCAGCAGCAATAACCAATTGCAGCAGTGTAGATCTATTTTGCCAAGATCAAATATATAAATATTGTCGTACCCATTACCATACCAAACACTCAGAGTTGTCATGCCAGATGTATGTATGTATGTGTATATATATATATATATATATATATATATATATATATATATATATATATATATATATATATATATATATATATACACAACTTTATTATATAGCTAGACCTGTTCAACTGCATGTTAACGCAAATATCTAATCAGCCAATCACATGCCAATGCCAGTCACAACTCAGTGCATTCCAACATGTAGACATGGTCAAGATGATCTGTTGAAGTTCAAACTGAGCATCAGAATGGGGAAGAAAGGTGAGTTAAGTGACTTTGAATGTTGCATGGTTGGTGCCAGTCGGACTGGTTTGAGTATTTCAGAAACTGCTAATCTACTGGGATTTTCATGCACAACCATCTCTAGGGTTTACAGAGAATGGTCATAAAAAGAGAAAACATCCAGTGATCGGCAGTTCTGTGGGCAAAAATGCCTTGTTGATGCCAAAGGTCAGAGGAGAAACGCCTGACTGGTTGAAGCACACAGAAAGACAACAGTAACTCAAATAACCTCTCGTTACAACCGAGGTTTGCAGAAGATCATCTCTGAACACACAACACGTCAAACCTTGAAGCAGATGTGCTACAGCAGCAGAAGACACACCGGGTGCCACTACTGTCAGCTAAGAACAGGAAACTGAGGTTACAATTCACACAGGCTCACAAAAAGTTGGTCTGATGATCTCAATTTATGCTGCAACATTTAGATGGGGTCAGAATTTGGTGTAAAGAATGTTCAAGCATGGATCCATCTGCCTTGTATAATTGGTTCAGGCTGCTGCTGTTGGTGGAATATTTTCTTGGCACACTTTGGGCCCCGTAGTACCAGTTGAGCACCGTTTAAACACCACAGCCTCGCTGAGTTTTGTTGCATGACCACAGTGAACCCATCTTCTGATGGCTACTTCCAGCAGGATAACACACCTGTCACAAAGCTCAAATCGATTTCTTGAACATGACAATGAATCAGATCTCAATCCAACCTTTGAGATGTGGTAGAACGGTAGATTCGCATCATGGACATGTAGCTGACAAATGTGTAGAAACTGTGATGCTACCATGTTAATATGGACCAAAATCCCTGAGTAATGTTTCCATATAGATATAAACACAGCCTCCTGTAACATGGTTTCATTTCCACAGTCAGCACTTAAAACACGTCTTATAATTATGCTGAAATGTAATTATCTGCATTTTTCTCGCAAGTAGATACGCCACAGGACAGGGTGTTTCCGCACAAGAAGTAACGGCAAAGAAATGCTTCAAAGAAAGAGGGTCTGTAGATTATTATTAGGAGTGTGTATACATTATGAAACTTTTGTAGTTCTTCCGTCTTTCATATAACAATGAAAGTGTGTGGAAGGGTCTGTGTGTAGTGTATGTTTAGGTTGGCGGGTGGCCGGGGGCATTAGGCTGGCTGTGTGAGAGAGTGTGTGTTTAAGGGGGGCAGAAACCTGAGGCCACTGTGAAGCTTTGGAAACAAAGGAGATCCACGTGAGACTCAGGCACATGCAGGTTGGCTTACCTGATCTACCTCCTCTATGAACTTTTGGCCCAGAGAGCACAACCTGCAGCCTCTTGCCACTTGCCACTACAGGCCACACCCTGTCTCCCTCACTTCCTCTCGCCCCCTCCATTTCTCTCCTCCCATCTCTCTTCTGACCCCTCTATTCTTCCGCTCCATTCACCCCTTCATTTCCCAGCCACTTCTCTTTCCCTCGGCTTCTCTCTCACCGTCCTCTCCGTTGCGTGTTCCTTTGTTGGGCCGTCCCTCTGTCCACTTCCCTCAGTATTCTTCCTCCTCAGTGTCAGTGAACCTCACACTCTCTCTCTTTCGTAATACGCAGTTCCCCAGCTTACCGCCATCCTTTACAGTTGCGTTCACCCCACTGGACAAACCTGACTTTCAGGTCTCATTCGTGGGCAATATCAACTGTAAATGTGGAGAGAGAGAGGAGAGAGAGAGAGAGAGAGAGAAAAGAGAGAGGAGAGAGAGAGAGAGAGAGAGAGAGAGAGAGGAGAGAGAGAGAGAGAGAGAGAGAGAGAGAGAGAGAGAGAGAGAGAGAGAGAGAGAGAGAGAGAGGAGAGAGAGAGAGAGAGAGAGAGAGAGAGAGAGAGAGAGAGAGAGGAGAGAGAGAGAGAGAGAGAGAGAGAGGTTGTGCTGGATTTGGGCTCTTGGGTGGGGCTAAAATGCCACACAGCTGAGCAAACCTGGGCCACCACAACATCTTGTGTTTTCTTTTTTAATCCACACTTTCTCTCGGCTGTCTGTTTGAGGAAGGAGTAGGAGGAGGAATGTACCAGACCCATTATGGGAAAATAATAGACCATGAATGCTGATGGTTTTCTCCCTTTGTTAGTCTTCACCTAGAATACATGAAGCAGGGCGCAGACATCACAAACAGAAGTTCTGCATCTGGTTCACATGAAAGGCCTGTGTACAGCTGATGTAAACACAGCATTAATGAAAGGCCCGACTGACATCATTCTGCTTTGAAGTGTTGTATGGTTAGTTGGGAAGTTAAAGGAAGTTTAGGATCACCATCTATTCAAGTAGGATTATTGCTTTATTAGATTAATAGGTAAACTTTCTTTCTTTCTCTTTCAGAGAGGACATGATTTCTATTCTATCTATCTATCTATCTATCTATCTATCTATCTATCTATCTATCTATCTATCTATCTATCTATCTATCTATCTATCTATCTATCTATCTATCTATTTTATCTGTCTGTCTGTCTGTCTGTCTGTCTGTCTGTCTATCCCTCAGCTTGGGTGTGGGTCATTTCCTGATCTTTCTGCAGGTGGAGGCCTGAAATACGTGCCAGTTTTCCTGCCAACTGTCCTCCGCCTCAGCCTGCAGACATGGCTTAATACTCACTCACAACACAACACACACACACACAACAAAACAAACACCACACACACACACACACACACACACACACCACACACACACCACACACCACACACACCAGTTAAGTCTACTTTAGCGTTCCGCGACGGTCTGCAAACTGTCCGTGTGATGTAATTTTCGTGATCAGGAGGTTCCGCGGACGTCTGCTTTTATGTATGTTCGCGTGCGCGTATGTGCGTACAATTTTTATGACCGCGCGGACGGTGAGCGTAGGCCTACAACAGCGCACGTGCGATGAGTTTTTTTAAATTCAAAGAACAATAACAGTGTTGTATCAAGAAACAATATCAAAAGAAAAAGATAGAAAAACAAATTACAACAAACAAAACAGTTGCCAGGGGGAAGTTAATATAAAAGTTTAAACAAAGTAAATAGCCAATACATGCATACATACATATACATAGGCATATTAAATAAAAATCAAATAAATGTATTATAAAGTTACAAGCTTTTAAAGTTCTTACAGCTTTCTTATTCAAATACCCTCTGATACTGTCATGTGTGAGTGACTTTAAGCGCTTGGAAACAAAAACTTTTTTTTTAAATGCCATTAATTTATACTAAAAAGTTAATAATTGTATTTTATTGACAAAATATTGTAGTTTTTATATTTTTGATTAGATCAGATAACAATTTAAGCTGTCATATGGTCATGTTACAATGAGCCTCCCACATGTTACAACATGGCCAACCTATGGGGCATGTTGTCGCATTTCACCAACTATTCTTTTGGGGTAAATAAAGAAAAATACACTGTAGCCTATCAATGAAACGAAACCACATAATTGTACTAGATTAGTGGTAAATTAATGTCGGGGGAAAAAATATTCGGAACCCTTTACGAGTCAAGAAGTGGTAGGTTGTACCTCACTCTCCCCTACCCGGGCCTTATATACACGCATTTGACCTCATCTTAAAAACTACTCAGTCATGCACCCATGCTACAAACGCAAATGCTCACCTACGCAGGCTCCTGAAAGCACGCATGATTGCCAGCCTGTCAATCACATCAAATGTCAACTACCTCCCATGATTCCCAGGCTGTCACACAGACCTGTTTCTGCATTCTAAGGACACCAGACAAGAATGCAGATACCCAAACGTAATATGTAGTATTAGATAACTATCTTTAATCTCTCTCTCTCTCTCTCTCTCTCTCTCTCTCTCTCTCTCTCTCTCTCTCTCTCTCTCTCTCTCTCTCTCTCTCTCTCTCTCTCTCTCTCTCTCTCTCTCTCTCTCTCTCCTCTCTCTCACCTAAATCACCTTCCTGCGGTCATGTTATGAAAAAAAAGAGAGCTTACATGTTTTTGTCAGAATCCTGATTTTAGAAATCACTCTATCAACTTATCTCAGCCTCCGCCCTGTACATCACAGAATGTAATGAGCAGTGCGTGAGGAGAGCTGATGTGGTAATTACATGTTACAAACATGTTCAGGGTGTTCTCACTCTACAGAAGACACAGAGAGTGTGTTAGGGGAAGGCTATTGCTAACAATGCTGAGTGTCATTTCTCTTTTCATCAAGGCTGACTTATGTTTTTTTTTATACATTTTGTTTACCCTAATAACATGTATTGTGGTATATTGATGTACCAAACTAACTAAGTTTGGTGTAATTAATATATTTTTTGTTGCTATTTTGATCAAAAATACAGAAATATTGTGAGATACTGTTACAAAATTAAAAATATTTTATTTGAATATATTTTTTAAAGTAATTTATTCCTGTGATAGCAGAATCATTACTCCAGTTTTCAGTGTCAAAAGATCCTTCAGAAGTCATTCTAATACGCTGATTTGCTGCTCAAGAACCATTTCTTATTATTAATGTTAAAAAACATTTTTGCAGCTGAATATTTTTGTGGTAATACACCATTCAAAACTTTAAAAATAAAAAAGGACACGGACACATTAAATTGATCAAAAGTGACAGTAAAGGCATTTATAATGATACAAAATATTTCTATCTCAAATCAATTATGTTCTTTTGAACTTTCTGTTCATCAAAATAACCCAGAAAAACAATATCACAATATCCACAAATATTAAGCAACTGTTTTCAACATTGATAATAATAACCATTATTAAAATAGAAAACAGTTCTATTAAATTGTGATAATATTTTGTAATATTAGTTTTTACTGTTTTTGATCAAATAAATGCAGCTGTTTCAAAAACATATACATTTTTATTATTATTTAAATATAAGATGTAAACAAATACAGAAATGTATTGTTCTAATAATACTGTACTGTGAAAAAACATTGAAAATGTAATGATATTAATAATAATATTAATAACAGTACAAATATTTTTTCCCACACATAATGAAACCTGTGGTCCACCTATAAACCATAAACCACACCACACATGGGTAAATGACATGATGTGCATATTTCTGTGTCCAAGTGCATTATTTCCTTTTAATGTAATTTGATTAATTCATGGCATACTGTATATCACTTTATTCTATAAAAACCATTTAGTTTGAATTCATCATTAGTACATTTAAATAATACATATTGATTTATGTTTTGTTATCTGAAACCCCCAAAATGTAAGGTGGTGCAACTGTCCAAACAAATTAACAGACTAAGAAAGCCATTTTAAATGTTATCTTAATAATACAAAATAAATAAATAAATAATATATAAATACTATGGCATTATTTTAGATTTGTAACCATTCATATAAACAAATTTTATAGCAGTTTTAAAGCTATTGAGATCATTGAATAACTTTTGTCCAGCAATTTGTATATTCTCTAATGTCAGGTTGGCACAACTGCAAACATGGCTTTTTTATTATGAATTGACAAAGTAATAACAGTCAACATGATGATCATGCATCGAGTAAAAAAAGTTTTGTAGAGTCTCTCTCAAATACTGGTAAAAACTGCTAATTTCAAGTATGGGTAGGTTGATACATTATATACTATTTGGTTGTACCGCCTGAGATAAAAACAGTCAAAAAATGTATTTAAACACTGTGAAATGTTATTTAACAACTGAAACTCTGAAAAACATTGTTAATGACTCAAAACATTACACCAGTTTTGAAAAGATTAGTTTAAAACACTTTTTTAAAGCTTTTTATCAATGACCCATATTCATTTTTATATTTAGGAGTGATTACTTTGATTAAAGATGTTTTGATTCCTCAACACACATATTTTAGTAAAATGGCACATTATGGTGTGTACACCCAATATGAGTCAGTTAAATTTGTTTGCATTTGCTTCAAAACTAATTTCTGGATATAACTGCACGTACGTGCATGTAGTTTTTCTTGTTTGTTTTGGTGTGCATAGCTGCGGTACGAACAAAGTTATGTCTATAAGCAATAAGATTTGATTCCATGGGTGGGTAAGAGTGTGTTTATCTGTATTTTTGCCTGAGCATGCATCTGTGAGTGTGTGTGTGTGTGTGTGTATGCATTTTGTGGCCTCTGGGTCTTCCTGTGAGTCATTCTCATGAGGTAAACCCCAGTAAAGCTGTCCTAGTCCTCTCTAATTCCTCATTAGCTCACGGCAGGCTGTCTCAGGGGGATTTGTGCTGCCTGTGTGAGTGTGTGTTAGTTTGAGCCCATGCGGTCTGAACGTGGAGAACCACAGGGCCTCTCTGTGGGAGACTGCTGTGAGCCAGGTGTGTGTCCACTGGCAGGTGCTTGTGTGAGGGGGGGGGGGGGGGGGGGGGGGGGGGTGTTTAAACGAGCTCGTTGGGTGGGTCGGCACAGCGGTGTGTTAACTAGATCACAGTTTGGGATGCTCTCCAGTGTATTATAGCCTGTTTAAACACTTCACTTTGCTGTTGTCATGGCGTTAACCCTTACAAAAACTATGGTCCAATCCTGATCATACCATAGTGCTGAATGATAATTATATTCATATGTCAGGGGACTTTTTAGCACTTTGGGGGTTGTTCAGCTGTATAACCATAATACTTATTACAATAATCCACTTTAGACATTCTACTAATAATAATGAGAGCTAGACAAGTTGCAAAGTTACTTATAGTTAGTAGAATGTTTCATCGAAATAAAGTGTAACCATAACATATCTTATATTTCGCAATATATGTATCTTGTAATAAATGCTGTACCATTGAGATCTTTCCTAAAATGTTCTTTTAACATTTAATCACATAAATGATTGACTTTCAGTGATTTTGGTGTCTTGTGATGCACAGTTACTGGTCCACCGCATCTCTATCTTAAAAATGCATCAAGCTCAACAAAACAGGTGAGAGGAGCCATATTTGTATATTCAGTGTTCATTTGATATTATTCTGTTTGTTTTGTGTGTAAAGGGTTTCTGTTCCTGTTTGCTTTTGTCAGGGACACTGAGCCCCCCTCTTACTGGGATCATCTGTCTGCCGGGTGAACAAGCCGCGTCCTGCACACACTGCACCCAATTCACAGGGAAATGTACTCAAATCTGACAGGTACTTAACTGTTCATTTTTGAAATTAATACTATACCAAGGGGCTTTTAGTTCAAATAACCTTTCCATTATATATGGTATGAAATTCAGTGTTCATTTTAAGGATGGCCTGTAATATTATGCATAGCATTTTTTTGTGATTCTTAAATTGAAAAATATTGGGTAACACATTACAGTAAGGTCCCATTACTGAACATTTGTTAATACATTAACAATGAGCAATACATTTGTTACAGTATTTATTAATCATTGTTAGTTAATAAAAATACAACTTCATTGTTAGTTCATGTTATACCCCAGGTCCATTAAATATTATTAACAGATACAACTTTTGATTTTAATCATGTAATGAGGAAATTATAATTTACCAAGATTAATAAATGTTTGTCATTGTTAGTTCATTTAGTTAAATATGTTCATGTAGTTAATATGCTAACAAATTAAACTTTATCAATCATAGATGTAGAGTCATATGTAGCCTACATTTAAATTTTGCCTAATCAATGTGGGAGAGACAACAAAACCTTTAGCTGAATTTTAGCTCTGGTTTTAATTAACTTTATATACCATTTTTGTTTAACACACACACGCACACACACACACACACACACACACACACACACACACACACACACACACGCGCGCGCACGCACGCACGCACGCACACAAAGCAGTTTATGATCGAATAAAAATGGGCGGATTCCCCTGCAGCATCATAAATTAAAATCAATAACATTAAAATGTAGTTTTTAATCTTTTTGTTTACAACTTTAAGTTTGAGTCATGAGGCAAGTTGACCATCTCCATCAGTTCTGCTCTCTTTAGCGCCAACCAGTGGAGATGAGTGGAAAAACACATTACTGGAGAGATTTCACAAATTAACTCTCGACAGCTGGAGCAACCAATGTGTTTCTACATCAAGCTTTTTATATATATACTTTGTACCTTCCTTTGCGAAATTAGACAAAATATTTTTTTTATATGTAGGCTAGGCTAGGCTACATCATAAATCTGTAGCTACTCAGGCATTTATTTGGACACTCCTGCAATTTTAGGGAAGTGCATTTACGGCAGCTACACAATCATTCTCTCTTTAGTAGGTAGATAAAGTGCAGATGTAAGCGTGTCTGTAAGGTCTGATATTTTTAAATCATTTTTTCCATCTGTATTCTCTTTATTTCTCCAGCATGTATTGTCAGACCTCTGTGTGTTTGCTGATAATTGAGTAATTACCTGTATGAGATAGCACTCCTGCCGGGAAACACAGCTAATCTCACCGACTGGCCTTCCGCAGAACAGCGTTTAGCTCCGTTAGAGGCTAAATGCTCAGTTTAACTGCACACTTTACTGTGTGTATGTGCGTTTGAATGAGCGCTCTCATTTCTGCCTGCATCAAATGAAGGTAGACGCAGGGAACAGTTCTTTGAGCAATTTCCTTTTCTTAAAGGCTGTTTTGCGCAATGGCTTACAGATGATAAGATGATAATGGTGACAATTTAGGGAATTTATTTTAATCTATTTTTTTTTCTTTCAGTTCTTTACTATGGAAGAGGCTTGGAATGTCACCAAAGTGGTTATAAAGTCCATGGAAATGTAGTAGCCTAAACTCTTTTAGTGAATGTAAGAAACAGTTTGTGTTCAAAAATGATAAAGTTTGGATTCTCTTTGGATTTTTGGCTGTCACGTAAACTTGTAATTGACCTAAGTGGACATGTTATTTGGAATGACAATGTTATAACACAAAATAATTTTCTTAATTAGCATTGTCTTGTCCTGAACATCTTTAAAACAAGAGGAATTTAATTCAGAATTCATCTTCACTAAATATTATAGTGTTAATAAAGTGTTAAGCTAAATAAAGTGTTAAATTTGAAGATTTAAATTTTTAAATAGTTTACATTTTGCATTAACCTCACTAAATTTAGTTTAAATAGATTTATGCTTAAAACAAACAAACAAATAGATATAAATTCAATACTTATCATCACAGCAATAAATTACATTAAAAAATATTGAAATAGAAAACTTTTATTTTAAACTAACAATATTTCACAATACTATGTATTTTGATCAAATGAACACGGGCTTGGCGAATGTAAGATTCACTTTTATTTTTAAATCGCCTCTCCTCACTAAGTTCATTTGTTGTTTTAAGCCTAAATATATCCTATTTAGTGGATCAAATAAATGTATCCTATTTATCCTATATATATGTAGTGAGGTTATATAAATATAGACAAATTTGCCTCTCAAATTTTTTTTTTTTGCTGGAAAGTATGACAAATACACTGATTAAGAAAGATTTTTTTGCAATGAATCTTTTTGTAATGAGGCTCCATGGGATTCTCTTTATTCCTATGGGGCCTCTTTTTTAACACACACTCACAATGTTTTAAAGTGTGTACTTCCTATTCACACTTCCTAAGTTAATAATACTTTCTGCACAATTGTTTGAACCCATTTCAGATACAAACGGAGACATCATTTAATTCTTTTCATGGGGATACAAGTTTGTTCTTCAGAAAGCTGGTCCTCAGCAAAAAGCTGGTCCTCAGTCATCTGATATTTGTCAATCTTTTTTTCCCTCATGTCCATTTCCCTGCAGATCCTGAAACATGACTGAAACCAGAACAGACCTGAATATTCAGTTACGGATACATTTTCATGCAATTGTCCAAAAGGGGGACAAGAAGCAGTAAATGATACACCACAAGGAGATCATATTGATATAACACACACACACTCACAAGCATACACGCACAAACAAAGTCACACAGACACAGTAATAATAATCTCCTAGGACTTCCGTTGCATTCCCACAAGTGTCACACCCAGTAGCAACGGTAACATGAGAACGCATTTCACAGGGTCACTGCATTGAAATGACGGGATACTCCGAGGTGGAAAACACTGATCAATATCTCCTCCACCAAACTCAGAATGTTTCATTACTGAGTTTGATTCAGAGTGATATGATTCTTCAAATGAATCCGAAGCATCCAGGGCATGTCCCTGAGACCGACGGCCTCGGCTTGTCTCTCGGCGGTTAGTCTGAGCGCCGACACTCTGAAAGGGACAGCAATATCCACTGATGTAATGTGAGAGATAGCGATCTTTAATGCGCTGCTTTATAACTTGTGGGCGTAATGTGAGTTTGGGGGGGTGAGGGGGTGATGAAGCAGTGTCGCTGGAATCCGCAGTGTTGTGAGAGCTTCATACCTTTCAGCTTCATTAAACCAATTTCACGCCGAGGTGAGCTAAGAGAGGAAACTCTGAGTCTCTGCCGCCGTAACAATGGCGCATTGAAGGGACGAGGCGAAAGTAAATTAGGTACCACTTCACAGACGGCAAATTAAAATCTGAAAGTTGGATAGGAAAAGTTGAGGGGGAGATGATTATGTCTTTATTGTGCTGGGGGGAAAAACCCTACCCATCCTTTTAGCAAGCACCTTTGCCCCCCACCCCCCAAGACTCTCTGCTTAGAAGAAATAATGATCTATTTCTTGTGTGGTAATTGGTTTCTAAGATGCCCTTGCCAAAAAAAAGCACCGATTTTGAATCTCTTCGCCTTCCTTTCAGTCACGTCATTTGGTTCTTATCAGTGAGATATGATATCCTGAGAGAATCGTATAAATTAAACATTAGTGTGGGTGCTTATTTTTGTACCGTCATTTTGGTGTCCACAAGAGTGCTCAGAGGTGTGATGTCTGTCAGGGGCCTTCGTGTTAGAAGCCGCTGAGCATCAGAATCTTCCATTTTAAAACACTGTCACTGAGTTAAAGAGGTCTGACATATTAGGGAAAAAATATTGGTCTGTGTGAATGCTGTGTGCTTTCTCTGAGGCAGTAGTAATGTGACCCTGCAAGGAATAAAGGAGGCACTGTAAACAGTGCACAGTCATTAGCGGTGTGAAATCAGACACTGACAGTAGCAGGAAGAGTGCTAAGTTCTCTGTGTACTGAACACTGGGATGGGATGGTCAGTGAGACCTACAAAAAAAGCCTTCGTAGTTTTTTATCTATCTTCACATGTAGGTGAGAGAGGGGTAATATATGTCAGCCCTTAATCTAGCAAGCTGTATACTTTTGTCACATGACCATAAATATAGAAGGGCTCATGTCATATATCTGCCTGGGATTAAAGGGATAGTTCACCCAAAAATAAAATGATGTCATCATTTACTCAGCCTCATGTTGTTCCAAACCAGTATGAGTTTCATTATTCATTTGAACACAAAAAATATATATTTTGAAGAATGTTGGTGACCAGATAGTTGATGATGGCACCCATTGACTTCCATTTTGGAAGTTAATGGATACCGTCAACCAACATTACTAACATTCTTCAAAATATCTTCTTTTGTGTTCAAAAGAATAAAGAAACTCAAAACAGAATTTTCATTTTTGGGTGATCTATCCGTTTAAGAGATACGCATAAGAAATTATTTATTTATTTACAAATATCTCAGCATTCTTAACTGAAGATACATTTACTTGAGAAGAAAAGTAAGAAGATATAAGGTATTGTATTCTGTAAAAATTAAATGACTTCATGCTTTAAACAAGAAAAATATTTTTCAATGGGGTAATAACTTTTTTCCCTTTAGAATTAATCTTATTTTACATTACCCTAATTGTTATGCTATATATATATACATACATGTATGTGTACATATCACATACACTTAATTTGCCCTGTAATTTACAATAAGCATTAAGAAAAAATAAACATACATTTAAAAGTCCAATTTCTTTTCAGTATTTGATCAGCACTATTCCAAAATGTTGAAAAATGCTTCATTACATTGAACTATTTTTTCTCGCTTGTTTATGAAATTACCAAAAAAATAAACTTTAAAGTGGGTTGTGCCACCTCATTTTTATCCATATTTTTCTTTGAAATGTAAAAACCATTACCTTCTGATATGATAGAATTACCCCTGAAATGGGGAAAGTTGTGCCAAAGGACAAGTCTGGCCCTATGTTGTAGCCGATTTCCTTTTAATTTTGTAATATTAGACATACTGAATTTGAATTAGGCATATTAATTTTACATTTAATGTCTTGTTGCCTAGAGGTCAACTAGTAAAAAGCTAGTTTAACTCTTTAAAACGTTAAACCTCTCTGTATATATAGCAGTTAAATGTCGCTTTTATCGGTTTGGCTTTAATGACTCTGTTTTGTCTGAGAATCCTCTACAGGAGTGTAATTGTTTTTGTCAGTCTGTCTGCATTGTGTGATGCTCCCTGATGATCTGTCCTGTCTCTCAGGGCCTCACACACACTTTCACACCCTCACACAAAGCTCTGACAGCAGTTAGGCTTTACTGCCCCTCGGCCCGCTGGCTTTACGAGGCAGACAGATCCCTCTCGCCGTAAACCCATCAGTCAGGAACAAAGAGGGCAGGTGCGAGCCTGCCTCGAGTGCTCACCTGCACCCAGCGGGGGATGAAGCCCATTCAGCAAACCCAAGAGGACATGCGCTCTTCTCCACTCCTGACTCCACTCGTGTCTCCTGAACTTCTCTGTTCCCCATCCGAAGCTCCTCACTTTTTTCAGTTATGTACATCTTATCTGCGAAGAAACCGCTGCCACACAAAGGGTCCTGAGGAGATGAGAGGGCTCGGGATTACAGCTCGAAGAGAGAGATAGACACGCGATTCATGCTGTTGTATGGGTTGATGCAGGTGGAACAACTAAATGCTCTCAAGCAGTTTTACTTACATTTTTAATTGAATGCATTTGTCAGACTCTTTTATACTAACTGACTTGCATTGCATTCAAGGTCATTTTATATGCTTATGCGTTCCCTGGGAATCTAACCTATGGCTTTGGTGTAGCTAGCAGCGTGCTGTATTGTTTTAGCCACAGGAACACTTTATAACTTGTAAAAAGGCAAAAAGCTTTAGCTATTTAGGCTTTGGCCGAGTGGTTAGCACACATGATGCTCATGCATAAGATGACTCAGGTCCATGTTTCTCAATATTTTACAAATTTCCTATCATCTCTCTAATTTTACTGTCAATAAAATAGCAAAATCAGCCCCTAAATACATAAACAATTGCAAAGAGGGAATTTCATACATATCTGCTATGCTAATCTGTCAGAAAAAAAATGGAGGAATATTGTAGGGGTACAACAGCTTGCCCACCTTCGGTTGGTGCACTGTAAAAAATAATTCTGTGGCTTAGTAAATATTACAGAAATATTTAACTTTATTAACTTAATAAAATCTCTGAATATCGTTAACTTGATTGTTTGAGTTAAACATACCAAAATAATTTAGTAAAAATCTAACAGTTCATTTTATCTAGAATTTACAGATATATTTAAGTTTTTTTCAATAAAATTATTTAGTATTTGACTAACCAATTATTTCTTTATAATACACTTAATATATTTGTGAAATTTCTATCAAAAAATATGAGAATGTTTAATTAAACTGATCTGTTTCAAGAAACAAAAATATATTACTTAATTCAAATCAATATTATTAATATATTTCACACTCTTAAGAAATTTAGTAAGTTTACTCAATTAAAACAATGCACCCCCCCTCCCCACCCCACCCCACACCCTCTGACGTGACGACACGACAACTCGACGGTTGGTTGATTGGGCGCGGGCTGTTTGAACTCTCCGGTCTCCAGTACAACATCTCTCTTCTCAGCGTCGCAGATTTGGTGCATTTCCTCTGTGAAATTCAGGTTTGTGTATATATTATCTTATCTATACAATCATTACTGTGCTTTAAATCATTTTATTTAATGCAAAACAACACACAGAGGCGTAATTCGACACCTAAACAGAGTCGCGCCTGTCTTTACAGTAACGTTATGGTCTTTTCGCGTGATTGAAACGCCTTATAAACACACGACTTTATTCCTTTCTAATGATAATGAATATAATTCATTTAGATGATAAAATGCCCTCAGAACTGTCACTGTTTGTTTATTGGCAGGTTATGGAGTCCAGTCGCTCGCAGTCTTTCGGCTATGAGTGGGACGGTATTCAGGACAGCGGTCTAAAGTCCGAAGTTCACCCGCAGAGTGCGAGTCCGTCTCCGGGACGAAAACCAGCGCTGATCCGGTGGACATTGGATAACAGACTGGTTGACTACACTTGAATTAGGCTACCTGAATGTTTAAATGTTTCATTTTTACTTCCAAAATGTTTGTTAATTGAGTTTAAATGTAGGCAATATTGTATACATGTTAAAAACAGTGTAAAATGTGCTGTATTGCTGTACTCAATGACAATAAAGGCCATGCCATTTAACGTATAGTGCTACTGGTTGTTGTATGAAATAGGCTACTATTTTACAAAGGTTTAGAGGAAATAAAAGAGGTTAATATTACTTATAAATAAAAACAGTTAATATTACTCATAAATATTGTTTTTTAAATGTTAAATTATACTCAATTTTATTTCTTAATGTACCAGATGCAGTTACTTCGATTTACTTAATTTTTTTTACTTGAATTTACTCAATTCGCACAGTATATTTCGTTGATTTCACAGCTTTAAAATTTACTCAATTTTTCTGAGTGTAAAAATGTTTCACCAAAGAAATTGAGTAAATAATAGTTAAACTTTTTACAGTGTGGTACATGTGTCTCTTTGCTGTGAATAAATGTTATATTGTTAATAATATTTCAAAATGAACACTTACGAGACTGAAGCAGCTTACTTAATTATCCACACATAATTTGTATATAAAAAAATCATGCTAAAATTTGAGTATCAAATATGACATTAGGTTTTTGAAGAACTTTGTTTCTACATCTCTCAATCATAATTGCATTGCATTATATGATTTGTCCCAGACAATAAAAACTACAGAGCTACAGATCATAAAAACTTAAATATTATCGGTGACAACTGATTTTAAAGTATGCATTTAAAGTAGTCTGCTAAACTGATACAAAGATCTTACTGATGTACAATCAGAATTCCATATTTTGCCCATATTAATATGGGCAATTACACAAATTAACATCCTTTTTCTTTCTTTTTTTGTTGTTGCATATTTATACTTTTTTAAAACATATTTATTCTCAGTTTTTTTTCCTCCTCAAGTATGAGCTCCATATTTTCCTATATTATATGAGCCATAAAAGGCCTGATGTATTAAACATTATACTCAACCAAATTTTTTTTTTTTAAATACGGCTTTAACGGTACTGCCCCAGTGACAAGCTGCCAATTTTGCAATTTTTAGGTTTCAAATTTAGGTTTGGGACCAAATGAGAGGCAGGGCAGAGCTCTAAATGACTGGCAGAATTAATTACACAGCACTCCTGATTAAACTAGATTGGCCTTTTTAGCTATAATTAAAACTTAATAGAATATAAATGTTTGGCTGACTGTTGACAGGCGACGGCTGCAAAAAATGAGGCGGGTGATTGAAGTTTCTGTACGGTTTAAAGATGTGCTTGCTCATTAAGGGGGAAGCGGACACATGTACAGAATAGTAGGGAGCAGTTGGTCAGTTAGGCCGAGAGTGTGATGAGCACGCAGAGAAGACACATGCAGGAATTAAATTCAGAAAGACAGGTGGACAGCACGCAGTCATGTATTAAGGCGAGCAGGCAGGAAGACAGACAGACAGACAGACAGACATACCCAGGCAGGCGGGCAAGCCGGCAGACAGCGGGGGTAGGTGCCTGAGAGTCCGCTCTGTGGCAGAGTAACAGATGTGTGGTGAATCTTTAACTTTCCTCACTCCCCACTGTCACTGCATCTGTCCGCTGCTCCTCTGGGTTAGTGTAGCCCCCTCCTGTGTGAAAAAACTCAACAACAAAAACCTATCAGGGCACTTATTGATTAGCCCATGGTGTCAGGCATGCTGATATTTAATGATCTGCAGGTCATGCCGTCTTTCTGCAGGTTAATATGTTCAAGTTAAACGTTCAGTGACCTATCCTGCGTATCAACCCAATCTGTTTTCTCAAATGTGATGAGTTTTAAATGAGGCTGCATTTATTTGATCCAAAATACAGCAAATATTGTAAAATATTATTACAATTGTAAATAACTGGTTTCTGTTTTAAAATATCTTTATTTTTTTTCTTGCAATGGCCATTACTCCAGTGTCTTCAGTGTCACATGGTCCTTCAGAGATCATTCTAAATTACCGATTTGATGCTCAAAAATGCTGAATAAAGAATAATGACGCTCATTATTATTATCATTGTTGAAAACATTGTGTTTTCATGTTGTGTTGCTTAATATTTTTGTGAAAACAGTGACATTGAACATTGTTACTAGTTTTTAATTACTTACTTATATTTAAATGACATTTAAATCACTGAACAGAGCAATAATTATTATCAAACAACGTCACATAACTACAGAGTTTGCACTCCCAGGCTTATTAGTGTGCAAAAGTGATTCAGACATCCCCTGCAGAAATAAAACAAACTGTAACAGCATCACACCTCATTGTCCCACAGTCTACCCCTTATTTAAAATAACAGATATGTCACTGACATAATACTCAATAAGTAGTGTTTTATTGTCATTTATGTGATCAGCCTAATCCCTTTAGACGTCACAGGGTAAATAGTACTGAGACTATCTCTCCCTTGTGCCCTCATACTCCCCCCTTAGCGCCATGGTTTATTTTAATTGAAAATTAGCAAAACAAAACATGGGCAAGAGGCTCCCTGAATGGGGCCCCTTTCTCTGGGAGCTCCTGGGCCGTTGAATAATGCATATGGGAGAGAGTAAACAGCAGCAGCGGGCCTGGCCCTCGAACAATGGGCAGCTCTGAGCTCAGCCAGGGCGCCTGATTTTATTACTGACCTGTCAATCCTCCCCCCAGCCTGGGAAGCGTGGGACCGCGGCCAGGCAGCAGCTGCTGACCGGCCAGCGCTGACCTGTGCGCTTAGGCGAACTGGATTTCACCACACGCCCACCGGCCCGGCCCCGCATACCTCCACAGGCTGAACACGGTTACGTGTATCCCAGCATGCCCGGGTGAAGCCACGTGGACACGAATGGGCAAACTGTTGCTGTGCCAAAAAGAAAAAAAGGAGAAGATTGAATTAGACCAGCGTTATTTTTATGGTACTAAAATTTTGTGGTACTAAAAGAGAAGAATAAACATTAACTGAATAATAAATAAAAAAAATCTGAATTTAATGTACTAATGTATATATTACATGAACATTTATATGAAACATATATATATTCTATTTATTCATGAATTCTGTTCTGTATTTCATTTATTTTCTACCGCAACTTAAAATGGTTTCCCTGTTTTTCATTATTTACTTCACATTATTGTTGTGAGTGGGTGGACAGCAGGAAATGGGGGTCAATTTGAAACCCCAGTTAAATCTGAATAAATTTGGACGTAGAGGAGTTTGTACACTTCTGTCTGTCCACCACTTTTTATTCCCCTTACAGCCATTGAGATTCCACTCTTGCCTCTTGGCTTTGGCCCGCTGCGGTTGCCATGGCAACCAGTAAATTGGTTAGCAGGATGAGTAATGATATGACGTGGTGGAAATGGAAGGTCCCAACAAAGAACTTATTACAGCTGCACCTTTTTATAACATTCCATTGTTGTCAAGTGCTCCCGATATTAACCTGCCTCTGCCCGGGTTTCCCGGGCCTGAAACAGTACGCGTGCATATTGTCAAGTCTACAGAGAGAACAGAGGGTGAAAGAGAGAGAGCGGAGGAAGGAGAGCCCATCTCTCTCTCTCTCTCCTCTCTCTCTCTCTCCTCTCTCTCCTCTCTCTCTCTCTCTCTCTCTCCTCTCTCTTCTCTCCCTCCTCTCATCAGCTTAACACTTTTCTGGGTTGTAGGACGACATGCAGAACGTATGTAATTCACTTTTGGACAAACAATGCTAAGGTAGTAAAATATTAATGGAAATCAACATAAAATAGTTTTACACCCTGAAAGAGATCTACCACATTTACACTGTTTTCAACTTTGATAATAATAAATGTTTCTTGAGCACCAAATCAGAATATTAGAATGATTTCTGAAGGATCATGTGACACTGAAGACTGGAGTAATGATGCTGACAATTCAGTTTTGCCATCACAGAAATAAGTAACATTTTACAGTTATTTTAATTGTAATAATATTTCACAATATTCCTGTTTTTACTGCATTTTGATCAAATAAATGCAACCTTGGGGAGTATATGTCACTTCTTTAAAAAAAATAATTTTGTCTCTTACTTTCCTCTTTCACAGTACAGTACATCTTTATAAAACGAAATAATGACCATAACTTCTATATCCTTACAATGTTACATAGCAAATATCAGAATACAGTCTCACCAGGGTCCTCCAAAGGCTGGCTTACATGAAATCACTTCAATAAAATTTATAAAAATCATATTTTTTTTTTAAATGGCTATATAGAATGCTTCTAATTGGTCATTGCAGCATTACGTAAACAAATATTTTTTGTATGAATGCTAGACAGTGCATTTTATTTTATTTTACAATGAAACACAGGATAATGCACAGTAAGCTGGACATGATCACAAAACAAACCTCAACATGGTGATCAGGTCCCCAATATGAAGCAAACTGATCTTGTATCACCCTTCAGGGGTTTATTTAATATTTTGTGATAACGACTAGATGACTGTCGGAACATCCATTACATTAACTATAAGAAACTGATTCTATATCACTATCACAGAAATGTTTTGCTCCATAGAATCAGATTTATTTGATATATCAACTCCCCTATCTCGTTCACAACACCCAGTGAAGGCCACAGTAGTTGTGAAAATCCTTCACAGCATCTTGCAAGGGATGAAAAATAGCACTGAGAGAGAGAGAGAGAGAGAGAGAGAGAGAGAGAGAGAGTGTGAGATTAGGGGGAAGTGATCGAGCTGGCGCAGGATGTTTGAGTGTTTGCTCTTGCTTTAACAACATCCTCTGCGCAGACACACAGGCAGGCAGTGAGATGGGGACAGAGATAGCAGACTGCAGTGGGCCTGACCTATTGTTCTACTTATCTCTGTCCTGGCCTATCTGCTGGGCCAGGGGCTATTGAGGAGTGGGCAGGGGGATGGATGACCAGTGATAATAAGACAAAGACAAGTGCTCCTGCCTCATTCAGAAACTGCAGGGAAGTACTGGCCCTAATTAGTAAATCAACATATTGGTGTTGATGCTCACTTATCCTGGTCCAGGATGGTTCGGGCTGGATGTAAACCAGCCGGTTTGAAGATACTGAAGGTTTTCAACTGAACTCGGTTTTGCAAATTATATGCGCAAGCATTGGGCTTTTAAAACATAAACGCTTGATAAAACATCCTGGAAAGTTTAAGTATGTGTAATATTTCAGCAGATCATACACTCTTAAAAATAAAGGTTCTTTACTGACATCTTTTGTTCCATGAGGAAAGGTTAACATCCATGGAAATATTCCATTCCACAAAAGGTTCTTTATAGTCAAAAAAAGTCTTTGAGGAATTAAAATGGTTCTTTATAGCATCGCAGCAAAATGTTGAATTGAGATTATTTTTTAACATAACAGGGATCACATTCCTATATCATCACAGTGTTTAAAGCAGGAAGGGGTTGGAGGGGCTCCCGTCACCCATCAGTGTCAGTGTGGGAAACCGCATCCATCAATAAAGGGCAGCATTGGTGCATGTGGCTCAGGTAACATGGATAGGGAAGGGCAGAGCAGTGCTGGCCAGAGGTGAGGGAAGACGGAGAGCGAAGGAGAGGGAGATGGGATGAGGAGGAGAGGAGGAGAGAGGAGAGAGAGTGGAAGAGAGGAGAGGAGGAGAGAGAGAGAGAGAGAGAGAGGAGAGAGGAGAGGAGAGAGATAGAGAGAGAGAAAGAGAGAGAGAGAGAGAGAGAGAGAGAGAGAGAGAGAGAGAGAGAGAGAGAGAGGAGAGAGAGAGAGAGAGAGAGAGAGAGAAGAGAGAGAGAGAGAATAGAGAGAGAGATGAGAGAGAGAATAGAGAGAGAGAGAGAGAATGAGAGAGAGAGGATAGAAAAGAGAAGAGAGAGAGAGAGAAGAAGAGAGAGAGAGAGAGAGAGAGGAGGAGAGGAGAGAGAGAGAGAGAGAGAGAGAGAGAGGAGAGAGAGAGAGAGAGAGAGAGAGAGAGAGAGAGAGGAGAGAGGAGAGGAGAGAGGTGGAGGGAGAGAGAGTTGAGCATGAGAGAGAGAGAGGAATTGAGAGGAGTCAGAGAAGGACTTGGGCAGAGAGATCGATGAGGAAAGAGCCTAGAGTGTAACCTGACCTGAGGTTTTAGGTGAGTTGTTGAGTTGCTGCGGAGATTGCTTTGTAGGAAACTTGGAAAAAACTTGTACTTGGAAAAACCCATGTTATATAAATTAATATAATATAATATAATATAATATAATATAATATAATATAATATAATATAATATAATATAATATAATATACAAGCAATATCATGCAGTAGCTTTTTTCAGTGTATTCATGAACAACCCGTAATCCAGCTGATAGATATAAAATAATTTTTAATATAATTTTTACATTTTTTTAATTATAATTAAACCAATTATGCTTTTTTACATTTTCTTTGTGTAATGTTGCTGTTTGAGCATTAAAAAAGGTCTGCAAAGTTGCAAAGTCCAATGTCCAAATAATTCCGCCCAAGACATGAAAAAAAGGGGCAAGGCCTAGTGCACATGATAGGGGATGTGACATTGTAAAAAAATTAACACTCAAAGCAGTTGACCAATCAATCACAACACTGGTCCAGCTGGCCAATCAGAGCACATCGTGCTTTTCAGAAAGAGGGGCTTCATAGACAAAAACTAAACAGAGCGTGAAGAGAGGTGCTGCAACAATTCAAAAAAAGTGAAATGCACGTGAAAAATAAGGTGTCTTATTTGTGTCCACTAAAGTAGTAAATTTGTAGTAAATCTAAAAATTTAGTAAAGTAGTAAATTAGTGTCTACTAAAACAATTTAGTAGACGCAAAAGTTAAATCAATACTTTGAAAAAGAGCATTAATATAATTTAATGTAATGTAATATAATATAATATATAAATATAATATAATGCAATCTGATTAATAATCGTGACAGTGACAATTGTACTTTGTACAAGCCCCTTTCAGCTTTTAAAAATGTACCCATTATTTATGTTCTGTATTAATTTATGCTTGTATTAATATTTATAAATATTAACATATGACTAAAATAATGAATACAGTGGTTTAGTAATTAGGAATAAGTAAATAAGTAATCAAATTGATAAATAAATATGTTAATTTAGAAAAAAAAACAAAAACAATAAACAAATTAAATTTCAAATGCCATGCCATAACTACAAAATGAATCCAATGAATATGTAACCACAGGATTGGAGGGACAAAATACATTTAAAAATCTGAATATTAGATTGTGTTCAATAGAATTAAACATTCAAGTCTAACATGATTTTACAATTTTATAAAATTAAATGGTCTCAATTTCGGAAAACATACTTTAGGTTTATGCAGGTAAACAAGTTGAATGTATATGATATGCAGGGTTCTCAATACAATCTCCTCAATGAGAAAGAGGACTTGTCATTTTAAAGTGCTACCGGCATCATTACAGGCAGTCAGAAATGCATTTGTGCTGAGCCACTGTTGATCAACTTTGTGCATACTGAATCTATCATGATAAGCAGGCTCTTGCCTTACACCTGCTGATATTTAGATAAGATTCAATTTAAGAGAGGGTGGGAGAGGGTTTAGGCAGGTGGGGGCAGGGATGCTCATGGCAGGGCAGAAAGAACAACATCTTGTCTGCTTGAGCATGAGTGCAAAGCCTGGGGGTCACGAGGTCCTGTTTACCTGTGGCAGGTATTTCCTCTGTGGGCTGATAAGAGCCGACCAGGGGAAGTGCTCCGTCACAGGTGAGTGAAGAGAGAGCCGAGGAAGCCAGATCTGCTGCTTAGAAGCGCAAACTCTGACACACAAACTCATTGTGTAACCATGCCTGGGGCACAAAGCACACCTAAACACACATGTGCTCACAACTGTTTGGGAGTAAGTTGCAATGCAACATTATTGCAATGCCTGACATTATTGCAGCTATTTTAATAATAGTGTAGATTTTCCAGTAAAAAGCTACTTTATCCAACGAGCAGCAGTGTAGCATACTCAAATGCACTCACCTAAACGGGCCTTTCTTTTCATATCAAGAACTGTAAATTCCGATTCATTTTAGTAAATCGGTTAATGCTAGAAAGTCTAGTGCTAGCGTTAGAAAGTCTCTGATTCCTTATGATGAATCGGTTCGTCCTAATTGGTTCTTTCTCTGAATGGCCAATTAATTATATTGAAACGGTTCATTCAGCTCATGTAAATGAACAGATTCACCAAAATGATTTACCAATTGGATTCCCTGTACTACGCTTTCTGTTTGGTTATGGAAATGATTGTGTATTATCCTGGTAGCACTGAATTTTACAGTCCTCTTCCCCATGTACATACTATGTAATTACAATAACTAGGTACTAACCCTGAACCTACCCCTAAACCTAACCCATGTAGTTACCTTACTACCCAGTACTTTCTTATGCAAGTACACTGTAAGTACACGTACTGTAAAATAAAGTGCAATTGTTATCCCATCCATCCACAGACCTCTGATGCGGCCCGTGTCAGAGTTTGAAACGGAGCAGAGCAGGTGAGGCACAACGGATGGATGGAGACTGAGCTTGTTTATTTTCACTCTGCCCTTCCTCTTCCTCCATTACCTGAGCTCTGGGTGCTCTACTTGCCCTCAGGTGCTGAGAGGAGGCGGTGAGCCTGAACATGTTAACAAGGGAGGATCCCACAATCGTATTGAGAGACACGCTGCAATCCTGAATGGAGCTTTCAGCGATCCCCCCCCCCCCCCTTTTTTTTTTACTGCCCTGAAAATAAAGAGTGACAATTATGAGCAGCAAATGACTAGCCAGTGCAGTTTTTATCTGTTTGCTGTACATCCCCATCAGGTCATGGTCCATTTCACTGCTTTAATTGGTAATGAATGATCTGAATACACCTTAATGAACATTTATGTAATTAAATGACTATTTATGATCCTGTGGCTGGACTAAAATAACATTTTTAGAGGGTTTAAGCATGTAGTTCTGAAACCCTTTTGTTATTGTTAATTTTCCCATGATGAGGTATGAAATAATAGCTCATAACTCCTAAACCGTTAGGCTCAAGTGTCTTATATCGTTGCAATCTGTTGGACAAAATGCATGCCTCGGATTTGCTCACCTACTTTTGCGAACTACTCCTAGGTTTTTGGCCTGATTGGAACCAAACCACTGCATAACTATTTTCTGGAGAATAACTATCAATAATCATCAAAAAAATTAGAAATTTCAATTCACGGTCGCTAAGGGGATCCAAAATGTTCGATGTGACTGAGCCACTTTTACTAAAACGGCTACAACTTGTGAACGGAAAGAGATATTTTAGCTGAACTCGGGACACATGTTTATGAGCTCAATAGAGGACACATGAAAAAAATCGGAGGAAAAAATCATGAAAATGGCTATAACACACCCAACCGTTAGTCCGATGAAAATTGGCATGCAGTGTCTTTGTCCAGGGTGCCATGATAGTCTAGGCATATCTAAAAAACTAAACTAAAAAAAATCAAGGAGCCTGATAAGTTTCAAGCCAGCGTTTTTCACGGAAGTGGCCTCCTTAGACTCTTGAATCCTTGCCGCGTCCAACGATACCAACATGCCAGGTTTCGACTTATGGTTTTTGTAACGGTGTCATTGAGCGCTTAAAAAACTTGCGATTATCTTCGAAACCGTTAGAAAACATCGAAAACATAGGTCAATAGCTTAACAATAACGCCCAAATGTCAAAATTATGATAGGAACTGACAAAAAGATCCAATCAATGTCACCCATCTAAACTTCAAAACTAAATGAGATATTTACAACAAATTTGACACATATGTATGGGCACACTTTGAGGACACCTAATAAAAGTGGTGGAGATCAGGCAAGACATGGAGCTATAACTGTCAAAAAAACTTTAAAAAACATATTTTTCCTAAGTAAATTGCATGTGTTGGTGGCTGTAAATGGTCTTTTCCATCTATGTATTTATTTAGATCCCCCATTAGCCACTACATAGGCAGTGGCTACTCTTCCTGGGGTCCCAACAAGTAAAAAATATAAAACTACATTAAATAAACAACAATAAAAAGTGAGGTCAATGAAACATACTAACCCAACATTCATTCCAAATATCAAAATCAACTATTTACTATATATTGTGCCATTAAATGTTCCTTTAAATATTTTTTAAAACTCATTTTTCTTGTTAAAAATATATAATATCAATGGTAAATCATTTCATATTTTCATTCCTCTATACATTACAGTCCGTTGTTTTATAGTCCGTTGTTTACACTCTTTACAGACAAATTTAACTTTTGATGCAATTTGATGCAAACACAATGCTTTTGTTTTTTTTATCAAGTTTAGAACCAATTATTCCGTACCTACTTTATGACCAATTGTATTTACTCATCCAAAGTAGAAGACAACTGCTTAATTGATGTTGCAGGTAAATATAATGTTTTATCATCTGCATACATGGCTGTCCATGCACACTTTAAAACAAGAGGAAGATCATTGGTCTTAAACAACTTCATTGAGGCACACCACATTGCAACTCTTTCACATCTGAATAACTTCCATTATATAAAATACACAGTGTCCCATTATACAGTTAACTTTTAAACCAATGTACAGTATGAGAAGTAAATTTGTAACATTTCAGTTTATCCAGCAATAATGTATGATCCAGTACATCAAAAGCTGAGCTAAAATCTAACAATACTGCTCCTACTAAGTTATTGTCATCAATCTGTGCTCTCGCAATATGCATGCTGAAAATTAGAGAGCAAATTATTCTCCTTAAAGAATACTTGAATTTGCTCACAAGCTATAATTTTCAATACTTTGCTAAGAACTCGCAGCAAACTTATTGGTCGGCTATTATGACCATTAAAACCAAGTGCTGCATTTTTCTAAAGATGAATAACCTTTGCATCTTTCCAAGCAAAAGGAAAAATCCCTTTTTTAATACTGATATTAAAGATGTGGCAAACTGGTTCTCCCAAACAACATTTCTTCTCTTAATTTATCAACTTTATTTATGAAAAAAATCATTAAAATAATTTCCAATTTCATATGGTTTAAAAATAGTTAAAAATGAGTCACCTGTATCAATAAAAGAAGGAATTTGACTTGATTTACTATCCATTATTTCATTGAGTGTACTCCACATTTTTTTTACAATCATATTTACATTCACTTTTGTAAAACATTCTTTTCTTTTTCCTATTAATTTTAGTTACTTGATTTCTTAATTTGCAAGACGTCCCAATCCTACTTGTTCCCAGGTCTGTTTGCTGTACCCTTTGCCACATCTCTCTCAAGCATAATGTTTTTCATCTCAACAATCCATGGTGCCCTAACATTATTCATTGTAATTTTTTTCATAGGTGCATGTTTGTCCACCAAAGGGTAAAATAATCTTTCAAATGCTGACAATGCATTATCAGGATGAACTTCCTTATAAACATCAATTTACGCATGTGCTTAAAGGCTTAAACAGCTTGAATCCTGATAAATGCTGCTCGCAACTTTAATTATCCTAATGTTTTATGCAGATCATTTAAAAAAAATAAAAAAAATAAAGCAGTCAATGAGCCCCTAGTTGTATGTGACCATATTTCTCTCATTTTCCAGAAATGCCCCCCATCCCACATGGAAGGCAAGGTGCTATGAATGACTTTTATGAGACTTTTTTAGCTCCGACCATCTAGCTCCGAAGCTCTGGAATAGCCTTCCTGATATTGTTCGTTGCTCAGACTCGCTCTCCCAGTTTAAAACTAGACTAAAGACGCATCTATTTAGCCAGGCATTCATATAAATTTTTATCTTACAGTTACTGTAAATTCGGCCTCTAGTTCATAAACGCCAGAGGAGAACTGGCCCCGACTGAGCCTGGGTTCTCCCAAGGTTTTTTTTTCTCCATTGGGTGATCTGATGGAGTTTTAGGACACCATTGGGTCACTTGATGGAGTTTTTCGGTTCCTTGCCACTGTTGCCTTTGGCTTGCTCAGTTGGGGATATTCAAATTAATTAAACAATCATACCATTGATCAGCTCTACCAAACTTGGATGTCCTTTTTGGATGTCCAGTAATAAACAAACATTGTTGAGTTGTTTTGATTGATACTGTAAAGCAGCTTTGATACAATCTGTATTGTGAAAAGCGCTATATAAATATATTTGACTTGACTTGACTTGACTTGACTTTTACTTTTATGAGACGTCTAGCAGAGATGAGTGCAGCACAGGTCACTAATAGGAATCTATTGTTTCTGTAGTGAAAATGCTTCATCACATATTTACAGATGCTTTCAGAAGTTATGAATAAGTCAACCTGAATTGAACAGAGGTGAGAATTGTTTGCGAGCATTTTTTCCTCCTCAGGCTCTCCTCCCTTCCGCTCATTATAAGCGAAGAGCAGAGGAAGCTTGCAGCAGCCATTGTGGCCGATCGGAACCTGAAGCACCCTCCAATAAGCAGGAGAGCAGCATCGTAGGCAACACAGCACCCCACTTCAAACCTCCCAAAACCCAATTTTCAGGCCCTACAGCTGCCCCAGCTCTGCAAGAGCACTTAGCCATGTCATTCTATCCGCTTCTCTGGACAGGAGGACACAGGCGTGGTTTTGTGTGCCGCCGTTTCTGATACGACTCCAGAAATGGAAATGAGGCCATGGATCTTCATTAGAAGAGGCAGGTGTCCACTGGCCTGCCCAGGTGAAGACGCTGGGAGGAGTGGGTCGGGGGGAAGGGGCTCCTCACGATGGCTGGCGGCCCTCGTTTCGACCCCTCGTCCCCCTCCCTGCACAACACTTAATTGCCCGTGTAATGAGCTACTGGTGAATGGGCTTACTTGTGTGGGGGCACTTGAGGAGTCCGTGCATTAGGGGTACCTCCTGCAGCTCCTAATCTCAGAGCCCGTATACAGAGAGCGCTGCGTATGAAACGCCGGAGAGAAAGACACTCACCTCTCTTCTGCATCACTCTTGTTTGCGTTCACCCCACCCCCAGCCCCTCTGCTTTGTCTCCAGGTTCATGCTGGTGAAATTGGCAAGGCTTTGAAACCTGTGGAAGCGAGGAAACCTTAAAGGCCCTTCGAGGCAGATGAGGATCCTGGAGTGTGAGAAGTTTTCTTGTGACAGGACACCTGTTTCTGGCTCATATCTTGTCTTTCTGTGCTTCAGGATGCAGGACACCTGCACACAGACAATAACATGCTCGTTTACTGCAAAAATCATCCGGATCACGTGCTATTGAAAATCTACACTATAATAAGTGCAGTGTTTATATGGCACGTGGCAATGTATCTCTCACTCTTTTTTTGTGTCTATAAAACTCCAAATCGTGAAATATGTTCTGAATACTTAACACAATCTCATGGCAATTTGTAATTATCTAATTTCTTTATTGATAGCTCATTTCTATGATTTTATGAGTTAGTTTTTGAACAGTCAGTGACTGTCTGCTTATACCACATTTTACAAATTCATACGAAATCGCCGGCTCATAAAATTGCTACATATTCTTGTGAGGTCGGGTTGGAAGATTTCAGAAACCCAAGATGTGCATTACTGTAGTCACTTTAGACCTCTAAATGCCCAATATACTTCAAGTGAAATCAAAGAATGAACTGGTGTAAAGTAATTTTAAAAATTGTAATTCTAATTGAAAGCAACATGTTTTTCAAGTTTGTACTTGTACAGTAAAGCTGCTGGCTTTAAAGGTGGGGTAAGCAATATTTCAAAAACGCTATTGGACATTGTTGATATTTGAAATCAACCCAAACAAACATACTCCTCTCTTCAGTGTTCTGCCTCCAAAACTCACCCTCCAATTCTAACCAACCTGCGGTTCGAGATTCGAGTCACCCTTGAATCCCAATCGCCGGCATGCGTGGCGAGTGCACTAACAATGACCTTAAACGCATTCTCTAGCAGTCGTCAGCGTGACTCTCACTAGCTGGCCTCTGTTGCGCACGCAATACAAGACTGGATGTCTGTGTATCATAACAGAAGCGTATCAAAATAATGCTTCACGAAAAATAAAGCGCACATGATGAACGAATGACAAGGAAGCACAAAAAAATTTACGTACATACAAAATAGTAATTAATTAGAAACACGAGTTTGTTGTTACCCTCCACCGTGTCCCAAGCTCTCGAGGCTGGACAATTGGTATCTCGGGGTGGCGCGCGCTGGTTTTCAGCAACCCACCCCAGTGCCTTTCTTCCCGGAGGTGCATGCCGAGCTCACTGGGACGCCGGACGGCACCTTTTACTGCCAGAAACCGTCTCTGTGGCTCCTCCTCCCTCACCACCCAAGATGGCGAGGCAGCTAAGGGATACACGTTTGCAACGGCCGTTGCAATGCAGCTGTGCCCTAACTGAACCGTGTCTTCCTTCCCGGGCCTGTAGGTACTTGTTGGACCTATCTGGCAAGGCTTACAAGACCTGTGGGGAAGCTGCCTCTGCCATGCACACCACAGCGTTGCTGCAGGTCAAAACACTGAAGGACCTGCACAAGGGGGGTCATGATCCTTAAGTTCTCCAAGAACTTTGTACCGCAACAGACCTCGCGCATCGTGCGACGAAGGTCACTACTCGGTCAGTGAGTCGTGCAATGCTCACCTTGGTGGTCCAGGAACACCATCTCTGGCTATGTCTGGCCAACATGAGGGAGACCGACAAGCTCCGGTTCCTTAAATTCCTTGTGTCCCAGACCGGCCTCTTTGGCGACGCGGTAGAGAAATTTGCCCAGCAGTTCTCGACTGTACAAAAGCAGACAGATGCCATCAAACACATCCTGCCTACTGGCGAAGGACACGATAGAGCCGATCCCTCCAGTCGATATGAGGTAAGGGCACTACAGTTCCAACTTCATTGTACCAAAGAAAGGCGGTGGGTTACGACCGATCTTGGATCTGTGAGTTTTGAATCGGAGTCTCCACAAACCACCGTTCAAAATGGTCACGCAGAAATGCATTTTCGAATGCATCCGTCCCAGAGATTGGTTTGCAGCGATCGACCTGAAGGACGTGTACTTTCATGTCTTGATTCTTCCTCAACACAGGTCGTTTCTATGCTTTGGGTTCGAGGGTTGAGGATATCAGTACAAAGTCCTGCCCTTTGGGCTGTCCCTGTCCCCCCGTGTCTTCAAAAAAGTCACGGAGGTGACCCTTGTTCCCATGAGAGAACAGGGTGTTCGCATCCTCAACTATCTTGATGATTGGCTCATACTAGCACACTCTCGAGATCAGCTATGCAAATACAGGGAACTGGTGCTCAGGCACCTCAGCCAGTTGGGTCTTCAGGTCAACTGAGAAAAGAGCAAACTATGGAGTTGGATTCGGTCGCACAGACATCCTCCTTGGCGCTGGCACGTGGCTCCTCGCTAACAGATATCTGTAGAGCTGCGGGGCTACACCCAACATGTTCACTAGATATTATAGCCTACGTGTAGAGCTGGTCTCCTCCCGTGTTCTCACCCTAAACTGGTAGAAGTACAGAGATGTCCGGCTCTGTCGGCTTGCTTCACCCTACTGTGCACCCTTATTACTCCAGAGTGAAAAACCTCTTGAGTCCTCCAACACCCAAGGCCAGGACATGGCGGAGCGTCCGGCGCTGAATCCTTGAGAACTGGGTCTAGGCTGGGTCCCATATATGTGACCCTACGAGGATCCCATATGTGTATATTTTCTCCACGGGTGCTCCTATCGGAAGCCTGTGTCTTTCCCTTGGGCTAAGTCACCCGGTATTCATATGTAGTACAACATTCGGACTAGTCCATAAGTATTTTCCACATAACTCCTTGAAGAAAGTGGCTTCTGCAGCGTTCTCCTTCGTAACAGAAAGGATACACTTTCCCAGTTTTATCCAATATCTCACTGTATAGGTTATCATGGAACAACAGTGACAGATTCACTCAGTGTAAACCTCCTCCTATCGTCCTTCCAGGCAAGAAGGGGTAGAGGCTTGCACAGGGCGCTGGATGGGGTGCAGCAGCTGTGGCGCATTGGTAGGGACGTTCTTCAAGAGTGACCGACTGATAGGAAACGTCTTGGTTACATATGGTAACCCTCGTTTACCCTCGTTTTTGTTGTTAAGAGGAAAACGTGCAGCACATTTGACATATTCACCTACATATCACCAAAATGTCTCTCTCAGCACCATGGGACATTGGGGTGTTTGGGGTCAGTAATATTTTTTTGTAAGGGATAATAAATTTATTCAGCAAAGATGCATTAAATGGATCAAATATTTTGATGGAAAGTGTTTCAGGATTCTTTGACAAAACAGAAAGTTCAAAACAGCATTTAGTTGAAATTGAAATCATATGTAACGTTATAAATGTATTTAATGTCACTTTTGATCCATTTAATGCATCCTTGCTGAATACATTTATTATCCCTTACAAAATTTTTTACTGATCCCAACGTCCAAACAGTTTACCAGTTCTCAGGTATTTCAAACTACTTCTAGCAAAGAACGAAAAAGAACTCTGCCATGAGTATATTAGGGGCCTTAAGAGTAATCATCCAGCTCTTCTCACGCTGTTTGCTGTACAATGTTAGCCCCCTCAGTCCCTCTGCAGGGTGCCTGACAAATAAGGTGCTGTTATTGGGCTCCTTCTCAGGGCTGGGGGTTAATGATTAGTGCTGTTGGGGGTTAAAGCCCAGAGATAGGGCCTTTCTCCTGTGCCTCAACAGATGTTGGTGGGCCTTTAATGTGGTTATCAGGATGAAGGGCCTTCTCAGGCTTGCTCTTCCATTGTGTGCTGTCACATTCCAGGGCTCAGCCACGGCAACAGGGCATCATGGGAGCACAGCCAGGGCTCTCGCTGAGCCACTGTGGGCCTGAGTTCTGACAGCCAGGGCAGCCCCCTCTCCCACACTGCATCCACACTACTGATCACTCTCTATTCTTCACACCTCCTGCTTCCTCCACGCACACACACTGTTCCTCTGCCATCTTGCCCTTTCCCACACCACCTTTTATGGGCTAATTCATGGGCAAAATGTCTAAAAATGCTCCTTTTACAGTCCACCCTTAGATGAGCTAATTCCCTGTGGGCTGTTTAAAGTGTTTACTTCACACCCAGTGTCCATAGAGTCATGCTGTCCACCTAATTTATTTTATTTAACTATATGTGTGTATCTGTATAATGCATGAAGGTCCTATTTTCATACATGTATGCGTATGAAACTTCTAACATTCAAAGGTTTGAGGTTAGTAAGATGTTTTTTTAAAGAAGTCTCACCAAGGCTGCATTTATTTGATCAAAACTGAAAACTGTAATTTTGTGAAATATGCTAACAATATAAAATAACTGTTTTTATATTTTAATATATTTTAAAATGTAATGTGTCGTGTGATCCTTCAGAAATCATTCCAATATGCTGATATGCTGATTTTATAATCGTGACTTTATGTCTAAAAATATTATCTGATTTAATATCTCATAATGTAACTTAATTTCTCATTCTAAACTTTTTTGTCTTGACTATGACCTTACTATGAGCTCATTAAAGCTGCATCCATAATATTATAAATAATTAGCAAATTATTTGATTATTTGATTATCAAAATTAGTTTGAAATAGCTGCAGAACATTTTCCATAAGTATTTTGTCAACTAACCTTATATATTCTTATACATTCCTATATGAATTCATATATACTCGTATATGAATACACAGGCACAGTGGCATCAACAGCACTTTCATGTGCCCTGTATCATCAGTCTCAGAGAGTTAGCAGCTGTGGGCTTGTTTGTATACAGATGCATGGAGCTCGTAATGATAATTACCCTGCAGCTGCACTCCAGGGCCCTGGGCTGCAGTTTCTCACCGTGCCATCATTGTGTCTGTGTGCAGAGCAAGAATGTGGGAAAGTGAAGTAATTAAAGTATTCTGTAACCCAATTAAGCAAAATGCCCCCCAGCACCATCAGCAGGCCAGGATTACACACACAGAGAGCCCGACGCTTCACCCAGCCTTTCTCCCACTGATACCTGCTACCGCCCCCACAGTGTTTAAAGACTAGTTTAGTTAGGGCGGTGTTTAACAACTAACTTGTCAAGAAAAGACAGTGTTTGACAGCCATTCTGCTTTGGCCAGAGAGTTTCAGGAGGAAGGATTGCTGGAAGAGATCAGTGGGACCCACTGAGTGGGCAGAGAAAAATAGGTAAGTCTCTCTCCTCCGTTGAGAGCTATTCATTAGCGCTCTGATTTATACATCCTTCTGCTTTAATCTGCAGCCAGGCCAGTGAAGATGGATGGGTGACAGTTCCATCGTTCACAGCGATTCAGCACTCAGTCACCGCGGAGACAAGCAGTGAAACCGGGAATGTTGAAAGCCCACATCTTGAGAAAAAAATATCAGAAGAGAGAGTATGTTTTAGAAAAAAACAAACTGATAAATAGAGTTGGCACTTTCCGACTTCAATTCTATTGTATTTTTTTTTTTTAAATCTCATGCTTTTTTTGCTGTGAGAAAAGATCCTTGTTAGCTAATATAAAATGGCCTATTAAATGTTTATTATTATGTTCATTTTATTTGAAAATAGGTTTTAAATCAGGTTTTAAACTGTATTTAGACATGCCTTTTGTTTTGGGAACAGTGCTGCAAAACTGTAAATCTCATTTAAAAATTAATAGAAAATAAAACAGCTCATGTAAAAACTACACTGTAAAAAAAACTAGCTGCCTTAATTTTTTTTAAGTACAATCAACTTAGATGTTTAAGTCATTTCAACTTACATTAAACTGACTTAAAAAAATGAGTTGAATTTTGTATAACATAAAAAAGTTGCTTAACTTATTTTTGATGAGTTAAAGCAATGTAAAAACACGTTGTCATAACTTAACATAACAGTGTTATTTAAATCATGAAGTGGAGAAACAACATTTTCTGAAGGCTAAACTCCTTTTTCTGACTGTTGAAAAAAAAAATATTTTTTAAGTGTTTCAGGTCTTATTTTACCTTATTTGTGGTAAGTAGCAATTCATCTGATGTCCATCTCTTCTATTTTGATCTCAAAATAAGATCTTCTCTACTTATCTCCTCTGGAATAAATAAGCAAAACATGTATTGGTTTATTATGTCTTTGTCGAGTTACTCGCTCGTTTGCTGGGCAGTGTGTTTGAAAAGAGTGAACAATGACAGTCCACAATGAAGGTGCTCAATTAACTGTATAACCCAGCCATCAATTAAGACATCAATTACCAGGTTGATTGATGGGGCTAAATGATGCGATTCATTTTCTCCATCCAGCGGAAAAACACTGGAAGCTGCAGTATATGAAAATTAGTTGATGAATGTTATATTCATTCCATTTTGGCTCGATAAGACAAAGTCATGAACATTCATTTATTTTTCAATTCTCCCTTTTAATCACATAAATAATACTACAAGATTATTAAAAATTACTCCCCATTTAAAATATTAAAATACAATTTTAAATTAGATTCCTGAACACATTTTAAATGTATTTGTCATATTTCACTCTTAGAAACAAAAATCAAATTTCAATTTTTTGAATTGTAGTAATTTAAATGGCTTTGAAATGATTATTTTTTAGGATATAGCTGTGATGGGACCATCAGATTATTTGTGCTTTTAAAAAAGAATCAAATTCAACTATTGTCTATTAAGTTTTTGAAAAGCACTCTTTAGCAGTACAATATATCTTGAAAAAGGAAATAGTTAGGCGACAAAAACATATTAGTGCATTCCTTTTGTTACAATGATTATTGTATCTAGATGATATCTTTAGATGATATAGCAAATTGTTAAAAGAACATTTGAAGTGTTTCTATTTTATATACCAACAAATTTAGAATTTATGATTTTAAAGATTTTTTTGTTTAACAAACCTGGCAATTCAAGCTGACATAATTCACTTTATTTCCTGTGTCTCTCCATACAAAATACGATTGCAGGAACAGAATAAAAACATTCTCTGTCATTCTAATACTCCATATGCTCACAAACTCACAAAATAATTTTTAGACTTTATTTTTTCAATTATTGTATTTTTTCAAAAGAAAGCATAATTCATTTTTATTCTAATGCTTTATATTAAATTTATATTTTATATAAATAACTTTCCTGTTATTCTAATCATCTTACTTGAGCTGAAATTGTATCACTTATTAGCTTTTTTTCTTCATTAACAATTTGACAAATGCCCCCTTTTTTAACATCCCCATATCATTCTGCTTGACTTTCCCCCGGTTTTGAATTCGGTTATTGATTGCCTGTTCTGTTTCACTTAGAAAAGGTTGATAAAAGGAGGTTTTCACTTTCTCTATTGGATGTGACAGCTCCCTAACAAGAATAATGGAAAGGCTCCATTCACAGGCAAATCAGCCCAATTCAGCGTGCCCCTACACACTCAATAGAGGAGTCACAGCCCTTCCCTGCCCATTCCATCACAACCATCTCTCTTCAACACCCCTCAAACTTAGCACAGCTCTTCCAGAAGACAACATTCCTCTCTGTCAACCTCTCGCCCGGCCATTAAGCGGATAAATCCGTCAATAAGCGCATGATGAATTTTTGAACTAAATGGATGACAACCATCAGCTGATTTTCCAGGCCTGTCTGCAACAGCTGACGATGCTTTGAAAATATCTCAGGACAGTTCCTGTTGGGATACACATTTGGCTTTTTAAAATGGCAAATTGCGTGCTTAAACAAATCCGTTCAATCCATTGTAAATCAGCATTTCCCAAACACCGAAATTGCACAGCCTCTAAAGAAAGACGATATCATTCCTTTGACAAACTAATACCTTGGATTCATTAGGAGAAACCCTAACCCTCAATCTCGCTTGTGCAAAACAGCATCCTTTAAGCTGCATGTAATGACAAGAGGCCAATCCCCTGGAATGCCTCTGCTTGGCTGTACAGCAGCCAGGTGACAGCACACAGGTGTGAGTGTAGGGCTTGTTCACAGGGGATTAAGGTATCAGAATTAACCTGGCTGGAGAGAGGTCATGCTACTGGGCTCAGGCTTGTGTAAGGAAGTGCCGTAGAGTGAGACTAAGCTTCCCACGACCTGTTAGCCATGAACTCCTGGCATCCGGTTCAGGTTAAGTTGGTTAATAAGAGAAATAGCTCCACTATTAGTCTTATAGATAAGTAATATGAACTTCTGCAGCATAATGTTTAGGCTACACCTGGATTTGCTTGGTTTGAATTTGAATTTGATTTTCTCTAAGAATCTCGTTAAAAATAACATACATTAATAGATCAGAATTTCCTACTGCTTTTAACCCAGGGTATCATCTTTTTAAACCTCTCTCTTAACGCTAGGTTATGAAATGCTTCGGATCAGCGTTAGCAACAAGAAACTCAAAGCACTTGATTCATTCAATATTCATGCGCATGCAAGTGACTAATTCGGAAACAATAAAATGGTCGCTGTTTCAATAGTAGGCTACAGCACAAACAATATTTGTGTTAAAATGAGTGTAAAAATGTTGTCTAAAATGATATGTCATCATTGGGTTACAACGCAATGCCATAAAATGACTGTACAAATTGGGATTTAAACAGCTTTACGGTTAAAAAAATATACAAGTAATATAAAGTAAGTTTTAACCAAAGATTTAATGTAAATGGTTTTATAAAATTCTAAGTAAATTCTAATAAATCTTCTATTGTAACTGCCCTCATCTTTGGGTCACAATGAAATAAAAAAATTTGTAGTGCTTATTTTAAATGATTTCCATGCACATTATGGGACACCCTAGTTTTGTGGACTTGTAAGTTCACAAGACCACAAGTGCACATAAAGTGTGCCATTTAGGTCAGATTTGAGTCCATAGTGCAATCCAATAAATTCCAGAGGGATGAAATCAAATCCCGTCCTGCATTTTTCTCATTCCAGAAGCCTTTTCACTCGGATATATGTCACATTAGGGAAGAAAAGACTTCTGTTGCATGCTGACTTTAACTTCCATTTTGTCTATATCATTCTTTGTGATAATAAACATGCCACAAATGCTTTTGATTGAATTTGTTTTGAACATGGAATTCTTTTAACAACAAGGGTTTCTTCATTTAGAAGGTGCAAGAGTAACTTAGCAGTGAGTATCTTGAAAGTGAGCAGTTACCCTACAGTTAACCAAAATCATCTCTGTTCTGTTCTATTAATTTATGGCCATATGTTTAAACCGTAGCTTTGACACATACACACACACACAGACACTCCATACAAGCGCCCAGAGGATCATCTAGGCTTAGCTTGATTCTTTGTCGATTAGACATGTTGTTGGATTTTGACTCTCCTAAGCACACACAGTCCTCTGTTTCCTGCCATGATTTCTCGCCCTGTCCTGAAAAGCGACTATGAAGAATCCACGTCCCGTTCTGAATGCACACTTGTTCCTACTCTCGATTGGCCATTCAGCCCCCTCTAAGGAGACAAGCCCCAATCACAATATTGTCAAGGCTCTGTTGGTTTTCTGGTTCAAATCCTTGTTCACGCTGTTTGCTGAGTACTCATCTGCTGTGACAGCCTTCAGACAAACAGAGGCTCCTGAAAGAGGTCTTCCACAAGCAGATCCTTCCTGCTGGGCAGTGGCTGAAACGGCCCTTTCTCTCGCCATCAAGTGGAACCCAGCCTATTGAGTCGGCCCCTGGGAGCCCCACATTGAGGCGGGCCACGGGCCAGCGCTTCGCCCCTCGGGCCCTGGGCCACCCTCACGTTGTTCCAGGACACCTGTGCTCACCTACCCCCATCGTGGGAACCCTCGACAGTGAACCTTGTTGCCTAAATCAGCTGGGGGCTGAAACCAGAGACCAATTTAGATACATTATTTTTAATCCTGTGCTGCGGTGCAGACACGGAGTGAAAAACCGACTCTTAGCAAAAGTTCGCTTGAGTTTTAACCCTTTTCGAAACAATTTCAGCTGATAAATAATTGCCAGAAATCCCACTGAATGAAGAAATGGGTCTATCATTTTAGAAGTTGACCCACTTCTTTGCCGCCCTTCCCATCCCCCAGATGAGGCACCAACTAAATCACCATGGCACACTGCAGAAAAATGGCATCAATTAATCAGCATTCATGAACCGTTTACTTGAGCCCCCCTTTGTTTGAAGCAGGGTTTAATCCAGACAGAGGCCTGGCTGTTTGGATCCCTGCAGACAGCAGCAGTCGGACCATTGTAGGCTCACATCCACTGGCACTGCACAAATTCTCATTCCCTCACACTCTCATTTGCTCATTTGTCATTGACGACAGCGCTCTCAGCTTTCTAGCAGTGACAGCTATATTCTTTTTCGCACCGATGTAAAGGTGAACTTAAACCGAGCTAAAATCATCCAATGTAATTAGATGTTAGATTGCACTCAGACACAAGTATCAGTCTCATTTTCCATTCGGAAGTCGCCTGTGCTGGTTTGCGGGGCCAGAAAAGGCAGGAAGTTCTCTCTCGACGTATTTCTCTCCCTCCTTCTTACCCAATGCCAGCTTCACCAATTCACTCCGCCGCATGTGTGAAGACATCTGTCCATATTCCAAATCTCCCATTTTGGTGCAAATGATCCTCCTTGAAGGAAGCAATTTTTACAATGTGGCAATTCTCAGATTTCCATCAAGACTCAGTGCCTTTGCCTTTCGCCTCAGCGAAGAAGCAAGTTTAATTGGAAGGCTGCATTTAAAGTCATTCCACAATTATACAATTATACTGAAGATGCATGTCTGCATGTTGCTCAGTTTGCACCAATTTACTGCACTTTCTGCACAGTTAAGACTAGCGCTCCTTTCAGTGGATGCAAATTCCCCTCATTTGGCTCCAAATGAAGCATAATTGCTCATATTCAAGCAAACACCTTGCTATGAGAGGTTCTTCCTAGTTAGTTCATATTAAATCTGAGGAGAATGAAAAAAAAAAAATCCCAAAATCCATTTGCGCACACGTGCCAGCTGGATCATTCTGTTTGGGGGAATGATGAGGAAATGGATGATGCAATTGAGCACATTGAACATTAAACATCCTGCTAGCACTTTTGATTCAGCAAACGCCGTCTCCAAACTTCCCTGTATGTTCCTAAATGCCAATTAAAGAAGTAAAAACGGAATTTATCCATCAAGTTGGTTTCATTTAGATTTCACTTAAAACATTCCGAAAAAGTGAATCAAAAGCGATTGTATTTCAGACCTGCAAACTCCTCAGAGTAAAAAAGGTGACAGTGTTACGGCGCGCGGGGGGGGGGGGGGGGGGGGGGGGGGGGGGGGGAGGGTGGGGGGGGGGAGTTTTATTTTAAACGGTTGCTAGGGTGTGGTTACACAGTTACATGTTGTTCTGGATGAACACTATACTGTATATAATATATAATTATCATAGGATTGGCAAAGGAGAAAAAGGGCAGTAAAATATAAATGAACCATGATGAGCAATACATTTGTTACTGTATTTATTATTCTTTGTTAATGAAAATACAGCTGTTCGTTGTTTGTTCATATTACTTCACAGTGCATTAGGCTAACTAATGTTAACAAATATAACTTTTAATTGTAATAATTAAGGCTACTAGTAAATAGTGAAATTAACATTACCAAAGATTAATAAATGCTATTTATTTATAGAGATTAAGAAGTGCAGTTTATGAATAGTTAATATTAACTAGTTTGGTGTTATCGATTTGTTATACACCGATTCAGATCTCTTTTGAAGAGACAGATGTTGGACAGATCAGTTATTTTAACCATTCATAAAAGTGAATCGGTTCAAATGAGTCATTAGTTCGCGAATCGGACGTGCCATTAGCTGACACACCACACAGACACGGCACGCGTTGTGTGATTATCCCAGCAGATAAGGACATCGCAAGAAATCTCTGAAAATGCTCCACGTGAAACTTTGATCTTTTACTATCGTGTCAATTCTCAATAGATTTTGATTAATATGCGCGATGGAGGGAGAGCAAGGCAGTTTGAATACAGTGAGGAGAGTGCGCGCGCGACCGGCTCTCTCTCTCTCTCTCTCGTTCGTTCTTTCAGCGCCCTGTCACGAGCGCAGCATAACAAAGCGGTAGCTAACGTTATTTGAATCAAGCAAACAACTAGCTGTTGTTTTTGCTCCAAAAAAGCTTGATTTACCTCGAATTTCACATAAGATTCCTTCACGTTATGAGTTTCCATCAGACTCGCGTGGTAGCCACTAACCAGGGGTCTCATCCACTGGCGATTCTGACGCAAGTGCTAAGATTCCGATTGGCCAAGAGAAAAAGTACTAAGATTCCGATAGGCCCAGAGAAATGTCAATTATAAGAATTATCCAATAATATTTCGCAATTCTAGGGCAGCCTATAACCCCCCCCCCCCCCCCCCCCCCCCCCCCCCCCCCCCCCCCCCCCCCCCCCCCCCCCGAAAAAAAAACTCTCCGGTTCTACGCGATTCACGTGAATGACCCATTTGACCAAGAAAACGGCGATTATCGCCGAAAAGCGACAAGTTTGCAGGTCTGGTATTTTGCCATCACCGATGACACGGCGTCCCAATTAGTCCAAACGCAGACGTTCTGTTTCCCCTTCAGTCGTAAAGCGAAATGGAATTATATCACCCAGACGTTCCATCATCAAAGTATACTCTAGCCTTTCCTCTTTTTTGTTTCGAATGCCGCAAGTTAGAGAGGGTCTCGTTATTCAAAAGACCCAAAGTATCTGAAGTGGCAGCGCAAGCACACCGCCGACAATGGCTTACAAGAGTCTGTTTTAATTCATACCCTCTTTTTAAAAAGGGGGACAGCACAACAAACCGTTGACCCACTGATATACAATTAAGAGTGATGCGGCAGTTAATGCTACAAGCAACTCTGTTTAACAGTCTGTCTTTGACCCACTGCCACTGAATAAATATAATGCAAAGAGCGAGAGACTGAACGAGAGAATGGGAGCCAGGGAGATTTTAAGCCACAGATAAGTAGTTAAAGACCTTTATAGAGTATAACACCATTATCCTTTCTGAATAAAAATAGGATTTAGTGTTTTTTCCACTTAATTTGAATCAAAAGAATCCCCACCTTACATATTGCACTGGTAATGTAATGGAGAGAGAATCACAAAAAGGCTTTGTGGTTCTGACACCTCCTATAGTGGGCCTGTGTTGTCCCGCGAGCAAAAGGGAGAGCAGGCTTTTTCTTCTTCGCCTTGCTATCTGCTAACACATTCTAATTGATGCCTCTGCATTCCTGCACTGGGCGCATTCAATGAATAACGAGTGATGGACTCAATGCCCATGAATTAGTCCCTTCTAAGAGAAGCAGTGAAACAGCCCCCCTGCCCTAGATCTCCCCCTCTAGCCACCAAGCTCCCCTCAATCCCTGGCCAAAGCCTGCTCCGGCTTCACCGCCCATTAAAGTGCCACTATTGTGCATCGACGCAACCCACAAAAGCTGTCCATCTCTCTGAGGCCTCTAAAGCCCGGACTCACACAGACTGGAGTGACAATCTCTGCGACTCCCCCCGGCCCCCTTCCCACCTCACTCTTCCCAATAAACCCCCTAATCCCACCCCTTCCACCAACGTGCACACACACACACACACACACACACACACACACACACACACACACACACAACACACACAACACACACACACACACACACACACACACACACACAACACACACACACACACACACACGTGTGTGAGTAAGTTGCGCTCTCTTTCCTTCGGTTGCCTCTGCCGCACACAAAGCATCAATCTGTCTTCGGTGTTGGCACCCTCGGCCCTTTGTCCAATCTGCAGGTGTCTATGAAAGCAGCTACGGTTGCCCTAGCCCCACGGCTCGCCACGCCTTGTCCAAGGACAGGAACTGCTGACAAAGACCCAGTGTGAGAATGAGGGATGAGTACAGCGAGAGAAAGTGAGGGGGCTCCCCTAAAATTGATGTCTGAGGAAGTCTTGAAACTTTTAGGAAGTCCCGTAAACAGAGAGTAACTTGTTAGTGATTAGCTCAGTATCGCTATGAGAAGAGATAGTGATGGAATGCCAGATATAAATGCCACTTTCTATTAAATACTGGAGAAAAAGACTGGAAAATCTGTATAAATTATACTTTTTATACCAACAAATAAAATATATACATAATTATAATGACTTAACAGATGCTACTGTTAATAATAAACTGTAAAAAAAAACAGTCATTATGGTAATGAAATGTAATACTCAAAAGACTGAAAAATCTGCATGAATTATACTTTTTATAATTATTCCAAAAAGTAATGTATGTGTGTGTATACACTACAGTATAAATTATATATAAATATATATATATATATATATATATATATATATATATATATATATATATAATATATATATATATATAATATATTATATATATATTATATCAGCGCAGTCTCATCCCAAGAAGTCATATACTGACGTCTTGGGACGTCTTTTGACCATACGTCAATATCCGCCTTTTTAGGGTACCCTTAAACGTCGGTTAGCTGACGTTATCGGATCCTAACTCTACCCAGACCTAAACCTACCCCTAAACCTACCCCGTCACCTACTGACGTTAAAGGTAAAGCGTCAGTTGTATGACGTCCCAGGATCGTCATTTACCGACGTTTAGGGGTACCCTAAAAAGGCGGATATTGACGTATGGTCAAAAGACGTCCCAAGACGTCAATATATGACTTCTTGGGATGAGACTGTGTTATATATATATATATATAATATATATATATATGTAATATGACTCAACTAATAACTAATAACAGTGAGCCTTCATGGTAATGAAATTAAAGCTTTGTCAGCTATAGTTAACGAATGAATAAAGTGTGCATGTCTTTGGACAATTACCCTATTTAATATTACAATGAAAACAGGTTTTTAAGTACAAAAACACATTCAATTCCTTTATAAATGCTTGAATTACACATAGCCTACAAAAAATTACTCACCATATTTTTTGCGCTATTTTGTAGCTCTAAATATTTATTTCTACCTCAGCCAACTACTGTGTAATAGCCTCAAGGATGTGAAGCGTCTCCAGAATGAAGCCTGAACCAACAACTACAGAATTTGTATTAATCAGCTGAGCTGCCACTTACTGCGTTAGTACGCCATCGTGTGGGATTATTGCATATTGCAGATGCAGATTCATTTTCTAAGCATGAGCTACTTTTCTTAAACCGTCACCAGGGATACTTATAATATTTTCATGCCATGGTTATTATAGTTAACTAAAACCAAAATAAATAAATAAAATGAAATAAACGTTAACTGAAATAAAATAAACTTAATTTCAGCTAGTTGCCAAGGGAACATTTCTCATTTTTCTTTAGTTTAACTTTCATTTCATTTAACTACTAAAAATCCTAAAAAATAAAACTGAAAAAAGTAGTTTTAAAATTACTAAATAATGACTAAAAAAGTAGCCTACTAAAAATATTTAAATAAACTAATAAACAACGAAAACACAACAAAATTACTAAAACTTTAACTAAGATGAAAACTAATTCAAAATATTGACACAAATTATAATAGTATCGCAATTATACTAAAATAGCACTGTTTCATGGTAAATTATGTATTGTTTATGTTATATTTTTCATTGCTTTTACTGTCATATACATTATTACAGTAACAACTAAAAGTTCAACAAGACAAACTTTTAAAGCTGGCTTGATTACAATCACCCAATAAGATCACAATTAAAACAACACTGAGAGGCAGTAGCTAAATGCTTCAGTCTTTGTGACGTATCAAAAGCCAGTGGCTAAGTTCTAGACAGACAGACAGGTTATGGTGAGTGAGATTTGCTTGCCATGCCACTCCCCCGGGCATAAGCTGCCAGCAACTCATTCAATCATTCAGCTTTTTGCTTCGGAGCCGAGCAGTTGTTTCTACTCGCTCTGCCATTCGCTTTTGCTAAAGAAAGGAGAAAAGGCAATGGTGTTTTGCCCCGCAAAGTAGACAGCTAAGTGCAGCAATTCTACCCCTGAGCACTTCAACACAAAAAAGATCAGTTTCCGTAAAAGAGCAAAACACGGGTGAAGTTGCATGGCATTCCACACATGTATTTTTGGATGCGGCCATTTCCTGGCCCCATCGGACAGCCACAACCTGGGCCGTCAACACAATTAGGCAGTGTTTGTTGATGGTTCATGTTCTCACTGTGGGGACATGACCATCGCAATGTTAAGATCTAGATTCGAGTACCTTGAAAAAGGTGGAATCCCCATCCATTATTCCCCGTTCTGGTTTCTCTGCACAGCAGAAAGCCACTTCTCTTAATAAGCACGTTGATCTGAGGATTGTAGTGGTAGTGCCGCTGGGCCAGTCCCCAATGACCTCCCACTCCTCACACACATCGCAAGCTGTTAAACTTCCCAAAGAATCCGAGGGTTCTTCTCATGGGGTACCCAGCATCTCATTCGGAACTCCTGCGGAGGATCAGATGTTGATCACTGCATCGAGGGTGAGCTTCAGTCCTCCCGGGATAAAGATTCACCAGCGCTGTCCCCTTCTGGGAGAGTGGTGCAGGTTGAGTCAGACCCAGAGTTGACGACCGAACTCTCATGGTTATATGATTGGTTTTTCAGCGCTGGGCGTGCTTCACAGAAACATCCTGCCCCGGTACCTTTCTTCCCGGAGGTGCATGAGGAGGTTTTGAAATCATGGATAGTCACCTTTTATACTGCCCGACAATGTACGAGGGGTAACTCTCAAGTGGAGCATGAAATTGCAGGGCATTTATGCCTGTAAAGTGCCACCACCTGGCATAATCGTCTGCGTCTCCCCTTCAAGGCCTGCAAGTTCACGGCTGCCAAGGCTTACAGTGCCGCTGGACAGGCTACCTCCGCCCTGCATGCTATGGCCCTCCTGCAAGTCCGACTAACCTTGCCCTCAGGGCGGCAAATGTCACGGTGCAAGCCCTCAGCAGACGATGTCAAGAATGCCATCTCTGGCTGAACCATAGACTGTAAAAAAATGGACAAAGCGTCTGTGACGTCACCCATAGACTTTCCGAATAACGGTTCTGAAGCCATTTATGGGGGGTATGGGCGGCGCCATCTTTGAAAATCTTGGGAAAGCCTAACCCCGCCCCCTTCTGGTCAATCTATATATGGGTAAAAGGGCGGGCTTTGTGTTAAAACAGAGCCGGCCGGTGGACGCGCCTGTTCAGTCAAGTAACCTCAGCTATCTTTAACATTACTATTGCGAACACAAATATAAGTAAACACTTTGCAGATTGAATGTCCTGTATGAACAAAATGACGGAGTATGTTTTTATGCTTGTTCATCGCGTCCGCGCAACACACACACATACGCGCCTGCTTCACACACACACACACACAACACACACACACACACACACACACCACACACACACACACACCACACACAACACAACACACACACATACACACACAGTTCGATGGTGCCTCTCTCTGAGGTGATTTAATGCTAACTGTTGCAGTGCCACTGCCCACAAACATTGATGCTAACTACGTGAATAAAATTTCACTACGTGAAATCATTCATTCAACTTACTCCTACAGTGTCGGTTAGTGCAGTTTATAGCAGAGCAACCCATTTTATGTACGATATTTCAATACAAATGTTCAGAAAGGACACAGAGGTGGTGTGATGTGTTGGGTCAGATCATGGCCGAGACGTCAAATTTCAGGAATTCCACTCGGCGCAGCCCATTATCAGCTGTCAATCAAAGTTAACCACGCCCTTATTTGTCATACATTTTATATATAAATACGATCTAAACTAACGAGTTAGAAAAAAAATCACCCCCCTCACAGTTGTCAGGCACTCGGAACCTATCGAAAAATACAATAAAAGTCCATGGGACCAGCCTGTAAAAGCATGAATTTATGCTGTGAAAACGGACATTTTAAAGGGGGGGTGAAATGCTGTTTCATGCATAGTGAGTTTTTTACACTGTTAAAGAGTTGGATTACCATGGTAAACATGGACAAAGTTTCAAAAATGAAGTTGTAAGTTTGATGGAGTATTTCTGTTCCAAAAATACTCCTTCCGGTTTGTCACAAGTTTCGGAAAGTTTTTTTCGAATACGGGACTACGTGACGTCAGAGTGGGCGGAATTTCCTTATACGGGTCTTAAGGCACTTCTCCCGGAAGGACGCGCGCGCAGCTGTAGCCTAGAGCGTACGAGAGCGTACGAGAGCATCCATCAGAGCGCTGGGCTCTGCTGCGCTGCAATCAAAAAAAATGGCACCAAAAAGTGTGTTTTTGGTTGCCAGGGCAAGACAACACTGCACAAATTTCCAAAGAACCCAGAGTTAAGGGACCTGTGGATGGATTTTGTTTTTCCAGAGCAGCAACGGAGTTGCACAAGTGTTCTTGTTTGTTCCCTTCATTTCGGCGGTAGCTGCTAATAGTTTTATAAACAAGGCCCAGTTCGACGATTTGCAGATCGCCTAATACTTAAAGATGGAGCAGTCCCAACAATAAAGGTTCACGGAACCGCAGGCGGTGAGTAAAACTGCTTCAAATGTCTGTGTTGTTAACTATCGGCGTGTAAGCACAGCAAGTAAACAACATGATCACGTACAGTTAATGTATCGATGGAGCATGCGATGTATGGTGTGTGTTTGTGTGTTTAAATACAGTTGTTTAGCTGGCCACTGTAGGTGTCAGTTTGTTTATTGTAAAACTAAATCATGTCCTCATAAACCACGAGTCTGTCTGTTTACAACACACGCAAAAGCTTTGCGCGCTCCCGCCCACATGGCACGCCTCCACCCGCTCGGCTTTTTCCGGAAAGACTCGGTACAGCCTATCTTTCTTTTATAAGTATAATAAAACTAAAGACTTTTTGGAGATATGAAGGATGCAATACTACTCTATAGGTACTCAAGATTAACATGAGATTGAGTGAAACTGAGTATTTCACCCCCCCCTTTAACATGGGGTCTATGGACATTTGCTCCCTTTTGGGACCTGCCCCTAGCGGATTTTCGATGTATTGCATTTTTTCGCACTTCCGGGTAGGCTTCATTTATGAGATTGGAATGTTGCCGCTTGGGCTGAACCTGACTCAGATGAAGGATGCTGACAAATATCGCTTTCTCGACGCTCCATCTCCTAGGCCGGCCTTTTCGGTGACACTGTCGAGGACTTGCCCAGAAGTTCTCGGCAGTACAGAAGCAGAAAAGAGGCCCCTCCGCCTACCCGTCACCAAGGGCGTCGCCCTGCAGTGTCTACATCTGCTCCGGAACATCTAGGTCGCAATGACACCCGCAGGAAGGCAATGCAGCTTGTTCCAGAGACAGGTGACCCAGAGATTGTCACAAGCGATGCCTTCAGGTTGGGCTAAGGCACTGTATGCAACTGGTATGCAGTGGTGGAAAGAGTACTAAAAACTAAACTGTATTTAAAGAGTAACTCAACCCTGGTCAGAGCCTGACTCCACCCACTGGCAATATTTGAAAAATGATGGAAAAGTGGGCAGAGCCCAGCGGGGGGGGGGGGGGGGGGGGGGGGGCGTGCACCTTAGACCCGCATCTCTCTGTAGGCAAGAGCATGGTGAGCCAACGCTATCTCATGACCAATTGGTACGAATTTGTACGAATGATTAAAAGGTGGCTAATTCGTACGAATTCATACGACCTCACTCGTACGGATTCGTACGATTTGTTTAAACCCACGTGATGGGTAGGTTTTGGGGCGGGGTCAGGGGTAGGTCATTCGTATGAATTCATACGAATTTGGAATTCGTAAAATATGTACGATTTAGCAAAAATCCTAGGTCGTATGAATTGTTACGAATTAGCCACTCATACAAATTCATACGAATTGGTCGTGAGATCGGGTTGGGTGAGCTGGTGCCTGCTTACGTCACGCAGTTCCACAACATCCGATAGGAAAATTCAACTGCAGTAGCCACCGTTCAACCTGAAGAGGGCAGCACTATCAGCAACATATATTGTAGAATCAAAATAATTTATACTCAAATGTCAAAAAATGTACTCGAATCAATGAACAGCATTAATAAAGCCCCAGTCTTACAGATCATTAACTAAAAAAAGTTGTTTTAGGGTTTAATTACCCTTTAAGTAAAAGTATTGCTACATAAGAAATAATTTACTTGACTACAAGTAGAAGTACTGAAGAATAATATGACTAAAGTAAGAGTAAATAAGTAATTTACTGAAAAACTAAGTTCCTATGTTACAAAGTACTTTAGTATTATTCTTTTATTCTTACCCAAAATGAGGAGATGTTTGCAATATGGAGCGCTAAACACTCTCATGTAGGCTAATTTATGTTTCATTCATACTGTAAGAAGGGTGCTCATGCACAGAAAGTCCACAAGTGAGATTTATAGAAGTATTAAACTTATGACATTACAGGAAATTAGAGATGCACCGATTACAATTTTCTAGGCCGATTCCGATTTCCGATTTTTCTTGAGTTTGACCTGCCGATACCGATCTTAGCCGATTCCGATTTCCTTTTTTTAAACCACTTTACAGCACACACAAATATTTATTTTCTACCTTCTCTTTAATAGAACATGTTGTATAGAACATTTTCTAAACAGATAATAGCTATAAAATAGAACTAGCCTATATAAATTACTCCTGGTGTGGGAAATTCACACACATCTAAAGTGCAGTGTTATGGAAGAACTATTTCTTTCTTTTCACATCCAATATCCAACTAAAAAAAATGATATATTTAGCAAACTAAACTTCTGTATGAAAACAGGTAATGGCAATAAAATAATATAAAAATAACAATACCCTTGCAGTATAAAGATATTTCTCAACACACACACACACACACACACACACACACAACACACACACACACACACACACACACACACACACACACACACACACACACACCTATTGCAATCACTTGTACATCAATGGCAAGTTATATTTCTCAAACAGTTCTTATCTCATTTGACATGTCCAGGCTAAACAGGACAAGTGGAGCAAGTGCAGGAAAACGATTGGGAAATAATAAAAACAAGTTTAAATAGGTACATTTTCTATAAATATTGTTGTTGAGTCTTAATTTTATTTTCTGACATAGCCTAGGCTACTTCAGTTCTTGTTAAAACACACCAGACATGCAAATTCTGTGCATTTTTGGCATTTTTCGGGTGAAATCATAATTATTTTGTCCATCATAAGTGTGCTTTCACTTTAATTGAGCGCAAGCAGAATAGACTTGGCGCCGAAACCCGCGCTTCACTGTTGCTCACGCGACTCTCCAGCTCAGTGGCGGCCCGAGCCTTTTGGGGGCCCTAAGCAGAATTTGATTTGGGGGCCCCCTTCCACTACGCGAAGTCCCCTGTGCTTGATGATTATTGACACAAATGTCACGCAATTATGATACATTATAAATTAATACAGTGAGGTTATGTATTAATACAAAATAAATACTTGATAAAAAATAGATGCCTACTTAAATAAAAAAGTTTTAACTTTTACTTTACTCTTTTACTAACTCTTTGAAACTTCTTAAAACAAACTGTCTCAAAACATATAAAATAAATAATTTGCTAAAATAAGGACAAAACTGAGAAATCAGAAACAAAATAAGAACAAGGGTTCAACAATGACAATTATTATTGAAAACTAAAAATATTATTATTTCTCAACTGTCTCAATACAGTGTAACTGTCCTCAAAATCTTTTTTATTATTATTGTAACAGACTTTGTTGGATTGTACATGACAGAATCCAACAAAGTCTGTTACTATAATACTGTTACTATAATACCGGTAATGATGTGCTGGCGCTCGTAGTATGTGTGTATGTATTTTTCCCCTCGGGGCTTGCCGTAGATAGGAATGTGTCACGCTCGCGCGCACTTGGTACTGGAGTGTCGCAGGTTTTTGGAGTTAGTGATCTGATGTGTGGTATAATAAAGTGGAGAAGGCTGTTTTCTCCAACTTAAACCGACACCGGCGTTATTATGCGCAGTTGCGCACGAATTGTCTATGCACGCGCGAGGTGTCTAGATTATGCGGATGACTTAAACGCTGAGACACAGCAGCATTTGTAGGCAGGTATATTGATCATGAAATCAGAATTTTCTTGTCTTGAATTATTCATTCATTCAGTCATATTCCTTCATTTATGTCACTTGTTTAAGTCATCTAAAAACATTATTATATATATTTTTAAACTCAATTGGGGGGCCACCTGGTGGCCAGGGGGCCCCAAGCAGCCGCTTAGTTCGCTTATGCCTCGGGCCGGCCCTGCTCCAGCTCGACGCTCACGCGCTGCTCCCGCTCCCGGTGTGAATGCACTCATAGATTAACATGCACGCCGAAGAAAAAAAAAAAACAGCTGCTCACGCTTGCGGTGTGAAACGGCCGTAATTCACGAGGTTATGTGCGTTCCATGTGCACGTGTGATGCTGCGCGATGTTAATCATGCGGCGCCCGAGTGCATTTGACCGGTATAAAATCGGATTATGTCAGACTGACCGGCAGGTCGCCGGTCATGGCCGATCACGTGAAAATCGGCCGATTCCGGTCACCAGCCGATCAATCGGTGCATCTCTACAGGAAATACCTTTTATGGACAAATGTATCCGATATTGTAACAACTGATACTACCTACTACCTACCTTTTCCAATTTGTCTGACTTGCTGTGTTTCCTTTCGAGAACTGTCACTTCATGTTAACTTTGTGAAAACTCCTTTTCTCAAGAATATTGAAGCCATTATTTTAAAACGCAGTGCAGCTGCACAGCGAGGATAGAGCAGAGCGTCTAGCTGTGCTGCAGCAACTGCACATCCTATGGTGAGGTGGCTGAGATGTGCGAACCAATTAGGGCGCTTCACACCAGTGCGCGTCAGAGACCGCCAGAAGGGGCGTGGCTAATGACTATATAAGCCTGGCCAGCTCGCCATGGAATCAGATTTAATCTCCTTCAGCGAAACTTCACATCGTTGACTTCTCCAGAGATCTCGCCACCGAAGTGCACCTAGCAGCGGAAAACCTTCCAGCTAAGCAGAGTCAGAGGACAGGCACCGCCTCCCTGAATTCGCCGTTAACCCTATCCGTGCAAGAGAAGTCATATCCTTTCTAAAAGCTTTCAGCATGCTCGCCATCAAGACACCTGATTTAAAAGAGCAAATTTTCTGAGAGCGTTGCTGCAAATGCCTCTCATCGACTGTGCCACATGCAGAGCCTCTCTGCACGACGGAGACAGCCACAGTGAGTACGCGATCTGTCTCGCCCACGCAAGAGCTGCACTCAACCAGAGCGTCTGCCTACACTGTGACAGCCTTCCCATCGCCATCCGGCACTCGCGGCTAGCCCATACATGCCAACCCTCCCGATTTTTCCGGGAGACTCCCGAATTTCAAAGCCCCTCCCGAAAATCTCCTCGACCGACCTTTCTCCCGAATTTCTCCCGATTTCCGAGTGCGGGTGCGAGAGTGACACCCAGCCGACGGGGTGTCATTGGTTGTTGCGTTAAATCTTACCCAGAAACAATGGTGCTATTTTCTGATTGGCTTAACAACACCAGACGAACAACACCATAGGAGACGCGCTTGATTCCTGCCGGTTTCACAGTGAGAGCGGCGCGGCCAGAGTTTTGGGCGCTGCGGCATAAATATATTACAAATATTTTTTTCAGCGTGAGAAATACAATGTGTGGCAGGAGATCGTGACAAAAGACCGAAATGAGTGACTGTCACGCTCAATGCATGACACTTGAGAGCCCTGCTGATGTGTGATGAAAGCACAAGCAGAACACGGATAAAGTATGTATTTTGTATTTATGTAAGTAATTCGTGGCTGCTTTCAGTGGAAATTGCTCTCTATTATACTATATATATATATATATATATATATATATATATATATATATATATATATATATATATATATATATATATATATAAATATATATATATATATATATATATTACACAAAAAAATATAGTATATATATATATTGTACAAAAAAAATTGCGGGCAAAAATTGCGTTTGTGATATGTGATAGCCAGAGGCGATTCTGCACCGGCCCAGTCTCCGCGCCCCTCGCCTTCTCCTCGCAAGACCCCCTCCCCGTGCTGTTCTTTCGGATGGATCTCTGCCCCTCATCTCAAGCGGCGGATATCATCTCATTCTGCGCCTCAGGGGAAGAAGGTGACAACAGCCTTTCGCTCGTTGCATCTGAGAGAGAGAGTAATGGCTGAGCCCGACACCCAACCCCGTCCTTCAGTCTCAGGCCAGCTGTGATGGAGCCAGAGTGAGGTCGACGCCGAACTAATCCGCATCCTCACAAAGGCTGTTCATGAAGAACTCACAAAATCATGGTGCGTCCCATATTCAGCGAACATGAAATCCTCTACCTCTGCCACGCTCTTGATCATCGATGGCGCCGAGGAGAAGATGTATGACAGGATGCCCCTCTCAGAAGAGGCTGTGGGTGCGCATCTATGCCTGCCCCCCTCTAGCAGATGGAGAACCAAAGCGGTCCACCCATCCAAGCCGTGCCACACTATGTCAGCTCTCGCTGGTCGTGCTTACGCCGCCGCTGGCCAAACTGCATCGGCCCTGAAAACCATGGCCGTTCTACAAGTGTATCAGGCCAGACTCCTTCGTGCTATGGATGAGGCTGGACCAGGTCCAGAGGCGTTTGGGGATCTGCACAGCGCTACAGATTTAGCCCTGCGAGCCACTAAGTCAAACGCCCAGGCTATTGGCAGGGGGGTGGCTAGACTTATTGTGTTAGAGAGCCATCTTTGGCCGAACTTGACCGAGATTAAGGACGCTCAAGCCCGCGCCACAAGCTCCTCAGCCCCGCCCAGCGGCTGAAGCACACGGGCGCCAGAGACCAGCTAAGCGCTACCCGCACCTGGCTCACCAGGGCCCCTGACCCAAGATTTCGTAGGACCCTGTGCCTCGGGCTCCCTCCTAGTCCAAGGACGGGGGGGCGGGGAGAGGGAGAGAAGGTTCGAGTCCCGCTGCGGCTGGACCACCCTCAAAGAGAGTTTGTGCACATCTCACAGTTCCCACTTCGCTTCAGGTGACTGTATCTGCTCTTACTGCAGTAAATGGGCCCATCATCAAGCACGCACCCCTACAAACAGGCCATCAGGCCATCCCCGAGGTATCAGATTGGGTTATCAATATAGTAAAACGGGAATACTCACTCCTGTTCACTCGCAGGCCCCTGCGCTTTCGCGCAGTGATATAGACTTTGGTGAATGGCAGTGTAGCACACATGATCCTTCGCACCGAAGTGGCAAAACTTCTAATGAAAGGAGCTGTCAAGATGTTCTCCCCGCCCCTACTAAAGCAAGTCAGGCTTTTACAGCCGCTACTTTCTCGTTCTGAAGAAAGACGGCGGACTCAGGCTGATTTTGGATCAAGAACAGGGCCCTCATCAGACAACCATTCAGCTCCCCCCTGTCGATGGTCTATCACCCATTGCACCATTTGAATGTTTTAAGAGGGCAAAAGCAAAGAACAGTAAAAACAGTATGAATAGAAAAGTGCCAGTAAAAAAAATAAGGTGGGGTATGGGTTAACATGTTAAATAAAATACTCTTTTTTCATTTAACCGAAAATGTGCAGGGAGTCCACTGTTGCTAGTAACGAACTACACTTTTACATGCATCGGATAGACAGAAGCATGCAATCGTATTTCACTGTTACTGCTAATATTAAGGTTATTTCAGCTTCGTACATTAAGCTTAACTGCATCGTTAAAGAGGGCAAGCTTTACCATTCAACTGAACTGTGTGCCTGGATTTTAGACACTAACATTGTTCTTGGTCCGAGTTGTTATTGACCTGTCTGTTATTGGCTGAAGAGCAGGGATCCGTCCACTGCAGTAGTATGAAAAGTGTTAGTAGGCTAGTCGGAAGTTCGTATCATTTTACTGATTTGGATCTTTGAATCTCGTTAATCAAAATGAACAAATCTTTTTTCGAGTCATTTTGTTCATTTCAGCAGAATGTAATGTATCTGTAGCCAACTTCCCCAAACAAATATGTTGATCGCATTTACCCGATTGACCCGATTTCCTGTACCGACAGCATAGCCTTTATGGGACTGACAGGAAGAACAAAAGACTCGGACCCGAACCCGTAGACTCGAGGTTTGATTTTGACGTAGGTTTGATTTTGAAATTGGTGGGGACGGGGACATCAATATATAAATATATTTTAAGTTTTGATCGAAATTATTGCTAGGGATTTATCAGTGTCACTGGATATTGGTAGGGACACGTCCCTAGCGTCCCTACTAAATTCTACGCCCCTGCTCACATCGCATGTTGCAACTTGCTTGTCTTCCCTTGGTGTCAGCAGCTGCTCAGGTCGCTCTACACCATTTCGAGCTCAATCGTGCAGCTGAAATGCTCTCACGACAAGCATACAGCTGGCCCCGGGATCTACACAAGTATGCATTTCCCCCAGTGAGCCTGCTTGCACAGGCACAGGCACTGTGCAAGGTGAGGGAGGAACGAGGCAGGTCTTGATGCTTGCGTCATACTGGCCCACTTGGACCTGGTTCTTGGAACTATAATGCTCCTTGCGACAACAGCTCCCTGGCTGATTGCCCTAAGGAAAGACCTTCTTTCTCAAGGACGGGGCACTCATATGGCACCAGATTTTCTGGAACCTCCATGTGTGGCTTCTGGACGGGACGTGGCAGACTTCAGTGGCTTACCACCGGCAGTGGTAGCCACTATAACTCAATTTAGAGCCCCATCTACTAGGCAAGCTTATGCCTTGCACTCTGTTTGTTAATAGGTGTTCTTAATGTCAGGAAACCCCCCATAAATGCTTGATCAGCTTTGTGCTTTCCTTCCTGCAGGTTGGAGCGAAGGCTTCCTCCACCTTGAAAGTGTGTTTTGCTGCTATTGCAGCATATCATGATGCAGTGTAATGTAGGTCTTTAGGAAAGCATAACCTGTTCATCAGGTTCCTCCTTGGCCACGCCTCGTCCCCTTGGGACCTCTATACTTACAGCTCTGCAGAGAGCGTCCTTTGAGCCGCTAGAGTAAGTCGAGTTTAAGATCCTGTCCCTCAAGACAGCGCTCCTGACCGCGCTCACGCCCAGAGGGTGGGGGACCTGCAGGCATTGGACATGCCCAAAGTTCCCACCACTTCTTTTCTGGATCAGGCGGTGAACTTGCAAGCACTGCCCCTGGAGGAGGCAGACCCAGCCCTCATGTTGCTGTGTCCCATTCATGCCCTATGCATGGACCACACACAGAGCCTGTTGGCTTTTTGTCTGCTTTGGAGGTCAGCAGAAGGGAAAGGCTGTCTCCAAACAAAATTAATTAAAATTAGCCTACAAATGAGCCTACAAATTTATAACATATCAAAAAACAAATTAAAGTGTGACCAATCTGCATATTAATGTATTTAGAATTTGGATCAATCTCCTTGTTGGGTAAATATATAACATGCTTGCAATCTAAACATGAACCACGTGGTGGTGCTATAACAAAATATATCAACAAGCTGACAGTGTGAGTAAAGGGGTGAGAGAGAGGACGTCCGTTATTCAGTACTTTTGGTAAAATGCATTTTATCCCTTCCCAGTCCATAAGCGAACAAGCTGTATTATTAATGGTTCATGTAGTCAATGTATTTGCAATACCACTGACACAGACATAAAATACGTTAGATATAGGTGTTTTAATGCATGTAATAATGAAATAATAAATATGATACAGTACATTCTTACTTTTAAATGTATGCCACATAATTTGGATTATCCAAGAGTCTATACTTTACGAGTACATACACTAATAAACCTATAGCCTATTTCAAAATAAATGTTATGGTTTTTATAGGCTATTATAGCTTATTATTTGTATTTTTTATATGACTGTTTTGACTTTGACCTTGATTATATGCTGGGTTTTCCATGCTTTGTCCCAAGATATAGCCTATACTGTATAGCATATAACAAAGAGTATTTCCTTCCTTGTAACCTTACTATGACAATGACTAAGGTCGACATTTCCAATTTCCGATGACTACAACCAACGGTAATTTCAACTGAACAAGTTTCTCAAAAGTAAAACGCTTTTTGAAGATGCAATAAAAAAAAAAACAATCGTCCTTGCCTAAAAACACATTTCCCAGAAAGCTTGGGTCATGACGGAACTGAGGGGCGGGGCTTGTTGTCGTAGCGGCACTTGCGTTAGGAGAGTAAAATGTGTTTGACAGGAATCTGAACGAGAGGAGGGGGCGGCGGCACACGAGTGGAAATCCGCACCTTCAAGAGATCGCCATCACTCCCCCCCTCGTCAATCTCCAGTCGCGGGCAGTCCGTTAACCGTGGGGAAGCGAATGCGGTGAATTATTTGGAGGCTAAGCAACAGGGCACACAGAGTACAGGATGCCGCTGACTCTATCAACCCCGTGCGCGCGGGGAGCTCCCGCGACTAGCGCCGCGCAAAGTATCCAAAAGGAGAATGCGAATGGTTAGAGATGACAGGATTCAATTAATATGGAAACGATGTAACTTCACCGCCGCATTGCATATAGCTCGGGGAAACAGGTTAGAAAGTAGTAGATAGCTAAATAGGGCGCATATTGCCGTCATACATGCAAACTTACACATCATCAAGCTCAACTAGCCTGTAGTTGGCTGCAACAAAAGGAACAGCTGCTCATCAGTGTCTTCAGAGACCAAAGAAGACAGAAGAATTAAAGATGTTACGGAGGAGCCTCAACCGATTGGTAATTATGACATTCCAGTGCCGTGCACTTACATGTTACTTTAACGCAGCTAACGAAGATGCGATCGAGTCTGTAACCAATGATCGTCTGAGTCTGACAACAGGGCGCATGTTAATGAAATATCTTAAATGGTGCATAAGTGAGCGTTTATTTAAAAACTAGGGTGCCTCCCTGCTGAAAGCGCTGGTCTGGCTAGTCTCAAAGAGTTTCTCAACACCACCAAAGCGGTAATTACTTGAGGTATGCAGTCAACTTCCTGGTAACATGGACCAGCTGTTGCTAAGTGAGTCGTGCCACGCACATTAGCGATTCAAAACATGAGTTTATGGGGTTTAGCAGCCGTAAAATATTTTTTTGTGTGTGAAGTTGACGGTTGTTTCAAAGGCTTTTGATTTGGCTACCTAGGGTTAGGACAGTAATCTTACTAGGTTTGAGAGACTGGCGACGCCTCTGCTGTGGTGAAGATAATCGCTTTAGGCAGCGCATAAATGTGTCCTGCCAATTTTATTTTTTTTTAAGTTGAGCTGCATTCCTGATAGTATTAATCAAATAATACTGCTCAGTCTTGCAAGCTAAGCCCTTTACGTGTTGTACTTGAATCCAATAATTAATTTCCTAATGCCCTTCATTGCTGTCGCAACCTTTTAGATGGGAACTTTATTTGGACACGTGATGCAGTAATTCTGCCCTTACCACATAATTGCAGAGCATCAGGGCAAGGCTGGAGGAGCTCTTGAAGTTTAATGCTGGGTTTAAGATGAAGCCTTTTTTAGTAGCTGTTTTAGGCTGGAAGTTCTTGTAATCAAAGTCCTCCCTTTTTGTGCTTCAATTATTGTTGTAATTAGTCTTACAAATGAATTCACTGTGCACTCCATATCCTTAAAGTCACCATGAAATCAAAATGGACAATTCTTATTTTTTAATGAAATATTGTAGTATTTATTCTAAAATATATGTGCACATTATTATTTTGTTAAAATGCATATACCCTCGTAATCTTTAATCAAACCAACTTCCTCTCCCTCCCTCTGCTTTTTCTATGACATGTTTGCTTGCACGAGGGCCGGACAACCTGTCATGAAATCAAGTTCCACCCTACATTTTTTTTTTTTTCGAGAAGGCGTTTCACGCAGGTATACTTCACAATAGGGAAGAAAAGACTATCAAAACTTGCGTTTCATATCGACTTTAAAGGGGCTACTCAAAACTAAAAATGTTTTCACTCACCTTCATGTCAGTACAAACCCATATCACTTTATTTCTTCTGTGGAACACAAATGGATAAATCCTGAGTTATTTCATTATATGAAGATAAAAAAATGCAGTGAAAGTTTCCATGAAAGAAATAAATCTAGGTTTTGGAACAACATTAGGATGATTAAATGATTGGAGTTTTCACTTTGGGTGCACTGTCCCTTTAATATGCTTGTGTTAGAACCAATTTATTGTAATGTTTTAATTGTATGAAGTGTAAAATCTCAGTTGGGGTAATTTTTGGGTCAGTGTCAACAAACCACATCCTCGCTTACTTAGGCCCTGTTTCAACCAAAGCGTTTTTTCACGCAGCTGGCATAGTTTTCAATGGGAGCGCCACATTTTGTAAAATGCAATCCTCCAACAGAAATCGTGCGATTTTTCAAAATGCCAAATAAAACACGACAGAAAGTGTATTTCGCTACGCTACTTGTTTTGGGAACATCACGAACGACCAACACCACTAATTAATGGAATTATCCTTTAAGAGGAACTTAATAAGACCTTTTTTATTATTTTTTTACCCCTCTATTTTTTTTTTTTAATTCAAGCAAACCCAAAACCAGTCTTACTATTCATGGGTCCTTTAAGACCAGTTAGTTGTCTAGTCATTTTTGAAAATTTTGCACATCCCTACTGGTCAGTGACATAGCTCTGGTGGCACTGACACAAGGTTTTTCTTTTATGTTAAGCTGCTTTACTATCTTGTCTCTTTTTATAGTGTAACTCTTCAATAACTTGTTGGTGCCATTAGGCAAAATCGTGCTGCTGGCAGTGTGAGCGCTATAGATACCAGCAGTAATAGACCAATATAATGATAGCATGCTCTGATATTCCCACAGGTTTTGTCAGCATATTCTCTGGACCTGCTATAGTGTTTGCTTCAGTATCTTTTTGTATGGCTCATAAATAACGTTTGCGTGGCCACCATGCCTGTAGTAGACAGTATTGTTATTGCAGTTTTTCAGTAGTTGTCCATGTTATGAGGGAAGGATGCCTTTAATTGACTGGACAAGTTCGGTATTTTACACTTAAAGCCCTGTTTCAAGATCGTTTCTGATGAAATAGAAAGGTTAAGATTAAAATTTGGACACATGCTGCTGTCCCGAGAATTTTCGGTTTCTGTGCCCCCCCCCCCCCCCCCCCCCCCCCCCCCAATCAAACGTATTAAACTTTAGTTTACAAAGACGTGAAACTCACCGAGTGGTCAGGGGTGTTCACTGATATGCTCACACAAAAATCGCTGCAAAAGATGCTTTCCAACAGCTTTTATCGTAGTTTTTGTCCGACTCCATTTGACTCGACTTGGACAAAAACTACGATAAAAGCTGTTGGAAAGCATCTTTTGCAGCGATTTTTGTGTGAGCATATCAGTGAACACCCCTGACCACTGCGACCACAGAAACCGAAATTTCTCGGGACAGCAGCATGTGTCCAAATTTTAATTTTAACCGATCTATTTAATCAGAAACGATCTTGAAACAGGGCTTTAAGTGTAAAATACCGAACTTGTCCTTTAACTATATAGGTGGGAATCTTCTAACTCTGCTTTCTTGGCAAAGTCATTAAAATAGTGTTAGGAGGGTGGTGTTGCGACCTGTTTTGGGAAAATCCTGTTGGTTGTAGTTCTCTGACAGGAATGCTAAATCTTGGTGCCTTTGATGTTTTCTTGATGTTTTCTGTTGTGTCTTGGCTGGTGGTCTGGAGGAAATGTGATAGCATTCAAGTTCGAATCTCTTTTGCAAAGATGTGAATACAATATGAACACATTCAGACGATTGCATTGTTCACATGTACTGGTGCATTTTTGTTAGCCTGTTTACTAGGGCTACACAATAATGGTTAAACTGATAAACGATTACTTTGCTCAAATTATAATTGTGATTAATAAATTCTGATTTAAATTCTTGCCCTTTCACTTGAGCAGAAATCAGGGGAAACTCGTACCCATCTGGTTTCCTGATTCATTATATTTAGATACATCAACACACTCTTCATTATGAAAACTGGTAAAACATAAAGAAGCTTCCCTCAAAAGCTTAAACGGTGAAATTCCTAATATTAATTTGAGTAATTGAAAATGAAGTTAACTTTTTTTTCTATTTGAATAAAAAAGCTTTAATTGGGAGTTATCTCGTGAGCTTGAAAGCTTATGGAGGCTTGTTATTGGGCAGCACATGAAGAAATACAGGAATGTTCACCATAGGACTGCACAATATATTGTTTTAGCATTGATATCACAACGTGCGCATCCGCGGTAGTCTCATCACAGGATGTGCGATGTCAAGATGAATGGGTATTGTAGTTGATTCGTATGGACGTAAACACCCAATTCTGTTCTCTTCCGTGTCTATTTTTGCTTGACGCAAATTTGTCAACATTATGTCTTGGTGAGTATCCTCATACACGCAGTTGCTAATGGCTTACATGAATGTAAACAATTGAAAAAGAAAACAGATGCGTATCATTATATTGTATCCGTGCATTCGATCTTAGTGACAGCAGCATTCCTACCTGTTCTCAATATAAAGAGAAAATCACTTTTGTAGCTTCAAGATTAATTATACTTAATTTATATAGTGAAGACTCTGCAGTGTTATTTTACATTTGATTATTGAATTTCTATATTTACTGTTAGACTGACCTGAAAAACATTTGTATCTTTGTTCTGTTGTATTTACCTACTATGATTTCAATTTGTTTATTATTTTCTTTGCAGATTCTCTCCCCTACAATATCACCCCGATAATTCTAGAATGAATAATTTTTTTTTTCAAAATAGAGCTACACAAGTCATCTGGTGAAACTGTTTTCATATCACAATATTGCAGAAAAACAAAATATTGCAATGCCATTTTTTTTCAAATATCATGCAGCCCTAGTTCACTGACTTGAGTAGCTATATTTGGAAGAGTTATTCTAGAATGAGTGCAGTGCATGGGGTGATTTTGTTGGAGAAAGCATTTAGTCTTTACAAGAACGAACACAAACTTTTCAGTAACCATAAAGTTCTCCACATACCCACTTTTTTGACTAATTTAGTGTAAAATTATAATAATTGTGATTTTTTATTCTGATATATTATACAAAACAAAATAAGAAATATAATATTGTAACTGTTGTACTGTATAAGAAATCAAGTATTTAATGAAAATAGAAACGTCTCTTGGAATGCTACTTAGTGGAACCTCATGAAAATATTCCCAGAAGCAGCTTTTAATTTTTATTTAAAAAAATAAAAGCCTTCATTTTTGTTTTGGCAGTCAAATTTTTGGATTTTCCCCCAACATTTTGTGCTTTTTTTTTACATCTTATTTCTTCAAATGTTAAGCCATCAAGCTTTTATTTTGATGGGTTGCCGGCAAATGATGCTCTGCCGGTTTCAGAGTAAAACTCTGCACTTTGCATTCACTTTGCAGTTTGTGGTTCACTGAAGCGCTGTATCATGGGTGCAGTGCTAATCTGGAGCTGATAGCACATGTACTATTTAAAGAAATCGCAATCTGCCTGATTTGAAAATCGCGCTAAGCTGTATCACGATATCAATTTTATTTCGATATATTGTGCAGCATTAGCTTGATACCAATGCAAGATAGCAGAAATAACAATGAACAAACAGAGTTTATTTTTTTCAGCTAGACTTAAGAGTTGCTGTTGACACATCTACTGTACGTCAGGCCCTGTCTGACCGGATTTCTTTATGTTGTCCTGTCACTCTCTCGGAGCATTTGCTCAGGTCCTTCCTCTTCAGTAGTTAAAGGTGAAGTCAGAGAGCTTCCTTTGGTGCATATGATGCTCTCTTAGGAAAGACTTTGCCTCTTTGAAGCAAACCCCTGAGGAGATCTGAAGATGGAGCTGTGCGGATGTTATTAACCGTGGCTTACCCAAAGAACACTGCAAATGTTTGATGTGTTGAAGGTCCCTTTTCTCTTCTCACTAGCCATGTTTTCATCCACTTGTCAATCGAATTATCTGAAGTTCGGTAAAAAACCTCATGCGAATAAAGCTGGTGAAAGTGTGTTTCCATCAAACGGCTTTAAAGCGGATAAAAACCTGTGCTTAATGACGTCGCATGCTGTTTTGCGATCATACTGGCATATCGAATTGATTTGAGACATGTTAAGGTGTTTCCATTCATTTTCTCACCGAATTGCACAACATTCAAGCCAACATTTGCGAACAAAGCTTTACTAGGCACAATGGATCGCACCATAATAACGTTTCCATCCGCGTTGATCGCATAAGCCGTATATCGATCAAGATAAAATCCGATGAGACCGATCGTATTTCATTTGAGTCGATATTCATGAAATTCAATCGAATTGTTTTAGTAGTAGTAGAATAGTTTTTGTTTCAGAATAGTTTTTCACCATCTGCAGTCATTTAATTATTTTTGTAATATTGTGAAACATCTGTGAGATGTTTTTGTCTTCTCTTTATACTATCGTTTTCATTGTATGGGCTTTTTTGTTTTGCTAGGAAAATGCAGGGGCAACAGGAAACAACATGACAAGTTTGTGTGGGAGAATGTGAGCTACAGGGAAAAAACCTGAACCTGCATTTAAACTCTGGCGACTTGTTCTTTTCTTTGGTGGCATGTTTTTTCCCAGTTATCCTTGTTTGTAAAATTGTAGCTCTGTTTTCTAGATTAAAGTTGTGATGCAATGGATGTAGCAACAGATATGTTCTACCGGTATGTGACGTACAAGTGAAATGGATTATTGAAAAACAAAAAAATTAGTGGTGATGTTTAAGCGAACAAAATTACTGGAGAATTTGTTGTCATTGGAAGATCAAGTTATGAGGATTTTGGTAACACTTTAGTTTAGGGTCCAATTCCTACAAAACAATTTGTTGCTTATTAGTAGGTATATACCGATACCATGGTTATGTGTACTTTCACTCATTAAAATGCTCCGATACCAACAACTGATACTAATGTTCAGTACAGTTCTTGTGTAAAAGAAACAGAGCAGAATGGATATATCAGAGAAGGATATCTATGAAGGAATTGTATCAAATTAATAGAATGTTAAACAAATATTTACGCCTATATAGCTGCTATATTTAAGCGAAACGTGGAGTGGATTGAGCGCGCAGTGGCACATCCCTTATTCACACAAATCGCTGGAAAGTTTGCACTATAGTTCAGTCTGATATGGCAATAGCAAAGAGAATAAAAAGAGGAGCATAACGTTAACTGACGCTAAGGAGAGGGAGAGAAGCTTCCACTTCTGTTGAAAATCATATAGTAAAAACATGATTAGAGTACGCAATGTAGAGTACCTTAAAATGTAGGGACGTCACATCACTATAAGGAACTGCTGAGTTAATTTTCAATATTGCTGAGATTTTGAACCCAGCTAGAGCTTTCATTTTGCCTTGTGATTGGCTGTCTTGTCTGTGTTTTGTCCGAGTAGCCGGGGCGTATTGTCACGCAAGGATCGCTCAGCCCTGCTCTACTCCTCTGCCTCCAGTGTGGTGTGTCCTAGCTGCTAATCAGTCGTGCCGTCTGGCTGTGTCTGCGAAGGATGTTTTTTGGGTGTCTGGGTGGTGCAGGAGCGCATCATAAACAGAAGTCGCCAGCCTCAGGGAACCTGGTGTGCAGGTTTGTTGGAAAGCAGCTGCTGTCAGGCGGCTCACCCAACACTCATGCATGCGTGTGCATACGCTCTGTGAGGCAATGCGGCTCTGTGTGTGAAGTGTCAAATGCCCATCTTGACGAGGTGTTACCGTAATCCCAGTTGATTGTCTCGAGTGAATGTAAATGAGTGGAAAATCAGATGTGTGCTCATTCTCAATCTGTGCGTAAGATTTTGCAGTTAGGGTTGGGTAACGAGAACCGGTTCTGTTTTAGAACCAGTTCCAAATTGCAATACGTGCATTTCGGTTCTGTTTATCGATTCCTGTGTGTGCATTTTAATGTGATTTTAAACCATTCAAGCAAGACGACGCGAAAGATAACTCAATTTGGCACTTGCACATGGTTTTCTGTGCTGCACACACATGCAAAGTGTTTGCGCACAAAAACCTGCCTTACATATTGTGGGCGAATACTGAATTTAGTTATTTTTCGCATCTTACGCTTGAATAGAAAATACCACAAAATAATGTAAAATAAAAATATCCTCATTAGCAAAGTCGTTTTTTGTTAAGTGAACGTAAACATTTAAGAAAGAAAACGCATGTGTAACAGTATATTGGATACGTGTGTCAGGTTTTAAAGTGACGACAGTCTAATATACCTGATGCCGCCGGTGTCTTTAATATTAAGATTCAAAGAACAAAAGAAAATGAGAAAATCACTCACTGATCTTGACTGAATTACTTTTGTAACCTTAAGGATTAATCTATATTTTATTTATAAAAAGAAAACAATGCAGTGTTATTTTACATTTGATTTAAATTTATACATATAGTGCACTGTCACTAAAGTGTCTTTTTAAATAACATGTTTGATCAGGTAAACAAATGAATATAGCATGTAAAATTAATTCTACCAAATAAAATCATAAAACATAAACTGCCCGAATAAAAAACATTACTACTTTAGTGTAGCTTAATTGCATTTTTAAGCATTAATATTAACAACAAAATAAGTCTAATGTTTTCAAATGGATAACATAAATAAATGACAGGGGAGTCTATCAACTCTTTTAAAGGGTGAATGGAACACGCTGGAATACAAATACATTACGCATGCATTCGCAGGAATACACAAACATTGTCCAACCCCCCCCAAAACGGCAAATACATTATCGCAATTACCGAGTCTCATCTGGCATGTTATCAGAATTATTAATTTTTTGTCGGTCTAGAAGATTATGAAATACCTGCTGACAGAGCGCTGTTTTATCTGTGCGTTTACACAGAACTTCTCTCACAGAGATAATTAATTTCCACAGAGCTGTAATTATTTAGATTTTTATTAGCGAAACAAAGGTTATATAATTTTTATCTAATTTAAGGCGTTTTAAACGAATGGATCTTGTTAAAAGCTCCATACGGTGGCCATGCTGGGGCATCTGAGCATCAAACCAAATGTTGCTTTAGCACCAAATCAGCATATTAGAACTATTTTTGAAGGATCATGTGACACTGAAGACTGGATTATATGGTTTCTGAAAATTCAGCTTTGTTATTACAGGAATAAATTACATTTATAAAGTTTATTAAAATAGAAAACATTTACTTAAATTTACAACTTTGTAACTTACCGTTCACTTTTGACCATTTCTTCATAGGAGCCTATATTTATAAGAATTACACTTAGTGCTGAAACTACTTCTGCTGTGAACCACTGATTTTGTGCGCAGTGTGAATGCTGTGAACTGCTGTTCATCCTTGATTCTTGCTGGTTTTATTAAATGATAAATATTCATGGCGGTTTAAATTAATTAGTTAATATGTGTATATTAAAACATACATTTTAAAACAATATCGATTTTGCTCTGTAGTAGCCTAGGTTTTCAGTTGCTTAGAGAATTGTGAATTTTCACTGGAATTGGCACCAACTACTAAAATTAGTAGCATGACAACCAGTAACCAGTGAAGATTATCCATCAAAGCATGTTAATTCCAGCCTTGTTGTATACTCTGGGAAGTACTTGAGCATAAAAACAACAATTAATTGTTCATGCTTTTACAATACAATTCAGTCTTTTTAAAAACTGATCAGATAAGCTTTTCTTTGTACTAGAGTAGTGACCATGTACCCTCACCAACTCAGAAAGCCTGTAGTATTACGGGCAGAAGACCTGGCTGGCTCCTGTTGTTCTGAAGCCACTTAATCGCAGATCTCAGATCACCCTCCTGACCATCACAAACAGGCCCTTATCATCACTGTCCACGTGATGCAGGGGTAGTTAAACAGATGATAACCATGTTGATGTGTGACAGGCTTTTTGGGGTAAGTGGCAGAGGGTGAGGGGCCCACATTGGCCTGCCTGGACCAGTGATTTATTGGCCTTGTTTCATCAGGAGAGCCACATATTGATTAGAGTCTTGCTCCGTTTTGCTGCCATTTGTCTTGTCCCTCCCGAACTGGCTGGCAGACAGAAATGCTTATGCTGACTACTACTTCTCTCTCTCTCTCTCTCTCTCTCTCTCTCTCCTCTCTCCTTCTCTCTCTCTCTCTCTCTCTCCTCTCCTCTCTCTCTCTCTCTCTCACACTCACACTCACACTCACACTCACACACTCACCACACACACACACACACACACACACACACACACACACACACACACACACACACACACACACACACACACACACACACACACACACACACACACACACACACACACTGCACTTCGGCACCCCATAATGAAAACGCAGCCAGCCGCACAAGGCTGAACTGCACATCCCATCAGAGTCAGGATGGGTGAGCGAAAACGGTGCAGAAAGCAGACAAGGCGATGCAAGTGCATGTGCAGATCTACCTGTTGTATCCCTCCGTTACCTTCAATGTATAATAGACAGGCTTTCAGAGAGCGTTAGAGATCAAGGAGCATCTGGGTCTATCTCTAAAAGCAAGGCTGAATTCTCAGTTTGTCATTTTAAATAATTTACATGCCTCGTTTTTAAAATTCTCCTCACAGCGTTCCTCCCTTTCCAGCTGTATATCGTCACCAGGCTTGTGGACTTGAAATGCATTCCTGTCATGATATATTTATAAAGCCTCATCCTGAGATTCCCTGTGTTGTGCCCTAGCTACCAGCAATACCCCAAGAGCTCTCACGCCATAGTGTGAAGAGAATAATGAAAAGTGTGAGTGTGTGAAAGGGAAACAGAAAATGTGAGTTAGTGTTTCTCGGTACTTCTGCTTCTACAGGCAAAAAAGAGACACTTTCCACTTACACCAGCAAAAGCAAAAGGACCCATTACCCAGCCTTGATGCACACCCGCGTACACAGAGTTCCTGGTTAAATAACTGGCTCCAATGAGAACCGGATGAGCCCACGCTGGAGCTTTCCCATCAGTCCGCTGCAGGGAGAGAAATGAATCTTTACTCAGCTCACTGGTGCCTGCGAGCAGAGCCGTGGCCCTGCAGCTCAAACCACTTGCCGCCTCAGCAACCTGGATGCTCCGTAGCGCACATTCGTTTCCTTTTGCTGTTACACTTTTCTGACCGAGCTAGTTTTTTCTCTGTCCCTTCAAACACAATTTGCTGTAATTAATTGAATGGTAATTACAGTCCATGATGCTCAATGTATAGTAAAAGATAATGGCATCAGATCCACAAGCATTTTTTTTAGCATGTCAGCATTTAGATGCAAATATCCGATGTTAAATGGTAGCTAGAACGACTCCCTCTTTTCCTTCACTCCTTCCTCTGTCCCTCCCCCTCTTTTTCTCTCTCTGGGATGAAAGCCACAGTGCAGTCAAACTGATTAGTTTATCCAAAGACGCACCGTGCAAAGATGCAGACATGATAGTGCCTAAATTAACACCATAGTGCTAATGTTCCTCCAACAGAGAGGATGCTCAATTGCTTATATGAATATTCCTTATATCTCTTGCACTATAGACTTTAAAGTTGTCATTTTGCAGTGCATTTAAATATCTTTAATGATTTTCTTTTAGATTAGGAATTCAAAATGTTATGTATTTCTTGAACACTTTCCTGAAACACTTCTAGACCCCAAACAGTGATAATTCTTTTGTTTAGTTTTGTCAATTAACCTGAGCTATTGAAATATATATAATTAGATCATACACACACACGCACACACTCACACTCACACACGTACAAACACTTTTTTTTAGCTAATGTGTGTAATGCTTTATTTTTAGAGTCAGTTATTTTTTGAATGTTTGTCTTGGGGTGTTTTGGCACATGTTAAAGTTCAAGTTAACCTGTGAATTTGCTTCATTTTTTTTACTTACTTATTTTTACTTAAGTGGGTTAATTCCCAACATACTACAATATATATTTTTTATCAATTATTTGCCATCATATCATTGCATGCTTTTTTTTCTCATCATATTTTCGTCAACATTGTTTAAAAAAAGTAATTTGATAAATGCTGTTGTTTATCTTCATTATTGTTTACAAAATCAGAAACCGTTGGCAAGAAATACTTGTTTGTTATTTTCTTACCCATTTGATATCCATGGTTGATCTTGCAGAACAAGTTGAAAAACATTTTGTTCATGTCCTCCTTAAAGACAACATGAAACCATATTCACAGCTCCTTTAACTTTCAGAACGAGGATTTTCAGAGGGAAATAGTGTAGAACAGGACTTTTGATGGGATCAATATGGATATGCTGATACATGTATGGAAATGGCTGTCTGGGTTTATTTTGTGTTGATGATTGGCTGACTGTACATTTTTACTGCTTATTACATGACTACAAAAATTGATTAGTTAATGGACCTGCATGAGATTGATTTGAGTTCAAATTAATTTGTTATTTGAGAATGAAACGAAGCACAGCTATACAGCAAATCAGTTTTATGAGACAATGGAAGCAGTCATTATACAGAAATATTTGTCTGTAAAATGACACGACTGACCAAGCAGATTCAAATATTCGAAAGAGAAGAATAGAAATAAATAAAATTTCTCCTAGTGAATTGTGTAATAGTCATAGAGTTTTTTTTGTGTTGCCTTGGTGTGTCATGATGTCTGTAATCATGATTAATGAATGTAATGCCTTTTATCTTAGCCTGGATGCCAGCCCGAACCCCGCCCATAACATTTTTTGGTCGGGAAGTTCGGTCTGGACTCGATCCGTTGAGGAGTAATTATGATCAGCCAAAAAATGGTCGGACCAATCAAATTGCCAGGGCGGGCTTTATACGATGATTGACAGATGATGTGCAGTTACGTAATCACCACGTCATCGAAGAGCGCTTGGGTTGAATTCGTTTACGACAAAGATAACTGCCGCTGGAGAATTAAGATTTCACACTTACAAATCAGTCAGATAGAATAAATGCGTATATGACGTGCTGTCCGAGGAGAGGGCTCCGTGGTCGTTATTCGGCCCAAACTCAGAGTAACGTTGCTCCCCCGTATTCCTGGCTGTGGAAGAACAAGCCGAGAGTGAGGAGTCGGGGTGGTGGAGGGATGCTGAAAACTGTCAAGGACCAATGAGTGTTAGGTGAGTTGACAGAGTGAATATGCAGCGCTTCCTCTCGTGCTGGTAACGTTAGACATGTAAGTTATGTTTGTTTTGGCGGATGTGGTATTGTTTGATGACAAGTTGATTGGATTGATTATTTGAGGGTGCTCCTCCCGAACTTTGTTTATGAAACCTCATGTGTAGATTCAGCCATCGCGTCTGTTATAGAAGATCTCGACAGCGCATTGCTTTTAAAAGAGGAACAGAGAACCGCGATCAAGGCATTTGTCGGTCGGAAAGATGAATGAAGACCATGCGTCATTTACTTCGTTGCTCTGATTGGTTGTAAGTCGATCCAATTGAATGCAGAGGCATTTTATTTCCTGGTTCGGTTGAAACACGCCCCATAATCACAGCCCAATGGAGCAGTTTCAGACTCAAATTCTTTCTAGAATATGAGTATGACGAAGTCAGGCTACTGTTATCTCAGTAATGTTCAAAAATAAGTTCCCAGCAAGCTGTCATCACAAGTCACATTCTCTTTGTGCAGACAACAGCACACTGGCTTCCTATTGGTTTCTCTCCTTCATCCTTTCCCTAAACTTTCACCTCTCTCACATCCCTCTGTAATCTCACATGTCTCTGTCTGAGAACTGGGCTTGAGCCAAGCAAGCTCAGACCAGTTGCATTTTTTTTGCAGTTCAGAGCAAGAATAGGCTTGTCTTCAGCAAGGTTTTGGGAACACATCTTGATATAATTTCATTTGGAAAAGTGAAAGGGGAAAAAGGTCTCAAACAAAAAGCAATCAGCATTGACATCACAAAGCTATCAGTGAAAACTGATCTCACACATCATTTAAGCGTGCAACACCAAAAGTTCCCAGATGCAGTTTAGTTGCTTTCTTCTGTCCTTTTTCGTCTCTCTCTCAGTGAGGCCGTGTTAATATAGGCCAGGCCACGGACAGAGTGTCTACTGCACCGCTGCTCAGACTTCTCTCACTACCAGTCTTCACTTCACCGTGTCATGGTGGTGCTATTAATATTCTCCTGGTGCCACCCTGTATTCTGCATGTGATGGAGAATAAAAGACTTAGGAGACAGTACCACAAAGCATTGTGGGATCTGCTATACTCTGTGGTGTCTACTATCGGTATAACAATGATTAATGAAGGTGGTTAAGCCTTTTATTCAGGTTTATTATCAGGTAGGCTAATGTACAGAAGCAGCTGCTGAAGTCCTAATGTAAGGTTGATGATGTTGATATTACTTGATGAATTTCATTTTTTCCCCATGAAAGCTCAATCTAAATCCGATCAAAATGATGTTCTGTGCCAGACAAATTGATAATTAAATTTAGCTGTGTAAATGTAGTCTTGATGTCGAAATAATCTGGGTTTTGTTTCGATTTGTGGGAACCTCGGCACTCCTTGCATAACAATGGCAAAACTGTAGCCAGATAGCTTGATTTGTTTTGGCTTTAAGCTTGTTGAATGTTTTGTTGCACCACTATTGTAAAGCACAGTGCTGCCCACGACATTCATAACATTTCAGAGACACAGGGATCATAATTGGACATGTTTCTATACACGTTTTGATACGTTTACTTTTTTTATGTGTCAAAAAAGTGTGGGACTTTCTTATTGTGCAAGGCAGGTCCACTCATTTGGTGCAAATTCGGCTGTCAATATTTTAAACTTCTCAGCTTGATAATTGTTTTATATAATATTAACTGTATAATTTAAATCTTTAAAGGGGTCATATAATGCCATTTTTGTACAAGTTAATATGAATCTTTAGGGTCTAAATGAAAACTTTGTAATATACTTTTATTAAAAATTCTCATTAGTATTTTAAGAAAACACTCATTTTACCTGCTCAAAAACAGCTCTGTTTTCAGCAAGCCGTTTAAGTGTATGTGCCTTTAAATGATAATGAGCTTCGCTGACTCCGCCCCTCTGTTCTGTGGGCGCTTTGACAAAATCGCACGTGGAGTGTTGACTTGACAACAGTAGTTGAGGGTTTATTATGGCAGCGGGATTCTCTCTGAGGACACATCTGTGCAACCGTATCAGTTTGAACCGGAGTCGGACCCGAAACAAGATGACGCCCCAAAGAAGTTCGACAATTAAGGCTCGAACAGGACGTTTCTGAATGGTTGGTTAACAATGTCACTTTGATCTATTTTTGTATGTACTGGCAGGGTAACCTTGAGTTGTGAGATACAAACGCTATGTGTTTAACGTTACTAATGTAAGTTATAGGTTAGTTCGTTGACAGATTTATGTTGAATTTTTTTTTTTTTTGTAAATGTATACTGTCAGTGATGCGTGACGTTATCTCAGTGTTAGATAGAACTATCGTGACTGAAACTGACATGAGGTCATGTCAGTAATGATTCTAGCAGTAGTTGAAGGATACCTAAGAATTTGTTGTTTATGTTTAGTTTAGTGCAGTACGAAAATGTTTTATGTTTTAAGAAAATTTTAAGTACATCTATAGTATTGTAACTGCATTGATATTCCTGTTAATATTCATGTTACGTTAACTGTAACACCTGCGTACACAGTTTTTAATAACACAATAACTATAACGCGTTTTTCATTATAAACGTGGGATTATGAATTATATTGAGAACGTCGTAATGTTACATAGAATACATGCCGTAATGCACCCTGAGTGTAAACATTAGCCACATTCATCGTGAAGCGTGCAAGGGATTTGCAAAGATTAGCTAATATATAAGGTTAATAAAACGTTTCACTCACTTCTTGTGGAGGTCCAGCAGGAACACGAATAGTTGGTACCGATTCCTTTTTCAGTAGCAGCTTCTTAGCAAAACCTGATTTATATTGACCCTCGCCTCGTTTATAAAGCAGTCTGGTGAGAAATGATTTGCGCAAACATGAGCGCATTGACGTTGCTCGTCGGATTCCCTTCATAAACAAAACTCAGCCACTGCGTCTTCAGCGGTTCGGATTTAGGAACATTAAAATGACTGCTGTGTTCCTTATTACACCCAAAGAACAGAACACCACAATCGATTAGGCACCATTCTGCTCCAGTGTATCAACAATGACGAACTATGATTGACATCTCACTCACGAGCGAGGGCGGGTCTGTGTTGAAACGCTGCTGTCAATCATGTCAAGGGAGGGGCGTGCGAGCTTGTGACGTCACAGGCTCGAACGGCTTGATTTGAGGCAGGGGAAAACATATTAGCCTGGTAATACCAGACTCTGCTACTTCACTTTGCTTCGTAGACAGAGTCTGGCATAGCATAATAGAGAAGTGTTTTCTCTCCCGCTAGGGGGCGATTTCTGAAGTTTAAAATCATTGGTTACCAATGATAACCAATCAGATAAGTTTGTTTATGACGTATGTTATGCGGCGACACAGCCGTATCGAACCACAGACATCATGCATCGAACTCAAATCTATGATCAAACTTCCACTGTAAACACTTGATGCGAGCGAAATACCGAAGTGAACATGGCTGTAAACGACCTTTTTGATCGGTGATTGATGTAATAGAATGACTGCTGCACTTGACAGGGCGCTAACAAGCAGAGAGAGAGAGAGAGAGAGAGAGAGAGAGAGAGCGAGCGAGCCCCGGCCGCGCGCGCACTATCACGTCTTCAAACAAACAACACGAGCGCTGTCTTGCTCTCTCTCCCTCGCAAATATTAATCAAAATCAATCGACTAGTAAAAGGTCGGAACACCGCAGTTTCACGTGGAGCATTTGGAGATTTTTAGAGATTAGAGACTCTAGGAACAACATCTCAAAGAACAACATCTCAACACTAAATTATTGTCTCATATAACTTTAGACGCCTGTCTCAAATACAAGCCGGTGCAGTTCGACGATTTGGGCAAATAAAAGCCCGGGCTATTATTTGAAGTTTTACGGTATTTAAGACCTGGAAAAGAAAGGAGACACTGACCTGTCAAAAGGCTCCCCAGTTTCTCGCTGACGATCGGCAATAAACTTTTCCCAAAGGGAGTAGGGCCACAACATCACCTCCATTCAAAATGTTTAATACACACTCTTCTTGTTCGGGCTTCAGTTTGCTAATGCTTGGAATATTCTCCACAACAGAGCGAATTGCATCCGTGTCTCCCTATCCGCGGTCGTTTTCGATTTCTCTGACCTAATCTTAAACTCGGCGCTTGGCGAGTACGTCACGGCTTTCAGCCCGCCTTCTGTTTGCTGATTGGCCCGGCTGTTTTCAGGCCGGTGGAAAACAGAAAGATAGGCTGCTATCTCAGACTGACTACAGGAGTGAAATGAAATTAGCGGAAGTAGGAAGTCTGACGTAGTCAGGCTAAAAACATATAAGGAGATTAAAACAAAACCACTGGATGGATTTTTATCATTATATGATGGTTGTGTACAGGCACTGCCAACACACATTTCAGTACAATCAACTTGTAAAAGTGCATGTACCATTATAGGACCCCTTTAACATGTAATTTAAATGATCAGTTTAAATGTTTGGCACAATGTTTTGACATTATTATACATTTGAAATTGGAATTGTGAACCTGGTATTGACTGATTTTGTTGATTTTAGGAGTTGACAAACTCAGATGTGCCTGATGAGAGCTGTTTGGGTCTCTAAAGACATGCCCTTTTGCTCAACTTCGCATCAGGTTATGAGTTGAGTGCAGTGAGTGGGTGTTGTATGGTTTAATACAGCCTTTATAAAGCCCCTTACACTACTTCAAGTCTCTAAAACTGAGTAGTTATTTTAAGCGCTTATTCCTTTTCTTTTCCCCCATAAGTGCTTAGGTCCCTTTTCAGTGTAGCAACAGTCTTGTTCCTCTGGCAACCAGTGTCTCTGTCAATGTTTGAAGCAACCTTGCATATTCGAGTATGCAAATTAATATGTAAAGTCAGTAGTAGACCATTTGTTTTGCCATTTGTTTGTGGTTGTGGGCCGGTCACGTGCAGCGTCTCATCAGCGCCGGGCCACGAGATCTCCTCTGACATCCACTTTCAGGAGTATTTAGAAGCTCATTGTTCACTCAGTCATTCACACTCGACTTGAGGTCTGTTCGTCTGCTCTCAGTCTGTCACTGTCACTTTGATGCCCTGTCTTCTTGCCCTATTTTCTTACTATAGATTGCCTGCTACTCTGAATGTCACAGGTGCAATATCACTGTGGATATAAACCACTTTATTTGTTGCCGTTTTCATCTGCGTTTCTCGTGTTGTTGTGTAATGCAGGGAATCTGGTTAATATAGGTTTCCGGAAGGGTGTAGAGCCTGGGCATTGATGGATGATCAAGGGCTGTGTCTTACTACATGCCTGCTGAGCCCATTTGAAATGCAAAGCATGCATTCACTCAAGAATAAGAATGAGGAAGTGCATTGTATGGAAATACCCTTTTCGGTGAACCAAATTCTTGCCTTGTCACCATCAGTAGGGCACAAAATTAGATCTCTTTTTTAATTGTTTACACTGCTTAAAAAATCATTCACAAGCCGTCCAGGGCCTTCTGACGAGAGGCCTCCACTGAGTGATGTTATGTGTTATGATGCATTTGACTTCACACCAAAAGTGCAGTGTTTAGCCAAAAAGCTCAACTGTGGTCTCATCAGACCACAGAAACTACTTCTAGCTAGTTTCAGATGTCCCACGTGCCGCCTTGCACATTGTAGGGGAGATGTCATATGATATGTCACTGGTGGAGTGTCCGCACAGCAGTTTTCTCTCCTCTCTGACTCTGAAACTTGTAAATCGTTGGCCTCTTGGTTTCTTCACTTTTCAAGGACGGCCTGCTTTCGGTAGATTTACAGCTGTGCTGTACTCTTTCCATTACTTAATTATTAATTTAACTCAGAGGGTGTCCAAACTGCAGCACGCCGCCTGTTCCGATGTGGCCTGGAGGATGTTTTAAAAATAGAACAGAATTTGGTCCATTATTGTGAAATTATGAAATTCTGAACACATGGGATTATCTGTCTCATACAGCCAAATCACAACTCTTTCCTCCACTATTACTTTCTCTACGCAGGTGCCATCCACTGGTTGCTTTGAGCCCACTGGGTTTATGTTCTGTAATAAAAACACATGAGAATGTGTATTATTAAAAGCATTGTAGAAATTGAACTTTTAGAGTGTTATACAGTTGAACTTGGAAATGTGAACCTGTTATTGATCCTTGTGACTTATTTTGTTGGTTTTAGACAAACCTGGGTTCGATTGACGTCAGATTTCAGTTTGTTTGGATGATGTGTGCACCTGTGAACCCGAGTCAGTTTAAAAAGTGTGGTCTGGGGTACGGTTCTTGTGAACTCTGATACGGTTTGCTGCTAATATGAAGGCAGTCATACTAAATCACGGAAGAGAACCGCTATTAATGACAAATGTGTTTGATAAAACCGTGTGTGTTCTCACTCACTTCCCTGACAAGCGTAACGGGGACACTGCAAGCAGAGAGAATGTATATCTCATTTCTGCTCGCCTTCAGCAGAAATGGACTCCTGCGGTCTTTAGAACATTTGGAGTACATTCGTGGTAGATAGATGCAAGTGCCGTTATGTGCTGACGCTTGGAAAACAAAAAGTTTAAAATATAAAAGTGAGGTGGGCAACACTATGCATTTTGCCGCCTTCGATAATATAATGTGAACACAATCCACCGCGAGTAGGGGGAGGGGAGCAATTGAACTCCTGTTCGGACCAGCAGGCAATCAAACCAAATGGGAAAAGCACCCTTACTTGTACTACTGTTCAAAAATGTGGGTTTAGTAAGAATTGTAGAATGTTTTTGCAAGAAGTCTTGCTCAAGTTATACTCAGGCTGCATTTATTTAATCAGAAATATAGTTAACTTAGTAATGGATGGTTGCTTACTGACCCCTAGTCTAGTAGAGCCCACCTCCTTACTCCTCCAGTGTAAATCTGTGGATTTTTATTTTTAATTAATCGCCAAGCAAAAATCAATCATAAATCCTGTCACGTGCAGAAGTAATAGAACAACCACACAGTTTGAGGTATCATTTATATCTGTAATATTTGCTGGAGTTCAATACTTAGAAGTTCAAATCCCTATGTATTAGCAGTCGTAAATTGATGCTTGCCTTAGCAAGCACTGCTAATTATAAGTGTGACATGCCTTCCTACCAAACACAGAGAAAAAATAGATATGATTTACAGCAATCAATTGTTAATTCAGTTGTTATTGCATGCACAGCAGTGTGGTGGATAGAGGTCACGCTGTCACTCTTTCATCTTTCTATCCACTCTTTATTTACTGCTGAGAAACACAACGCGAGGTGCAACAGCTTAGGGTTCAGGTAGTGTATTTATAAGTGATATATCATAGACCATTTCCCATCCCATTGCTCAACAGCGATGCAATCAATCGTTTGCTGAGAGAGTTACTCCATCACAAGCTGACTCTGTGTTTTTCTGCAACTTTAAAATGTTTCATCAGTATATTCATTACAGTTCCAGGTGCCTGGGCGGCAGGAGCAGCTCAGCTTGGCAAATTTGTCAGGAAGCCTCATTTATTTTACCTGAAAATAAAATATAAAGCCTTAAAAGCAAAAATGGGCATGGGAAACATTAGCCATGACTGTGCAATCTGTGGTTTGTCCATTTATCAAAGGTAGCTATTTAAAAAAAAACACAAGCACAGGATGTTCTGGTAAATTGTGACAGAGGTTAAATGTTAGCCTGGCTCCGCCCTCCTACTTACTTCCACTCAATTTTCATTTTCCTTCAGTACTACGTCTGGGATTGTGCTGTAGTCTTTGGTTTTCTCCGGTCAATTTTTTTACCGGGCCAATCAGCGAACAACCGGGCTGAGAACAATGACGTTGATGTCGACTTGTGCGTTATTTTGAGTTGTAGTTCAGTAATGGCAGCGGAGAAAGATGTGAGCGAAGCCATTCGGTCCATTGTGGCAACGCTGCCGAATATCAAGAAGTTAAAGCCGGAGCAAGAACAATCTTTGCTTAGTTTTGTTGGTGGCCATGATGTTGTTGCCCTCCTCCCCACGGGGTTCTGGAAAAGAGATGCGTCACGACCAAACGTTAGCGATTGGTTATGGCAGATCCAGAGTGACTCTGGGCAGATCCAATAGTTTTAGAGTTCAATAGCGTACCCGCCTACAAGGAAGTTAACGCTTGTCAATGGAGCGGTGCCAGACTCTATGTACAAATGAAATGAAATCTGGGCGGACCAGGCTAGTTAAATGTGGGCATATCAGACACATCTTTTAACGCACTCTCATGCTTTAAACTATTTAATGTAAGTTAGCTGTTAAATGTTAAGAATTGTTTACTTTAAACACTTTTTGTTGTTGTTTAGTTACCTGAATGGTCTTGCCTCCTTTGATTAAAAGGGAAAGTTCATCCAAAAATTACATTTTTGTCATTATCTATTTACCCCTATGTCTTTCCAAACCCATTTATTGTATTTTTTATTTTTCTTTGTTAAAAGCATAAAATCTTTTTTTTAAATAATCTTTTGCTTGATGTCTTAGAACAGGGGTATCCAGTCCTGCTCCTGGAGATCTACTTTCTGTGGATTTCAGCTGCAACCCTGATCAAACACACACAACTTTAGTTAGTGTGTAGGCTAATGTTGCTGTTTGAGCATGAAAAATATCTGCAAAGTTACAAAGCTCAAAGTCCACTCCAAAGGGATATATTTTATTTAACAGGATACCCTTTTCAAGAACTACAGCGAACGGCTCGTTTGGACTACAACATGATTTTTCCGGATATTATGAAGTCACAATAGTAGTACTCATTTAAATAATCTCCGCTCATGGATTACGCAAAAAAGGTGCGAGGCCTTGTTGAGCTGCATTAGAGAAGACCATGTTGTTTAGGGATGGGTACCGAAACCCGGTATTAAACAGGCTTTTTTTTTGTTGTTGTTTTTTTTATCTCGCCAGCTATTTTCTATGTATAATATTAAACCATTTGTCTGAGATGCATTTTTGCTATTCGCAGTCCGAGAGAGATCTCTCACGCGGTGCCACAGCGGTCACAACAAAACAGCCCTGCTTCAAAGAGTGACGACGGAGGACAAAACTAAACATTCAAACGTAGCCTGGTTACACTTTAGATCTGTGATATTCTGATTTTGTTTTAGATTTCGGCTTCCAAAGATTAATAACATAATATATTTAGGTAAAACCATTAAAAACTATAGCCGCATACTGTCTAGCTCAACGGAAAGAGACTAGCAAATTATACTTTGGGTTTCATGTGCGCGTCTAAACGAGTGTACAAATGTACACACAAAAATGTCAATATTACCAGCTTGAAGATTCACTTAAACACAGTTTACATGTCTTAAATGGACGTAGTTATGGAAATAGTTGGGAGAAAATATGGTGCATTAGTAGCCTATTAGATCTGCACTCTGTCTTAAAGGGGAAGCAGTCTAATAAACATGCTGACAATTGCGCCATTATGGCGAATCAAACAACAATCCCTAGTGTTGTTGGTATGTCGAAGAGACACAATTTCTAAAACTAGAAAATTTGTTTGACCTTCCTAAGGCTGATGAACCGAGTGGTTAAAACTTATTTTTAAAGGGATAGTTCACCCAAAAATGAAAATTAAGTCATTAATTACTCACCCTCATGCTGTACCAACCCCGTAAGACCTTCGTTCATCTTCGGAACACAAATGAAGATATTTTTGATTAAATCTGAGTGGTGGATCACTCCCCCATAGGCTTCCTAAGGGATTGAAGCTTGAAGGCCCAGAAAGTCATTGAAGAATGATGTGCCTACAGTGGCTCCACTATAAGTTTATCAAGCGACGAGAATAATTTTTGTGCGGAAAAAAACACAAAAATATTGACTTTATTCAACTATTCCATTACTTCCTTGTGGGCCTGAGACAAGAGTTCAAGAGATTTCCAGGACGCATGCGCGAGAACTGAGATGAGGACGTAGTAGAAGAAGAACGTCCTCATCTCAGTTCTCGCGCATGCGTCCTGGAAATCTCTTGAACTCTCGTCTCAGGCCCACAAGGAAGTAATGGAATAGTCGAATAAAGTCGTTATTTTTGTGTTTTTTTGTGAGAACTTAATTTTCATTTTTGGGTGAACTATCCCTTTAACACTGTGTTTCTGAACATTATAATCCCAACATTTATCTATGCGCTGAAAATGTTATGCTTGTTTTTTGTTTTTTTGTAAGCTCTCGCTATTTGTAAGAGGATTCAATGCTCCTTAGGAAAATTAACCATGGTTTTGTTACCGATTAGTGTTTGTATTACCTTTGTATTCCAACAAATATCACGATTAAATGGTGGATAACATCGTATCTGTAATAGTATCTATTTACACTTGAGAGGAACTCACGATTATGGAGGGGTGGGGCATTTCCCGAACGCACTAAGCACAGCCAATCAACAGACTGAGCCAGCTAACCCATCACAGCACATTTCGGAAGGAGGGGCTTCATCGAAATCGCCGTGTTCAAGCCAGACTGAGGGGAGAGGTGATGTAATAATGTACCTACCTTTACAGGAAGGTTGATCTCCGGGAACAGGATTTGGCAACCCCTGTCTTAGAATATAAAACATGGGTTTTGTATGTTCGTAGGAGAAATAACAACCAAATGTGTTTGAAATGACATGAGGCAGAGTAAATATTGACAGAATTAATTTTTTTTGGAACTACTCTAAGGTGGAGTAGGCATTTGCCCACAGTCATGGCACACTTCTTCTTTCTTCAGATTTGAGTGTCGGCCTTAAACACGTGGTGAGCTGTCTGCATCTGAGTAAGTGGTCTGCAGCTGTAACGCTGGCACAGACTGAATGCTGCTTTATGTTTCCATTGAAATCACAGCACTCTCAACTGCTGTGCTTGTGTGTTTATTTGAAACCGTGTAAACATGATGTCTTTAAAGTCTAATTTGATATAGTAATGATACGGTTTACTCAATTACCCAACGTCGTGTTTATTCAATGGCAGCTGTGTTGGGTCTCAATTGAGCAAACAGTGTTTGTAATATTGATCCTTCATTCCTTTAGACAGTAGGGGAGAGTGGGGTAAACTGTGCCACATTTCATTGATTTGACCTCTAGTCAAGGATAAAAGAGTGCCTTAGATTCTTTAATGAAATTTTTTGTTGACGAGACCAATGTAATAGTATTTCCTGTATTTGGATGTAAAGCTCACTGTTAGTTGAGCCACTGGCACACTTTACCCCACATCTCAGCTACCTATTTGGAAATTAATGTTTAATTTATTAAAATTAATCATTTACATTTGCTTGTTTGTATGCGTTTTGTGTGTGTATTTATATATATATATATATATATGTGTGTGTGTGTGGGTATGTGTGTATATATATGGCATACTTATTTTACCCATATATTAAACTTGGTTTGATAAAACTTATTTTATTTTTATTTAACATTTTAAAACCGTTTTCTCATAAAAATGTTTTTCATTTTTGTAATGTTCCTCTCACAATCATAGACAGCTGAATATGATAGAACTTAATAAATGGTTGTGTGACAAAAAATGTGTACATTATGATGCTGGATTAAAGGGATAACACCCACCATAAATTTACCCACTGACACATTTTACCCCACTCTCCCTTATGCTAATGCGTTCTTGGAAGCAAGAGTTTACTAAACTGGTGCACTCAAACTATGCATTTGTTTCGTTTTTTTGCTCAGCATTTGTAGTGGCTCTTTGAGGTCTGTCCGAGGTCACACTTCACACCCTGTGGAAAAGATAATTCCATCATTTCTCACTTTCCTTTCTTACGTTAGCGCCTCCATTGTTTGGCCTTGAGTAAGCGGTTGTGAAAAGAGTATCGCCAGCGTGTAGCATTTCAAAAATGAAACGGGGCCCTATATTCTGACCCTCATTATGTTTAACACTGAACTCCCTTCAAAATCAATGCTAGTTCAATCGCAGTCGTCTTATCTCTTCTGTCCCCCTGTTATTTCCTCCTTACACTCTTTCTATGTGCACCGTTTTGTTTCTTTTTGTCTGTGATTTGTATTCTTTTAACTATCTATGTCTGTTTTGTTAATGTTCCAGAATGATATAGCTGTAGCGTTCTGTCTGTTGTTGAGTAACTAAGATTTATCCTGAGGCCTGTCAGTGTTTGCTTAGCGGGTTACCTTGAGATAGCTCTGTAACGTTGATCTTGAGGTTAATGACTCCCAATGAGAGGGAGACAAGAGAAGATGAGCAAGATTAGTTTAAAACACAGGTTCGCTGACCTGGACTCTTAACCCCGCACAGAATTCGATAACTGTCAGAACTGAACTTTTACAAAAAAAATGTTTTCTCTGTATTCAGTTTCCTGAAAACAGTTTTCAGAAAAAACAAGTTATTTTTTTAGTGTTGTGATAGGTTTGAGATTAATTTTTTGTTAGTTTCATGGGAACTACAGTGGGAATAATTAACTACCACCAAATTTACACTGTGAAGAATGTTTAAAGCGTAAACAGTGTAAAGCGTGGCATAAATACTTTTACACACAATTTTTTTACACACAACTTTTATACTAGGGGCTAAGGTGGGTCAGATCTGGCATAATTTAGTTAGGCTTTTATGCAGCATTACGTCAGAATTTTGAGCAGGCACAGAGCAGCCTTAAATCAGATGTGTAAAGATGCCTTAAAAGGCCTTGTTGCTTGATTTGTCAGAGACTTTGAGCAGCCAGTTCACTCAACCGTTGCCTTTTGTCTTATTCACATACCATATGTGCTGGTAAAGTGCTACACCATGAATTTTTTAAAAGTTATTGTCATTATTTCCGGGGAAACGCATCTCCTTTTCAGAGCAAAAGCGGCTCATCATATAAATGAATAGAAGTGCAGATTCATAATGTCAGCATTTGTGACTGTTTGGTTGGGTGAAATTAATGGTTTTGACATGATATTAAAGTTTCTTTCATTGTATGGTATTAGAGAAATAAATAAAACTGACAACATCATTATAATGTGTTGTCTTCAAAATAGGCCTTGGCCAGTTTAGTCTGACTTTTTGTGTGTGTGTGTGAATTGATTCCTAATCTGTCTCAAACTCAAGTTATCTATGAGTTACTCATGAGTTTATGTAAACTGAATCTCGTGAGTGGGGTGGTTTTTCAAATCATGAATATATAGAATAATATTCTATATTATAGAAGTGGAGATTTGTGTTAGCATTTGTTACATTTGCTTGGATAAAGGCAGTTCAATGTGTCTTCCCAATATCCTGACCAGTGTAGTCTGATTCTTTTTAGTGTTTTAGTTGAATACATGTATGAATCTGTCTCAAACTTATAAGATATCCATTTGTCTGCAATATAAAGATCATGAGTCATGAAAAGCGAGGCTTAGAGTTTTGTTTTGTTTTTTGTTGAAAAAAATGAATCGAAACTTTAATCGAATCATGTAGGAACGGGAATCATTATATAGAAACAGTATCTGAACCCGATTTGATACTTTTAAGTAAATAGAGGCTGTGTGATCATGGACTTTTTGTCTTTCAAAATTCCTTGTCTCAATCCTTACACTTGCTTGCTTTCAGCCTTTGTCTGACCATGTTTTTATGATGCTATTTCCCTGAAATAGCCTTTTTTGTGTGCCATTACCATCAGCAAAATTCCTTCAGGTGCTAAACAACACAGACAGCATGAAAATAATCATCATCAGTAGAGTCATTCAAGGTGGATTCCCTCCCAAAGGCCCTTTTCCCCTCTTCCTAACCATTTGCCAGACTGTGGCTGATGTATAACTAATGAAACGAAGAGACTGTATCTGAGCAAGCATCTAACCTAAAGTGCCTCACTGAATCATTCACTTTTACGTAGAATTTTGACCTTTCTGTGAAACGCTGAAACGGCAGCCCTCACACACAAGCATCGTCACAGCTCTGATAACCTTATAATTCTATTTAGATGTTACACAGGTCCGTGTGCTTTCTTTTCTGAGGCCCTGGGCTGTGTTCCTTTACACCGGGTGGCATTTGGAGGTGGATTCAATCCCCTGAGTTTTGGAACCTGTGCCATTTCCTCTCTCCTCACACCTGCCCCTCCCCTCTCCGTTTAGACCAGCCTGCTTCATCCGGGACCGGTAACACACCGCATGCCACGCTGATGTGTGAAGAGCCGTCACGCTTCACAAAAACGTACGTAATCCCAGGCTTTTCCTGACCGGAGAGCCAGAATACACACGTTGCGCCGCCACGTACGTTTTCAGAAGAAGCCGAATCGAGGGCAGATCCAGTGGGAGACGAGAAGATGATGCAGATGAAAGGAGGAGAAACAGTCGTTGACTGTTTTAAATAGCTGTCTCCTCTGACTCAGAGCACGGATGTGCATGAGAGCGACTTGCATGCTGAAGATTTGCATCTAGTTTGCAGTAGATGCGCACAAGCCTCTTGTTCCTCGAGGCCCTGAGTGAGGGACGGGAGTTATCGCTTACCACTGACGCATACTGATGCGTTTTGTTTGAGTTCTCAGGTGATGAATACACTGATGTGAGCGATTCAGGCAGATATGCCAGAGCACAGGATCAGTGTGTTATCTGATACATGCCGTTAAGTCCTGTCGCCGAGTTGCTGAACATGTCCGGACAGGTTGTGACAGCACTTAGCCTGTGGCCTGATACCGACCATCCCTCTACCTGAGGGGGCAGAGGTGTCGGACAGATGACCCGACCACAACGATGGACACACACACGCACACACATACACATATATTCTCAGCCTGTGGCTCGCATTAAACCCTCTTAATTGAATGATGTCAAATGTGTTGATGTCACCGTTATTGAGATTTTTGTTTTTTCCTTTGTTCATTCTTTTAAAAAACCCTCATTGTTTTTGTGCCAGAAAGATTAGCCTCTGATTAAATTAAATTACATCATCTGGTAGGTTGTATATTTAACAAGATATTCCCAAATGCAGTTATCAGTGTAGAGTTCCCTGGCTGTCCGTCACAGTGTGTGCTTTGTGTCAACGTTTTTTTCCGCCAATCCAATGCTTGCTCATCTCCGAGTCAACTTGTTGCCCTTTTCATGCTACAAGAATGTCACAAACTTGACCACAGAGGAAACAGACCTGTTTCAGTGTTTCCTAGGGAATTTTTCAGTGGGCTGGCTCAAACCTCTGCCACACACAACATAATTGTCAGTACATTTATGTACTGAAAAGTACATACTAAACAAAACATGCTATATATTGTATAACACATTTTGATGTTTAGTATGATATTTATTGTTTTATGTAATATCCCATTATTTTTTTTTAAATAAACGGGTCTCATAAACTGTACATAAACTGTGTTCTCACACAAACTTCCTGTCAGTAAGTGATTCAAATGATAATTTAATAAGTTTGATGGATAGTTTCAAATTGTTTCTGATTAGTTAACTAATCAGTTTTTTTAAGTCTTGTTAGTTTTGTGAGAAACCGTTTAGAAGTCGTGACCAAACTACATTGGTCTGCCCTGTTGCATTTTTTTTTCAGGGCAACTCAAAAGAAAGACATGCTGTCTGTTTATTATCGTTATATTATTTTTGCGGTACCCACTTTTTTTTGTCTCATTACATTCAGCTCAGACTTCAAACTCCCAACTCAGGTAAAAAATATGATTTATTTTGCTGTGATGCTGTAGATTCAGCATCATCGAATTGTCTCTGCTGAATAGCAGTGTAGGAAAAACTGTGTTCTGTTCATTAACTACTTCTGAATTCTCACCCCAGCTACTCCCTTTCTGTTTTTCACACAACAATACCCAAACACTCCCAGTGCTGTGTAAGAATGGCCACATTCTTACAATGCAATAAATGGCTCTGACTGCTATCTTGCTATGTAGTAATGTGTGTGTGTGTTATATATATATAATATATATATATATATATATATATATATATATATATATATCCTCTTGTGGATTGAGCCACCTGACCTTTGTTATATTTGGCTACATTTCCTAGTAAATTTGAAGCTCTCCTCCAAAGCTTGCTCTACAAAGCAAGTCTCAATAATTTATGTAAAATGTCAATTTAATCTCAATAATTTTGCTAGTATTTTAATTGACCCTGCCACAAAAACATATTTTTGCATCAGAAAATATTGATATTATTTAAAAAAAAATTACTAAATAAACAATTCACAAACTAATAATTATAATTGTGACACCATGAAAGCTACTAATAAATGCAAACACTTTTTTTTGGAAGACTTTGACATCCGGGGTGCATGCAGTATAACCACTACAGATCAGAATAATCCCTTTGTGGCATTTAAAATTAGAAGATTTCACAACAACTCTAGTGTCACCATGCTGAGTACCAAAAATAATGACTCTTTTCAAAAATGTTACTCTGAACACGGCAACACGCTTCCCGTTTGACATTGGGCTGATGTTGTTGTGTCAGACTTGTCACTTTTAACTGTTCATGTTAATGACCTCTCTCCCTCTTTCTTCCTGTTTCCCCACGTGTCTCTGTAGTGTGGAGGAGATGAGAAGCGAGTAGACAGCAGAACAATCTATGTAGGACATCGGCCATGTCCGGACACAGAGGCCTTCATCCCCTCCAAATTCTGTGACAACAGGATTGTGTCCTCCAAGGTAACTTCTGGTATTTGTTATATCACACCTTGTCACGAATATGAAAGCACGAGCTGGGATGTACTTAAGCTCGCTGCAGTGTAATCAGATTTTACAGGATAACAGCATTAGGGGTTTTGTTCCCAACAAGAGCCTGTTTGTAATTTTCTTTAGCTCATAATTAGCAAGTGTTGTTTAATGCCATGGCAACTGCAGCGCAGCGTTAACACATAAGAGATGCGTGGTAACAGCAGCATGTTGAGAGTATGGCTGGAGCATGATTCTCTCGAGCCCTGGTGTTCAGCCACCTGTTCCTCCAGGTGTGAAGAGACTCTTGGAACCCCCTACTGCGTTTGGGACCAGACTACATTCTTTCCACTTTCTCTTTTTTCCCTTTCTAATCTTCATTATACGATATTCACAAACTGCAGTAAATCTTACCATCCCCTTCCACCCAATGAAACACCCTAATTTGCCTGTCAGAGCAGTGCTTGAGATCCGGCTGATAAATACATAGTTGCAATTAAAGTTCAAGTGTTCAGGGGGGTTGACTCTGCCCCCCCCCCCCCACCCCCTTAATCTTGTGGGACTTCCTGAATCTCCTCATTCAGTCGATAGATGAGAAGTGTTTTAAGATACGAAAGGAAGAAACGAGGGAATAAGAAGTAATAGATTTATCAGACCTGTGGCCGTGTTGTGGTGTACGGTGATCAATTTTCTCTGGCATGAGACTCTAAACACACTTTAATTACCTGCACTGCAATGTTTACACTTCTCTATGCATCTGCTTTGCATCTTCCCACTCTAACTCCTCCCTTGGATCCAGTTTTTCCTTTAAAAGAGGTCCAGACCTGCCACATCTTCTCTCAGTAAAACATCTGCTCTGTTAGAAATGATGATGTATTCCCTTTTATCTGATTGCAGGTGCCTCAATCTGCCCTTCCTCACTTTCCTCACTCTTGGCGATCCATTATTTAGCAGTCATGGCTATATTAGGTGGAAATAGCTGTCCACATTCCAGTTATTTTTCTCTCTGTCTCCCCTTCCACATTATCCAGTCAGTATTTGCATTTATTAGTTTGCTGAGTATTTGGCTTATTGGGTAATTGAAATTCAAGCAGATATTCACTTGCAATTTTTTTTATTAAATTTGAAATAAAATGGTTCACAAAAACAAAATATAAAACACTTTCTTTTATATGCTCGTATTAGATTCGGCCTTAAATTTGATGTTAAGTATTAATGAACTAGTGCGCTTCTGCTGTTGTGTCTATTTCTAAAAAGAGAAGTGGAGAAATTGCGAGACACCTTCAAACGGATCAGGTGGCAGGTTCCCCTTTCCGGGCTTCCGGGCGATGAGTCGTTAATCCAAATCAATGTAATACCTGCTGGCCCAGAGAGCTGCTGCCCGGTCACACACATCAGAGAGCTCTGGAGCTATTGAAGTCATCCCAGCTCCCTCTCCCAGAAAAGCACAAACACAGGAGCTGATGAATATTGAATGCATTTAATCCTTCCTCCAGCTTTTCATCAGGATGTAGGTTTACAAACACATGGCTGTAAAGGAATAGTTCACATAATAATAAAAATCCGGTATTATTTTGCTGTGTTCTTGCTGCTTTTCCATATAGTAAAAGTGAACGAGGACTGGGACTGATAAGCTAAAAAAAAACACTATATTAAAAGTCTTCTGAAGCCAAACAATAGCTTTGTGTGAAAATGATTAAATGATGGCTTAGTTTTCATTTTTGTGGAAAATAACCCTTTAAATTTTTTTTAACAACTTTAAATGATTGTAGTAATTGATTGACAGCTTGTTGGTTTTTAACTTGTTACATTTTCATTTTGTTTTTGTTTTCTCACTTCCTCAGTATACCGTTTGGAACTTCCTGCCAAAGAACCTATTCGAGCAGTTTAGAAGAATTGCTAATTTTTACTTCCTCATCATATTCTTGGTGCAGGTAAGTGAGCGCATCTGATCGGTCATAAACTTTGCCATCCCTAGAGAAACCTACTGTGTGTGTGAGAGGATACGAGTGTGTTTATGTGTGACTCATAGCCTGGCTGCTTCTGCTCCATGCTGATCTGATGTCACTGGACCTGTGATAATGGCAGAGAGAGAGAGACAGAGACGGGGAAGCCTCTGCTCTGCTCCATAAAAGCACATGAAGATGACCTTTATTTAAACTAGATAGTGGAACCGTTTAAACGGCTGATGCCGTTTAAGTGTGTGTATTTAAAGGGTAATGGTGGATTGATGAAGAGCATATGATCTTGTTGCTGTCAGGTGCACGAGGAGTGAGAAATGAAATGCACGATTTGACACCTGATTTGGCAGCTGATTTTGTGTTTGTGAGATTGATGTATGTGGTAATGAATGCATCTAAAACCTGTGAATGATGCGTTCTCAGGCATTATATGGAGGTATTTTGGCAAAAAAGACCATTGAAAAGTTTGGGCTCAGTAAGATTGCTTTTGAAAGAAGCCTCTCATGCTCACCAAGGCTGCATTTATTTGACCAAAATACAGTAAATACTTTTAATGTTGTGAAATATTATTACAATTTTAAATAACTTTTTTTCTATATTAAGATATAATTTACTCCTGTGATTTTGCTGTGATCCTTTAAAATCATTATAATGTGCAGTTTTTTTTGTTTTTGTTCAAGAAACATATATTATCTATATTGAACCAGTTGTCAAGCTTAATATTTTTGTGGAAACTGACTTTTTTCAGGATTCTTTGATGAATAGAAAGTTCAAAAGAACAGCATTTATTTGAAATAGTAAAGAATCATTTTAATGTTAATTTTCTGTCACTTTTGATCAATTTAATGCATCCTTTCTGAATAAGTATTATTTCATTTTTAGTCATACTGAGCCCAAATGTTTGAAAGAATACTACAGAAAAGAAAACCTATGTTACTACAGTTAAACTGAATGTGATTAGATAGGACTATGCACTGCAAAATGAAAAAGACTTTGTAAAAACAAACAGACTTCGACTTCAAACTCGACCATTATAGTCTTTCTTGCAAATGTATTAAGCTTATAAGCCAATTATTTTGATGAATCAAAATCAGTCGCATTAATTAGCAGTTCTTTGAAAGTATATGAAAAAACCTCTGACAGATCAGTTGAAAGCAGCAAACTCATATATAAATATAAATATAAAACGTTATTAACCAATTTCTCCCTTAATGTAAGGATTCTGTATCACAAGAGTTTTAGATCATCAGATTATGGCTTAATGTGCCATCATGGTTTATAAAAGTTGCATTCTTTTTACTAAAAGATTGACTAACTAAACAAGGGAGTTTCAGACAGTCTATAATAAATGTGCATGGCTCAGTATGTCTTATGTACATTCATGTTGTGATGTGATCTGAGTGCGTGTGTGAGAGAGATCCCCAGGAGTTTGCTTGGTTCTGGCATGCCTCTACTAATCCTGCTTTTCTCTTGAGGGGCTCCTCATTCTCTCCGACTAGCTCTCCCCATGCAGCCCACTATTATAACAGCACGAGGGAGACACACGCGTGCCTGTCACACAAGACCTGCTCTTAAATCACCAGCCTCCAAATAGAACCACTCTATTCTCCTGAGGCCCATTGCAAACGCACCATTGCAATCTCACCGTCTTATGCTCATTTCTATCTCCCCATCCTTCCATGTCTCTTCATCCTGCCATTTTTCCGTACCACACCCCCTCTCTTTTCCTCATTTCTTTGTTCTCTCTCTCTCTCTCCTCTCTCTCTCTCTCTCTCTCTCTCTCCTCTCTCTCTCTCTCTCTCTCTCTCTCTCTCTCTCTCTCTCTCTCTCTCTCTCTTCTCTCTCTCTCTCTCTCTCTCTCTCTCTCTCTCTCTCTTCTCCTCTCTCTCTCTCTCTCGTACGCCTCTGCAGCACAGCACTGCTGACGTCAGCAGCTAGGAAGCCCTCTGTAGTTCTTTTGAGCCACAAATAGACACTGACTGATAAAAAAGCACCAGTATGCTAAAAATAGCACTGCGTGCCTTCGCCGGGGTCCTGATGGGAAAAGAGAGATTGGAGGAGAGGAGAACAGAAGGAGGGGAGGAGTCGAGGGGGATCTGTCTTTCACACGCACATTTTGACACACATTCTGCTGAAATGTTCTAAATACCTGTGTGTGTTTGTGTGTGTGAATGCAGATGAGGGATTGCGCTAACAAGCAGTCAGTGTTCAGTAGAGTGGAAGTGTGCATAACCGTAAAGAGGAAATTAGCACATAATCTTGAGTAAACGTTAGAGAGAGAGAGAGAGGGTGAAAAGAGATTTTTTTGTGCATATACTGTTTTTCAGAGCAGATCGATGTGAGAGGTAGAAGTACAGCGCTTACTGTATGATTCACCAATTCTTTATCCAACTATTCTGGATTGATCCAAAAAAATTCTACATTTTTATTTTAAATAAGTTATTAATTCTTATTTAAAAGCATAGGCAGGGGAAAACACGACGCACGTAAGTGCCATGCCAGGCTGCAATGCTTCAAAAATGTAACAGGCACATCTGCAGTGACATCTATACCACATAACTCTGATTACGCTACAGGAACCAGATTATACATTAGATGTAAAGTGGCAAGCAGACACGATATCAAAACCTTTTACCGTACAAGTGTAAACAAAAATGTCCTCAAAGCAACATTGACTTTTATTATTAAATAATAGTTTGTCCATACTGTCTAAGACCAGAACAGGCCAACAGAACAGATCTGTTACCCACCCGTTGAGAAACACTGGTTTACACCTGTTCAAACACACACAGGTGGGAGCCTGCAGATACATTTTACAGCCAAGGACAAAAAGCCTGAATAAACGTTATATTACACCATCTTAAATAAGGCCACCCACCAAGAATATAAATACCATAAATACCAACTTTATATTTGTTGGGGAATTCTTATGCACATGCTCAGAAAACAAGTCTCACACGAATTTATAAATGCAGAGTTTAATGTTGCTCTGAAGCAGAATTTCATTGATGTAGAATTATGTTTTTGTTGGCAGACATGTTTTAGAACAGCATTTATGCAAACCTGTAAAAAATGCTGTTGTTAAAAATGAGGATGCCTTAAGAATAATTTGGTAAAATCAAATAGTGCAGCGCTTCTCAGCCTTTGGAAATATAGACCACACGTTTTGGACGTATATTAAAGTTATTTTATCTGGCATTTCTGCTGTAATCAAAACAATGCTGCTTTTTGTTGATTACATTAAAATACTATGTTATTATTAATATATAGTTTATGTAATTTAATGATTATTATAATAATTTAATATATTTAAATCTATTAACCACAATTAATTTTGTGATTTCAGAATATTCTGTAAGTTTTCATAAAACAATAATTATGAGGAAAATTTTCATTACATCTCAATTATTATTATTATTATTTTTTAATAGCATGTCTTTTTTTTTTGTTATTTTTTTTATTTAAGTCATTCTCTGGCTCATTTGTAAGTTTGCTGAGTTTGCCCCCAATGGGCCCTGACCCTTTCATTGAGAACCGAGTAGTGAGGTACTTTTATATCGGCACCTGGGTGTCAAGCGTTTAACTTTCCGTGTCTTTCCTTGAATTTCCCTAAAACATACGATGTTTGTAACATATTAGGGATATTTTATGTGCAGTATGTAAATACAGTAGAGCAAATTGAACAGATTGTATTGTGGTTCCTCACAGCCTCATTTTAATTTGCAACCAATTAAGTTACGGCATCTACTCTCACCAAGGTTCGTGTTGGTATTTAGTAACGCACACGTTGTGTGTCTGGCTTCGTAAGGTGTTTCGGCGGTAACTGATGTGTTCAGCGTTAGCTTTGGGAATTGGCTCCCTCGAGGCGGCGGTTAAATGAATGGTATTTGCGTCTACGCGGTGGAACAAGCGAGGTGGGTCTGGCAGTGATGGGTGGGGGTGTTTTGTGTGAGCGTAAAAACGACGAAGGGGCAGCACTTCATCAGAGAAGTGACTGTATTTCATTACAGTCGCTGATGAACTGTATCAGTGGCGCTGTCTGTAGCTGAGCGATCCAGAGGAGTAAACTCCCACTATGCATGCATTTATGTGTGTGTATTAAAACCGAAAACAAATGAAAACATAAGACAGACTGTCCTCAGCACTTTGGGCCGCATCTCTCTTAATATTTTTAATTGAGTGGGAAGCCGCAGTGGGCTCCTTCCAGATGGGCATTTATCAATTTTAAAAATAAAAAAACTATGTGTGGGACCACTAGCTCCCACAACATCCATCACTTGTAGGAACCACAAGCGGATTAGAGCGATTTCTGCTGACCGAATCCTAGACTCAGCCCTGGCTCCTGGGGAGAAGGGTCAGTCTCAGAGAGAAAGAAGAAAGAGAGAAACGTGTGCCACGAGGGAAACCAGGGGTGGTATTCCCAGGCATAGAGTGCTTCCTTTGGTGTTTTTCGTGTTTTTGTTTCAAAAGTACTTTCCTGAACTGCTAAATTTAAAGGGATAGTTTGCCTCAAAATGTAAATGCTGTCATCATTTACTCACACTTATGTTGTTCCAAACCTGTATGAAAATGCTACGGTAAATTAACAGATTATTATGGATAAGTTCTCTTACTATATACGATGGAAAGCCATCTAATGGGACATATAATGCAATTTTACAGTAAAATGCAGTTTAAATGGTCAGTTTTTTACAGTGAAAAACCATAAATTGACACTTCCTGACACTTGATATTTGATGGTTCTACAGTTAAACAATTGTTTCTTTTTATTTCTTTTTGTTGTTATCAGTTATGTATATTATGTTTTTATGTATTTTTATTAGTATTGTATCTATTAGTATGTACCTCAGCTTGTGGGGAAGCTAGTTATGATGACTTTGATTCATCATGTGGTTTTCTCTTCACCACTTGTGTGCATTATATAGTTACAAACATATTTTAGTACTTTTGTTATATTAACATCAGTTAATGAAATGTTTCTTCCATATTGTTTTCTGTTCTGCATAAGAAATAAATTCATGCAGGTTTTAAAAATTGATGTGAACTAGGCCTATCCCTTTAATGTTGCTTTCGCATGCAGATGTGGCGAGTTGGCAGGAAAAGCCCCCTTTCTCTTCTTCCTCTTTCTGTTCCTGATGGCAGTGCCACTGCTAAACAGCTGTCAGCAGACACCTGGCAACTAAGAGATGTTTAACACTTAATGGGCCGCTGTTGAAAGATCTGTGCTCATGTGAACATGCGTGCACACACATGGCACTCGTTTCTCATGATGTTGCATGATATTTTGGCATAAGCTGCAGGGCAGGATTTAAAGATGCCTGAGTGTATTTGGGTTAGTCTGCGAGCTCTAACTTGTGGATGTTAAGCAACGGCTTGCGTGTGGGATGAGGAGGGGGATGGTACATGATTGGCCCGATCGCAAAGCGGTTTAGATGACGTCTAATGGCCGAGTCCAAAATTAAAGTGTTTGTGTGGATGTTTCAGATAGGTTGTTTGGGATTATTTGGTCTTAGACTGGGTTTCGGCTGAATGTACTTTTGTGTTTGTGTGTTAAAAGTGTGTGTGATCAGGATGATGGGGATTATTAGCTCTGAGCTGGAGTGCTGCTGGTCTGAGATGGGCTTTCACCCTCTGAAGTCCTGCCGGCTTTACACTCTCTCCCTACAGGAATTTTGGCACCGATATGCCACACACGGCATCTTTTTGTTTGAGCTGTTTTCTGCAGTGAAAATGCCGTTTCACACTGTGGTGTGTGGTTTTTGCACTGGCTGTTTTCAGCCAGGCCCTGCAGGGTTCCTGTGTGTGTGTGTGAGGGAGACGCAGTGTGTTGCGTGTTGGCCGTAGCTCATTGGACGAACAAAATGTTCACACTTCTGTGGGTTTGACTTCATATCCTACCCTATTTTTTTCTCATCCATAAATACACAAACATAGAGGAAGTATAAATAAACCAGGTGGTTTTAACCTTGTTTTTTTTTTCTCCTGAAAGAGTGTTGTTTGTACTTCCTACTGTGTGACAAACTGCTCATGTTAAAGATAGACTGGTGTTTACTGTTCTCAGCAATCGGATCTTAAATGTTCAATCTCACGCTTTCAAGGTTATGTTGTGACGCATGCTTTTCCTGTCCAACTGCATTTTTTTTAAATTAACGTAAACATCTCATCGCTCTGTCACATCTCTACCTGACCTTTCAAACAATTAGGCTAATTGTGGACTATTATTCATGCCCTTTTAAAAGTGTGTCTGTTCTGAGTTCAATAGAAGTTTGCCTAAACTCTTTGAACAGTGTCTGTGACCATACCTGATTACCAGAGAAAATACATTTGTCTCATACAGCAGTTTGTTAAATCAAACAAAAACAATTCGATGTATCTTTAGCAAATCTGTACTGTACATTTAATTTATTTTGGCAAAATAGTATATAATTTGAATGTTGGCTATTTGTCGGTTATCGACTAAAACATGAAATTATACCTATACTTGCCAAGTTCTTCTGAATATATTTTAAAATGTAATTTATCCCTGCCTAATTTTCAACAGAAATCTTTCTAATATGTGACCCTGGACACAAAACCAGTCACATGAATCATATTTTTTAAATTGAGATCACCTCAAAGCTGAATAAATAAGCTTTTTTAGGATAGGACAATATTTGGACGAAATAAAACTATTTGAAAAGCTGGAATCTGAGGGTGCAATAAAAAATCTTTTCTTTGGCATAAAAGAAAAAATCAATCATTTTGACCCATACAATGTATTTTTGGCTATTGCCACAAATATACCCATGCTACTTGTGACTGGTTGTGTGATCCAGGTCACATATGTTGATTTGCTGCTCAAGAAACATTTCCTCATCAATGTTGAAAACAGTTGTGCTACTTAATATTTTCCTGGAAACCGTGATGCATTTTTTATCCAGACATGATACAACTATTCACAAAATATTGTTGATATAGAGACAAATACCCCACAGGAATAGGTAACCGAAAACTAAACGTTTATCCTCCTTGAATGGTAGCTCCACTGCTGAGCGCATGTTTAAATCTTAAATAATATGCATTCTGAACAGGAGAATTGAAACAAGTAGCAACAAAGAAATAAGCGTGCATTTCTGCTCTCTGAAATATCTTGCCCTATAGATTTTCTATTATGAATTTAATGCAATTTCATGAATGTTAATGCAACTTCAAAGTAAAATGAATTCTGTAAATGTAAATAATGTTATATATGCGTGTCCTTTCTTAAAGGTGATTGTTGATACCCCAACCAGCCCTGTGACCAGTGGTTTACCTTTGTTTTTTGTCATCACAGTGACGGCCATCAAACAGGTTAGTTGAATTATGTTCTGTTTATGCCCCTGTCTGCTCTTTTCATCCTTTTCGAACTCTTTTCTCATTTCTTTCTCTCTTTTTATTCACCTGCCGCCTCTAGTTTCTCTGGCTATCGCTAAAGCACTTGATGTTTTATAGCCGTGTGTCACTGCTTAAATAATGCCGACCCCAGCCGGACCCCAAAGTCCATCTCGCACGCACAAAACAAATGATCCGGGGGCTTGTCACAACACAGGGGTCCTCTCACAGCTTTAGATGTATTGTTTTAGGATCAACTTTTTCCACCGGCCTGCCGCAAGCTTTTTAGAATAGCACAATAGAAGGTGGACTTCCTTCCAGATCTCTGTGGCCTCACACTGAGAGGGGCTCAGGCCTTAATTGGACTTTGAAATAAGATCCCAGGGGGCCTGTGTGACCCCAGCCCACTTTGACTTCAAATGCCTCGACTCCCTCAGCTCATTCGCACAGTTTCCCTTATTAATACATGCCTGTTGTATGCAGTGAAACTATATTCATTATGTGTGAATTTTACAGAGAATTTTTATTTTTTGTTAGGATGCCCCTGACTAAAGTTTTTTTCTAGTCGACTATTAGCCGTTCATTTAAGCCATTAGTCGATTAATTTCATGTTCATATTAATTAAAATAATTATATACTGAGGAGAATACTAAACCATAAGGAGCTTTTAATAAATATAGGCGTAATATATATCCAATTCCGCTCTCAAGCGCACACATTAAACTTGCCGCGCATCCTGTTTTTTTTTTCTTTATTTTTGTATCATTTATTGAGAGTTTACACAAACAAAAATAGACCCGACTCGAATGAGGTATTACGGTTATCTGTATGACCAAAATGATTAGTTATTAGTATTTTAAGTTGTTTCCGCTGTTGTCAGGGAAAAATGCAGGTGATCGCGCCGGCGCCTCCATGTCATGCAGTAATCGCAGTATACTTCAACTTTCACACTCCACACAAACACTTGGATATGCACCTAATAATAGCACACATTTATCTAGGTTAACTTTAGAGCGAGCAGCCGTGTAAAGTTGCTACTTGAATGTTTCAAATAAGTCATATTTGAGGTCGACGGATGATAGGCGAATGTTCGGATTTCCTGCCTGACATACGGTAATTACCACAAGGACCCACCGTTTTTTTTCTTCTGCAACTAACCGTCTAATAAAATGTAAAACTTGCCTCTTCTAGTCGACTAACATTTAGTCACTAGTAGGGGCCCTACGTTTTTGCGTGTGAGAAATGTATTAGACTGGCTCAGTCCTCATTTGATGATCTTCTGTTTTCACACATACCAGCATACCGTTCTCACATTCTCGGTCTCTCTTCAGGGTTATGAGGACTGGCTGCGGCACAAAGCAGACTACGAGGTGAATAAGTACCCGGTGACGGTGTTAGAGGAGGGCGGTCAGTGAAGAAGGAGAGTGAGAGGATCAAGGTATGTTTCTGTGGCTACACCCTTGCCAAGTCTCTCATATAACATGCGCCATGGGAGCAGGGTGTGGCACGCTGCCATACTTCACATGTGGAAAAGAAGTATGCCCACTAGGGGCGTTCACAGCTGGGCGTGTTTCATTGCTGTATTGGAATGGAACAAATGCGATGCACACTACGAAACCGTTAGGGTCAAAGACGTTTGGAAGTGTTTGCCAATACAGCTAGCTAGATTTGTGTTAAAGCTGATTTTTATAACCCTTTTTGTTACCGTTTAAAAGTCTTGATCAAAAAAATGCAACCCTGATGAGCAAACATTAAACGTTGTTACTATTCACAATCATACACTCACGCACTGTATTAATACTCCTACACAAGGCTTGACATTAACACCCGCCATATGCGTGTGGATTTCAGAGATGGTGTGTAACGCAGTCACTCCTACTAGCCACTTTGGCGGGTTGAATTTAATTTAATATACGTTTTCAATTGTAGTCTTTTAAAAAATAATCTGAAATAATAAACTAAGTGCAATCTAGTTTTGTCAAAATATATATGTTATATATATGTTTATATGTTTATATATATATTTAGATGAGACACAATACCAGCTGCACATTCTTGCCTGTCTAATCTCTCAGACAGCAAGTTGACACACAAAACCCTTGTCCCTTTACTCACTCTTTTCATTCGCTCTGGATAAATATTGTTAGTGTTACAGGGCTTGAATTTGGGTGTGGGAGTGGGACAAAAATATTCATCTTTTTTTTAAAATATATTTTCCTAATATTAACCATATGTTTTTTAGCACTGATTAGACATCAAGTGGCAACCCAGTATAAGTAAATGTTTTTTCTAATCAAACACTGAAATTTATTAATATTACTATTAAATTTAAGGCACTTAAATAGAGATGGTCCTCACTGCAGAACATGAAATCCATGGGGAGGAGTCGGATCTAGATCCGACTCCTCCCACCTTACATACCTAAACCTACCCAGCTCCACCCCTTATCCCTAAACCCACCCCTAAACCTACCCAGCTCCACCCCTTATCCCTAAACCCACCCCTAAACCTACCCAACCCCACCCCTTAATCTGGATCCGACTCCGCCCCCCGGATATCGTGTACTGCAATGAGGTGCTACTGGTTAAATATGCAAACTCATTAACATCACATAAGAAAAAATTACATTTTAAAGTTCTATATTTTTATTTAGTTATTTGCCGTTTGAATCCGATCAAACCTGCAACCCACAACTCTGTTAAAGCAGCAGAATCTTTGGTTGTTGTGTGTGTGGTTAATGTCGAAGTGTTTCTGCTCAGGTGGGCGATGTGGTTGAAGTGGTGGAGGACGAGATCTTTCCCTGTGACCTGATACTTTTGCAGTCTACTCGAGAAGATGACACTTGTTTTGTCACCACAGCCAGCCTAGATGGAGAATCCAACCATAAAGTGAGCTTTTGCACCTCCTACTTAGTAACCACATGAGCACAAAATTAATATGATTGTCTTGACATGATTATTGATGTTATTTAAAAAGGTGTCTTTTTGCTTTCCTTGCTCTTTAAAATAAGAATCACGTGGTGTGTTTTTTTTCAAGTATAAATCGAATATGAAATATGGATTCCTTTACTTCGCTTTTGTCAAACTCTTTAAATAGGTGGCCCAGATCTCATAATCGTCATTATTCTTCTGCTCTTCTTCTTTCTCCCTCTTCCATCCGTGTGCATTTATGTGTTCAACGCGACCTGGAATATTAATTCGCCTGTCTTTCCCTCAGACACACTACACGGTGCCAGACACAGAGAAGGACCTGCAGGCTCTCTCTGCCACCATTGAGTGTGAACAACCCCAGCCTGACCTCTACAAGTACGAACTCCTTGATAGCACAAACACCAGAAATCCCTTTCACTGCCACCAAAACATGAGGCATTGTGAGCGTACTGCAAGAAAACCTTTTTTGCAACATGTTGGATCCAGTTTGATTTCAGATCAGCAGCTAACAGTGTGGTTCATGGAACGGTCAAACATTATCTGGCCTCTCCGTTTGAGTAATAAGAACAAACAGACCTTGAAACAAACTCAATCTGCAAGTTCAGAGAGGCAGTCCAACTTTAATAGCAGTTTTTTGACTCCAGCGCCCCCTACCACTAAGCACATCTCTTTATAGCCTCTTTAGGTGGAAGAACATTTGCATTTCTGATTTCTAGAGCACCAGATGTCGCCTGCTAAAATTCAGTCTAAAAAAAAATCTTCAAAGGGCTGTTGCCAATATGCCAGACTGTTGGGTCATCACCAATGAGCATCTTCCTTGTAAATGGTTCATTTCGAACAGGGCTTATTTGCATAGTGTACTGTAGTGGAATACAGATATTATCAGCAAGCCTCTATAATGGGGAATAGTCTATATAAAACAAAATAAATGCATGTGCATGATGGCGTCAGTAATTTGCTGCCGTGGCCCGTGGCTGATGAATGTTTTCAGGTTGACCTCATCAAGCACTCTTGATTATATTCATGTTACGTCTGCGCAAAATCGTTTGAGAGAACATGTATAAGCCTGCTTGACTGTAGCTTGTTTGCTTTTCTGCAGGTTTGTGGGCCGAATGCACATTTACAAGGCGGAGCAGGAACCAGCAGTAAGGTGAGACTGTCTTTGGTCTGTTCCCATGGGCCCACTATATCCCACAGTACCTCATAGTCACTCCAGCTCTGTCTTTTCCCTTTGCATTAGCCTCTGATCATTATTCCATCGACCCGTAACGCCATAGCAGCATTAAAGTAAAGCCGGCCTGGCAGCTTTTCAAGCCCTGCACGCTCTTCCATTTGTCACTGGACCGTTTGAAATGTTTTTATGAGTTTCTATGCCGTGTCCTTCACAAAAGCGGGCTAGGCCAAACTTGCCTACATACTTCCAGCAATGCTGCTCATTAGGAGCCACTTTAGCGTGGGATTGGATGCCAGAATGTGTCTTTATTGACATAATTGTTTGTTTTTATGGTTTAATTTAGATCTTTGGGCCCAGAGAACCTTCTCCTCAAAGGTGCCACGTTGAAAAACACCAAGAAGATTAATGGTAGGTTCCGGCACCTTTTAATTAAAGAAATCTTTTGATGTCGATGAATTATATTCACCAGAATCACTCTTCATTGCCTTTTCTTTTAAAGGTGTCGCAGTATACACAGGCATGGAGACAAAGATGGCACTAAACTACCAAGGCAAATCTCAGAAACGATCAGCTGTTGAAAAGTGAGTGACGAGAGCAGTTTAATACCCCAGTGTGCAGTAAGGTTCAAAATATTGATTTTCGGATTATTTGCAAAGTTCATTTTAACGAGCCAATATTGATTGTAAATCCTAAAATCGATCTTTTAATCTATGTCTGTTTTTTTTGTTAATGTGAAAATAGTGTCTCTAATCTTAAACATTAATTGTAACATTAGTTAAAAAGTGAATCAAGATAATATGAATCAGAACTTAATTGACTAAATTGTTTTTTATAACCAATATATATTTCATTATCTTTATGCAGAGATTGTATTTATTTATTTTTTTATCTCCTACTATAAGAATATTGACAGTAACTATACATAATAAATAAATAAAAATGCAAAAAATAAATTCTTAGCATCTTATTTTGATGTTTATGTGATGGTTACATGATAAAGTACATATGATATACGTTTCCTCTTTTTTTTTTCCAGATCCATCAATGCCTTTCTGTTGGTGTATCTGTCTATCCTCATCAGTAAAGCTGTCGTGTGTACTACACTAAAGTACGTATGGCAGAGCAAAGAAGGTCAGGATGAGCCCTGGTACAACCAGAAAACGCAGAAGGAGAAAGACACTAATATGGTGAGCAGTCTGTGGATTTCACATCTGACCGATTTGAACACGATTGCATGAATCAATTAGCAACTCCCTCTATATCATCAGTCATTCTTGATGCAATTAATATAAATTACAAGCTAATCTGGTCTCTGGTGGCTGTGGTCAGCTCTCTTACACAGATCATACTTAATAAATCATAATTAGGAAATAGCTTTATGTTTAACCTCCATGTTTCTTTGCTGTTCCAGCCATTATATTGGGCTTTGAAGAGACTGAATGCAGGTTTTCTGTCTTTATTTCAGTATTTGAAGATGTTTACAGACTTCCTCTCCTTCATGGTCCTTTTCAACTTTATAATCCCCGTGTCCATGTACGTCACTGTGGAAATGCAGAAATTCCTGGGCTCTTTCTTTATCACTTGGGATAAAGACTTCTTTGACCCGGAGATCCAAGAGGGCGCGCTCGTCAACACTTCAGACCTCAATGAGGAACTTGGCCAGGTTAGACACAGGATTACTTTGGCATATCTTGACTCAAATCTGACTGTTTTCTGCATTTCATATGTTATTTATTTATATATATATATATGGAAATGTGTTTTAGTCTGAATGGCCAAATGAAAGTAAACCATTACATGAACATAATCTGACCTGTCCCTGGCTCTTCCATTGGCAGTGAGGTCATAGATCATCCTTGGCTGGTTATGCAGATGATTGCTCTAAATTATAGGCCATGCTTCGTTAAACTGATTTATGCAAGCAGACTGGTTTTGTCACAAATTAATTGTCCGTTCTTATCGTTGGACTCTGTTAATTTGGGAAGGAGTGCTTTATTGCCTGGGTTTATAGTTGGTAAGGTCAACATTTGTCTGCATCCTGCAGGTGGAATATGTTTTCACAGACAAGACGGGCACACTGACCCAGAACAACATGGAGTTCATCGAGTGCTGTATAGACGGCTTCCAGTACAGAAACAGAGACGAGCTGGACGGCTTCACTGTGACGGACGGGCCTGTGAGTAAACTGCAGCAGAGTGCTGGACTGGTGAGTAACACTCATTCTGAGACCCAAAGGACCTAAGATGGGATTGATTTTACACTTACGGATCGTGTTGTTGAATGTGTTCACCTCAGTATGTAAACTGACCGCAGACCTTTTAAATTATGAATCCTCTGAGGCTGAGATATAAGCACAAAAGCAGTAAACATCAAATTTTTGTGTTGGCAGGCTTTGAAGGACTTAAGTTATGTGTATTAACTCCTTTTTTATAATACACTAATATGCTCCATAAACGGATGGTCTTTTGAGAGCACTTCCTGTTTCTCCTCGCCCTTGTTAGTTTGTTGTGCATATGATCTGTATACTAGGGTTGTCACAATACCAAAATTTTAGCATTCAGTACTGATAACAGTAAAATTTCACTGTTCTCTACCAATTTTGATGAACTAATGTTATTGAACTACCTTTATTTACCCCTTTAAGTCCTGAAGGCATTTTTAGAGTTGTGACATACACAAAAGTAAAGAGTCATAACTCCAAAACTATAGCAAATAGAGTCAAAAGGTAGGTATCGTTTGATAGAAAACATTATAGTGAATATAAATTGTCATTACATTTGGGCATTCTTATGCTGAGAAACTGCTGATAAAAGACAAAAAAAAGTGTGCTTAATGGAAATTTTACATATCTTTCTTTTGACATGCAAAAACTCAGGAAGGAAATAATGTAGGAGGACAATTCTTTTTTTGGTGAAGTTCCCCTACACGCGAGCTGCATCTAGATCCAATTTTGTGGTGATAACATAAAGTATTCAAAAGTTACAGCATTTGGAACCAAGGTAGCCGTTTTGTTTAGCCCTTGACACCTAGAAGGGATTTTTTAGATTGTGGTTTTCAGACGTACACAAAATATAACATTTAGATCTAAGTGAGGGATCTAAAGTTTTGTCAAAGCCCAAAACAATCATGCTTGTATTCTACTCTGTGGGACCTTTCGAATGACGTTACACAAACTATCTGAGCGGTATGATGTTTTAAACGCATTGCAGTACATAATACAAAAAAATATTTCATAAATTATGATTTTTTTTTTTTAGTTATCAGCAAATTACTCGGCACTACTTAGGAGTTGATCAATGTTCAGACTCGAAGCTTTCAAATGATACCTATTTTGTGTTGATCAAGGCAGTAGTTTTGAAAAATATGATTATTAACTTTTTCGTAGCTAGGTGGTGCCTGCCGGTGAGCGGTGATACACTCGGTTTAGAGGGACTACTCAGAAGAGTTGATCAAAATGATGCATTACTTTAAAATTATACCTATTTTGTGTTATTCCATTCAGTGGTTGCTTAGTAATTTAATTATGTAAATTTCATTTATCAATTAAAGGGTTAAAAAATTACATTACATTAACACTGCCGTTTAAAACATTTGGGGTCAGTAAGATTTTTTTTTTCTTTCTCGTGTTCATCAAGATTGCTCTTAAACTTTTGAATGGTATAATATTATTTAATATATTATTTTATATTATACATATTAACAAATGAAATTAAAACAATGGTGGAAGCTAAATTATTTACCAGTTAGTTTTCATGTTTAAATGTACTTCAAGTTTTTCCTAGTATTAAAGTAAACATGCACTAATATGCATGTTCATAAGCAGCGTGTTATTTTTCTGTCTGCTAGGAGAAAGAGGAGCTGTTTCTGCGGGCCCTGTGCCTGTGCCACACGGTGCAGGTCAAGGAGGACGGAGCGGAGGAAACTCCTAGGGACCAAGTTGATGGTGTTGATGGGATGTTTCCCCAGCCAGAGGAGGAAAGATGTTTCATCGCGTCTTCTCCTGATGAGATCGCACTGGTCAAAGGAGCCATGAGGTGGGACCATGATATGCATTTTTTCTGGCTGATAATGGTGGGATCGCTGGCACTTACTGACATAACTTTTATTCTGTTTAGATATGGCTTCACATTTCTTGGTTTGGAGAGTAAGAACATGAAGATTAAGAACAGGCAAAATGATATAGAGGAGTAAGTTATGATCATTGACGTCTCATCAAACACAATATTCTTGTAATATACTTCTTCAGTACTTAAATCCATGGGTGTTTTTAAACCTGCTGGAGCGATATATAATTAGCTGTAAGGAAGATTTGCATAGCTATGTATTATTATTAGTTTTGTGTATTTCTACATATTATTTATCTATCTTTCCAGGTATAAATTGCTCCATGTCCTAAACTTTGACCCAGTCCGACGGAGAATGAGCGTCATAGTGCAGACCAAATCAGGTGAGCTAGAGATCATTAGTGATGCTTGCTAAGGCTTTTGCTATTGCTCATATGCAGGGTTAGAGATTTGAATTGCATAACTTGTCCTGCACCATTTCCGCTGTTGAAATGAATGATAACTTAAACCATGTGACTTGAGGTGAAGTGACCTTTTTAGGGAGCAGTAGATGGACTTAGCTGGAAAATGCCTTAGGTTTACATTGAAGCCGGAACCCAAATACAGCTTGAAAATTTCTTCCAGGTTTTTTCTGTCAGTTAAAATGAGACATATTATCACATCAGAATGATTAGTTGAGTAAAAAATATAAAAAAGTAACAATTAGTGCACCAGAAACCACTTTGAAACTCCACAGAACATCGTGGCATTGTGATTGCGAGTTTTGCAGATGATGTAAGAAGCAATTTATGTTGTAATCTGTAACTCTGAATGTCTCTCACCTGTCTTCTGCTGTTTATTTAGGGGAGACGCTGCTTTTCTGTAAGGGAGCTGATTCCTCCATCTTTCCAAGAGTCAAACCAGAGGAGGTGGACAGGATTCGGTTGCACGTTGAGCGAAATGCAACGGTACAGTAGATTACAGAATCTTTCATTTACAAGGATGTGTCCATATTGACTTTAACTTTTTAAATCTGGAAAAAGGCCTAATTGTGTGTTTTTGATCACCAGGAGGGTTACCGTACACTGTGTGTAGCCTTTAAGCAGCTGAGTGCTGAGGAGTATGACGTGGCAGACGCTGGGCTGAGGGAGGCGAGACTGGCTCTTCAGGATAGGGAGGAGAAACTCATGGCCATTTATAACCAAGTGGAGACGGGCATGAGTTTGATTGGAGCTACCGCTGTAGAGGACCGGTTGGTGACCTAAATGGCTAATTATACCACGTTTTTGTCTCAAAGAGAAGCCTTTAACATCTTAACATCTTGTGTCCCAGACTTCAGGAAGAGGCAGCGGAGACCATGGAGGCCTTGCAGGGTGCAGGGATAAAAGTTTGGGTGCTAACGGGGGACAAAATGGAGACGGCCAAGTCTACCTGCTATGCCTGCCGCCTGTTCCAGAGGGGTACGGAGCTACTGGAACTGACTGTGCGGACACTGGAGGATGGGAGGACAAAGCGCGAGGACAAACTTCTTGAGTTGTTACGGGACTACCATAGAAGAGCAGTGCAGGACGCCCCACCTGTCAAAACAGGGGTCACCAGGTCAGACCCTTGACCTCTTACTGGCTTTTTAGTTCATTTTGGTACAGTTTAGGCATGGACAATATAATAGGACCAAGTAGAGTTTTATTTTATTTATTTCTTATCAATATTAAAATCAGTAAATATTTAATATACCTGTCAATATGGAAATCATATACTGATTTTCCCTATTTTTACATTTTTGACCTACGCATCACCTAACGCTCATCTAAGTGGATGTATAAAAACATGAATAAATGTAATAACAAATATGGTATTGAACTAAGCAACCTGTTTTGAATTTTGACATGTTTTATTTTTTATTTTAGACAAAATTGTATAGACTTTTTGTATCTGCCATTTATTAGCTATCAGTCATAACGTGAACAAAATTCTGGCCGATACGATAAGCCTATAATTATAATATGGGTGCAATATGATCTCTAATTTACTGTAATTTTTGTACCACAGGAGTTGGTCTACAGCAAATCAGGAGTACGGCTTCATCATAGATGGTGCTACGCTGTCATTGATGATGAACCCACCCCGTGATGCAGATGCCAGCCTGTACAGGAACCTCTTTCTGCAGATCTGCCAGAACAGCACTGCCGTCCTCTGCTGCCGCATGGCACCCCTGCAGAAAGCTCAGGTCACACCTGCAGGCTGACACTTTGGCATCTCTTTATGGTGCCTATAATTATATGCACTGATACTTTATGATATAGTTGGCTAAAGTTCTCTTAAACTCACTTTAGATCGTGAAGATGGTGAAGAACTCCAAAGGTTCCCCAATCACTCTCTCCATTGGCGATGGGGCCAATGATGTTAGCATGATTCTTGAGGCACACGTGGGCATTGGTGAGATCTCATTGTGTAAACTACTGTTAAAAAGTTTGGGCACAGTATTTTTTTTTTAAAGAAATACTTTTTATTCAGCAAGACAGAAGATTTATATGTCAAATAAATGCTGTTATTTTTAACTTTCTATTCATCAAAGAATCCTAAAAAAGATGCATCACAGTTTCCACAAAAATATAAAACAGCACAAATTTTTTCAATTTGGAAAATAATAAGTGTTTATTGAGCACTAAATCGCCGTATTAGAATGATTTCGGAAGGATCGTGAGATGATGAAGGCTGGAGTAATAATGCAGAAAATTCTGCTTTTCCATCACAGGGATAAAATATATTTTAAAATATAATCAAATCGAAAACAGTTATTTTAAATGGTTGTACTATTATTATTTGTGATCAAATAAATGCAGCCTTAGTTAGTATAACAAGGTTTTTTTTTTTTTTTTTTTTGGTGATGGTGTTGTTTGTTCTATTGTGTATTCAGGTGTTAAAGGAAAGGAGGGTCGTCAAGCTGTGAGGAACAGTGACTACGCCATCCCTAAACTCAAGCACTTAAAGAAGCTTTTGCTGGCTCATGGGCATCTCTACTATGTGCGCATTGCTCATCTTGTCCAGTACTTCTTTTATAAGGTACATCTGGCATCCAGCGGCCCATGTTTCAATCTATAAATATAAAGGTAGTTATTTTAGTGACTCTTTTTTCTCTTCTCTCCCTTAGAATCTATGCTTCATATTACCTCAGTTCCTTTACCAGTTTTTCTGTGGATACTCTCAGCAGGTATGTGCAAATAAAGGACCTGTTAGAAGACTACGTCACAGCAGGTCCCTCTCCTCTGCCTCTGCTCTTGACTTTGCGTCTTTCCTCTGCATTTCTCTCTGCCCTTCTTTGAACTGATATTTATATCAGTTGTGTCCCATCTTTTTCCTTCTTTCTCCTCTAGTATTGTCCTGTCACTTCTGCCATCAATTAAAAAAATGAAAATATTAAAAAAAGATTAGAAACAGCTCTTAACCATTTCTCAGCTGTGATTTCCTGTAATTGGTTTAATGGATCTTGACATCACCTTTTCCAGCATGTGTTTTGTGTGTATATATAGATACTTATGTATGATATATTTATATATATATCAAGCAACCATTGCATGTGACCACACAGTCAGATTTTCTTTATATGTGTAATGTCCTTATTGTGGTATTAACCTCCCCGGTGCCCCGTCCTTTCCCTCGCTCCCCTTCCCAGCCCCTGTACGACGCAGCCTATCTGACGATGTACAACATCTGCTTCACCTCCATGCCCATTCTGGCCTACAGCCTGCTGGAACAGCACATGTCCATCGAGGTCCTGCTGGACAATGCCACCCTCTACAGGTGCCAGTCTGCACTGCAACTCTTCTGCTTATTTCATTTGTACCATGCTGTTGCTGATGTACTGTGTCTTTATCATTCTTACAGAGAAATAGCCAAAAATGCCATGTTACGCTGGCGCCCCTTCCTCTACTGGACAGTATTAGGAATTTTTCAGGGTCTCATGTTCTTCTTTGGTGTTCGGTTTCTGTTCAGCAATCCAGCACTGCAGGATAATGGGCAGGTTAGAGCTGTTTTGCTTTTTAAAGTGGGCATGAAACATAAGTCCCAATATTCTTTTTTGTTCTCTATTGTGACATACTATATCCTGGTGAATTGGCTTCTCGAACAAAAAAGATTTGGGTGGGACTTAATTTTGTCTATCGGGAATTGATTGGATTGTGGTTTCCTATTGCTGTGATGTCATGTGAGTGACAGGTTGTCCCAGCCTCATGCAAATAAACACATCACCAGAGAAGAGAAAATATGTTACAAGAGAGGGAGGGGAAGTTATTCTGATTAAAGGTTACAAGGGCACCTGAATATTAAAAAAAACGAAATGTTTGCAGATAAATAATGAATAATACTGCAATATTCCATGATTTCATGGTGACTTTAAAAACTGTATGAATGAAAAACCGGGAACTGCATTTGATTTACTCCTCCTTTTTACAGGTCTTCGGAAACTGGTCTTATGGAACAATTGTCTTTACAGTCCTTGTTTTCACTGTGACATTGAAGGTTGGTGGCTTGATTAGTTTGTCTCAAACTTCTAAACTATAAAAGAAGTATCTCAGATCTTCATTTGTCAGAGACTGACTGTGTTCCCTCTCCCAGTTGGCTTTAGACACGCGGCACTGGACGTGGATCAACCATTTTGTGATCTGGGGCTCATTGGCCTTCTATGTTTTCTTCAGTTTCTTCTGGGGAGGCATCATATGGTGAGGAAACGTTAAAGTCTCCGAATTCCTTTCTTCTCTATTAAGGGCATTCTTGATTTTGTCCATCAGAATTAATTGGATCGTTGTCGTTTGCTAATTGCTGCAAATCTCATGTGAGTGACAGGTTGCAGGAGGGGAGGGATAATTATCCAGCATTTATCATCAGAGAACTTTTCACTTTTAAGCTGATATTATATTTGAAGGATGCAAATAACTTCAACATCTTGAAATGTTAAAGAGTGGATTTCTTTACTGATAATTCAGACTTCTGGGTCCACTGGGGATTGTGTGTACACTGTACAGCTCTGATTGTAGAATAAAGCAAATATAATTATCAGTAAAGATAAATTAAATTAATTAACCTATGTTTAATCACATGAGTTAACTTGTCTTACGCTCTTGTTTTCTCTTTCCTTCCCTCTCTCTCTCTCTCTCTCTCTTTTTCTAGGCCGTTTTTGAAGCAGCAGCGTTTGTACTTTGTGTTTGCTAACATGCTAAGTTCAGTGTCTGCCTGGCTGGTTATCATCATCCTCATTCTCCTCAGTCTGCTGCCAGAGCTTCTTTTGGTGGTCCTCCGCAAGCCCAGAGGCCCCCATTCACGACAGGTATACTTCTCCCTCACATTTTTACTGCTCTCTGACTTCTTCAATTCTTCATTTCTACCATATCCATCCTATTCTCCCTTATTCTTCCTGATTTACCTTCTCTTCTGTTCTTCTTTCATCTTACACCGTGTCCTAACCAGGCATGACGTGTCTCAGTCATGGCCAATTAGAAGATATTTGATGTTTAATTCACAGTTATGTTGACCAGGATTTTAGGACCAGTGTAGGCAGAAATGCACTGTTGCTTGGTTTGGTCATGGCTGGTTAGCACATAAACTCTGATTTACATGGTAGAGAGATGGGTTGTGTCATTTGTTGCTTTATCACGTCACACCTGTTTAGGACACGCAGTCACATATAAAAATCCCCTGTACCTCCAGTACCTTTTAATTTATTTTTATTCTTAAACTCTCACTTCTCAAGTGTCTCTTTTCCTTACTTCCCTGACTGTCATGAATTACACCATTGACTTTTTTCCTAACAGAATTCTTGCCTTGTTTCAAAGCTCTGAACAGTTTGGATTGTTGGGGTTGGTCAAACAGACAGGAAGTCAATCAGTCTAATTGTTGCTATCACTCTTCTTTGATGTCCTCTCCTACTCTCCTGTAGCTTTTTGTCCCATGTATCACTCTGACTTAAATACTGACATAAATACTTGCATCACTCTGTGCTGCTGTCTGTGGCTACCTAACCAGCGAACATGTACCACAGTTAGAATCTATAAACAGTAATTAGACTCCTCCAGTAATTTGAATTATTTAAAGGAAGTGAGCACCCGCTGTAGGGAGTCGCTAATGTTTGTGACACTAGTTAAGCAGCCTTTCAGGCCAGAGATGAGCATACGGTGCTAATCTGCCCCCTGCTTCCTCACAGGTAGGTGTCGCTTCCCTTCCAAGAATGCTACATGTCAATAAGAATGGATAATGGGGAGAAATTTTGTGTCATATATGTGATAATGATGTAATTTATTTAATTGTCAACTTTAATATTGTTTTTATAATTATAGCCTAATAAACTCCATTGGATGAGAAACATGGTCTTTATTGACCAATGTAACTTGTAAAATGTAAAACGATACATTGTGTATAGAGGTTATATCACAAGCTAATTTGTGTTACGGGTCGCTAGAAAGATTGAAAACATGAATAAGAAAAAACATAATTACTCTATTAAACTCTGTTAATACATTTGTAAAGCATTTTTTTATTAATGACTGCAGCTTGTTGAAAATGCTGGGAAAAGTATTTGCAGTTCAGACTTTATGCAAATGAGCAGTGATGCTGGCTTAAAGTCAAGCTCTGCTGAACTTTTACACTTTTCACATCGTCAGCTGTTATTGAAAATTAATGAAAATTAAACAAATAGGCTCATTAATATAGAACATGCGGTCACAGGTGTGTTTATTTGCATTTTACTACAAATACGGCTCATCAATTCAGAATCTACACTACCGTTCAAAAGTTTGGGGTCAGTAATTTTTTTTGAAAGAAGTTAATACTTTATTTCCATTTTAAATAAATACTGTTTTTTTTTATTTACTTACTGTTCATCTAATAATCCTGAAAAAATATATCACTGTTTCCACAAAAATATTAGGCAGCACCTAATTTTTAATAACAATAAGAAATGGTGCTTTTAGCAGCAAATTGTCATATTAGAATGATTTCAGAAGGATCATGTGACTGGAGTAATGATGCTGAAAATTCAACTTTTGCCATTACAGAAATAAAAATTTTTTTAAAACTTATTAAAATTAAAAAAGCAATATTTTGATATGTTGGTTTGTTATTTTGATAAATCAATATTTTGGCTGAGCATAAGAGACCTCTTTCGAAAACATAAAAAAAAATCTTACTAACCCCTGACTTTTGAATGGTAGTGTATGATTTTAACAAAAAAAAATTACAATTTCTGATAGTTTAATATTCTATTCGGCAGACCATAAATGTACTATGTGATTTATGTGGCAATCAATTTCCACCAGGAGAAGTTAGTCTGTTTTATAACTCCAAGAAAGCCCAGCTACTTATCTATGCTGAGCTGGTCAACTTTCTGCTGAATCAAACAGCACATAGTCAGGGTTCTAGTTACTGGAGCTTTTCATTTGCATATTTAATTGCGTTTCTGCCACGTTTCTCTTGTCTCTCTATCTCTACCCCATAACTTTACTCCCACCCTTTCTTACCCATGATCTTCTTTTAATTTTCCTGTCCTCTTTGGTCTCTTGCCCACCTATGTGCTGTGCCATAGATGAAACGACGTCTTCCTTCCTCTGGGACATCCACTATCTTCATGCTGTCGCAGACTGCTAGCACTCACAGCTTTTCCTGGAGTGACTGAGGTCTCTCTGCCTGCTCCTCTTCTGCTTTTTGTCTCACTGTCCCTCCTCCTTTGGGTTGCCTGTCTGTATCTTCAGTGTCCTGCCTGCCGTCTCTCCACCCGTTTGTCTCTGCTCCCTCTTTGTGAGGTGGTGTTCTTCGCTAGCTCAAATGTGTTTGTCACAGGTTCTGGGTTTGGATTGTCAGTCAAACGGTGTATTGTGGTGGCAGTTTTTTGACTGGGTGTTTGTCTTGAGGCGTTGTGCAAGAATTGTCCCCAAAAGCTGAGCCGCGGTGTTGGGTGGTCCTCAGTGTGCGTCTGTAAGGGCTGCAGGGTATGATGGGGATTCATTCAGCTGCCTGTTCCAGGTGCCTGCTGTCTCTGCATGCCCAGCCAGGAGAATGCAGCACACAAACATACAGGGTTTCCTGCATGCGTGCTCGGCCCAGCCTACTCCACTCCTCACCCAAACCACTGTGACTTTATGGGTGCATTTGGGCTGCTTGATTCAAAGTGAGATCTTGTGTGTATGTGCGAGAGAGTGTTTGTCTTGTTAGTGTTGGGGATATATATATATATATAACACACCCACACCCACACACACACCCACACACCCACCCACACACACACACACACACACACACACACACACACACACACACACACACACACACACACACACACACACACACACACACACACACACACACACACACACACACACACACACACACACACACAGTGCTTAGCATAAGTGAATACACCCATGCTAAATTTGACTAAAAAGAAATTTGACTGGAAATTGATCTTAATGCCTTAATTAAACAAATGAGGAAAAATCCAACCTTTAAGGACACAATTTTTCTTTGTGAATGAATAATGTATTGTAAATAAATAAATGTTCTTCCTTAAAATACAGGGTGCATAAGTCAGTACACCTCTATGTTAAATTCCCATAGAGGCAGGCAGATTTTTATTTTTAAAGGCCAGTTATTTCATGGATCCAGGACACTATGCATCCTGATAAAGTTCACTTGGCCTTTGGAATTAAAATAGCCCCACATCATCACACACCCTTCACCATACCTAGAGATTGGCATGGGGTACTTTCCATAAGATCATCTCTCACCGCAAAACAAACCAGCTATTAGGCTAACTGAAATAAAACCATGCCAATCTCTAGGTATGGTGAAGGGTATGTGATGATGTGGGGCTTAAAGGTTGTATTAAGATCAATTTCCAAAAGATGTTTTTTTTTTTTATTCCTCTTTTTAGTCAACTTTACCATGTGTGTATTCACTTATGCTACGGACTGTATAAGAAAATATATTTGTGATCTGCAATTTAAAAGGCAATACATTAATTAAAATAGTATCATAAATACACCATAATGCATAATTTATTATTTTTTTATTTTATTTTTATCATTTGAAAGTAGGTGCTAATTACAGTACAATAGAATGGCTTCGGGTTCTAAGGGCAACACTGGTTCTTGAATTAGTCAAAGTGGTGCTCAAATGAGTCTCATTGGTCTACATTGCCTCTATGGGTTCCAATTAGAATTTTACACAAATACTAATATGTGGTATAATATACACTCCCATTCAAAAATGTGGGATCTGTAAGAATTTTTAAATGTTTTTAAGAAGTCTCTTATGCTCACCAAGGCTGCATTTATTGAAAAATACAGTAAAAACAGTAATACTGTGAAATTGTATTACAATTTTAAATAACTGTTTGTAATGTATTTCTTTTGATTGGTTAAGCTGAATTTTCAGCATCATTATTCCAGTCTTCAGTGTCACAATATCCATCAGAAATTATTCTAATATGCTGATTAGCTGCTCAAGAAGCATTTGTTATTTTCAATGTTGAAAATACTTGTGCAGCTTAATATTTTGGTGGAAACTGTGGTACATTTTTTTTTCAGGAGTCTTTGATGAATACAAAGTTCAAAAGAACAGCATTTATTTTAAATACAAATATGTTATAACATTATAAATGTCTTTAGTCACTTTAATAAGTATTATTTTCTTTGAAAAACAAAATTTAACTGACCCACATTTTTATATACGGTAGGAACAATTATTTGGCACTACTTTAAAAGTAGATATAAAAAGAATAATTGCTAACTGAATCATTAAGGAGCTGAAATCGGAACCCATCTCTTTGTGGGTTTATATTGGGAGTTTGTTTGTGGGTCACAAAAGGGATGAGGGATCATGTTAGAACAATGGCCATTATCAATTCTTCCATGAAAGTTAATCTGTATGGAAACTCTAAACACGTTATTATGCCCTCAAATATGAAATCTCATAATTATAAACATCCTTCACCATGTTTTGTCTTATTTTTAAATGATTTACTGTACCGCAGTTGTGTGTTTGAGTGGGTATGTGTGTGTCCGATCCATCGTGTTCAAGTGTCTTTCACCACCCCCTTTCAGAAAAAGCCGGGTCAGTCGAATGTTGGGGGCAGCCATTCCTCTCAGTCTTCAGCCAGACCCCTGCTCATGAGAACCTTTTCAGACGAGTCCAATTCTGTCAAATGAACAGGTACAAGACCCAGACTTTTACAATCAGAGCCCCCAATTGAGTGCCTGACCCTAGTCATCCACAAGGGATTTGCCTCGTAGTCGGTGTAGTTCCTCCCCTTGGGTTCAGTCGGGCCCCCTCTGTGGGATGCTTTTAATTTCCTCCCAATTCTGCTGTGGAAATTCTCCCTACCTCAGGATGAACTCACATCGGTTGGCTGAAAAGACATTTAGTCTTTGACTTATTTAAGAAAAAGAACACACTACAGCTCAACAGTGACTGCCCACTTTGTGTTCCACAGGTATATCCCCATTGATTTTCTCCATAGAGATTTAGAAATTCTGCACCTTAGAGATTTGATGCTAAAAGTATTTGAAAATGTGAAAAAGACATACAAATTAATCTTTGCGACTAATTTGTTTTGGATAACGCATTTTTTTTACAGTGTCATTGTTACATGCTACATGTAGTTACTATAGTAATAACTATAAATTATGCATAATTACATGCAACTTACCTTAAACCAAATCCTAACCCTATAGTAAGTACATGTAGTTAATTATTATTACTCAGTACTTAACAGTACAATTACAGTGTAACAAAGACACCTTAAAATAAAGTGTAACCTTGTTTTCTTATCGGATAAATCACTACTGTCTTTTATGCTTTAACACAACAAAAAATCCCATACCAACTAGTATTAAAAAGCTAGGTAGATGGCTTACATTCTTGAAAGAATAACAGCCTTGTTCCCATTTCCTAACAGACTTCTCTGATTTGGGATTAGTTCAGTGTCTTACTTTACCAGGAATTTTGCAATGAAACAAGTTAACGTAATATTTTCTCTATGGAGATTTTTAATGTTATTTTTACGTTTGAGAATTCTACTGTTGCATTGTATATTAAAAAGGATCAAGAGTTACAGGACATATTACCCTGTAGTATTTTCATATACCTAATTAACGTATGTATTTAATAAGGGACGCTACTATAATAATAGACCACAGTGCAGTACTGTTGGCTGTAAGGAATAAAAAATAAACGAGCAGAAGAGGTAAAAAAATGAATGAATATTAAATGATCCTTTCAGCCTGCCAGGGGACGCACCGCCCTCATTATGCCTTGCATGTGCTCCTCAAGTAACCTGTGATTGGGTCCGTATTAACTGACTAAACCAGTTATCTGTCGTGTTGTTCTGGTTAACCTCATTTATATGTGTGTGAATGACAACATGAGTGTGGTTGTTTTGTGCTACTTTAATGCTTTGAAATGAAACCGCAGTGTCATGTTGGTCTTATTGTCTTTTGCTGTGTTGGGTATTTTGTGTGGTGTGGTAGTTTGGATTCTTTTTATTTACATTTTTTGTGACTATCGACGTTGGCTGTCTAACCTTTGTGGGACATTATTTTGGTTCCAGTGATTGTTCCCTTTCATTAATGCTTTGCATTTTGCATGCTGATATGGGTGTTTTGCATGTTCGCCTGTGCCTGAAGCTTTTGGGGTCAATTTGTGATGGTTGTAACTTGTAATACGTTATTGGTGAGGCTGTAGATAGGAAGTACTCACCAGCATTAAACTTGCTCTTCTGTTCTTCTCAGCTGTCAGAGGAAACTTCAACTTACACAGACAGGTAAAGTGCTCAATATGATCTAAGGAATGTTCTGGGTTCAACACAAATTGATCTTGGATAGAATCTACTTTTGCCGAAATCCATCCAAAGGAATTAGGACACTAATCCATTACCAAAATTCATTGACAATTCGTTGAACAATTTTGGCCACTTTATAGGACTTAAAGGAGTAGGTCACTTTAAAAAAACTTTTGCTGATAATTTACTCACCCCATGTCATCCAAGATGTCCACGTCTGTCTTTCTTCAGTCGAAAAGAAATTAAGGTTTTTGATGAAAACATTCCAGGATTTTCTCCATATAATGGACTTCATTGGGAGCCAAACGGTTCAAGGTCCAAAAGACAGTTTCAGTGCAGCTTCAAAGGGCTTTAAACAACACCAGACGATTAATAAGGGTCTTATCTAGCGAAACAATCGCTCATTTAAAAAATAAATAACAAAGTTTAAGTTTTATAAGCACAAATGCTCGCCTTGCTCTGTTCTGTGATGAGCGTCTGTGACTCTCCTGTTCGAACTCGTTCATCAAAATTAACAAATCTTTTTTCGAGTCATGACTCGAAGGGTCCTAGATAAGACCCTTATTCATCGTCTTTGAGTCGCCCTTTGAAGCTGCACTGAAACTCTCATTTGGACCTTGAACCGTTTGGTTCCCAATGAAGTCCATTATATGGAGAAAATCCTGGAATGTTTCATCAAAAACCTTAATTTCTTTTCGACTGAAGAAAGAAAGACATGGACATCTTGGATGACATGGGGGTGAGTAAATTATCAGCAAAAGTTTTTTTAAAAGTGAACTACTCCTTTAAGCATTTGTATGGAAGATATAAAAGTAAATTGTAGACTTCCATTGGTAGTTGCTAATGCATTTGTAAATGCAAAATCAAAAGTGAATTATAGGTAGGAACGTTTTTCAGCAAAAGGGAATACCACAGCCCTTTTACTCTATTTTTGCTTGTCAAGTAGCACCGATTTCACAGTCAAGTTAAATTAAAAGCCCATTTTGCCAGCAGTGCATTGCCCGTTTAATGTCTGTGGTAAATGACAACATCTGAGACACAGAGAACTTGTTTTAAATCCAGGACATTCTATGAACCAGGATTCAAATCCGCGTTTTATTTGAACTAATAATGTGAGCGAATCATTCCTGACAACCAGATCCTCCTGTGATTAGGATGGTTCATTGGTGCAGATCAGTTTGATTTGATTTAGGTTTGGTCTTGTGTGTAGAATTGTCTGGTTTTATGTGTTTAGGTTGGTTATATTTGATAAATCAATCAAATAAGAGATCGACACATTGTTGCTATTCAGACTTTAATAAGATATATCCTCTTCACCTGTTAAATACTTTTTTACATATGTGCTAAACAGTTTTGTGTGGTTATTTTTTTTTGTGTACACCACAGATGGCTGCTGTCACACCCCTCTCCTATAAGCATCTGATGGAGCGCTACTGATGGGCACGGATAGCTTTGGGTTAAGACTACTGATGGGACCCTCGCATCTTCCAGGGTCGCTGCCCTTCCTCCTGCCTGTTTAAATGAAACATGAGAATGGAACCACCTTAAACTGCTCAGACCAGGCCTTGATCCAGCAGTCCTCATTCCACCTTTTCTGTCCTGTCCTTTCACTTCTCTCAAAGCCTCTCATCCCAGAACGATTCCACGGGAACTGTTTTCATAACATTTTCTGCCCTGCCCTGCCCTGCCCTGCCCTGACCTACTGCCATACTCTCATATTCAACCGTACCGGGATAAATGTGTCGCTGGAGAAGGTGTCTGTAGCGCTCAACTGCTGCAGAATGTACCGACCCTGGTTTATTCCTTATTGGCTCTCTTGCATGATCCCCACACCATAAAAAAAATCCTATCCTTCGTCAACATGCTCTCTGGTTTTCTTTACTTTGTTAGCAGACAGTTGGCCCCTTTTGTGATCGGTTAACAAGTGTGATCACAATCCCAGATCATAGTTTAGAGTTTTGTGATGTGTAGCTGTTCGAGATCCCTAAATGTGAGCTCTCTCTAAGATGCTGCACTGAGGGCACTGACCCTATGGGTATAAAAGCTGCCTTTCAACAACTTGCTGTTTGTTCAACCACATGGAGTTCTGGGATATCCCACGGTGCCCAACAACTCTGTACATGTACGTGCGCGTGTGAAAAATCGTACTAAACGTACTGTCACAGTTTTCAATGTTACTCTTTGTTGAAATGGGGATAAGTTTACAGTTGGATTATAGATGTAAGAAATGTACTGGGGAAAAGTGGAAATTCTAGCTTGATGCCAAAAAAAAAAAAAAAAGCGGGTGACCATCTCTCTTCAGTTTTTCCTTGAAGGTGAATTATCCGTGGTAACGGCACATGCTAAGATAAGTCCTCAAAGCAAAGTTAGTTGTGTATTTCAGAGTGAGCTTGACTGTTGAGCAATGTGTCGGCTCTAAATACCAGGCCAGAACTCAAAAACGCACTTTCACGTCCACATGCATGCATTTTACTGTTTTGAGGTTACTGAATAAATCACTTAAAAGGGGTGGAGCTTAGGTCCGTGAAATAGGAGCTGTAGGTCCAATGCCTATTAAAACCCATGTCTGCCCCCTAGTGGTTAGGAGGGAATGGATCTTCATTCTGCTTTCTTCACTTCTGAATACATTCCATTTCTACGTGTCATGATTTCATCACCTTTAAGATTATAATTGAATTATTTTATTCTTATTATGTGATTCTTATTTTTTACATATTTATTGTACATTGTAATTATACTCATAAATGTTATATTTTTGTCAGGAATTTACTTCTCTTAAATGAATCATCATCAGCTTGTGCCATTTTTTTTTTTTTTTTTTTGCCTGTGCAATCCGCTGTTGAACAGATTGGGTTTCTATATCATGTAAGCCTGAGCAGATCCTGTAGACCAGCAGCTCTGGCTCTTTCTCTGATCAGAGATCAGTCCGATAGATCTTATATGGTGTGAATGCAGCTGAAATCTCTGTGTCCCTTTAATATGAGCGATCTATTCTGTTCTTCTTTCAGCTTGTAGCCCAAAATGGGTGTTAGAAGAGCCAGTGTGTTTCTTGATTATATTTCTCTTAAAACAATGCCATATGGAAAATGCCCCCATTCCAGCTTCAACTACTGTATCTTCAAGTTTGTGTGTGTGTGGATTATCCAAGGGAAAGTGGTGTGTGTTAGACCTCTGACTGTGTCATGATGCTAAGCATCTTAAGCTCAGCTCCAAATCTTGGGCCGGGCTTAATCCAGCGTAACCACCAGGCCTTCTTTTCATTTCTGATTACATCATGAATTAGCTTTCCAGAAAAAAATATATCAGAGCTCTATTTGCTTATCAACAAGACATTTTAAGGCCAGTTGGGGTGATGTTTTAGTGTAAACATTAATCCAGCGTGAGCCCTTTTTTCTCTCTCTCTCTCTCTTTCTCTCTCTGTGCATGTGTGACCACTAATGCCACCACTGGACTGAACCCTGGTGAGCACATACACACTCACCAAGATGAAGACATTCATGTGTTTGTTCAGCTCAGTTTAAGATGGGTAAATGGAACTTGCCTGCAATGTTTGAAATTTCCAAACAGACCTTTAAATTACTTCAGAGATGCTATTTTCAAAGCTTATGATAATTCTTGGATTCTCATGTTGCCTGAATATATATAAATATATATGAATTATTTGATTGTATTTTTAATGAAATTTTTTGAGCCACTTTTTGTATGAAAAAGAAAATGTAAAAAAAAAAAAAGCAGAAAAAAGGCAGCCTGATTGTGGAGCGTGAGGCAGGGCTGAGGTGTGTTGCTGTGAAATGAGTCAGGCACTAACTCGGTCAGCCCTGCTCCCTCCATCATGTCCCTCAGGCTCCAGCTGATCTGAATGTACCTCTCAAGACCAGTCTGTTTCAAACTTTTCTTAAATAAAAGCTGTTTTGAAAGAAGACATTTTGTGTCTGACGCTTTTCTTTTTTGCCTAGGATTTCTCTCATATGTTGTTTTTGTTTTTACTGTTTTTATTTTTCTAATGCTTGTGTAATGCAATTTACAGGGCTTTAAAGTAAATAAAACCACATTCAATTATTTTTATGTTTAAAAATGAATGCGTCATGCCATAGAGACCCGTAAATCGACAAAACAAGCTAAATGATTTACATTTAAAAGAAATGGTAACCAGTTACAGGACCTGATGTGATGTTTTGTTATTATTTTGGATATTTTTGTGTGTATATGAATATAAGTAAATCTTAATAAATAATAATAATAGGGTTATATATATATATATATTTTTTTTTTTACTCTGAATTTCAACATTTATTCATGAACATTAAGGTTTTATGTAGAAGTGTACGTGAATAGGTAAGGGTCATTTACATCCAGCCGGTTTTTATCTCAGAATAAACCCCAACAGGGTGATCAGGATTTTGCATCAGCTTGAAGGGATTTATTCTGAGATAACAACCGGCTGGATGTACATTATTCAGCTTATTACACGGTTACTTGCCACATAAGTAAATAATAATGGGGATATTTATTGATTTTGTTTGAGATAAAACATTTTTAAAATCTTACCCGTTTAATATCTTAATCCAACGGTGTACAAAACATTCGCAAAATGGCAGCAGCTGCATTTGAATGAAACGAGAGAATGAGTCCATGATACTGGATGACATAATTAAATAACTGTACACAAATTATTGATTTGACTGAGTTTTAATATGTTATTAGCTTACCAAACACAAAACTCAAACAATTGCAGAAGATGCGCAAAATAAATAGTGTAATGCCATATGCTATTTCAAACCAGGAGTCTCTCATGGACATATGATGTGGTTGTAGAAGCATAAATAGTGTGTTCTTTGACAACAATGCCTCTTATTCATGTAGCTGTTTGTCTTGGTGCAATTTTCCCACACGTCATACTTTTCTCTATTCTGAACAATGAAACTTCTTAGTCTTGGAAGAAAAAATAGTTTTGCTGTCAATAGTGATATTCAGAACAGCCTGCCTGTTTGTTTGTGTGTGTGTGTGTGTGTGTGCTTCCAAGGCTGAGAATGGGTGTAATACAGCATGCAAAGTTCATTTACAGCAGTGAGAAAGTCGCTGCCTATGAGGGAAAACCGACCAATGAGGAGAGAGGAGATCAGCAGTGGGCGGGGTCTAAACTCTACAGTGGAGTAAGTCAATGGGGAGGGAGTTGGCAGAGTGTCAATAGTCTGAGTCTAACAGCGATGCAGATCTGACGCACTCTAACTCACAGGAGTTTGCAGCCGGCTGGAGTGTGTGTGGTGTGTTTTAAGAGAGGAGACCGTCAGCACTGTGGATAGGAAACCCTTTTAATGCGATTCACTTTTGGGACAGGACCTCATCCTCTCTTCCCGTCCCTTATGTGTGTGTGTGTGGGGTTTTTGTAAACTGAGATGTGATATTGCAGTGCTTACCAGCTGCAGCAGGCTGTTTGCCATACAGTAGATCATTGCAGATAGCGTTTCCTCCAGCGGGGGGCCTGTCTGTGCTGCTGGAGTTTGTGGATGCACTTGCTCCTGCTCAAGGTGACTTGAGGAGTTCATAGGCACGGAACTGAAGTGGAGTCTCAGCTGGGATCTGATCTGTGGAGGTAGTGAAATGAATCCTTGGTGGAGTAGGATGTGAGGGCCTGGCAGGCCCAGAGTCACGTCACTTCTCTCCGGGAACAGCCAGGGAATGGGCTCGGCCTCTCTTCAAGAGCCCCTAAAAGACATGGAGGGCTATTACAACCTTTTGCAGGCAGGCTCGGAGCTGGAGAGCACGCTGCAACGTGAGTAGGCTATATGTTTACATATGTCTTTAAAACTACCAGTTTTCCACGAGGAGAGCAGGTTCTCGGGATGTTCACTGGTGTGTTATGTATTGCTAGGATTATGTATGCTATTTATAGTTTTGGTCATAACCTAGATTTGATATTTGATAATCTGCTTGAAATATGTGCAAGATTCAATCTTTCTGTAATGACATGCATTGGGAATTCCAGAACCATATGTTGGAATTCTGCATGGGTAAACAGTTTTCTTTTGAAAAGCATAATGTTTCCATGAAATCTCAATATTAAGAGTGTTTTGATGTGCTGATACAGTAAGCTTTCAGTTTATAATCATACAATGTGAATTTGAGCCAGCAGTGAGATTGAAAATAGAAGTTGGACTGTCCATTTTAAAAACAAGGCACGTTGAGACACAGAAAGTAGAGCACCAGTATTATTAACCCCCTGCCCTGCTCTCTGTCTCTCAATTCGGCTTTAAACCCAGAGGATGTTCCTCAGACAATGACTCAGCATCTTCATTTTTAGCCAGTGTCTTTCCACAGGCATCACTTAAATGCATTTAAAGGTCCAAGTCTGAATCACTCAATTCTGTTGTGTGTTATGTAATATTTACTAAAATGCTTTATGTAATGCTTCGGATTCCTCAAAGTGATTGTAGCAGGATTAGCATTGGCAGTGTGGCTCGGGTCATTGGCATCTGTCTCCATGTTGGTGTTGTTTTTATGTGAGTGTGAGTGTCACGTCTGTGTTAAAGTAATGCTGTGGAAAGGTGTTTATTATGTTGTAATGATGCAGTGTAATACGAGACTGTAGTCCCTCCCAGGCCAAGACAGGTTCACAACAACAACAACAGTCATTGTGAACACATGGCTGGTGCATGGCAGAATGTGTTCAAAAAAAGTCAGATGTTAGTATTCCTCATTTGTTTACAATTATGATGAAGTGTATTTAAATCTGAACTTGCTTTCTGAGTTGCCGTTTCAAAGCTAAACTGTTGTGTTCCGAATACTCTGTTTATTCACTCTGTGTTCACTCATTAAACCACACTTAATTGATAAATATCATAGATCAAATATTAAGCCAAGTGGCACACATGATTCACTGTCAAGGTGATTTTTACTTTAATATGATTTTTAGTGTAGTCAAGTCAGGTGTAGTTCATCACATTAAATAAACGGGGTTGTTGAAAAAATTCCTGATGAAAGTTCTGTTATCATATACACAAGTTGTTCCAACCCTGTATAAATGTATTTGTTCTGCTGAATACAATGGAATATATTTTGAAGAATGTAACCAAACAGTTAATGGGGCACCATTGACTTCCACTGTCATTTTGTGGAATGACAAAATGACCCCCCCCATAAGTCAATGGTGCCCTATATCAGCTGTTTTAACAAACATTCTTCAAAATATCTTCTTTTGTGTTCAGCAGAACAAATAAATTCATAGAGGTGTGGAACAACTTGAGGGTGAGTAAATGATGACAGAACTTTCATTTTTGGGTGAACTATCCCTTTAACCACTAACATTTGACAACCAATACATTTCTTTTTTTGTGTAATGTTTTACTTGGTATATTTCCCCTTGGCTTTAGGTAGCCAAGTGTACACATACAAGTGTTAGTGTAACTAAAGTGTCAAAATACTTTTGAGTTTGTGAATCTAAAAAAACATGTTTATCTAAGCTTGTCACTGTCTGTGGTTTAGTGCCTTTCTAAATTTCTCATGCAATAATCCGCTTAACATTCAAGCCCATTTAAAAATATCTACAATGATGTTTGTGAAACAATCAGGATTGGTTATTATTTAGCTCAGAGGTCATTTTATTTATTTTTTATTTTTTTGGAACAGCAGTTTGAATTAACAGCCTTTCTCAAAATGCATTATTAATGCATTTAATACTTCAGCCTTTATTTATTTTTTTATTTATTAATTTATTTAGATGGGAAAATGCATATTGAAGATACAATGTAAATTGACATGAATATGCCGGGTTTAGCACAGTGCTAATTTCCATTGTCCCAGACAAGGAGAAACAAACAAACAGACAATAAAACCAAACATATAGAGCTAAAAAAAATTAAATCAAATACTTGTTATAATAATTGTTAAAGGTGCGTATTTTAAAATGTGCATAGACATTCTAAAGTGCTTGTTATAAATGTACCTATTTTAATGTGCATATTTTAAAGGTCCTATGCATAGTTCTTACCTAATGTTCAAATTTTTATTGTTATTCAGCCAACTTTTAAGCTGTTGCTTAAACAAAGCAAAAGTGGGGCTAGCTCTAATTACCGTTGGTAGCGTGTTCCAACTTGTGCAGCCTTTAATAAAGATGACGTTTTTTGCTCATTGTCATAATTAGTCAAGACTTTCTAAATTGTACTTCACAATCGACCCTGAGTAGTTGAACTAGTACCAGTCTCGTTGTTTCTCTTTTTGATAAAATCCCCCAGGGTCGGTGGGGCCATTCCATTCATTGATCTATATTTAATACAGCTACTTTTAAATATTTTAATATTTTGAAAACGTAGGAATTGATACTTCTCTAAAATTGAATAAAGGTGAAATGAATGGTTTACTATCAAATAACTTAACTGCTTTTTTGTAGAGTTGATCAATGGGTTTTAGTGCAGTGAGACCAGCAAACAACCAGCAGTATTCGATGTGAGAAAAAAATCATATGGAGGTAGGATTTAGCTGCATCTGTTGTAATGAAGGGCCTGATTTGTTTGTAATTTTGTCAATTAAAATTCATAGCGTTGGCTACCTTTTTTGTATTTTTTGAAGGTGAGGTTCAAATCTAGTATAGCCCAAAGGTACTTGAACTGTGTTACCAACTCAAATTCCTCTCCTCCCATAAACACAGAAGATCTGCTTCTTGTTGGTGGTTGTTTGGTAGACGTCTTACAGTCAAATTTTACAGTATTTGGTTTCACTGGGTTTTTTTGTGAACATCATAACGACAATCTTTTTGGTGTTGAGATGAATGAGACAAGTTTGACTAACCAGTTTTGAACTTTGGTTAGTGCATTTGTAAGGTTTGTAGCTATTGTCTTAGCATCTTTACTATGTGTGAAAATCACAGCGTCATCCGCTTACATCTGTACATTAAGCTCAAGGCAGACATCTGGGAGATCGTTAATGTACATTGAAAATAATAAAGGCCCGAGAATTGAGCCCTGTGGAACTCCGACATGATTGCTAAGGCAGGGGGATTTGACACCATCATCATTTGACACACATTGTGTTTTATAAGTATAATTGAAACCATGAAATAGCATTTGCGGAGAAGTTAAAGTGTGTGAGCTTGGTCAGAAGTACTTGATGGTTGACTGTGTCAAACGCCTTCTTAAGATCTAAAAATACGGCTCCTACACAGGAATTCTTATCCAGTAAACACTTACTGTGTTTTTTTTGGTGTTTTTTTACTGTTTTTTATGTAAGTTTTAACCCTGTTTTGTCTTAATCTGAGCATATTTGAGACAAACAACCTGTCTCTTACAGGACAGATCAAAGTCAATGTGTAGTTACTGAATCTTAGATTTGTAAAGCAGTACACTCAGGTTTGTTTAGTGAGAAGCCTGTAAAGGCCCATTCACACCAAGAACGATAACTATAAAGAAAATGATAACTGTATTAGCGTACACAGCAGTTTACGATTTTGTGACGTTTTGCAGTTCTGTCACCCGCCGCTTTAAATGCATGAGCTCTTTTAAGTAGGATGGATTCTGATTGGCTGTCGATGTTTTTATCGTTCAGCTGGAAAAAATCATTCTGAAAGGTATTCCCACGATATTTTTTCTATGTGCTGGTGTATTTGTAGTTGTGGTGTGGACTCCTATTCTTTTATTTTTAGAACTATCTTATGGTGTTAATGGGGCCTTTAGACATGCTCACATCACATGGACAGAACCAGAATGTGTTTATTTTGCACAGACTGGATGAAATCTCTGAACACACCATCAAACGAGTGTAAGGTGTGGTTTTCTATCTATGTTGTTTTAGAAGGGCGATGCTGCCTAAAGTTAACAGTGCCAGGCCAGTGCTGGGGTTTCTTATAAAGCCTGAAGTCACGTGAAGAACAAACAGAGAACATGAGCAAATACAGTTATAGTGCCTTTACAGACTCAATGTTTTAAACTATCAAAACTGTCTCGAGTGCTATTAAATATTCTGTCGGGACTTCATTCACATTGATCTCTGCCCCAGCAACATTGTACCTGTTGGAAACTCATTAAACTTTAATGTCAGCATTCATTTTTTTATTATAATAGTTTAATAGTTATATAGCTAGCAGTTTTATGGCAGTTTGTTAGCATTCTGCTAGAAATGACCCTTAAGAACAATAGCATGTTTAACCACTCCACACCCTTAAACCAATGCACTTACACAAACACACAAACACATTACTTCTCTTCTCTAGTTTGCTTACTGTTGTCAAATAAACCTGGCATTATATTATATTTACATAATATATGTTTGGCTCCTTGAGGAATTGCTTTGTTCCTCTCTTGCAAGTCGATTTGGAGAAAAGCATCTGAATACATAAATGTATTTGTGGGTGTGTGTGTTTTTATTTTAATCTATCATGGTTATAGTATGGAATGTGTGGAGCCTTAAAGTCGGAAAAAGAAGCTTGATTTATGTAACTTGATAAAGACCTGAAATAATCAATCTCCTCTACAGCGTATTGCGTTTCCCCTTGCGGAATTCACTCGTTTTTGTTTGCCGCAGACACAGGAAGTGAGTTGATGGTGAAGTCACTGGAGACCAGTGTTGCTGTATGTGTAATTTGAACACATCCTCTCTTGTCAACCTCCACTTTCAGTGTATTGTAGCATGAGACGAGGCTCAGAGGAAACTATGGCTTCAGTCCATCCTGATAGTTCTGCAGGCATGAATGCTTAAGACTCATTCCCACTTACTACTAATGTTGTCAATATTACCGAGGAGTCCATTAACAGATAAAAAACGTTTGGATTTTATATAGCACTGTGAATTACAGCTGTACTTTGTACATATGACCACTGGGTGGTGCTGCTCCTCAATTTTCACATAGCTGTGACAAAGCCGCAAAATTCACTGAAACATGACCTAAAGCTTGCTGCTGTGTTATTTATGTGTGTGATTTATATGTGTTTCCTCAGAGGTCACAGTGCCTGTGAGTTTGCAGGAAGTGGCCGGCTACATTGAAAAACAAGTGGCCTATTTATCAGGTGGGTTTCTGTTTTCTATTTTTTTGAGACGTAAAGTACATTATACATGTGGACTAATGGCTTGTCTCATCATATCAGATAAAATTCATTAGGATGAAATGTTTGAGAGAGGATAAATTTCAGATGTCACAGAATTTGTCCTTGACTTAGTAATAATTTCATGTGTTTATTTGGATTCCAGGGGGATGTGGTGAGGACTCTAGTGTCATCATCACTCTCCCAGAATGCTCTGCTTTCAGTGACATTCCTGAAGAAGCCCTGGCCAAAGTTCTTTCATACCTCACACTGATCCCGGGGTCTGTGTCTAATATTTACAAGCCTCTCCATCTCACTGCATTGCAGTACAACAAAAGTCCCTTATGTATTCTCTTCACATAAAGCCTTGCAAAAGCCCTTACACAAATTGAGCTGTTCAAATAAATGTATTCACTATGGCAATGCAGAACTGTTAGATTTCTAAATATGCAGATATCTGTGTAGTCACATTGTAGACACAATGCATTCTGTATATATATATAGTATATATATATATATATATATATACACACGCACACATTTTTAAAAAATCATTAGAAACAACAATGCTTATATATTGGTCCTAATGGTTATATTTTATATATATATATATATATATTATTACAATGTATTGCAATGCAAAAAATTCCAGTCTACATTTACGTACATACATTATACATATTTACAATGCCATGCCAGTGTTCTTAACCAAGAAGTTACTGTGATACCTGATGCATTTCACATGTTTTCAGAGCACGGCAACCTGGTGTAAAATTTATCATCATTTTAGACCGAAGATTGGATACTTGGACCTCAATCAAAACAGCACTGGCAAGGATAGCGGTGAGAGATTACAATGTTCTATTGATAAAAAAAATGTTATTGAAGCAAAAGGCTATGAAGTTGTTATAATAATACGGCACCATATATATATATATTATATATATATATATATATATATATATATATATATATATATATATATATATATATATGCAGATTCCTTGTTACATCTGAAATTGGTTGTTTGTAATGTGTTTTAATTCCTAATGCTTTCTACAGGTGTGTTCAATGAATATTATTATGTATTATAGCCTAACTGTGGTTAAAATTATTCATGAGATCATACAATGCATTATAAGGTGCATTAAATACATAATTAGTGCATTAAATGCTTTATAATGCATTATACATAAAGGTTTTAAGTTTTTATATATGTTTCTGAAGATATATGTATTTTTCTTTTACACATTTTTTTGACTATTGGTGTGTTTTTAGGATGCATTTTTTCTAAAAGTTCAAAATCAAAGTTCAAACAAATCAAAGTTCAAAATGTGATATTCTTGAAATGATCCTAATACATCTAAAGTGAACATAGTTGCAGCGTAGATGTTCAAGTCATTTACACTGATTGCATATTTAATTTAGTTTTAAAAAGCTTATTAGAGCTAGGCAATGAGCATCATTGACCCTTATTTGTCCTCTGGGGATTGAATGCACCACGCGCCTGTATTTACTGCGCTCTGCTAAACTGCTGTTGTCGCTGTCCGTGGTGCTGAAGCGCATCAGCGCAGTTACAGGACAGTACAGTATATGCTTACAGCCCATTTCTCTGAGCTTTCGCCTGAATAAATGCGGCAGCTCTGACTGAAGTTTGATTTTAATAACAGCTTGCAGAACAGTGTGTGAAATCCGAGCTGGTAAAGGGAATGCATGAGTTAGCACAAACCATGCGCAGGGTTTTACATGATGACGCTCTTGAGGCGAGGGAGAGGTGAGGAGACCGCAGGAGAGACGGTGCTGCCACCCTCCCGACGCTGCGGCGATGAATCCTGCAGACCGTCCACTGCGCCGGGCACCGGGCTGCCACAGCAGGATGGGCGAGGTCTTAAAACATCCCCATAAAACATCGATAACTATGAGTGAGCGGAACTACAGGCGAGGACCTCCGAGGATCCGCCGCTCCACGGTAATGTGTCTGGAGTAGTTGCAGTAAAGAGTTGGACTGAAGTTTAGATGAGCTCAATGCGGCAGCGCGAGCTCATAGCGGTACACTGCGGCGCGACGGACGCCTTTAGCTTAGTCCTTCGTCCTGGCCTGGGTATATAATGCTAGCGAAGGCGTTATTTATTCACGTAACCTATAAAGATATGTATTATTATGAATTTAAGCGAAATCCGAGTGAACATTGTCGCAGAATGCTATTGTTTACAAATACGTAAGGACGAATCAATGTCAAGTGGTGTCCTCTCAGTGTGCTAATATCGCGACTTCCTGTTTATCAAAGTAATAAATAAGGCTGGTTAGACCGATATGTTTCAAATACTTGTCATGTCATTCAGCTCGTGTTTTCTCTATAAGCTGTGTAGTTACAGTAGATGTCACTGAGAGCAGCTAAACAGACTGGTGATCTTATCATGTTAACTAGTTTTAGTGTTGTCTGATCAATTTGATTGACAGCTTGTTGATGTCTCTCCAGACTTATTGTCAGTTGTCTTTGTGACTGATGTGTGCGGTCTATGTCTCTACTGGAGATGGAGTAACATCACATTCAATTCAATGAGTAATATTTGAACTTTAGAATTTGTACTTTTTTTCCGGTTTATTTCATGTGCTGTATCCCATATACAGTGGTGTCCAAAAGTTGAAAATCTGCGATCTAAACCTGGAAATAGATAACACAAAATATGAAGATTTAAAACAAAGAGGCATTATGATTTAAAGTGATTTAGAAATATGATTCCGTGCCATTCCTAAATGACTTCAGAGACTTAGAAAAGTACAACTTGCACAATTGTAAAGGCCAAATAATACATTTTTGTAAGGAAATAGGAAAGGATTGATATAAGTGCTTTAAAATAAGTACAAGTTTTGCATGTCTACTTTGAACTCCAAATGGTGAAAATTACATTGTAACCATATTTAATTATTTTTAATGCAATGGGAGACGTGCTGAGGTTAATTTCATAGCTAGTATTTGTACTACTAACTTTATTTGGCCATGGAAATTATTGTGCTGGAAACAATTTAATTGAATAGTGAATAAATAGCCTAATTGAAAGGGTTTATGCATATTTCATTCTCTGTTTATCATAGTTTAATGGATTTTTATTTTAACATTGAGTCTGGGATGAAGGTGTAAACAATAAAATCTAACCGTTAAAGGCAATTGAAAAATAGTACAAATAAACAATGAATGCAGGGAAAAAGTTTCCATGCAAGTCAGCATTGCTTAAACATGTTAACATCCTTTTCTGTTTTTCCATGTTTTAAGGGTTAAGCATGCCTTTATCTGTCTCTTTAAGGTGGTCTGTCCTTGTGTGTCTGCCAGGCTGATTTCATCTCTCTCTGTCTTAGGCCTCATTCCCTGGAAACCTCCACCTGGTGTTGGTGCTGAGACCGACCAGCTTCTTCCAGCGTACCGTCACAGATCTCGGCTTCCGCTTTAGTCAAGAGGACTTCATGCTCAAAATGCCAGTATGACTCATTACAACCTCAATTCTTTGTGATTTTACAATCTTTGCGAACTGCGGCACCACCCTGTCCCCACGTGTGTCTGTTATTAAGGTGGTGATGCTCAGCTCTGTCACAGATCTGCTGCGGTACATTGATGAGAACCAGCTGACCTCAGAGTTTGGAGGAACTCTTGACTACTGTCACAGCGACTGGATCGTCTTGAGAACAGTAAAGAACGATGCAAAACATATATTAACTTAATACACAAAAATATCTTGTTAAACAAGGCAGTCTTTTTGCTCATTACAGGCCATTGAGAGTTTTGCGGTTTTGGTGAAAGACATTGCTCAGATGCTGCAGGCGTTTGGTACAGAGCTGGCTGAGACACAGTTATCAGAGGAGTGTAGTGCTATTGAGTTCCTCCTGATGTCACACACCGAGAAATACAGGAGACTTAAGGTACAGCTCAATGAAGCGCTCGTGTGCAGGGAATGCTCTCAACAACATCAAAAGCCATTTAGCCTAGCATGTACAGTATATGAGTACTGTTTAAAAGTTTGGGGTAATCTCATCAAGGCTGCATTAGTAAAATAGTATAACAATTTAAAATATCTTTTTTTGTATATTAATATGTTTTAAAATGTAATTTATTCCTGTGATGCAAAGCTGATTTTTCAGCATTACTCCAGTCTGTAGTGTCACGTCACAATTCTTATTATCAATGTTGAAAACAGTTGTGCTGTTTAATATTGTTGTAAAAAGCTTTATATATTAGTTTTCTTTTGAATATTTATTCAATTTATTTGAAATAGAAGTCTTTTGTGACATTTATATATGTCTTACTGTCAGTTTTGATCAATTTAATGCATCCTTGCTGAATAAAAGTATTCATTTCTTTCAAAAAATAATTTTACTGACCCCAAACTTTTGAACAGTAGGATATAAAGTATAGTGTATATTCATTAAATAATTATTTTTTTAATTGTCTAGTTAATTTTAAATGGTTTGTCGGTGAAAATAATAATATTATAAATATACCATTATCTTACATCATTCTCTAAATTAATATGAGGTTAGTAGAGGGGCATCAAAATCATTAAAAAATAATTAGTAATAGTTTAGCATGTCAGAAATGGACAAAAGAAAAACCTCAATAAATAATGTACTGGCTATGTTAAAAGTGACTTAATACCTTTGACAGGAAAATCTATTAAACAGTCTCTCACAGCCTTTTTTTGCATCAGATTAAACATGGTGTCTACCCTAACTTTGGTCCTTTGTTTATACCACTTGCTTTTGCCAAGGAAAACATCAAAAATATTTGATGTACCAAACCTAGGGGAATAAACTATGATTAGAGTACACAGAACTTGAGAGCACAAAAGGTCTATTCCACCACGGTCTGCAGTCACTTTAGCTCCTGTCTTTTCTTGCGTTTTTCCAGCCCTCTGTTTTGTTCCAATGATTTTGTGATGCCAATGATAGCAGTGTTGTTGTTGTTGTTGTTGTTTCTATTCATGGGCGAAGGATGCCATCAGATCTGTGATGAGGGAAGGGCGGCAGCTACTCTCTAACCTGGAGACTTCAAGGAAGGAGGCGGACGCTGACACGCGCTGGGACACGACACAGGACTGGGATACCATGCAGAGGTATAGAGTTTGATCTTTAAATAGTCTGTGTCACAAATACAAACACATGTTCCTTTCCAAAACGATGTGAACTTTTTGAAGTTTCCTAACTTCTCTGTATGCGTTCCTGCAGGCTGCTGGCTCAGCTCACAGATATGGAGATGGCTTTTGATGGCTTCTTTGATAAGCACCACCTCAAACTGCAACAGTATTTACAACTGCTGAGATATGAGCACAGTTTTCAGGAGGTGAGCTAGCTTTCTGTACTAACATCGAAAACGCTTCTGATTGTTTTATCACAGTATACTGATATACAACCTTGGCTCACAAACAAATGCTTTATACAAAGCCAGTGTTGGCATTTGATCATGAAATGATTCTGATCATATCCACATCTTCTGGGTAATTTTGATCTGTCAAGGCAAGAGTTTGCATTTTATTCAAAGTGACTTTTTGATGAACTTTTTTGATGAAACTTATTATTTTTTAGTTTTGGCATTGTATACCAGGACAATTGTTTAATATTTAATGCCTTGCAATATAGTGCTGCAGTGATGGCATATTTTTTTAAACAAAATCCCCCCCAAAAAAATCATTGACTTCGGGCCGATGGAACCAAAACTCGTTTTCGGGTTTTGTCTTATAAAATATACGTAATCCCCACAACACTCTATAAACGTCTTGCTAATTTTAAATAAAATGGAGAAAAACTATAGTAAACAGTACCTGAGAGTGTTTGTACAGTATGACATGGCCAGGCAATGAGTAAATCTGAAATAATATATTGTATATAATATATAAGGACAGAATTCACAAAATCACTTTGTTCCACTGAATTCAACATGGTGCTGTATTCAGAAAAAATAAATATAAATTAATTCATACAATTCTAAAATGCTGATAGTAAAACTGCATTACTCTATATTGATTATTTACTTATATCACATTCTTATATCACAGAATTACTACAGACTTACATACCCAAGCGCTCACTCCGTTCATCATCAGCAGGATTACTGACAACTCCAGACATCAGACTATCCACAATGGGAGCAAGGGCCTTTTTCATGCTGCACCAAAACTATGGAATTCTCTTCCCCCTTATATTCGTGCCATAGACTCCATTTCACAGTTCAAAACCACTCTTAAAACTCACCTTTTCAAGTCAGCCTACAAATTTTAAGCACCTCCCTCCTCCCTCATCAAGCCTACTAGATGTTTTTAAATATTTTTTTTTCTATATATTATTTTTTAATAACTAATACTTTTTACTTCTATTTTTTGTAAGGTGACCTTGGGTGGTCTGAAAGGCGCCTAAAATTAAATGTATTATTATTATTATTATTATTATTACTGTAGTTACAAATTCTGGAATGTTGCCCTGCTTTTCAATTCTTTTCTACACCCCTGCAACAAACAAAAGCAATTTATCTTACAAGATCCACAAATAGTACTGCATTACCTAATTTCAAGAGTAAAAGTAAAGAAAAGAGAGATTGATCATTTTTTCCTCCTGTGATAATAGTAAGAGTCATTGAAGGTATTTGAACGGATTTTCTCTTTCTGTCAGATGGAGTGCTCTTTAGAGAAATTAAGAGCACAGGAAAGGAAGATAAGCGTCACAGGAGAATCCCTGTCCCAAACAGAGCAGACCGTCAGAGAGTTGGACAATCTGGAAAAACGAGCGCAGGTAGCTGCATCATGCCACCCTGTCCATGTTGTACATGCAGTCACAAATATACTGATGTTTCTGACAGCAGTGTGTGTTTTAGGAGGAGATGAGTCGGGCTCAGGTTCTTATTCTGCACGGGCATCAGCTGGCTGCAGGGCACCACTATGCCATGGCTCTGATTATCCAGCGCTGTAATGAACTCAGACATCAGTGTGACACCCTGACCTCTGCCCTCAGTACTAAAAGCAACTCACTGACACAAGCACTGACCCTACTGCGCCGCCTCCAAGAGGTGGGCTAACACATTCTCTCTTTATTTTTTATAGCATCTTATTTACTATTATGAAAATATTGAGTCTGTAAGATTTTGTAAATCATTTTGAAAGAATTCTCTTATGCTTAATTGTGTCTGCATTCATTTGATGGGAAAGCTGAATTTTCACACGTCACATGATCCTTATTATATCAATGTTATAAACCGATGTGCTCCTTAAAATTGTGCAAACTCTGATACATTATGTATTTATTTGAAAAATAAATATTTTGTGACAAATGTCTTTGCTGTCACTTTTAATCAATTGAATGTGTCCTCGCCTAATAAAGGCCAATTCACAACAAGGATGATTACTGTAATGATAAAGATATCATTTAAATATTGTTCTGAACCAAAACTTTTTTGCAGCAATGCCATAGAAGAACAATTTTGGGTTCCCCAAAGAACCTTTTAGTGAACAGTTCTTAAAATAGCCATTTTTTTCTTAATGTGAAGAACATTTTAATAATCTAAAGAGCTTTTATCCACAATAAAGATACCTTTTGTACAAAGAAAAAGTTTCATTTATGTTAAATGTTCTTCATGGAACCATAAATGCCAATAAAGAACCTTTAAGGGTTTATATATTTGACAATGTTCCAGTGTCTTGATCTTTATGGTTCGGTAATGTCTTTTGTTCTGCAGGCTCAGCGGTGGTGTGATGATGGCGCTTATCTCTTGGCCAATCAGCAGGTGGATAAGTTGCAGTCTAAAGAGGGTGCACAGACCGCTCTTCGAGATATCGAGAAGTTCCAGGAGGCGGCACCACCTCTCCTCGGTGTAGGCACCAATGTGCTCTTTCTGGAGAATGAATCTGTGCTCACTCCTTATATACAGGTGAATACTGACAGACCACGAAAAGACAAGACACAGTTTCAGTAGCGGTTTGATGTAAATTCCTACAGACAGTAATTACAGAAATATACATTTTAGCTTTTGATGGAAGCTAAAAGTTTTGATTGTTCAGTATTTGGCGTATTTATGACTGATTTGGCTGATGTTCAGAATAACAATTGATCAATATGATTCTCTCAATGGCTAATTCTTCAAATTAGATTTTTGAAACTTCTCAGTCTTGAATATTTAGCTGCTTTTCCTCCTTCGGGCTAAGCGGTTCTAAGAACGGCAAGGAACAGTTCCAGATATATTATTAGAAATCATAATAATGCTGTTCCAGATATAGATTACAAACTGTTCTCGGCCAGGAATTCTCAGCCGGGTTGGCTGATAGAGTGTGTGTAGTGACATCGCCACTCAGGATTGGTTACTTGTCTGTTGCCTGGCTGCCAGTTACTCAGAAGCTGGCCAAGCGATTTCTTCTTGAGCAAAGAATCTGATCATCCTTCACAACGCGGTCGCTATTTACATCTTATACCATCTGTAAACTCTTGCATTACCAAGGCAATGACTGGTGTATTTGTATTGGCCCGATGGTGGAAAAGCGGCTTTTGGCTACATTCTGGCTGTATATAAATGTAAATGCCTAATTATGTGTCTAATGTCTGTGCTGTTTCAGGCTCATATAGAGAAGACGTTTCAAAAGCATAGCTCTGTGCAGGCTCTAATTCAGTCCAGACAGAACTGCCTGAGGAAACTGGCACACAAACACGTCCGGCCAATTCAACTGGTGGCCCTCGACCAGAGAACTTACCACGCTCAAAATCCCCCCTCTTCTCCCCCAAACATGGTATGTCCCGGCACAAGACCTTGAAAAAGACTATTTTTATAATAAATACTTTTATTTAGGTCCACTTATCCTCAATATGTTCTCAGCCATGAGTTCTCTCATTGGCATCACTCTCATCTTATAAATAGTTAATCCTTCTTCTCAAGACTCTGCATTACATATTTCATATCTGAGAGATGAAGCTAGACAGCAGCCAAGTAACCTACTGCACAGCTGCTACTTCTTACTAATAAATCCCTGCGGATAATGCAGACTTCCTGGGAAGTTGTGAAATAGGGTGTATTTTCAATTCACTTTAAAGCTCTTTTGATCATTTTTAACTCCAGGGACGCACAACAAAGGCTTTGTTTTATGACCTACAGTCAAACGAATGCCTTTTGTGTAAATTAGGAAGGATAGCTTCTTGTTTACCCCAGAATGCAAAAATGACATTTTATTCATTTGGATTGGTCAATAGTGGTCAAATCTCAGCTGCCAGGTCTTTTTGTGTAATGACCATTAAACTGTATACGTCATTAGTGACCATGGAAACTTCTAAATATGTTTGCTAACCAGTCCTGAGAAAAAGTAAGTAATATATTTTAGATTCAAATTATGAAGGAGTTAATTGTGAAGGAGATGATTAAGGAGAGAGATTTCTGGCTCTCAGTATTCCTGAGAGAGCTGAAGCACTTTAAGATGGAGAGATCAAGGGAAGAAGCGATAGAGATGTGCAGAGCTCACCTGACACACAGTGATCTTAAGCACAGCTGGATAACAGCCCTTCAAAAGTGATCTGACTGGAACGCAATGTAAAGATGGATCTGTAGCTGAAACGAGGGCTTTAGGGTGGATTTTATTCACTTGCAGAGGTCATAAACTGGTGCTGTCTTCTGAATGACTTCTAAAGTCAGATCCGACTGATATTGGAAATATTTATTGTGTTATGTCCAGTGCTGTCTGAATGTCTTTGTTGATATAAATGAATTGTTCATAGTGCTGTGGATGTTAATGTTTAGTGCTATAGTCATGGGTCTATTTTAGTAGTGCAACCTTTTAAAATGACTGATGCTTTTCTTTTAAATGTTTTAAAAAATGTACATGTTCGTGTTGATTCTGTGTTGTATCCATCTGCTCTTCTTGTTTAAAACAGACTTTAATTCCGGTTTAAAGTTCACCTTTGACCTTCCACTGCCAGGCAAAAGAACATCCAGGAAAAGCCCAAACTGCAGGAAGGTAAACTGTACTTTTTGATTTAGTCTTTACAAATGCATTTGCAAGGTTCTTTTACTACCAATGGTCTGAATTTACTACCACTGTCATAATACAATATTTGTATGTTTATTCAACTGTAGAAAATAAACTCTCTCATTAGTTTAATGTTTGTTTGTCCAATCACAGTAGAATTCTTTAATTTTGGTCTGAAACACATTTCCATCACATCTTAAATCATTTCTTGTATTATTGTGATTTATTGTAAGACTCTGTAGTGGAAATTATGGTGACATTTTAAACTTTTGTTTTGCTAAGGATGATTGCTTTACTTGTATCCTAAATACATTTTAAAATCACAATTAAATCACATTTCACAATTGACATTTTAAATTGACGTTTAAACGTTAAAGGTGCCCTAGAATGGTTTTTTTTTATTATTTTATAATGTTTCCTGGGTTGCCCTTATAATGTTAGTATGTTGTTTAGATCAAAAATAGTCATAATTTAGAAATAAAAGGCATTTTTCCTAGCCTGATTTTAGTCTCTGATTTGAACACTCTGTTTGAAGGGGCGTGTCTGCTGCGAGAACCGGCCACTGCTGTGATTGGCTGACATGCTTGCATATGAAATATGACATGTGAAACTCTCTCGAATACTTTTACTAACTTACAGCTGTTATATACGTTTTAACTATTACAGCTATCGAGATTAACCAATCGTGAGATGTTTTTAAAGTATTTAAATCTATTTCCATCACATAAAATGTTGCTGTGATGAGCATTGAGCAAGCAGATGGCAGTTTGTTGATCACGAGACAACGCAGTTTCTCTCTCTCATGCTTTCACCAATGCAAACGATGATGTAAGAGCTTCGTTGTGCAGTGTAACAGCGTCATTGATTTCATAACGAGTTTGGCAAGAGTCCAGATAAACTCGCATGTGGATTCTTTGACCGCTTTCTGTATAGTTTATTCACTGAGAATTATTTAACGTTAGTTATGTATGCTCGTTACTTGGAGTTTGCTATTACTGTACTAGGATCTTGCGCTGGATCTAACACAGTGTAAATTATCGTTATTAAAATCACTAGGCTACTTACCGGTTGCGGGAATATAGTTGGAATTACCCCCTTCTTCAGTTTGAGACGCTGAGAGAAGCTTGATATTGTCCCAGGTTCGAAAATAAGTCCGTGTCCGTCGTGGTGAAATGAGCAGAGCAAACTAACAACTTCGAATTATTGCGGTATCCGATTGTATATAAACATCAACCACGCCTGTTGACATTTCTTTCAACAATGTCAGGGTATGAAAAGTCCTCACAACCCCTGCACAGCCTGGAATATAGCATTTATTTCCATGATCTGCCATTTTCCCTATGATCCTCGCTTGCTCCGATGACTCGGCTGCGCAGTTCCGCCTGGCATTGAGGGCCGGCATATGTAAATCGGTGGAGGCGCATATTAATGATCCCTACTGTTGCGTCACAGTCGGTATTATGTGGAGATTCGCCTGTTTTTCAGGGTGTTTTTTTAAAAACGAGATTTAAATAAGAAGAGAAAACAATGGTGTTTGAAACTCACTGTATGTCATGTCCATGTACTGAACTCTTCTTATTTAACTATGCCAAGATAAATTCAATTTCACATTCTAGGGCACCTTTAAAAATGTGATTTAATCGTGATTTTTATTTGTATTTAGAAAACTTAAAAAGTAAATATTTTTCACATTTGTCATTTGTTCACTGATATATACCGGAAGTGATTTAGATTTGACCGTTTGAATGTGATCTTCATATAACAAAATGTGTGGTTTGATTAAATCAACATCAGGAAATCATTGTTTTCTGTGCGAGTCAGATTGAGGTGATTCATGATTATCAGATGGCCAGCCCTCTCCCCTACAGTATAGATGGAGAAGACAGCACTGACCTGCTCAAACGGTGAGTCTGCTGTCTGACACGGCCTATTTAAATGACTCTCACGTGTCTGATGACCCTGTGAATGTGTGTGACTCCAGACATGTGATGAAGGAGTTGATAGAGACCGAGAGGATCTATGTGGAGGAGCTGCTGGCGGTGCTCCTGGTAAGATGACCTTCATTTTTCTGATTGTCAAAATAGAGTTTAAAGTTACTGTATGAGGTGTTGATGCTGTGGATTTGTTTATGATCTCTCTCACTTTATTTGTCTGGATTTTGCAGGGCTACAGGGCTGAAATGGACAATCCGTCTCTTGCTTCGGTCCTGCCAACAAGTCTTCACAACAAGAGAGATGTGCTGTTTGGAAACTTGCCTGATATCTACAACTTCCACAGCAGGCAAGGCCACACACAGTCACACACACACAGAGAGAACTTCATAACACTGCTAACGGCAGGAGCAAAATGTTAACAATAACTTCAGACCGAAATATGATTCTGTTTGCTATGAGATAAAGCAAGTCAGACACAACTACACACTCACAGTTTTGACTTCAAGACACCTTCATAAAACATCTTGTTTTAAATAAAACTTATCGGTTTATGCAGCTGTGTTTGTCAGTGGCTTTGAAAACCTGTCTTGCCTGCTGGGTCTTCATCCCCGGGTGAGGCAAATTGCCAAATTGGTTGACTGCAGGAAGTCGTTACGCCAATTAAAGCACTTTAATTATAGCTAAATGGCTGTTGGTCAAATAAGGATTTGATTAAGCCAATGAGAGCTCAGCTGGAAGGGAGCGCATCAGCAGAGCGGGGGCTCTGATAGACAGCTGTGACCCCTCACTGAGTGTCAGTCAGTCTTATCTATTACTGAGACGGAAATAGGCATAGTGCGACTGGGGAACACAAATGGTTGCTAAATTATTTATACGTACTAGATATTGCATAGTGCATATTATATTTACTACATACTAATTGTAAGTAAATGCTGTAGACTAGATATTCACAGCACAAATACAGTATAAAATAAAATAAAATAAAATAAAAATGTACACCTCAAATGCACACTTTAAATGTGTATACATATACACACATAGTATATGATATACTATGTGTATATATGTATACACATTTAAAGTATGCATTTGTGGTGTAAATTTGATTGAATACATACTAATTGTAGTGCAAACTTAATGTAATGCACACTAGTTGTAGAACATATGATTTATACATGCATATCAGCACACAATACACATATATACATTACACATACACTACCTTTCAAGAGTCAGTAAGATTATAAGGCTATACACAGCAAACATTTATTTATTTGTATTTTTTTGCCTTGTTTTCCAGTAAAAAAAAATTAAACATCCTTACAACAAAATTAATTTACTTGAGAAGCAAAATCGTTAATCGACTTTTAGAGTTTTTAGTGAATATATTTTGAATTAAGTGTCTTTTTGTTCAGATTTATGTTTAAAACAAGAAAACATTTTGTGGTTAGAAACGCATACTAATAAGATACTAAAGGATATGGTTAAATATATAATAATATTATAATATTTTAAAATGTTTATACTACATTTAAATAAAAAAATTAAAGAAACTTTTAAAGAAGTATTAAAAAATACTTTTATTCAGAAATGATTCATTTAATTGATGAAAAGTGACAGTAAAGACATTTATAATGTGAAATCGGCATATTATCAGAATGATTTCTGAAGGATCATGTGACACTAAAGAGTGAAACTTTACTAAAAAAATTAAGCTTTGCCACCACAGGAATTATGTATACAATATCTAGTATGCATAACTAATGCATACTATGCTTTTTTTCCAAGTCACACTATGCCTCATTCCATCTCTGTAATAGATAAGACTGACTGAGGGGTATATAAAACAAATAATTACACACACACACACACACACACACACACACACACACACACACACACACACACATATGTATGTATATATATATGTGTATTTATTTTTTTTTCCAGTGTCTTCCTACAGGATTTGGAAAGTTGTCTAGAGAGTCCAGAGGCAGTAGGGGCATGTTTTCTGGAACGGGTGAGGAAGTTTAAAACACCATATGAGAATAATTTGAGGTTAGTGTTCATGTCTTTCCTCTTTTTTTTACAAAACAGATCTAACATTAAATATATGTCTATTTTCAGAAAGACCATTTCCATTTATACGAATGTTACTGTCAAAACAAGCCTCGATCTGAGTCCTTATGGAGGCAGTTCTCTGACTGTCCTTTCTTCCAGGTAATAAAAACCATCTCCATCTATAAACGCACTTGCAGCTCACTTGCACGCATCTAGAAAAATCTGAGATGTGTGCTTTGTGTTTCAGGAGTGCCAAAAGAAGCTGGAACATAAACTTGCTCTTGACTCATACCTGCTGAAACCAGTCCAGCGCCTTACGAAATATCAACTCCTATTAAAGGTGTGAATTTAGCTGAATACAAATGTGCATTTTAGGATGCTTTCACACTACAGTACATATTTTGGTGCCAAGTCCGTTTGACCAGAAAATTTTACACCTCAGTATGCTTGAAAAGGTTATCTTGGAGAAGGTTAATGTGCAATTGGTATCATATAATCCTGCAATTTTGTGTCATTTTAGTCAGCCAAGAAATACACTCACCAGCCACCTGTTCAACTGTTCAAGTTGTTTAGGCCTGAATTTAGCATAAACGGTGTGAAAGCATGGATCCATCTGCCTTGAACAGTATCAATGGTTCAGGCTGCTTCTGTTAGTGGACCTTGTTGAATCTATATCAGTCTATATTCAAGGCAGTTTTGAAGGCAAAAAGGGGGTCCAACCCGGTACTTGCTAGGTGTACCTAATAAAGTAGCCAGTAGTGTGTAGTTTCTATGAAAGAATAAGGGTTACTATTGTTAGCTAAATCTATTAAAAACATTTCTGTTCATTGAAATAGTTGAAATAATATTAAATATAAATATTTATTCTAATATTAGAATATTAGAAATGTTGCCTTAGCAATAAACTGAAATAACTTTAAGTTGAAGCACTAACTGTAAATAGAAAATAAAACTGAACTATAAATAAATGAAACCTAAATAGCAATGTTTTAAAGAAATAATAAAATGACTAAAGCACATAACGATTATTAAAATAAAATTAACAAAAGCTAAAAAATACAAAACTAAAAGCTAAATCAATCAATACTAAAATAACAGTAGCAAGCATCTTTTTGTCAATAATGAAATCAGGAATTGTGTCTGATAACAGGAGCTTCTGAAGTACAGCTCAGGCTGTGAGAGAGTTTCTGAACTGCAGGGGGCGCTAGCAGCCATGCTGGACCTGCTGAAGTCAGTCAATGACTCCATGCACCAGATTGCCATCACTGGATATGAGGTGAAATTTTTACCAACTCAAAGTGAGTGTCTGTGTGTGTCAATGCGTAGTTAACATGTTGTTCGTTGCAGGGCGATCTCAGCGATCTGGGCCGTGTGCTAATGCAGGGCTCCTTCAGTGTGTGGATAAGTCATAAGAAGGGTCCGACCCGCGTGAAGGAACTGGCCCGCTTCAAGCCCATGCAGCGACACCTGTTCCTGCATGAACACGCACTGCTCTTCTGCAAGCGGCGGGAGGAACACGGAGAGAACGCTGACAAAACTCCCTCTTACAGCTTCAAGCACTGTCTTAAGGTATGACACGCTTCCTGCTGTGAGCACGTACACAAACCCCGAAAGCCCTGGAGGCATCACATGTGCATGCATTGCTGTATATCAGCCGGTTTGTTCCTGACAACATTCTTTCCTTGTTTTTAAAATGGTTATACTCTATATCAGGATGTCACAGGATATGAAATGTTTATACAGGAGGTATCTGTGTATCTGAGAGTATAAAATGGTGTGTTTATGATGCAGATGAGTGCAGTAGGCATTACGGAGAACGTCAAAGGAGATGTGAAAAAGTTTGAGATCTGGTACAGTGGCAGAGAGGAAGTCTATGTTATACAGGTAAGAATGTTTAAAGTGGCAGTTCATTCAAAAGTGAATGAAATTGCAGTCTGAGCGATTCTTCTCAACTCATTTTCATAGAGCTTATTTAAATTAGATCCGTCAAACCAAGATTTGCACTGTAACTGTTGTTCAAATGCAAAATAATGAAACCTAGAGAACTGCGTACATATTTATTAAGCTTCAAATAAAAACATGATTCACAGTCAATAGACCATTTATAACCAGCCCCTTTTTCTTACATAATATTCAGAAATGAATGCTCAAACATACAGTAGGCTACTGTGTATTTGACTCTCTCATGTTACTCATACAAATACAACATAAATACAAAAATGAGATCATAGCTCCAAATAAACGTATTAAAACGTATTATTTAATGGACTGTGATAATTATATACATAGATATGCAAAAACTTCCCATAGGCACCCACAGTGGAGGTGAAGATCGCCTGGCTGAACGAGATCAGAAAGATTCTGACCAACCAGCAGAAACAACTCAAAGGTTTCAACACATTTCCCATGATAAAATGTCACTATTATTCCTCAGCAAGTCCTCTGAGTAATGTCATTTTCTCTCATTGGTCCAGAGGAGTTGTGTCACTCTACTGCAGTCTCAGAGCAGATGCAAATGTCTCCTCCCCTCTCCGTGAGGTAAGAGTCCACTAATGTGCAAAAACACTATCCCTCTCTAATCCCTCATATTCAACACTCACCAATCACTCTCTCTCCTTAACCCTTTGGCTTAGACCAGCTTTTTTGCTGCTTTTAGCTGTTAGATCTCTTACATGACATTTCCTTCCCAGAATCCTGCCAATAGCTTTTATAGTACCATCCCCGCTTTTATAGCCCCTGCTTTAGCAATAACATGTGTAAGCAGGGTCCAAAATTAACTTCTTTTTTTTTATTATATGCTGGGAACTTCACTGTGACCAAAATGGTCGCATATGCGACCTTTTGAAATGCCATTGCGACCCTAATTTTTAATGGGTCGCAAATGTATCACTGACTGTTGTGTGTGTGAGAGATAGGACTGGGGGATAAAACGATAACGGTTATCGCGCTATAATTTTTCTCAATAAAACGATATCAAGAGGTCGAAAAAAGTTCGATAATGTTTATGCTCCAAAAGCGGAACAAAACTCATTTGAACCGCGCGGCGCGCGCCACACGGAGCAGTTATCCGCTCGGCTCAAAGTCCAAACGGCAGCGCGAGTTCACTTGAGCAGACGCGTTTACTCTGATCGGCCTCGCTCAAGACTCGAGATCCTGTGAGAAGCGCTTGAATTCAGCAAAGAACACGCATGTCCAGTTTAAAGGCAGATAAAACAGCGCTGACAAACAGGAGAAACACTGTGAGCAACGATACAGTCAGAATCTGATTTGATACTGAATCCATCTACCATGGATTTACTGTAACGTAAGCCTAGTAATATTAACTGCACCATAAAATGTGGAATATACATATTGAATTGTATTATATTATTAATGTAGACAATGTATTAAATGTCTAATGGAATATAATTACAGTATTTAATAATGTATTTAACTGTTAGGCTACTGTTTTTCATACAAATACCATAGAAGCCATAGTTATATTTTGCCATGATAGTGAGGTGCTAAGTTATAGGCTATCTATGCCTGGTTTTATCTGTGGATATCATGATCTAAATCAAATGCATGATAATGGATGACCAATGGTTCATTTTAATAAAACTCAAACAGTCAGAATATTACATTTTACCAAATAAAAATGTGGTCGTTACATTAAAAAAAACATGTTACTGTTTTTGTTAATGAACATAAATTTATCATGGTAGTATTAGCTTGAGTTAGGATGCAGATTTACTGTCAACTCACTGTCAGATGTGCATTTCCGAGACAAAACATGTAATTTGAATATTGTAGCCTGCACTGCAAACTGCTGAAGAAATATTTTTCTATTCAGATATTTATTTTGTTAAGGAAAAATGACAAATGTTCAATGCCTTCTGCATTTTTGTTTTGCTTTTCACTCCATTGTACCGAAATCGTACCGAACCATGATGTCTGAACCAAGGTATGATTCCAACCGTGACTTTTGTGTACCGTTCCACCCCTAATGCAGTACAGTTTCATTATTGTTCATTATTATCCAGAGAGCGGCTTACTATAAATAATTTGTGCGACCAAATCATGTTTTGCGCCAGTAACTGAAAAAGTTAGTAGCGCAAGTGCCACCAGTGGAAAAGGTTAGTGTAGTTCCCTGATTATATGCAACTTTTGTGAATTGAATTGAGAGGTTTACCTGCAACAGGTCCTTTACAGGTCATACAATTTTATTGTTTTACATTTCATATTTATAATACATTATATTACTCAAATTATATTTTATTTGATATTATATATGCTGTGTATATGTCTGTATATATACACATTCAAAAGATTGGGGTCAGTAAGCTTTTCTGTTTAATTTATACTTTCAGCAAGGACACGATGTGAATAAACGTGAGAGTAAAGACATTTATAATGTTACATAAGTTTTAAATAAATGCTGTTCCTTTGAGTTTTCTATTAATTAAGGAATACTCCACAACTTGTTTCCAATATTGATAATAAAAATAAATGTTTCTTGTGTAGCAAATCAGTATATTAGAATGATTTATGAAGGATAATGTGACACAGAGGATTTTAAAACATTAAAACAGAAAACCATAGATATTTTGTTTAGTAGATTTGAATCGCTCATCACTAACATCAGTGAAGGTCAGATTATCATTATTAAAATTTGAATTAAGTCATATGATGTTGGAGTTTCTAATAAAGTAACTGGCCTACTGGTGAGTAGCTGTTTTATCTACTCACCAATGTTATTTTTGGACCCTGTGTGTAAGCCTGACATATTTCTTGTATTTGTATATATGGAACCCATACACATTTAGGTTGTCTTATTTTAACAAATCCTAAGTTAACGTGTATGAAAAAAAAATTGTGATGATGATGATGATGGGGATGAAGCCGCTGTGTGTGGTTGCCTGTCCTCCCACAGGGCCGTGCGGCCTTCCCGTGGCGTTCTTAAGGGCTGCCTGCCCCGCCTGGACCTTGTGTCCCTGTCGGGGGGCGTGTGTGTGTGCCTTCGTGCTCGGAGCCCACGCCTCACTCGCCCCTCCCAGCGACAGTGACGCTCAGTGGTAAAGCAGGCTGGATCTGTGCTCCGTCACATACAGGGCTTTAACCACCATCGCTGTCCCTTCCATACATACCTAACCCCTCCGATCTCACCAGCAGTGCCCTGCTCATCAATATAACAGACAGATGCTTTGCCAGCTCATCTCTGCATCTGTTTTGCATGACATACAAACAAAAGAGAACACCTGAAGAGTTTAGCTTAACTCCATTGTTTTGGCTGTTGAACAACGCTTTGAATACAGGCCTTTTTTAAGAGACTGTATGCTAACAAGCTCAGCCTGTTGAGTCGTATCTCAATGAATCAAGAGCGTATCTTTATTTTCTCTCCATTTCCTTATCAGCACGTCTGTTATGAAAGAGTCATGAAATGACTGCCATCTGTCCATATCTGCCAGCTTCTTATATGGTTTGTGCTGAGCTGATGGCTGGTTTGGCTCCTGTTTCATGTATAAGAGATGGTGTATGTGTGAATAATTGTTTATTTAATTCATGCTCTGCTCTTGTCCCACAGCAAACAGCAAAGAGCGTCAGTCAGCTCAGAGGGGACTGAGTCTGGCCACGGCAGTCCAGACCCGTTCAGCTGCTCCAGCCAGCACCAGCGCAACAGACGCAGTGAGTATTACACATTTAAACACATACTGTACACAGGGTTAGTTCACCCAAAAATGACAATTATCCTATAAATTATTACACCCTCAAGCCATCCTAGGTGTATATGATTTTCTTCTTTCAGTCAAACACAATCTTGCTCTTCCAAGCTTTATAATGGAAATTAATTGTTCCTTAGAGTTTGAAACCCAAAAAAGTGTATCCATCCATCATAAAAGTTACCCATACGGCTCCTGGGGATTAATAAAGGCCTGGCTTGAGGGTGAATTATGGGGTCATTTTCATTTTTGGGTGAACTAACCCTTTAAGTGTGCTGTTTAAGTATACAGGCCAACACAGTGCAAGTGTAGTACAAAGTTAATTGTAAGTACTTGCCAACATATACTTTAAACACTTTAAAAAACATACTTATAAACGCTTATAAAAATGTATACTTATAAACACTTTCAAAGCAGCATAGTTAAAGTGTATTTTTTACTGTTTAACATGATGCTAGACATCACACTCAGTGTAAAACCTTTATCAATGTCATCACTGCAAACTTCAAGCCTAAGCGCAAAGCCACACACAAACATGCATGAAGCACCATGTGATTTCTCCACCCACATACATGATCTCTAAGCTGGCACAGGCTGTCAGCATCAGTTGAGTTAATCAGAGACTGTATATTGAATTTTGAATGTGTTTCATGAATCAGAATGTAAGGGTTGACACTGCAGCATGCATGTGGTGTGTTTGTGTAGGCTGGCCGGGTGCACCTTATTCTGTAGATATCTGTGAAGGTCTGGAGGACTGGAGTGGAGCAAACAGCCTCTCTAACCCGTCTGACACTGAGGAAGAGGACGCCCCCCATGTGGTGAGACATCTCACACTCACTTATTTCAGATGTGGTAACTCGTGTAGGGTGACGCACGTTTTTATTTATATATATATTCTTCACTTTTGTTTTAGGTTCCAGGTAGATATAGGGCCTTTGTCGACTGGAGGAAAACTGGGCTGGATAACTTGATCATTAAGTGTGGTGATATCATACAACTACAGCATGAGGAAAATGATGGCCAGTGGTGAGTGCTGTGTGTGGAACATAAAGGGATATTGGCAATCGTCAAATGCCACTTAAAGGAATAGTTCATCGAAAAATGAATCTTCTGTCATCCCCAGGTCATTCCAAACCTGTACGACTTTCTGTGTTGAAAACAAATATATACACTGGTTCGTTATATAAAAACGAACACTTTTCTGAAAACTGACAGGTGTGCACAATGTTATTTTTGAAAACGGAGAGGGTGAAATGTCCGTTTATGAAAATAGCCAATGTCAGAACAGAAACTGTACTAGCAGTGGTCAGTTCGAACCGGAGTCGGACAATAATGCCTACAGAGCCAGGGAATATTTGTTTTAGTCCAGAAAATCACAGTAAGAGCTAGGTAAACCAGTACAAAAAGTGCACATTAAAGCCTTATCCATAAACTCTCTCTCCCATGCAAAACACATACAACTAACAGTAAACAAATATATACAGACCTTTTCAGTGGGTGCTTAATAAACTTGTAAACTTTATATCCGTAAAACGACTCTGATGAACTGTAATAAACTGCGCGCTCTCCTTTTCATTACTGCTGTGACCAGTATCGCTCCGGAGACTGTAAGCTGGATCACGAACACAACAGTTGGTTCAGATCCATCCTCGAGTAACTTTTTAGCAAAACCTGCTTTGTTACAGACCCTCGTTCACAAAGCAGTCTGGTGTAAAATAATTTGTGCAAAGATAAACGCATTTAGGTAGATAGGTAGCATTCCATTCAAAAACAAAAGTAATCTAATGCGAGTATTCTTAATGCGGACTGTGTTCTGGTCACTCAGGGCGGGTCTACGCCTATACGGCAGTGTCAGTCAACAGTCGTGGGAGGGGCTTGTGCAAAAGTGCATCACATTGGCCAAATATCTAAAAACGGCTTGTTCTGAAACACTGCTTATGATTTATGGGGATTTAAAAAAAGTGGATTTTTATCATTATAGGGTGGTTGTGTACACACACTGTGCCAACACACATGTACACCATGTAAAAGGGAATTTTGCATAATAGATGCCCTTTAAATGTGAAGCATTCTGAGAAATGTAGTCCTATTATCAAAAAGAACCATTTTAACAAGGGTTCGGCTAAGGGTTTATTGCAAAATTTTGAATTAAAGAATTAGATTCCTTTCAAAGGCACAAGTTACTTGACTAGTGAAAAAAAACTGCAGTAATATTCATTTTAATTTATTTTAATTCTACTTCCTTACATTCAAACATGTGAACTGTCACAGGCTGGTGAAGAATCTGAGTCGCAGACAAGAAGGCCGTATCCCTACTGCCAACCTGCAGGGCATTCTGGGGGACTGCATCAAGAATCACTCCAACCGGCTTGGAGGTGAGAGTCTATTTGGACATCTGCTGCCCGTTTAGTGTAGTTTAGTGTAGACGAAAGCTTGCTTGTTGCATATGATCCACGCTGCCCTATCTTCTCTGCAGATCCAGGGAATCGTAAAGCGCGGAAGCTCAGCTCACCGTGAAGAAATCATCTTGTGCTTATTGATTGGACCTTGACATTCACACTCATATTGGACGTGACTACACGGATTCAGACTTGACCAGCAGGATTATATTCCAACGTTCATGTTCTGATCGTCACTGCGATCAGACACTACTAAAATGCAAAATACATATTGGGGATGTTTACACCTCACAAGAGATCTGCACCATTTCAGAAAACCCAGAGAGCGCTTTTAAAGATCTGTCCTCTGCCTAAGCACTTCAGTCCTCCTGACTACGTGAAGCCTAGAACATTATGACTCTGGGATTGTCCCAGTAGACTTGACAGTTTTTTTTTATCATGGCCCATCAAAACCTCTTCTTATCTGGCTTTGTGGCTGTCTTCACCCTTGAAAACATTGACCAATGAAAACATTGTGTTCGTAACGGACCTGGATTTTTAAACTGTGCGTATGTGCTGTTATTTATCGTGTACTGTTACTATTGTTGTATTTATCCTGTTTGAACAAACAGAGCTCTACCTGAGAGCTTTAATGCCAAATCATGCAGTGCCATAATGCCTGTTTCCCCACTTTTATTTAATGTAGTGCAATAGTTACCTCAAAAAAAAATGTCAAAGCACTTTATTCAGGTCACACAAATTTGTGGTCTTTTGTGTCTCTCTACAGCTTTAAACCAGTTGAATTTTGCATGCCATCAATTCTTACCTCTCTTATTTAGTAAAATTCTCTTGTCAGGCACAGAATCAACTCCGCCTGCTCGAAGACCTGGGGGCCGTCATGTAATGTTGACTTTATAGCCACAAATATGAGTCATGAGGGGGCGAGCAGAGCTCATGTGTGTTTCTTGTCACAATCATGGCGCCACGTGCGGCTACAAAATCAGAGCCGTGTAAGTGGAGGTTTCTTAAGTGAGATCATACAGCAAACATTAAATATACCCACTGTTTCGAATGCTTAATTAAATATTAATTGAAGCCTTATATGAATTTACTACATAAACCCAGGCCCACAGTTGGAGGGCTGACTTTGATATACCAGCGTTTGAAGTGGAAATGAGCTGTGTCTCGCAGCAGGAGACGCTGTGAAGTACATATCTCTTATGTTAGTAATTTCGCTATCAAGTTGTTCCCTTCCAGCATCAAACCACATAAAGGATTATATGCCTGTGCTGTATTAAGTCCTGTTCACATCAAGAACGATAACTATAGTAGCGTACACACCAGCGGACGATGTCGTTCTGTTTATTTCAATATTCTTGTCTGTCGCTTAAATGCTCTTCAAAGCAGGATGGATTCTGATTGGCTGTCATTGTTTCAAGTGTTAAAAAGCTGTGAAAAAAAATTCTGAAAGTGGTTCCAACAATATCGTTCCTCTGTGTTGTAATCTTAATGGTGTGGACTGGCTATTCTTTTTATATTTATAGCTGATTTTAGAACTGTATCCTTATCATTATCGTTATTGCTATCGTCCTTGCTGTGAACGGGCCTTTAGCCATATGTACTGTCAGTTTTGCATATTTACAGGCTTATTCATGTCCAAATGTCTGAGACCACATTGATTATTTATGATTTTTCTTTTATTTATTTTAACGTGATCACATTTTTCCTTTGTTCATGTAAACACTTTTGTTCAGCTTTTTACTCAAAATATAATTTTTAATGAAAAATGTGTCTAAACAGAAATAATGCAAAACTGATGCATTTTCGGTATATCTAATAGCACTTAATCCTGAATTTTTTTTTTTTTTTGGGACTGGCTTCTAAATTATTATTTTCAAAGGAATGTACCTGCATTGACTGTTGTATTGTATTTGTAACAATGATATATTTACTGTAAATTTGTACAGCCTATTGAAAATTAGGAAATAAAACATTTTTGATCAAATTATTTGGGTTCAGTAAGAATTTTTTTTATATTTTTGAAAGTCTCTTATCCTTATAAAATAATAATAAAACTAAAGTAAAAAAGTAAAACTAGTACTGTGAAATATTACAATTTAAATTAACTTTTCCATCGTTTTCCACGTCTTCAGTGTCACATGATCCTTCAGAAATCATCCTAATGTGCTGATTTGCTGCTCAATAAACATTTCTTATTTTCAATGTTGAAAACAGTTGTGCTGCATATTTTTTTTGTGGAAATCATGATAAAAAAATCCAGGATTATTTGATGGATATGAAGTTGTTAAATGCATTCATATAAAATAGATATAATTTGTAACATTATAAATGTATTTACTGTCACTTTTAATCAGTTTATTGTGGCTGAAAAGTAAATAAAAATCTTACTAACCCCAAACTTTAGAACAGTAGTGTATATAATAATAATAAAAATAGTTTAATTTACAACTACTAGATTTTTAGACTTCTTAGAGTCAAAGACACCTATACATCATAGACACTAACTGTGTTGTTATCTCCCAGAGACTGGCCTCAAATGATGAAAGGATCTTTCACTGGTGAGATGTGAGTGATCCGATGCCTCCAGTGTTTATGGGTAAGATCCAGTGATTTTCAGAACTAGGGCACGAGTCTTTTTAAGAACGCTGTTGAAATCTTAAGTAGGTTTCTAGTGTCAAATATTTTCAGTTATCCCTCCCTCACCTTCCTCTAGTTTTCCCTCTTAATGTGGTGGCAGTTCAAAGCTTGGGGCTACATTTTGTTTCCTTTTTCTACATTTTGTTGTCTGAATGAGAGTTCTAACCATGCAGCAAGACAGTACTTTCCTTAATAACATGCTTGCTTTCATTAGACCACAGGAGAAAACCGTGCTACTGAGTATAATTATCGATTATTAAATGTCCTTACGGGACAGTGAAGACACTAAGTCATGCATAATTGATGAAATGCTGCACAGGCTTTAATGGCGGAATCTCTCATTGGCCAGCCAGGTCTTAAGGGGCGGAGCATGATTACAATCCATTATAATGGGATCAATGGATTAGGAACAAACTTGATTAGGCAAACATCAACTTAATTATCAATCAAATCCTTTTCTCTCAAGGTTTGAATGTTGCTTTCTCTATGTCTGAGACTTGAAGAGAACTCAAGATCATTGGTCCACATTTGTAGCCAATACTCCCTTACTAGCACCCATCACATGTTGTATCCAACGGTAATAGTTCCCAACCTGTGTGTACACACCATACTTCCCTTTCTTAGCACATTCTTCTCCCCAACTGACAATGCCTGTGAGGAACCAGGTGTTGTGGTAGCGCATGGCATGAGGTCCTCCGCTGTCCCCCTGACAGGCGTCTTTAGGAGAATCGGAGTATCCCGCACAGAACATGACGTATGTGATTGGGTCACTGCTGCTTTCCTTGCATGTTGTTCTGTCCACATAAGGCAATTCAACCTTCTGTAAAGTCCCTGCACTTCGTCCTTGGAAGCGCAGACGTCCCCATCCGCTGACAGTGGCCAGAGATCCAGACTGCAGCAGTGAGTTGGAGAAGAGCATGGTTCCCAGGCAGATGGGACGTACCGCTGGAGTAAACCGGACGGGGGTGCGCAGCCGCAACAAGGCAATGTCATGATTGTAGAGGCTTAACTTGGAGTCATAACGGGGATGAGAGATTAAACGGGTGACATCCAGATTCTGTTCTGTGTCTTCAGTCTTGGAGACGTCATGCTCCCCTGTGAAACATGGTTGTTAATATTATTAATAACTGGTCTTTCATCAGTAAAATTTCAGTTAGAATATCTAAAGATTTATAAAATATTAAATTGACCTGATAAGCAATGCTGCATAAGATAATGTTTTTGGAGTTAAGTCTCTTGTTCTTACCAAGGCTGCATTTATTTGATCAAAAATACAGTAAAAACAGTAAATATTGTGGAATATTATTACAATTTAAAATAAGTAAATATCATTTTTGGTTAGACTTTATTTTAATGTGTCCTTGTTACAGTGTAATTATACATTTAAGTACCGAGTACTGATTGTACTTAATATAGGATTGGTTTAGGGTCAGTTGCATGTGTAATTATGCATAATTCATAGTTATTACTATAGCAACTACATAAAATAGTGTTACCTATTTTTTTTTCTATTTTAATATTAAAATGTATTTTATTCCAGTGATGGAATTTTCAGCCCATTTTTAAGTGTGTCATGATCCTTCAGAAATGATTCTAATATGCTCATACATTATTTTCTTCATGATTCTTTGATGAATAAAAAAACAGAATTTATTTGGAATGGAAATCTTTTGTAACATTATAAACGACTACCGTCAATTTCTGCCTCTCAAAAGTATTATTTATTTGTTTCTTTTTAAATCATTTGGACTTTTTTGAATGGTAGTGTATATTTGTAAATATATTTTTGTATATTTCTATTCTGTTTTTATTGCCCTATTGGCAAAATGACAAAAAAGTCAAAGAAACATAACTCAAGATATATTTTCTAAAGTCTTTATTATCTTCAAATGATTTTGTTTTTATGTAATTTTATTGTGTTGTAAGGATTTAGATACTTTATTAAGAAAGTAATTTTGAAGTGTACAGCCAAACAATGAGTTTGTAATGTATTGTATTTTAATTTGTATAATTGTACTGTATAATTTTCACATATTTTATAATGTTATATGCTATATTTAAATAGTAAGCATAGTACTTGGCACCATATATCAATTTATTTGAATCTGTTTCATTGGCTGTAAAGTTCTGCTGTTGTTCTGTTGTGGGGTCTTACCAACTCTGATGAAGAAGGATCCATTCTGGCTCCCTATCAGACAGTGTGCTGCAGTGATGACCCATAACGGGTTCAGAATGGAGCCGCCACAGAACACCTGCTGCGTCGAGCGCGACACCAGCGCCACCTACAGATTAGCAGTCAACTGGGATAAATTACATCAACAGATTGGGTTGTAGTAGATACACAAGTAACTCTATTATTTACTCCTAGATTATTTTCATCTTCTAGATGACATTTCTTGACTGTTAAAGGAACACTCCTCCGTTTTTTGAAATAGGGCTTATTCACATTCTTTCCTACATTTAGATAGGTGTGCAAATGCATTTTTGTCTGAGTGCATGCATTGTTTTAGTTTGACAGGGCCGGCGCTAGCTTAGCTTAGCACAATGAATGGAATCCTTTGTTGCCAGCTAGCATCTCCTGAGTAAAAGTGATAATTTTTTTTTTTAAAAAAAAACACGTAATTACTTCTTGTGGAATCCCAAGAAATCCCACATGAAATCCCATGTAGCAGTGCTTCGCCTAAGCAGCTGTGCTTCCCCCTATTATAGTCCCAAGTCAATATCTGCCTAGGATATCGCCTAGTGTTAATCTGCATCGCTATTTGTACTCGTTGTGAATACGCAGGCCACAAGAAGTAATTACTAGGGATGTCCCGATACCACTTTTTCACTTCCGATACCGATACCGATGCCGCAGCTTTGGCTTTTGCCGATACCGATATTAATCCGATATTTTTATTTTATTCTTAAACTAATAAAAAATATAGCAATTTTCTCAATTAGCCACCTAAAATATACCTCCTATATAGTCCACAACAACAGTTGATTATGAAAGATTGCCACCCTTTATTCAAACACTACAAAAAAATATATATATATATCTATATATATATATATATAAATGAAAGAAAATACAGGTACTTCAGTACTTAAAGCTAGCTAGCTACCAACAGGTTTAAAGTTAAAACAATTTAAACAGCAGCATTCTACATTGTAAATACCAGTACAGTTTTTGTTTTTTAAATCAAGTAGAATTTCTATAACTGTGTGTTAAACTGATTATCACTCTTGTGTGTGTGTTAAACACAATCTACCTAATAGAGACAGCTTCATTATAAAGATAAACAACAAATCCCCAAAATATATGATCATAATCTATGACAAAAATGCTATTATAAACTAGATTAGTGGATAATACACATTGCTCTTTTTATTGTTGTAAAATACATTCATGAAAAACAAGATAACAAAAATGAAAAAGATAATTATTTTAGATATAGCTAAATCTGCTATAAAATTGAGACATGTTTTAAGTGTATTGCACAGCTATTTAATGAGGCAGCAACATTAATAATTAATAATGTTAATAAGCTTTAATTGCGACACTGCATTATGATATGAAAGGCTCCAATACAGTGCACAAAGCGCTTATGCGCATCCCGAGCGGAGAATGATGCGCTTGAAGCCACGTGGAGTTACAGCACGCAGCGCGTCGAGTCCGCTTTGAAAAGTTCAAAGCACAACGGAGATACATATTGATGGACAGTGTATTATACAGTATCTATCTATGCAATCGTTTATTGAGCCTTTTCTTTTAACAGTTTTAGATTTCAGTTACTGTGCGCGTGAAGAACAATTATAGTGCTCTGACTCTAGTGTTGTGATCAAACCGACAGCGTCCGACACCCGGTAGAGAGTAACACGATTGAGTTACAGGCAGCAATACGTCCAGCAAGATAAAGTTGTTCTATGCGAAAACATAGACCTTTATCTTACAAATCAAGTATAATAGTATTAACATTGAATCATCTTGAAGATAGTTTCATCATTGACTGTAACCGAACGCGACGCGTTGTTTGAATGCTGAATGGAGAATGACTGACAGCCGCGAGAGGGAAAAGTTTACGTGATCTTGAATTTAATGACTTAAATATTAATTTCTCTCTCACATAATGGCTTCAGAACACTTATTATAGAGTGCACGAAAATGTTATGGTACTTTAGAATGTTTTTGTGCCTTTTGTGGGGCTTAACAATAACACATAATAGTCTACCCACAATATCGGATTTGGATCGGCCTCGTCTGATCGATGTCTGATCGATACCCGATCCCGCAAAAATGGCAGTATCGGAGCCGATACCGATCCTGAGTATCGGATCGGGACATCCCTAGTAATTACGTGGGTTTTAAAAAATTTTTTTTACCACTTTTACTCAGGACATGCTAGCTGGCAACAAAGGATTCCATTCATTGTGCTAAGCTAAGCTAGCGCCGACCCTGTCAAACTAAAACAATGCATGCACTGAGACAAAAATGCATTTGCACACCTAAATGTAGGAAAGAATGTGAATAAGCCCTATTTCAAAAAACGGTAGAGTGTTCCTTTTAAACACCTAAACTTTACAGTCTATACCTGCCAAGGGATTTCTCCAGGTAAGGCCGCATTTCCACCAACAATACGGCTTTTTGGAGCACTTTCTGTAGGCGACGTCAAATCAGCAAAAGTCCACTTAGGCAGTTTAACACGAGATGGCGAGACTTTCTGTTTCGAATCTGTAGGGATTGTCTGACTGTCCGGTTTGAGTACGTTGGATGTGGAATTGATTGTCCCATTGGAAGACTGTACAGATGTGTTTGTAACAGAGGTGGGGCCACTTGCAAAAGTTTTCATAGCTGTTTTACTAGCTCTGCCACATGGGAACTTCACTGGTAACACATACAAAAACCCAAACATGTTTTTTTCTGAAATGTTTTGCAAGCAATGAAATTGAGCTTACAGTGTCTTTCTAAATGCCACTTCATATAATGCTGTATATGAGAAGCTTTAAGAATGAAAGTAGCTCTTTAAAATGTTTTTGGAGCAATCTGGACAAAAGATGTAAATAAATCACCTATAGGCTCACACTTGAATCCGTCTTCTGTGAGTTTGTATCCGGATGCACACTGACACTCTGTCCCACGAGACTCCAGCAGAACACAGAAATGCTCACAGCCACCATTATCAACATCACACTTTTTGGCAGTCACTGAGAAACAGAACAAAACATCTTTTAACGTTGTGAACACTGTGCACTTAAACTGCGGAAAGCGAGATCCTGTCTAACCTATTTCACAGTTTTTTCCGACAAAGCCTGGCAGACAGTTACAGGTGTATGTGCCCATCTGGTCTTCACATGTGCCTCGGTTCTGACAGGGTGATGATTTACACTGGTCCCCATCTAACAAACAGGATCATTTGTCAACAACTGGTCTTTGTTCATACGGTATTAATATCCAGTTCGAATATTATAGCCTAGAATCATTTGTTTGTCTTTAGGTGCAGCAGAAATCAACACGCATCTCCATTGCCTCACCGTTTAGTCTAAGTAAATATAAAAGTTAATGATTTAACAGACTTACCAACATAACTCGCCCAAAACTCCATCTGAAAAACACATTTGCCGTGTTACACAACGCAATGACAAATGACGAACCACAACTTGTCAACTCACTGTCTTTTCATCATTTTCAAAGGCTTCTCTGGCCTCCTCCAGAACACACTTCTCCTCCATGCACTCCCTCTCCACGTTCCCCTTCAGAAACTCCTCGAACAGCGTGTTTGCTCGTCTGCGTCTCCACAAAATGCTGTCAGCTTTCTCCCCATCTAGGAACACTGAACCTGGGGCTGTTACAGAGGTTGAGAACTACTGAAAGCTTACTTGTGAATTTGATTATTAAACCTCAGAGAGTCAGAAGGCAAATGCCAAGTCTTTCAGAAGTCTGATGTATGAGGTAAATAGTTGTGTAGGTCTTACCTGCGAAGGCCTGCAGCAACATATATGGGAAAAGAACAAGAATGAATGAAGCCATATGCCAAACCAAATTCAGTCCCTTATTATTCCACAGTGAGCTGACAAATAACCTGATCCTACACTCCAAAGTACACCTGTCAACCACACTGGCACAGGACATGCTGTTTGAGTGACAGAAATAAAAGTAGAACAAAATAAAACATTTCACAATCACTAATTACAGTTAATAATTTTTGAAAATCAAAATGAATACCATTTTACTATCATTGTTTTCTAATTCAGGGCACTTGACTTTTTAACTAACTGGTGGTAGAGTCAAATTTCATGTTAAATAATAATTAAATGTTTTAAATCATTATTATTTGTTTTTTACATTCACTACTATTTTTGTTACGTTTTTACTATTTTATTTTGCTTTATGAAGACTAGTGTAATATGTAAATCTCAGATATGCTGTTAACATGATTTATTTTAGTATAATGCCAATGCAAATATTTAAATTTAATGACATGCGTTTTACTTTGTAGTATATATAATACTACATTTAATATTTCCCACACAAAATAGATGGATTTTTATACATTTTATACAAAATATAGCCTATATTTTTGCAGCATCATGTTCGGGAGTCCTTGGCATGAAAAAGTTTCAAAATCAAATCTCCACCAGATGGCGCTGCTGCTCCAATGACTAGATCAATAACGTGACTGTTAGATAGTTTTTACTTCTTGAAACAGTTCAGCATTTACTGGTTTCCTATTTCACTAATAGAGAAAAGAGATGACACTATAATGCAATGAAGTACGCAACATCGTGTATCGTTTAGGCCTATATCTTTTCTCCACACACAGATGGCCCCTGTATTGGACTGTGGGAGGGGCTGAATCATATTGGAGATCATTCCAGTCTACGCTTCAGTTCACAGTGAGTGCACTTGATGTCTTTTCTCCCCATGGGAATTTGTTATCTTCTCAGATGGAGCTTTCTTATCGACTGTGGGCTCTTCGTTTTCATCCATCCATTACGAGGCTGAATTATTCATTTCTAAGTAATTAACACTGGTCATCAATCCCACTGTATGAGTGCCAATCAATCTGTAACTGAGATTTTTCATTGCTGTGATGGGCTTTGGCTCGCAGCCTCTGAAGGAGCAATCAACAGACTGTTATAGCTATAAAAGCAGCAGGACTACATCACTCAAAACTTTTTTCATTACAGCACTTAAAGGGATAGTTCACCCCAAAATGAAAATTCTGTCAGTAATTACTCACCCTCATGTTGTTCCAACCCCGTAAGACTTTCGTTCATCTTCAGAACACAAATGAAGATATTTGTGATTAAATCTGAGAGCTGGATCACTCCTCCATAGGCTTCTAAGGGATTGAAACCTGACAGCCCCGAAAAGTCATTAGAGACATCGTTAAAATAGTCCAAATGGCTACAGTGGCTCAATCTTAAGTTTATCAAGCGACGAGAACATTTTTTGCGTGCAAAAAAACCCTAAAATAATGACTTTATTCAACCATCTCTTCTCTTCCGTGTGATTCTCCTAAGCTGTTGACGTAGTGTAACAGCGCAGCGCTTCTGCGTTATATGTCACACGTAGGCTCACTATTGGCCGACGCTGGTCATGTGTGTGATACGTGTGACGTTCAACCAGAAGCGTTGCGCAATAACACTACGTGAAATCTCCAGGCCCAAAGAGAATACTTGAATAAAGTCGCTATTTTAGTTTGTTTTTTGAGCTCAAACAGTATTCTCGTAGCTCGATAAACTTAAGATCTAGCCACTGTAGTCACTTGGACTATTTTAACGATTTCTTAAATAACTTTTCGGGGCTGTCAAGTTTCAATCCCTTAGAAGCCTATGGAGGAGAGATCCAGCTCTCAGATTTAATCAAAAATATCATAATCTGTGTTCCGAAGATGAACGAAAGTCTTAGGGGGTTGGAACGACATGAGGGTGAGTAATTACTGACAGAATTTATGAATAGCCATGTTTGAAAAATGTGTAGGAACCACCTTGGCGCTCTGGAACACTTGATTGTGATTGGTCCAGGGTGTTTTCCCGCATTTGCCCGAGATGCTGGGATAGGCCCCACTCCAGCCTCCCGTGACCCTTGGAGTATAACCGGTATGAAGAATGAATGATGGCACATCAGGCAGACACCATCCCCGATGTCCATCTAGACGTGAACTCACTCGTTTTTATTAAGTTATGAAGCTACCGTAAACTTTATGAATACATTTCATATAAGATTGATATTCAATGCTATTATAATTTGTGCCTGACAATGTCACTGCTAAATACCTATAAATATTGAGTTATTTCGCCATGTTTCACTTCGGGGCTTAAAGAAAATCCAGAGCTTTCCCACTTGTATTTTCGACTTTAGTGTCGTTCATGGGCGTTGAACTCGTAAATATGATCTTGACTTTTCGAAATGACTGGAACGTATCTGTCCTGGATCAATAGCGATGTAAAGTCTGCTATAGCCTATACTCTCTTCTGCCAACTTTTTTCTCCCAGACAGTTCGGGCCTGTTCAAACTTTACGCACTGCGTCAGAAATTGCATAGTTAACTACTAATAGGTTTGAAACTTAGGCTACTTAGCGACGGTTAAAAAAGTATGTGTAGCATCATTGTGTAAAGTAGCCTATGAGTGAAATTCCGTAAACAGAATCATACCTGTCGCACAATTTCCCATGACTTTTTACAGTATAGAACAGCATTTTTTTTCCATAATTTTTTTTTCTAATACACATTAAAATAGAACGGATGTTTTAGAGCAAACATATTTAAGATTAGCCGAAGGACTTTCGATTCATTAAATGATAAGCTATTTCCTTACAAAAACAGTTTATTCAGCTTAGTGAAGCCATTGACATCCATTAAAAAACCCGCCTCTGGTCTTCCCTGTACCTAAGCGTAAGCTAGCGTTGAGCTTTTTTTTGGCTAAGGTTGCAAACATCAAGGCGTGAATAACTTTTAATTAATCAACGGGACACTTGCTGGCTACATCCGAAATAGCATACTGCTAGTAGGCCTACTTGGTTTGAAATAAGTAATCACTTCGCAACTGCTAAAACAGTACGTTCTAAAAAGTATGTATGATTGTAGTATGATTGTAATCTGGACATACTACATTTGTCATGTTGTCATTATCATGTGACCTACTAGTGTCAGTTGCATTGCTTACCGGCCATTCACAAATCCTCTCCCGTGGCCTCATGGGATATTAAAGTGTCCATCTTATGTACACCTCAGAGTATTCCCGTGTGTATTATCCGGGTACTTTTTGCCTTTTATATACTGTGAATTCGGACATTCTTTTGTCACATACTGTTTTTCTCGAATTTACTGACTTGATGATGTCAATAGGCTATTACTTGGAAATGGCTTGTCGTTATAGGTCTAGCTGTATGATATATCATAAACAGAAGAATGTTTCTTACCACATGCTGCTGTATGTCATCCATCTCCATCTAATCATTCTTTTTTGTTTTTTGGTCTTCTGATGATTTTCAGCCTTATCTTTCTGCAAATTGTATAGTTGTGGTGTAGGTATAGCGATATGACCCAGCACCCAAAATACTATCAAACACTCCAACGCAACATACATTCTTCGTGAAAGATGGACAAAAAGGCGCACAGGAAACAAAAGCCTTGAAAATTTTTATATACGACCCCGCCAAATCACAGAGATGCCAATTCGCACGGGACTAAGATCACAGACAACCTCCGCAATTATCACACATGATTAGAGGTCACCAGGTAATAATCCAGTGTGAATAGGGCTTAAGTCACTTTGGATAAAAGCGTCTGCCCAATGTAAATCTACTGAGACTGTAATGTAGATTAAAGCAGGTGTGGTTATGTGGAGCATGTGGGAACTGCAGCTGGTTCATAACACAGCACCATTGATTCCAGCAGTGATGTGCGTCTGTCTGCCTGCCCTGTGCTGCTGGGAATTGGTGCCATATCCAATTAAATTAGAGGCTACTGCGAAGGATCAGCCCACTGCAGAAGATAATAAAAATGTGACGCCTGTTCAGTGCAATCGATTATGGAGAGCATCTTCTCTCGGGGGAGGTAAGTAGATCGCAGAGGTCCCAGGACTTGTGAACTCTGCATAAGGCCAGCGTAGCTCATTAAAGTCCCCAAGCCATTTGTACAAACTTATTTTTGGCCTCGAAAAGCACCTGACTGGGTGTATCATAAAGTGCAGTTAGAAGGGATGAAGAGATAGAGAGATAACGGGATACGTTACGGGAAACACTACGTTATTAAATCATTATTTTCTCACCCTCGTGTTGTTTTAAAACTAGTTTCTATTGTTGAACACAAAAGGAGATGTTAGACATAAAGCTATTGTTTGACTTCAGAAGACTTGTACAATTGTACTTATTTATAGCATTATACTGTATGTGTCCATTTAGTATCATGCACATTTACTTGTAACGTGTATAGTAAGTATATTGTATATTGAAGTTGTTTTAGATTGAGTTTCACATGAATTTCTTCCTTTAGTGAGATTGATTATTCTCAAGAGACGGCGAGGCAGCAGGCCAGACCACAGATATAGCAGTGAACATCACAGTGTACGGTGAGAACAGAGAAACATCACACCAACAGGAAACAGCACTGTGAAGACTGAGAGAAAGGTTGTAATTACTTCACTTTGCTTTGTACGTTTTTGGAAGAAAGAAAGAAAAATAAACTTCGCACCATCTCAGACGAATGCAGACAGCCTAAGAATAGCAGACTGTCTGAGAATAACCTTCACATCACGCACCACAATCTCTGGATTAGTATTGACTCACCATCTAAGTCCTTACTTTTTTCCTCCCTCTCTGAGAGCAATACGGACATCCGTCACTCCACACCGTGTGTTTACCCTGCTACAGGGGAGCGTGTGTGGATGTGTTTTCAATCATAGTGGCATAATGAACCAAGGCTATTATTTATGAAAATTATATATCATTTTATTGAAGAATCACTTACAGAACTCTGCCCTCCTTTGGGTCATGCGCTGGGCTACAAGTCTTGATTTCTGCTTCTGAACTAACCTAAAAGTTAGTGTAAAATAAAACTTTAATAAATTAAATAAAGAAGAATCAATTATTTAACCCTGTTGTTCTCAGGGTTATTTTAGTGTTGTTTATATACTATTAGTATTCATTAATGTTTTGAACTTAATGTTTAAACTTATTTTTAAATTTCAACATTTTCAAATTATATTATAATATTTCAAATAGAAAATTACATAATTATTTTTTTTAATTATGTAATTTGATACCATTTAAAAAAACTCATTTAAAATTAATACATTCAAATTTAATATTTTATATTTTTATATCAATGGCCTAAAAAGTGGCCTAGTCCACATCTCACTCATATTCTTTGACCTGAGAATTCTTTGACTCTGGAACCTAATATATTAAGGAACAGTAGCACTGGTTGGTCATATGACAAAATGTAGGGGAAAATAGTATCTTTCCCCATATTAGATATTAAATCATGTCAATTGTTTCAGTGTTTGTTTAATCAGTTGTGATCGTGACTAATGAACGATTGTCTATTCACTCATGCTAGACATGTGTCATGACATGAAAGCATCCCATTTATTTTCTAAAGGTGAGTATGGGGGCATTTACTGCTGCTGGCTCTAACATCTGTCTCCCTTTCCACCATTAAATCACACGGAACACTCCCGACTCGCTTCCTGTGGGTGCAGTACTGCAGTTATAAATGGAACAACGGCAGGCTTGAAGAATCTGCCCATGTCTTATATAGTCTCCTGGACGTGGCCATTGACATTAATCTGGTATTTGTTCGAGTGCACCTCTGTTAATTAGCACAGTCTTTCTGTGAGTCTGAAAGGGTAATGCTTCACACCCACGGCCCCAGTGCACCACTCTAGCCCGGCCCAATCTAAGCAGTTGACATTTAAACAATCTGCTTGATATTTAGTAGGAGGATGAAAAGAAATAGCCACTTTATGTGTGCTCGAAACCGTAAACACATTTCTTTTGGCATTGTCTCTCTCTCTCTCTCTCTCTCTCTCTCCTCTCTCTCTCTCTCTCTCTCTCTCTCTCTCTCTCTCTCTCTCTCTCTCTCTCTCTCTCTCTCTCTCTCCTCTCTCTCTCTCTCTCTCTCTACAGACTAGCATTGCTTCGTCATATTGGAAGGGATATTGGATGTACTTTTTAAAAAATGTATCACTAAAACTTTTTTTGTGACTCTATTAATTCCTTCTTATTAATTCTCACAGTTCATTTGTCGACCCTGTCTAAATTGGACTGCAGTTGGCAGATAATGTTCTCACCACATTACACGTAAAATCTCCTCCCCACATTTGATGACATTCTCACATTTGACTCCTCCCCACAATATGATATTCTGCTAAGCTGTTCAAATTTTAGATTGCTCTCAGACCTCCGGAATTCATCAAATGCCAAAAAAAGACAATCACACATACTTTGTTCATTCATTACCATGAAGAAAAGTTCACATTGTGCCTAACAAAATACCACAGAATCTTTTTCTTCCTCTAGTTTCATCCCAAGTGTGTTTTTCCAGCCCTTTGCAGCTCTGCTGTTTGGACAAGTTTTCTGGGGATCAGTCAGGCCAGAGCTCCTCAGCTCCAAAGCCTCCAGGACAGGCCTACAATAAAGCCTAATGTTTACCTATGGAATGTTAAACAGAACTCTGCAGCGGAGATGGAGGAGTACCGAAGAAAAGACAAGAGGGAGATAGAGAAAGGGAGTCATGTCTGCTCATGCCTGGGGATATTTCATGTGTCAAGTGGCGCTTTTCCACTGCATGGTACGGTACGGTTCGGTTCGGTACGGCACGCTTTGGCGCTTTTCCACTGCATGGTACGGTACGGTTCGGTTCGGTACGGCTCACTTGTGGTGCTTTTTCCACTGCATGGTACGGTACGGTACGGTGCGCTTCGGCGCGCTTTAATGGTACCTGATCTGTTGAGGTTCCAAGCGTACCGTACCGGTACTAAAATGTGACGTGAAACACTGCAGATCACTGATTGGCCAGACAGACAGAATCGTCACTACCAGCGTCATTGGATTTGCGACACGAGACCGCTATACAGAGTCATATAACCAGTAGACAACAGCCAACACGGTAGCACCTGTGTTTTACTTACTTGAAAAAAAAGAAGAGATCAACACTTGAATCTGAATCGTGAATCGTGGTCGAGGTGCAGACAATCCTCTCGTTGGTTGCCTAGGAGCGGGTCCAGCGAGAGCTGGATGGGGCAAAACAGAATGAAAAAGTGTTCCAAGAAGTAGCAGCTAGCTCAGCTCTTAGCCACACACGGCTATCACCGGACCTACAAACAGTGTAACGATCAGTCCCACCCACTTTGAATGGGTACTAACTGCAGTGGAAAAGCAACCGAGCTAGCGAACCGAACCGTGCCGTACCGAGTCGTACCACGCAGTGGAAAAGCGAAGCCGAACCGAACCGTTCCGCGCCGAATCGAACCGTACCGAACCGAGCGTACCATGCAGTGGAAAAGCGCCAAAGCTCAGGTTAACTAATTGACAGAAAAAAAGTGTCTAAAGCTATTCAGACTCAGTCCAAATCTGTTCCTACATTTTTGTGCATATCTGATTGAAATTCGATCAGATTTAGCAAGTGTGAATCACATGAAATGCGTATTTTTACAAATACGTTTCGAGCTACATTCAAATGTGGTTTGAAATCCGATTCAATTCACATTTCGTGTGGTTTATGTGACTGTCTTAAAACGTAAACGTCAAACACTGTTGTTGAAAACATGCAGAAAGTTGTTGCAGAAACAAGGTTTTCTTACATTTATCTCAACCTTTTGGATAACAGCAATGTAAAATAAAAAGATGTTATGGTAAATATACATATACCAATTACCAAGGGTTGATCACATTCACTGACTGCCAGAAAGCAGTAGATCTCCGAAGGTTTAAGGCCGTAATATACTTCAAGCTACTTTCGAGATGGTCCTCACTGCAGAACACGAAATCCAGGGGAATGAAATCCTTACATATACCTAAACCTACCCATCTCCACCCCCTGAACCCTAAACCCACCCCTAATCCTACCCATCTCCACCCCTTAGATCTGGATCCAACTCCGCCCCCTGGATCTTGTGTACTGCAATGAGGTGCTACTGCAACTTTCTGGAAAAGTTCACTTCAGCTGAAAAACACTTTGGATCTACCGTGGTGATTACACCTAATAGGTAGAGGCACTCTGGGGCTCCTACATGGAAATCTTCAGTTCATTTCCTCTGATAAATCCGTAATTGTCATACGTCCATGAGTAAAAGCAAACACTGGAGATCTGCTTTATAGTAGAAAAGGAGGTGTAATTCTAATTGAAAGCAACACTGACACTGTTTTTTTTATGTTTAATACTGTAATAGCTTTAATATATAATAATAGCTGCTTGGTTTAAAGCAATCTATTGCATAAAGTCCTATATACTCACCTAAAGGATTATTAGGAACAAAATACTAATACTGTGTTTGACCCCCTTTCGCCCTCAAAACTGCCTTCTACGTGGCATTGATTCAACAAGGTGCTGAAAGCATTCTTTAGAAATGTTGGCCCATATTGATAGGATAACATCTTGCAGTTGATGGAGATTTGTGGGATGCACATCCAGGGCACGAAGCTCCCGTTCCACCACATCCCAAAGATGCTCTATTGGGTTGAGATCTGGTGACTGTGGGGGCCATTTTAGTACAGTGAACTCATTGTCATGTTCAAGAAACCAATTTGAAATGATTCGAGCTTTGTGACATGGTGCATTATCCTGCTGGAAGTAGCCATCAGAGGATGGGTACATGGTGGCCATAAAGGGATGGACATGGTCAGAAACAATGCTCAGGTAGGCCGTGGCATTTAAACTATGCCCAGTTGGCACTAAGGGGCCTAAAGTGTGCCAAGAAAACATCCCCCACACCATTACACCACCACCACCAGCCTGCACAGTGGTAACAAGGCATGATGGATCCCTGTTCTCATTCTGTTTATGCCAAATTATGACTCTACCATCTGAATGTCTCAACAGAAATCGAGACTCATCAGACCAGGCAACATTTTTCCAGTCTTTAACTGTCCAATTTTGTTGAGCTCTTGCAAATTGTAGCCTCTTTTTCCTATTTGTAGTGGAAATGAGTGGTACCCGGTGGGGTCATCTGCTGTTGTAGCCCATCCGCCTCAAGGTTGTGCGTGTTGTGGCTTCACAAATGCTTTGCTGCATACCTCGGTTGTAACGAGTGGTTATTTCAGTCAAAGTTGCTCTTCTATCAGCTTGAATCAGTCGGCCCATTCTCCTCTGACCTCTAGCATCAACAAGGCATTTTCGCCCACAGGACTGCCGCATACTGGATGTTTTTCCCTTTTCACACCATTCTTTGTAAACCCTAGAAATGGTTGTGCGTGAAAATCCCAGTAACTGAGCAGATTGTGAAATACTCAGACCGGCCCGTCTGGCATCAACAACCATGCCACGCTCAAAATTGCTTAAATCACCTTTCTTTATTCTGACATTCAGTTTGGAGTTCAGGAGATTGTCTTGACCAGGACCACACCCCTAAATGCATTGAAGCAACTGCCATGTGATTGGTTGATTAGATAATTGCATTAATGAGAAATTGAACAGGTGTTCCTAATAATCCTTTAAGTGAGTGTAAATAAACGTGAAATGACTTTACTTCTGAAAAAAATGTTATGTTGAATTTACTTCATTTTATTATGTCAAGGGGTTGCACGAAATAAATTTATCTAAATCCAGATATATATTTTTTAAGTTAAGTGTACTTATATTTTGTAAATTGGTTGTACCTATATTTTATAAGTAATTTCAGATTAATTATATTCATAAGTTTAGCTAAACTATTTTGAGTTGAATTTCCAAATGTTTTTTAAGAATCAGCCTGTGAATCTCAACAATGGTGACAATTATAAAGCATGTTGCAGTGCATTCTGGGTGCCACCAATCAAAACACATTCATGGCTCCCATCGTGCATTGCTGCATGAATACATAATGTGCTTATGATCAGAGGTCATCGCTTTGTCACCATTGCTGGCTCTGTACGAATACAATGATTCAGGTCAAATGATTGTGAAATAATGGTTGTTAAATAACAATCAACACCATCAGATCATCTTTTCTATTTGTTCATTTGGCTGTTATAATGATGTTAAACAAATTAATGATGTGAGGGTCAAGAGCCCAACTAAAACAAACACTAATCTCCATGTCGAATTGCAGAGTTCTTGCAAACATCCACATCACTATGATCAGATGCTTTCTTAACTGCTGTTTTCTCCCTGTTTTAATTTTTGTTGTGTTTATTTTGTTATTGAGAATAAAGCGTGCAACCTATATTTACACATTCATCTAAATTTCCCTCTCAGCAGCGGGGGCGGCATCGGGATGTTCACTAACAGTATATCGCTCCAAAGGTATTTCAAACTTCCTTTTACCTTTAAACGAAGAATCGAAAAAGACCTTCGTTGTGAGTATATCGGGACCTTTACAAGTAATGACACTTTCAGCCAAAAACCAAATGGGGTCTATTGTGCCAATTTTAGACAGAAGGGATGACAGAATTGTGTTGTCAGGTCAAGGCCTTTGACCTCAATTGTAACAGTTGCCTAACCCCAATAGGACCTGTCATTGCTAGCATGTGCGCTATACAGTACTGGAAGAAGTGCTGATGCAGCAAAGACAGTGAAAATTAGAGATATCCTCTTGGGTATTTAATAAATACCTTTGTGGGTGGTGGGCAATTATCTATACTGCAAAGTCAGCCATATAACCCTCTGATGTGTTTGCTCAAGGTATGATGTCTTACTGTGGTAGCAGAACACTGATCATACCTGTAAGTTAATTACTGCCTTATCAGCCTCGCCCACAGCACTTTTTACAAAATAAGCCCTCTAACCTCAGCATAACAGCAGTCCATAAATCACTTGCTCTGTCCCAGAAAATTATTTTAGGAATAATCCCATATAACTTCTCAAAGCTAACACTTTTTAAATGACATATTTTCTCATCCAACATTTGGTTTGTTAAAAAAAAAGAAAGATCTATTTGATCGACCACATTGACTAGCTTGTTTATTTGAGCTCAGATGTTCATAGACTTTATTTAAAGCTTATAAATAAAAACTTATAAGTACTCTGATTAAATAAGACAGAAAAGTGTGTATGACTTCTTTGAAAGCTAAAAACTTCTACAAAAGTTACTCTTGTGTTCTCCAAAGTCACTTTGAAGTGTGTGCCCGCCCGCCTTCTTCTCCTGTCCTGGCTGTAAGTAAAGCTGCCATTAATGTCAACCCATAACTGAGCATTCACAGCTGAGCTTGTCTTCATGAACATTTGGATAATTGTTGCCCACATAATACCATCGTTCCAACCATTCATCAGTAAAAGCATTTCAAGGACACCTCTGGAAAACAACACCCCTGAATTAGTCCTCAATCTTAACTACTGTTATTTTAACAAGGTTAATTGAGTGATGACTGAGTGGCACAATGGACAGTGTGGGAGAGTCACATCGAAGCTAAAAGCATGTAAAGACTTAATGCATCATATTTTGACACAATCATACCGGGGGATGTTTGATTGACAGTTAGGACTGAGCTGCTATTACTGTTTAGGGAAATTGGTAGAGGAACTGAAAAAACACAGTATCCAAACTGGTTTCCAGTTCTGGATTTCATTTTTTAAATTTGAACAAATTCTGTTCAGAGTAAATATTCTGTAAAGTATGGCAAATCTGCAGTTTTATGTGCAATATCTAATTTACCATTATTAAATTGTATTGTGTATATATTGGCATACCCTGCTCTCCAGACATCAGTGGGGGATGATAATTAAAAGACCTATAGCCGGTAATCAATATGGCCCTAACAAATCATTTAGGACATTAAATTCAACAACACACCAAGGTTAAATAGTGGTCTGTTGATTTAATGCATGATGTTGTAATTTATAATGGAAAATCAAAATCCCACGTATGAAGTGGAACTATGTAACTGAATCAAAAATGCAATGTTTTGACACATTTTTAGAGATACTATTGGGCTTCTAGATTACTCTTAACTGACAAGCCAGTTGTAGAATAGTGAGATAATTTTTCAGACAGACGTTTTCATCAAGTCTTCCAGCTGGTGACCCCATTCTTCATTGATCAGGAGCACACTGACCTCCATGACCTTTTGCTTCTGATTGGCAAATATTGATTCCCAGTTTGGAAATCTGCACCTCTGTTTAATGCAACCAAACTCAGCTGAGACATTTCTTATATCGCTCAGTTCTCATGAATATAAATGAAGAGGGAGGAGGCCATTAATCCACATTGAAGTCCTCTCTTACTACAATGTACATGGAAAGATACTGTGTACGGATGTCACTGTTGTACAGTACACATATTGTGTAGTAGATTTAGTCATGATAAAGAAATGCCAACATAATATACTGCATGTACACCACAATTCAACATATATAAATTCTGCATACAATAAAAATAATCGTAAAGATTCAAAGTAAAGTGATTCTGTTCAGTAAATGTAGTTCTTCAGTACATAAAAACTAAGCATCTATTGTTCCATATTTGAATAAGCACATAGTGTTCAGCATTAATGCTGGTGGTATAAGCAGGACAATGACAGACTTGAAAAGAAATAATTACTATTTGAGAAAAAACAGACTTCCAACACTAAATTGAGTGTAAATTTACAGAATTTGTGTATGTTAGCAAAGTAACAGTGGAGGGCAAAGTGAGGTTAGAATAGCCTTTGGCTCTCTCATGCTATGATGTGAGCTCTTGCCTGGCAAACTGAAAACCCAGAAGATACACACTGTGCTCAGATAAACCCCTTTAACCCATCTTGGATGGCCTCTTTTTATGCCTGCTATCTTTTTGAATTCTCCAAGGTGACTGTAGATTGCAACCTAAAAATGGCATAATTATTTGTGGAGGTAAACTTCATTCTGCTGGAAATGGAGCTGCTAAAAATGATAGTCTATTTCACCTTCTCCAGTAAAAACTTTACATTTTCCCTTTTGTAGAATCTATTTGCCCAATCTGAGAGCAGTGTATGTTTGTTGTATTAAATAATTCAAAGTTTTTCTACATTGTGAGATACAGTGAGGTCAGTTACATACTGGAGGTGGGACCTATTAGGCTATAATTCTTCAGAATATTTAAGCAGCCTTCCATAACCCTTGAATAAGCATTACCCTTATATAAACATGTTTGTTGTATAATTTGCTTAATTAATTATGATTTAACAAATGATAAACCAGCACTGTCAGTTTAATGCTCTGGACACCGTTTTAAGAAAGTCTGGTCAATGAAACGTTGAAAGGCGTCCAACTGTCGCTAAAAATAGCAAGTATGGATCCTTAAACCATCGCTTCTGTTTCCTTCCACTCAGTGCAGCGAAGGAGTAGGCTACAATCCGTCAGGTGATATAGTACAGAGTCTGGTGTCGTTTTCCTGTCAACTCCAAGTTAGCAGGGACAAAGAAATCCAGCATTTTAAAGCGAAACATCTGTGATCAATAGGTGTCAAAAGTGAACAAAGGAGAAGGCTACATATAGCCTACGTGAACTTTACTTCGTGGTGGAATTACCTAGAGTTACCTCATCGGTCTTGCAGCACATCGAACAGGTAAGAAATGATCTTTTATCTGAGATAGCCTACTGTGTCAGGACTACTTTTAAGACCGTACAAAATCATTCTCGCCTCGACATTAGTTTGATTGGCAACTCCAAAGATGCGCAGATTTAAAAAAAAGAAATAAATTTAATAATTTGTATTGCCTGTTGTAAATAGCCATAAACATGGACGTGTCCGTTCACATTAAAATATGGTGCATATATAGGCTATCAATTGATGTTTACAGTTTTTAAGCCTATCCTAAACTATGTTTCTCGATATATTATGCAGATAGATTCACTCGTACCATATAAATGCCTAAATCCCTGAGATTCTTCAGTATCCCATTGTAAATATTTCTTACATGCAATCTGACTTCTCTCATTCTACAGTAACTGTAGCTACTAGCTACTTTAACAATAAAACAATATATATATATATATATATATATATATATATATATATATATATATATATATATATATATATATATATATATATATATATATATATATATATAAAAACTTGGCCTAATATTATGTAGCCTAATATATTTTAGTACATTATTAGGCCAAGTTTTATGAGTGACTGAAAAGGTAGGCCAATATAAATTAATTGGAATTCGGGGACTGTTGGATTTTTTTTTTTTTTGTAAAAACAAGAAATAGCCTACAATGTGTAGCATACCTTTCTGGAAAATATCAAACAAACAAGTTCTACCGTGAGCCGTCCATTATTATGAAAATCAGTGGTTTTATTTCCTTTACATGTGTGTAGGTGCTATTTAGGTTTTGACTCAATACTATCCTGTTGCTCACACTACATTATTCCATGTTTTACATCAAACCCAGTTTCTGCAAACAGGCTGGTACATGAACATCTGTTACAGTATCAAAAGGTGGTTCCTCAGGTTTTATCAGCGCTCGCGACCAATGTGTCACAGCTGACGTCGACGACACTCGGTGGAAGCCCCTCTCCTTCCCTCGCGCTTTTTGTTCTCTCGTTTGCTTCATTCGCCAGGGTTAGTCTTATTTTCACCACCTCGAGCTTCATGCGGGAGCCGTTTTTCTATATCAATGTGCATTAATGTAGGAGACAACGTGGAAGAGATAAGGTGAGATAACCTTGTTGATAACAAAGAGCACTGACGGTCTGCGTTTGATTGTGACATTGGCGGACTTGTTACTATCCACGCGCTTTGTAAACTCGACTTCTGTTGTCTGTATGTTTAACTGCATTGACGGCTGTTGATAAATGTCGATAGAAGGTACGAGAACCATCACTTTCTCTCTGATGTTTTACAAAAATAATAAAAAATACTTTTGTTTATTTAAAATGCGTTTCTTACAGAGCTCTTATCTCCTCACCTGGTACCTTTGTTTTGGATTGGCCAAGGATTTTCTAAAGCGACTGTGGGTATACACGACTGAAGGATTTCGGTTTTTAATCTAAATCGGGATCTATACATCCAAACTGGGATCTATGAGTGGAAAAGTGGCTAAGTCTAAAGAAGAAAAGGATGCTTCAAAGGGTAAGAAGAGTCTTAAAACGTCTCTATTCCTCACCGTGCATCACAGATTTAAAGCGACCGTGAGCTCATTCATCTCCCACTCGTTGCATTGTTGCTCAATTGTGAAAACATAAAAGCAGTAATGGAAATTGGCCAAAATTAATGTCAAACGTTGGTCTAGGACAAACGTTTATGAGAATATATATCCACAATATTACACAAGTAATGAATGATTAGCTGGTCCGCCGAGTAGGAAAACCTGCCATCTGATAAAGACAGAAAATCAGCATCTTCTTCATACTGTTCTACAGAGATGAATTATTAGGCTGTCGCTTTAACGAAGCCTGCAATAGAAAAAAACATGCTTGTTCTGTTAAAAGTCTATTTTATGTTTTCTTCTTTGCACATACGGTAGGTCTCAGTAACTATTCAAATAAGCTATTTATCTCATTTGCAACGATCTGCGCTGCGTGATGACGCTTAATCGTTTGTTTGGGTAGCTACTGCGCAAATGACCTATTGCGTAAAACGGAGCTTCTGTCTCTGGAACAGCCGCGCGTTAGCTGGATGTAAACTGGCCAGCCATTGCCATGGAGACAAAGGGGCTACAGGGTTGCCAAAGAAACCTCCGCGCGTTAATGTGCATGTCTGCCAATGGGTTTCAGTTCAGTTTACAACGACATGAATAAGCTGTGGTCCTTTGTTCCTACTGAAGAAAACCCACAGATAAATAGACTCAAAAACACAAACTTGATTGCAAGTAACTTTAGAAGATATTTAACAAAATCGAATCTTACTTTGTCCTAATAAAACGTTTTGTAGCCTATACTTTCCGTCTAATAGATCTTTTAGTCTTTTGTGAAGTTAATTATTTAATTATTCCATAGACTTACTGATATGAATATAATGTTGATGAGAAAGATGAGGGATTAGCTTTATATTTGAATGGAAATATTGTTTATAAGTTTGTTTATTAACATTGTATTGTATTGTTTATGTGCACTTGGAAAAGAGAAAGAAATCCATTCCTCTCTCTAAGTCGAGAAAAATGGATAGACAGACAGCTATCTTGGCATTATGTTATGTACATTTTAGCATACCCTCATGTATTTTGTTATTATAAGTGTTTATAGTAAATATACAGCAGACTTTGTTGAAAACCATGAGTTTGTTTTTCTATTTGTTTTAGACAGAATTTGTCATAGCATTGCATAATGACTCATTCGCTCAGCATGCCGGCTTTCATCTTATTTGTTTTGAGCTATTATGAAACACATTGCAGTGGCTGCCTCTACATCATTAAAACTTCCAGGATTCCTTTAATTTTGGGATTCTTTCTCACCACCCCTCTTTTGTTTGTCAGTTACCTGTGATTTGAGTAAAAGTTTTGGTTTTCTGCACTCTGCATCAGCATGAGCAGTGTTGTCATTGAGATCATTTTTGTTTTCAAAGGAAACTATGTGAAGACATTTCACACTTTGTGTGGTTAGCAAATTCACAGTAAAAATAGATGTGGGCAGTTGTTGCATTAAAGGTTATTTATACTTAAACTTACCCAATAAATGCTTTTGGCTGGTGTTGGCAAATTATGTCAGGTTGATTCAGTCACATAAACTGATAATCTTGACTTAAAACCAGTTCATTTAAATGTTGGTCGTTAACTCACAAAAAGTACTTTAAGTACTATCACAGATTTGATCACATTATATTGGCACGGCTATTGGAAAAGTGGCAGTGTAGCGACAGTGCGCAAGCTTTTGACACATTGGAGTGGTGATGATCACGTTAGCGATGCAAGTTTGAATCTGGCCTGAAATGCGCACAGATTGACCCCCTTCCCCCTTCACTCTCTCTCTTTCTCTTATTTTTCATCAATATCTCTCTTAATAAAAGAGGCAAAAACTCAAAATTAACAATGTCTCTAAACAGTTACACTATTATGATTTTTTTATCCATATGTCTTATTTAGGGCTTGATAAATATCAGTCTACCCTTGCACTGTAATTTAGGGCAATGGTGCTGAATGCTCAAGGGCACTGGCTAATTAGCCGGAGGATGAATGCCACAGGCTCTGGACTGGCTGAGCAGGCCTTGCGAGTCTTTCATATTTTCTTGCAGATGAATTCATCTCCAGGTCAGATGCAGTGCCAGATCAATAGGCATCCAGAGCATAATTTAGAGAGGCTTCATTAATCACAAAGCAGCAGAAGCTGTTTTTTTGTGCCCCGCTCTGACACCTGCTCTAATCTTCTTGGCATAGCAGCACCCCGACTGCTGCAGCATCCAAATTCACTGATCTGCTGGACCCAAGTGAATTAAACAGCTGAATGTCTCGTGTTTTGTACAGTTGGTTTCAGTAGGTTAAATGCTGCCAGTAGCTTTAAGCAGCAGACTTTGAACTTGTTGTTTGGATGTTGCCACCCACAAAGTGAGGGGAAACTTATTTTGACACTCAAATGCAAACATGTTTTAAGTTCCTGAGTTCCAGAAATAAAGTATTACATCATTTAAGCCATTTCACAAAAGCAAGAGGGCTGTTGTGTTGAATATTAATATGATTTTCAGTACAACAGACTAATATACTGTTCAAAAGTTTGGGGTCGGATTTTTAAATGTCTTTAAAAGAAGGGTCTTATTCTCACCAAGGCTGCATTTATTTGATAAAGAAAATACTGTAAAACAGTAATATTGTGACCGTCATAACTGCTTTGTTCATTTTTTATTTTTTAGTCATGGCAAAGCTGCATTTTTTTAACCAGCCATTACTCCAGTCTTCTGGGTCACATGATGCTTCAGAGATCACTGCTAAAGAAACATTTCTTATTATGTCTAAATATTATGTTGAAAACAATTGTGCTGCTTAATGCTTAAAATTGTTATGGAAAAAAGTTCATCCTAAGAAAACATAATTTATTTGAAATAAAATATTTTGTACCTTTACCATCTCTTTTAATCAGTTTAATATGCTGGAGTACTCTATTATGGTACTTTCTTTTTTTTTTTTTTTTTTCTTATCTTACTAACCCCAAACTTTCTCCATCATCAAAGGTAGTTTGCTTCCACATTTTACCGCTTACTAGTGTGGAAGCACAAAATGTTGTTATATTAAAGCTACACTGTGTGATTTTTACCCCCATCTAGCGGTGAAAAGGTATATGACCATCCAGTGAATATTAGTTTTCTGTTCCTCTCAATTCCGATTTCGGTTTAACTCCTACGGTGGCCAATGTAATCCAAGATTAGTCCAGTTCGACCTCGTCCACATTCGACACAGTGCCAACGAGTGTTAAAACGCGAAAGGCAAAGCTTGAATTAACGGGTATGTCCCTCTTTGGCTAATGCACTTTCAAGATGGATGGGCAACATGGCGACCGACATAAGAACCCCTTACCCGTATGTATTTTCAATGGCATATTATACACTCACGAGAATACTTTATTACTTGAACAAAGTAAATATACATTAATAAACACATACATTTTTTGAAAGAACTAAGTGTTTTTAGCTAAGAATAAACTAAAAAAGTTACACAGTGTAGCTTTAAAGGTGCAATTTGTAAGAATGACAGCTAGTGGTCGAAATAGGTACTGTAGTCCAAATTGAAAATATCGGAGATCGTTGTTTCCCCCGCCCCTTCCTCCTCAGACTCGACGTTCACGGGGGTTACCAGTTTGAGGACACGCAACAGGAATGAGGGCAATTGACAATGAAAGCCGAGGAGACTTAAACTAAGTTGATTTATCCACTTTTTAATATGCTCTCGTTCATAGAGATTTATAGATGGATACTGAGGCTTTTTAGGTTGGTTAGAATCCTGCAATCTCTGACCCAGTTTGTTTGCTGGCAGCAATACGCTGTGTTTCCTGCCAACTGGCATCCCGGGGTGTCGAAATACTATTGGGTGAACTGGCAGTGGGTGAGATCACACAGACCAAAACAAAAACAGACATTCCAACACGGAATGCACGTTTCAAAGTAAAAAAAAAAATGGCTGTAGAAGTGTTTTTCAGAGAAACGAGTATGTGAACTCAGCATGTTTCCTAAATATCTGCAAATATATTATGGTATTTTTATACTTTAGTGAAAAGTTACATACAGCACCTTTAAGTATTTAATTTAGGTAGCAAATGATGTTGCACAATACTAATTGTTGCACGAATCTTAATCATTTTGGAAGTGTCTAATGTTTGTATAGTAAGTATTTTTGTAGGGCAGTGTGATTCTACACATTGTAGTCTACAGCTTCCTCAGCGCTGACAGAAATCTCAACATGCAGCCCTAGAGCAAGACTCCATCTGCATTAGAGAGCTGTCACTCTGCATCGCCTCCCTGCTCTCTGAAATGTTTGGGAATGTCCCGGGCCTGTCTCTATAGCTGTTCCCTCCACCTCGTAAATGAAGGCCATGCTGGTGAAAGCAGCATGATTAGTGCTCTCTGATTGGCCGGCCGTTTATCGCTTTAGTTTGATCTCCAGCTCCTCACAAGACCCCACCGCTTGTCATAACAGCAGCCTCAAAACATGCCAAAAGAAAGAAGAGAATAATGTAAATCTTGTTTTTGTTTGTTTTGGAGAACAGTCATGAAATTCCAAGTACCTCTCCTTGCTTACCTGAACCCAGAATTATGGTTTACTTTATTATTTTTTTGTCGTAGTGGGATGCATATTCATGCTGGAATTAATATTCATGCAAATCATGGTTATGTCACCTTCAAACATAGTAGAGCACAAAGTAGCTAGGTGAGCGTCTTAATTAAATGCTGTGACCTTAAACTCTTCAAATACCTGTGGTGATGTGAGAGGAGCAGTAATCCAGTGAGCTGAATGGACTGGAGGTCTGAGCTACCCTCTTAGTTCCTGTGGAAACAGCTTTGAGATGGCAATTTATAAATTATAGGTCACATTGCTCAGATCAGATGGTCTGTTCAATGTTCCCAGTCTCAGCCTCAGTGCGTAGGCCCAGAATCTCGCTGGCCCACTGATGCATATATTGCTCACAGAACTGGACAATGCTTTTTTGATCTGGCAAGGACTTTTCTGATTGGCTGTCTGTCTTCTGGAAGTAAAGGGCTCACATGATTTTATAAGTCTGCATTGCAACATACAATGCAAGTCCAATTATTATTACATTCTATCTATTTTATTGTGATTTACAGTAAACGTAAGATAAACATAATCTGTGGTTGCTGCACATTTCTCTCTTGTCCTTTTTTTGTCCAGCCCCTTTTACCCTGAACCTTTGATTTCTTTTTCTTTTTTTTTTTGCTGTTAATTTGTCATGTGAATAATTTGGACGTTTTAATATAACATGTTTTGCCAATGCTGAGTTCACAAAGTTCAATTATAAGAGGAAAAAATTATTGATGCGAAAGAAATGGCAGAGAGAAAGAGAGCGAGTGACCTTAAATGGTCTATTGTGCTGGAGTTTTCATATAATGACTGATGACAGCAGTGGCCTAGTGATGGTTGTAATGGGATTTATGCAGCAATGCATTTATGGGGATTAAAACCCAATCAGTCTTTCTGTGTTGTGCATGTAGGCCACTGCTGCACCTCCTTTAAATCAGAATATTCAACCTCTCAGCGTTCCACTTCGAGTTCCTCCATTTAGTTATAACGAAGCCTTTAATGATGAGGATATTCAGCAATTATGTATTTACTATTTTCCTATCTGTATCTAGTGTGTTGTAGATTTCTTAGAGAGCAGTGTGTCGGGTATTATTTTCAGCTGAGTCATAATCTCTGAAATAATCATGTTCATAATCATGTTTTACTGATCTAGTTATCTGTGTTACTTGTTGGGTTATTTCATTACACTAATGGCTGGATTATGTCAGTGACATTATTTTTGTAGGTGTGGGATTACGTGACAATTCAGGATTTTGGATTACAGGTCTGAATGGAATTGTTTGAGATTTAGAAATGCATTTTCATGCCATTTGTTGATATAAAGATAAGCCGCTTCGTTTTGTGTCATTTATATACAAAGACATTTCACTTTTTATGTTGACATCTGAGTTTTGAAGTACAGTAGGGCAGTTTAGAGGTTAGTAACTTGTGTAACATCATGGAATGTTTGGAACAAGATTCATCCACAAACTAGTGTCAATTGCTGCGTTCCAATTCAGAGACTTGCATCAATCAAAGGCCGCATTCAAAGGCTGTTTGTTTTTCCCTGGGCATTGAAGGATACAACAGATGAATCCTTCACAGCCTACCCTACCCCAGAATTCATCGTGCGCTGGTGAAGACAGGATTTTTTTTATTTGAAATTGAATTTATCTTGGCATAGTTAAATAACAAGAGTTCAGTATGGACATGACATACAGTGAGTCTCAAACACAATTGTTTTCTCCTCCTTATTTAAATCTCGTTTTTGAAAAACACCCCTAAAAAATAGGCGAATCTCCACATAACACCGACTGTGACGCAACAGTCGGGATCATTAATATGTACACCTCCAAAAATTTGCATATGCCAGCCCATGTTCAATGCCAGGCGGAACTGCGCAGCCGAATCATCGAGACAAGCGAGGATCATAGGGAAAATGACACATCATGGAAATAAATGTTATGTTCCAGGCTGTGCAGGGGATGTGAGGACTTTTCATACCCTTCCCACAGAAAAGAAATGTCAACAGGCGTGGTTATTTATAAAACGGTTAGTTCCAATCCTTGATTCTGATTGGTCAATAGCTGTGTTTTATTCACGATAAAACACGGCTAAGACCGCTTTACCCAACGGTTCTATGTATCACTACACAACACCCCTAGCAACCACCCTTAGCGACTTAAACACTTGTTTGATCTCATTGATATTGTTCATTTCAGCTAGAGTAGAGTATTGTGAGAGATCGAGTAAGCGAGTGTACCTGCATTTACAGTAGACATAGCATTTTCCTTCAGGACAGTCCTATTCATGGCAGCCTTATTCTTATGGTGTGCACATGTAGTGTGTAAATTAGAAGTGTTACCTCCAGATACGGCCACCTTCATCAGGAAAAAGTGTACAGATTGCCTCCTTAATATTTGCAGGTTCCCTATTAGCATTGGGTTTAAATCCAAAATATTGGCAAATAGGCAATTTACGTTTAGCTTTGAAACCAAATCTTCCGCCATCGTCTTGTCATTCAGCTCACCTCACTCTCGTTATGCTGATAAATGAAATCAAGGGACAAGAACAATTGTCCTTTGGCTAGACGTCCCATTTAACAACGCTTCGAAAGGATGCAGCCTCTGAATTTAGACCCAGCAAATCTGTTCCTTTAGTTTAATTTGCACATGGATTGTATGCACAAACCATAGGTTGGTCTGAGCCTCAGACCTAAGTTTCCAAGTTGCACTTATAGACCCCCAGTGCTGAAAATAAAGTTTTTAATGTTGTTTATATGTCTGCGTGGTGTCTTAATATGCTTTAAGACAAATGTGCAAATTCATCAGTCAACACCATTGCTGAGGATTTTTTTCCTTAAAACTGCAGTGTACCAAAGACAATCTCAAACCGGCCCAGTTTTCTACCTTCACAAACATGTAACCAATCCGGTCAACGTGCAGGCTTTTCCACAGTGAGCTCAAGAACACCTTCAAGAAGGGACAGGAAATATCAGGTACATATAGCAATGTAGCAGGTGAATTATGTGTATGATGTATTTTACGATGTTATGATGAATTATGTCTTTCTCCACTGACTTTCCATGATGTTCAAAACATTTCTAAGGAGGCTGATTTTTAGAAGGTAGCTGTGTGACTCTGAGATGGTGAATGGGAACGTGGTTTGTAACAATAACAACACATTGAACACATTGTCAAGCCAAAACCTAATCATTTCAATTACGGTTATGTATCCGACGTTGTAGAGAGTGATACATAGAGCGCATTACCATTCTGAAATATCGACTGGTAGATGACCCTGTATAATACGCTCTTCTGTTTCTGTTTCAAGCATATATGGTTGAATTACACCAATGTTTCCACTTGCCATTGTGTAGCATTTACTGCAATTGACTGAGTAGATCAAGTAGTCCGAGCAGGTGTGATTGAGTGGAGGCGGGGAATAATTTACATATTCAAGTATTTACTTATCTTTAATTAGATATTTTAAAGCTATTTTAAGGCATGAAAAATATATTTAAAAAAATGTTATTTTAAATGTCATTTTGATTATTAAAAATGTGTTTTTTAGGGATAGAATTATTAACTGCAGGGGGTCAACTACTTTAAAGGAGTAGTTCCCCCCCCCCCCCCCCCCCCCAAATTAATTTACTTACCTTAATGTCATGCCAAACCTGTTTGACTTACTTCTGTGGAACGAAATATATTTTGAGAAGTCTTAGTGTTTTTTGTCTGTACAATATAAGTCAATGGTCACCAACATGTTTACCAACATCCTTCAAAATAGTTTGTGTTCTGGAGAAGAAAGTCAGTCATACAAGTTTGGAACAATGATGGGGACTTTATTGTTGACTTACGAATAAACTTTTAAGTTTAAAAAACAGCCTTTTTTAAAGTATTTTTTTAAATTAAAATTGTATTAGATAGTTAAAGATAGTTAAATAAATTATTGATTCCTACTTTCCTATTTTAGAAGGGGACCTATTATGCCCCTTTTTATAAGATTTAATAAAAGTCTCAGGTGTTCCCAGAATGTTTCTGAAGTTTCAGCTCAAAATTCCCCCCACATCATTTATTATTGCATGCCCCAAATGTGGGAGTAAAAACACACTGTTTTCATGTGTGTATCTTTAAATGCAAATGATCTGCTGCTTGCCGCCCCCTTTCCAGAAGAGGGTGGTGCCTTTACAGCTTGTGCTTCGGATACTCTGGCAACAACAAAACTGCAGCAAATATGTCAGAAATTGTCAATACCGGTGTTCAGCCTATGGGTGGGCGATATGAGTAAAATCTTATATCACGATATGAGTAATTTTATTTTCACGATAACAATATATATCACAATATAGTTATTTTTGCTTTAAATTAGTTTTTTATGATATCAACTCTTTGGATAAACTTTTTTAAATTTAATAATTATTGTCACCATTTTCAGTATCACAAGAAAACGTACTCGGTTACTAACGTAACCTCGGTTCTCTCTAGAGAGGGAACGAGTACTGCGTAATATCTTACGCTATGGGGAAACACTCTTTCCTCGAGATATTGAAGCCAAAAATTATCCTTAATTTTTTTAATCATGCAAAACGCTTTTGCAGCAGCAAGCAGACAAGGGCGAAACAGCTCGCGCGCCCATTGGCTGCCTCGCTGGAAAAGCTGCAGCCTATCGAGTGAAGGCACTGCGTGACGTAATGACGAATGAAGACGCTTCGCGCTCATTTCGTCATGTCCCGCCAGTATAGGCGTGGTCTCACCCTATAAATACCCCTCGATAGCTGTATTTCTCTGATTTTGTACACCGAAGCGAACCAGAGCATAGTTCAAGCACGGCAAGATACGCAGTACTCGTTCCCTCTCTAGAGAGAACCGAGGTTACGTTAGTAACCGAGTACGTTCTCTTACGAGAGTATCTCTCGTACTGCGTAATATCTTACGCTATGGGGACCCCATACAAAACGCCGTGCGGACAGGGATCCAACACCAGAGTCCCGGGGCAAAGCCCGGGGCACATCTAGTGCATAATCACCATAACTCACATAGAGTAGAGGAGGAGAGGCTAAAAGCATCACTCCTTTATAAAGTCCCGTAGGGACACTGACCCGTAAGGGCAACATAGCCGCATTGGCGGCCAATAAGCCCGAAGTTCAGACCGCCAAAAGCTTAGCTTGTAGGGCGGGCACCTCCAGGTTATAGTACTTGATAAATGTCGACGGCGAGGCCCAGCCCGCAGCCGTACAGATATCCTGCAGGGAGACCCCGCTATACCATGCCCACGACGAGGCCACGCCTCTTGTGGAGTGCGCTTTGACACCCAATGGGCACCGTAGGCCCTTGGAAGTGTAAGCCAGCGCTATGGCATCCACTATCCATCTGGATAGGCTCTGTTTTGAGGCGGCGAGTCCCTTAGAACGGCCGCCAAACAAAACGAAAAGCTGCTCGGTCTGCCTGAACCCAGCCGAGCGGGACACATAAGCCCTTAACGCCCTGACAGGGCAAAGGAGACTCGCGTCCCTCTCCTCATCGAGAACCGGAAGGGCTGACAGGGAAATCACCTGGGCCCTAAACGGTGTATTGAGGGATTTCGGCACGTAGCCGTGCCTCGGTTTGAGTACGACCTTTGAGTCGTTAGGCCCAAACTCCAGACATGACGCGCTTACAGAAAGCGCCTGCAAGTCCCCTACACGCTTCACTGAAGCGAGAGCCAATAGAAACACCGTCTTAAGGGACAGGTGCCTCATATCCGACAGCTGGATCGGCTCGAACGGGGCGCCTTTCATGGCCTCCAAGACCGTGGAAAGGTCCCAAGCCGGGACTGAAGGGGGCCTGGGAGGATTTAATCTCCGAGCCCCTCGTAGGAAACGCACGACTAAGTCGTTTTTTCCCCAGTGACTGGCCAGACACAGGTTTAGCAAACGTTGCTATGGCCGCCACGTACACTTTGAGCGTGGATGGGGTTCTTCCCTTATCCATCAGCTCCTGAAGGAAGGCAAGCACTTCCTCAACCCCGCAGTCCACGGGTGAAAAGCCACGGGCTCGACACCAAGTAGAGAACACCGACCATTTCGAGGCATAGAGCCGTCTGGTAGACGGAGCTCTAGCATGTGCGATCGTGTTTAGCACTCCTTCTGGGAGGCTAGCGGGTACCCGTTGATGGCCCATGCGTGCAGGGACCACAGTTCCGGGTGAGGATGCCAAATCGAGCCCTCTGCCTGAGAGAGGAGATCTCTCCTCAACGGTACAGGCCACGGGGCAGTGCTGGTCATCCGCATCAGGACCGGAAACCAAGCCTGGTTCGTCCAGAGCGGAGCCACAAGCAGCACTGGGCATCCATTTTCCCTGATCCGCTCCAACACCTGTGGCAGGAGCGAGACCGGGGGAAAAGCGTACAGGGGACCGCTGGGCCAAGTATGGGCCAGCGCGTCCCTGCGCTTTGAGAAGAATACTGGGCAGTGAGCGTTCTCGCGGGACGCGAACAGGTCCACCTGCGCTCTGCCAAACGTTTCCCACAGGAGCTGGACCGTCTGCGGGTGCAGCGACCATTCTCCTGTCAGGACGTTGTCTCTGGACAGCATGTCTGGACCCGTATTCAGGTGCCCAGGCACGTGCGCCGCTTTCAAAGAAAGGAGGTTGCGCTGGGCCCAGACCAAGAGGGGTTCCGTCAGCCTGCAAAGGCGTGCGGACCTGAGGCCGCCCTGGCGATTTATGTACGCCACCACTGACTTGTTGTCCGACCGGACCAAGACGTGGTGGCCCCTCACCAGGGGACAGAAGCGCCGCAGCGCTTTGTCGACTGCTATCAATTCCAAGCAGTTTATGTGAAGGAGCTTCTCCCGCTCTGACCATAGGCCAGCCAACGGTCTGCCCTCGAGCAGCGCTCCCCACCCCGTGGTGGAGGCGTCCGTAGACACCACTTTCACCCTTGAGGCGGCCCCCAGACTCACACCAGACTGATACCAGCTGGTTACTTTCCAGGGTTCCAGAGCCGAAACGCACCTTTGGTCGACCCTGAGGCGACACCTGCCCGTGGACCATGCCCGGGGCGGGACCCGTGCTTTCAGCCACCACTGCAGCGGGCGCATGCGAAGCAGGCCCAGCTGGAGTGCATGGGATGCTGAGGCCATCAGGCCCAGCAATTTCTGAAACCGTCTGAGCGGGACTATGGAGCCGTGGCGGAAGGATTCCGCGACGCGCTGAATACTTAGTACGCGCTCCGGTGACAGGCGTGCCGTCATGGAAAGCGAGTCTAACACTGTTCCCAGGAAAGAAATTCTCTGGCTGGGACACAGCAGGCTCTTTTCCCAGTTGACCGTCAGGCCCAGTGTCTCGAGATGCTCGAGCATTGTGGCCCTGTGTTCTATGAGCTCTGACCGTGATCGAGCTAGAATCAGCCAATCGTCCAAGTAGTTCATAACTCGCATGCCCTGAAGTCTCAGGGGCGCGAGAGCCGCGTCCATGCACTTCGTAAATGTACGGGGCGCCAAAGACAGGCCGAACGGCAGGACTGTGTATTGATAAGCCTGGCCCTCGAACGCGAATCTCAAGAATCGCCTGTGATGGGACGCTATTTGTATTTGGAAATACGCGTCTTTCAGATCTATCGACATAAACCAGTCCCCTTGGCGCACTTGCGCGAGGATTTTCCTGGTCGTAAGCATCCTGAACTGGCGCTTCACAAGCGCTTTGTTCAGCTGTCTCAGATCTAGAATGGGTCTGAAGCCCCCATCTTTTTTCGGTACCAGAAAATATCTGCTGTATAAGCCCCCTTCGCTCTGAGCCTGAGAAAGGGGCTCTATGGCCCCTTTGCTCAGTAGTTTCGCTATCTCGGCTCGAAGTAGATGAGATACTTCGTTTTTCACCGAAGTCTCGACGGGCGCCGTACAACGGCGTGGACGTCGTGCGAATTGTAGCGAGTAGCCTCTCTTTATAGTGTTCAGCACCCAGTCTGATACCCCGGGTAGCTTCGACCACGCTTCTGCGCGAGTAGCTAGGGGTAGGATGCAGACCGGGCTCTGGCCGTGACCTGGCAACGGCTCGAGAGCCCCGGTACCCTGGGAACACGACGCCGTGTTTACAGCGTTCGAGGCGGGGGGCGCGCTGGGCACAGCGGGCAGTCTGGCCGCGCTCACAATCTCTATGGCGGGGCGCATAACGAGAGTGAGCGGGGCGAATCCCGTGGGATTCGGCGTGCTTGCGGGAGGATGTGGGCGCAAACCTACGGGCACATCTACAGCACTGTGCACGCTTTCGGCCGGAGCCGATAGATTGTGTGTTGGTTTCGTTTTTACAGAAACCAAGGGACACGGGGCATGCAGCGTGAGCGGGCATTGTATGGGCGCAATCGCTACATTGTTTGCACAATCGACCTGAGTCAGATTTATGTGTGCTCGCCTCGCACCGTGGCGGGCTGTGTCTGGGTGTGGGAATGGGCACTGGGGCGTGGGCATTCTTACAACACTCATAACACCATCGGCCGTGGCCGGCATACCAGAAAATACACTCTTTATTGGATTTATCTGGGTAGCCATGAAAACGGCTTTTTTGTGCAGGCAAGCGGGCTGAGACACCGGCTGCTTCACTGCTAAATACACTGGCACAGTCACATCGCAAGGAACTGAACGAGCGAATCTTTTCGGTGGGGAGCCGGCCGCAGCGGGCTCCGAACACCGTCGCTTTCTTAGAGTGGCTAGGAAAGCTTCGAGGCCTCGGGCTTGAGCTCAATCTTCGGCCGAGGCCCGCGCTGAGCGGGGCGGCGTCCAGCAGAGCGAGAGCGCGGTCTCTGATCCCGGGCCTGGCGGCGCTGTGTAGCGGCGGCTGCGGGCGATGCAGGCCGAGGCTGCGAGCTGCGAGCAGACGGCTGCTTAGAGCGACCTGCAGCGGAGCTCGAGCGCTTCGGAAGGAAGTGCTTCATGGCCTGCGAAGTCTTCTGCTCCTCCGAGAATCTGTCCGCGAAATCCTTGACGGCAGATCCGAAGAGGCCCGCAGGGGAAATGGGCGCGTCGAGGAATACAGAGCGCTCAGCTCCCGTCATCTCAGACAGCGTCAACCACAGATGTCTCTCAGCAACGGCGAGAGAGGCCATATTTCGCCCCATGGCCTGAGCAGCGGCTTTAGCGGCGCGTAGAGCAAGGTCCGTAGCGCCTCGTAAATCCGCCACGTTGATCGCACCCGGGCCTTCCTCGTCCAGTTTAAGGAGAAGGTCAGCCTGGTAGATCTGCAAGATCGCCATCGTATGCAGCGCTGAGACCGCCTGTCCAGCGGCTGTGTAAGCACGCCCGTGCAGCGATGAAGTCACCCGGCAGGCTTTAGAGGGGAGCGTCGTCTGCGCGCGCCGTCCCGCAGAGGGCGGGCAGAGATGCGACGCGACCGCCGCCTCGACAGGAGGAATGGAGAGATATCCTTTATCTCCCGCGCCGGTGACAGAAGTGAAGGCCGCAGAAGTGGAAGTGCGCAGCCTGGCGGAGAACGGGGCGGTCCATGACTTAGCGACTTCGTCGTGGAGCTCAGGGAGGAAGGGGGCGGCCCTAGACTTAGACGGGGCTTCGTCTTTCTTGAGAAAGCGCCCGTCGAGTCTGTTGCGCGGCGGCAAGGCGGGCGCCTCCCACTCGAGGCCGATGCTTTCTACGGCCTGGGTGAGCAGACGCATCAGCTCAGCCTCAATGCCGGGTCTCCTCCCAGAGGGTTGGCTAGACACGTCAGCGGGGGGGAGGTCCACAGAGCTCGCCCAATCCTCGCTATCGGAAGCCACAAGAGAGCATACCTCGGCAGGCTCGTCCAGCTCGGGAGCGGAAGCGGCGGCAGACGGCGGGCGCTGTCCGTCCGGGAGCGACTCAGGTGAAGCCGGCGAAGCAGGCGGGCGAACCGGCGAGCTTTGGCGGGCTGGAGAAGGCTCGGGAGCGCGCTGGGCGCGACGCTTCTTACGGCGCGGCACAGAAGGCTGGGACGCGGGTTCAGAGAACGACGCCAGGCGAGTCCGCAGAGTCGCCATAGGCAGAAGTTCGCAGTGCGGGCATCCACCATCCGCGAGCGCGATAGCAGCGTGCTCATGACCCAGGCAGGACACACAGATGACGTGACGGTCCTCATCGCTGAGTTGAGAGCGGCACAAGCCACAGAAAGGCATCTTTAAAAAGACGCAGCTCTTTTAGAACATATAATGGGTGTTGCGTCACGTAAGCAAACACACACACACACAGTGACAGAGTAAAGGATATAGTACGCCGGAAAGCGCAGCAGGTACGGCAGTTGAAGGCGGCTGGGCCAGCGACTTCAGAAGATGGCACGTCCCGCTGAGAAGGCTACAAGTCAACGGCGCGGCTTCTCACTCTGGATCCCGCGATGCGTGAGCTTCGCGTGAAGAATGAAAAAATCAGAGAAATACAGCTATCGAGGGGTATTTATAGGGTGAGACCACGCCTATACTGGCGGGACATGACGAAATGAGCGCGAAGCGTCTTCATTCGTCATTACGTCACGCAGTGCCTTCACTCGATAGGCTGCAGCTTTTCCAGCGAGGCAGCCAATGGGCGCGCGAGCTGTTTCGCCCTTGTCTGCTTGCTGCTGCAAAAGCGTTTTGCATGATTAAAAAAATTAAGGATAATTTTTGGCTTCAATATCTCGAGGAAAGAGTGTTTCCCCATAGCGTAAGATATTACGCAGTACGAGAGATACTCTCGTAAGAGAACTAATACAAGCCCAAGCAAAAAACAAAAAAAAAACTCTTAGCTTACTGAAGACAAGTAAACTGTGATGCAGAAAGAACAAAGAAACGAATTAAAAGCATAGGAAAATAAAACTACAACAGAACAAAAACACAAATGAAATAGACCTAAAAACTTTAAGCACTAGAAATAAGTACTACACGCACTGTATAAAGTATTCACATGTATAAAAACATTACTTAGTCTTCACTGTGTAAATTAAACATACATTTATTCTTAATAAAGTTAAGTGATTTAGTGAAGAGCAGTGAGTTGTTTGACTTTTTTGTTGTTTGATTAACATTAATAATGGCAGCATGTAAATTTGGATGCTGTCACTTTTAGACCATCTGCACGGATCCAATATACTTGTGTGTTTTCTTTCTCAACTGTTTGTTGACTTAAGAGATAAATGACTGTGTTTACTTGCAAAGACAGTCACTTTGACGCATACGTGTTTCTTAACTGTTTAAGCCAAATTAATCGCTTTATTAGTAGCGGTTGAAAATCACTTGTTTTTAAACTGTTATACTTAAAAACGCATGCAAATGCTTTCGTGACTGCATTGTGTAACTGCGATAGAACGATATAGCTGCGATAGAGATGATAGTCCAAAATGGTTGACAAATTTCTACCGGTTAATCGTGTCTACTAGTATATCGCCCACCCCTAGTTCAGCCATGTTCAAACCGGAGACTTTAATGTCATGTTTATGGAGACTTTAATGTTCATTACTACAGAACAGTTGTAAGGATTACGTAGCTCAGACATTTTATCACTATAGCTGCTCTAAGCGAAGATATAAACATGGTGGACTATGTGTGGCTCACTCAGGGCAGGATCTATGCTAATAGGGCAGAGATCGTCACCAGTCATGGGCGGGGCTTGCCCTACTGTGATGTCACAGAAGGGAGAAAACTGGAACAGCTCGTATTAAAGCTAGCTACAATATGTAATTGTTTTCGCCGCTAGGGGTTGCTAACCTCTTACAATTACAAAGGCGTAGGTTGATTATGCATAAGAAAATTATGGAACTTGTCGTCATGCTGATGGATCTAATAATCCGTTCAGGATTATTAGATTAGATTAGAATTGTTGTTAGTTGAAAACATAAATGAGTTCTTAGACATCAGACAGCCTTCAGCTGCTTCTAACAAGGTCATGCAGTACATTCATAATACATCTTAGACATGGTATATGTAAGGGAGTGAAACTTTTATCAGACTCCAGTAGTTCAGTTTTTTTTGCCCTCCAGAGCAAGGAAAAACCTTGCAGCTACAGAAACACTACCAAATGCATAATTACCGCAACACTGTTTGCTACTTGATTTCCAGTGATCCGTGTTACCTGCACTGACTTATATTTTACCTCAGTCACGCATGACATTTCAAGTATGCGGCAGTGGTTCAGTCCTAAAACCATCACTGCTTGTTGATTTATTTACCTGTGTCAATGACGCCCTGAGCTGGCTGCTCTGTCTCAGGGCTTGCTGTGGATATTGTGTTGTGTTTAATTACACTTCCCCCGGGCCTGAACTTGTTTGTGAATTAGCGGTCAAGTTTCTCACTCAGTGATTGACAAGTATTTCAGTGTTATCAAATTAAGGGAATGACTCTCTGTCTTTGCATTTCATAAGCAACAAGTAAGTAGAGGTTCAAGATGCCTTGTTTTGGTTCTCTCTGGTAAGAGGTAGGGATAAAACCGAAATTGTAATTAAATATGCACTCAGTGTTTCAGAGTGAAGCTCTAAACTGTTCTTTTACACATGATCAGTTAATGATCTGGTGTTTGCAGCGTCTTAGAGCGGCTCGCTTCACACTTGTGTTGTCAAATATATTGATATTTGGATATATAAAATGATACTGAAATATCTGAAACGTTCCAATACTCCTTTTCCACAGTATCGATACACAGATATCAGCTGCGCGTGTTCTCACTTCTCTGATGTCTGTGCATTTGTTTTCTTAAAGTGAAAGCAGCCTAATAAACCCGCTGCTCTCTCTATCATTCAATGTAAATTAAACAACAAAAGAATACGTTAACTAGATTATTCTCAAAATTGACTTTACTGACTCTATCAACTTCAAATAGGTACATTTCTAATTTTTTCTCTGCTTCCAACAAATCATCCATCATTTTTTGAATAGAGAATGTAATAGAGTTATAGAATGTTTTGAATTGAGAATGAAAATAACTAACTCATTTTTGAAAATTTGCTCATTGGGACTCGTTTTGCCAGCATGGGTTACAAATGATTGATGCATAGTTTAGCACTAAGTAGGGGCAAATTTGTAAAAGTACTGCCAATACCAGGTAAATGTAAAGCAGATGATGAATCTACAGCAAATATCTCCAACTGCTCGTGCATCTTCTGACACAAACAACAAATGGATTTGCAACATTCGTCACATCCACTGTAGACAGCCTCATAAATAAAAAATGACAGTAATGGACATGGCAAGAAGTGTCATTTTAAGTTCTTGACTCAGGTGGTTGGAATTACCAACCCAGTCCTCCACATCTGTCCCTGCTGTCAGTTGCCATGATCATTTTACTGTCTGCTCTGCCATAGTTCAATAAATAGGTCCATAATAATAACTCTGTGCTTTTGGTAATTCCCATTGGCCCTTAGGGTCCAGCTGCTTTTTTTCCATTTCTCGATTGTTGACAATGTAAGGCTGAAGAGCAAACTGAGGTCACACATCTACTAATTAGGTGACCTGGGGTCCCTCACATTTAACAACACAATTGTCATTCCGTTATAGTGTGAGAGATGATGAAGACTGAGAAGATGACACCCATCCAGTCTGTGTAAAGTAGTTCTGCTATTTTAGTAGTTTAGTAAGATGGTTGTTAAAGCAAATAGCTGTGATAATGAATGTGTGTGTGCGGCGTGCGCATATGTGCCACGTGCTGAGGACTAGTCAATGGTCATGATCAAATTAAAGCTGGCCAAATTACAACAGGGAGGTAATAAACCTAACAGGGCTTGAGATGATACAGACTGCCACTTGAAAAGTGCATTATGGGTCAGTGGAGGTAGAATAATAGCTGGAGGGTTATCTGTGATATATGCAGGGTGTACCTCTTTGAGCCTGAAAATGGCTTGGGTTAGGGCATTGACAGCCTCTCTGGCACAAAATAAGGCACATTTTACTAATGCACAATTGATTGACATCCAGCCATCTTTTCATTACAAGAGCTCCCAGTGTCTCTTTTTTCAAATTGTTTAATATTAGAGCAGGGGCAGCGTATACATATGGCACTTGCCATACCCTGGCATTCAGACAAAACAGGGTAAATGACAGCTCATGATGGTGCTCATTAGTTCTGTTGCTTGAGTTTGCCTTTGGCAGAAATTGCAGCTTTGAAAACAAATTTAAACAGCATTACACTGTGTCCTAACCAGAGACGATGCGATAAGATTGCCAACGGCAGGCAATTTATCTGTATTAACCAGTCTCAACCTGAGACGCAACAAAATCAATCAAAAATCACAGCCAATTAGAAGAGCGTTTGGGCGGGCTCTCTCTGCAAGCGCACTGCATTCGCAACAAAATTAATACGAACTTTATAAAATTCTTACATCATTTTAACATGATTAGTCTGTGGAAAAAAAAACATTATATTATTATCATTGTTGTATGACCAGAAGGAATCATGCCTAACTTAGGTTTTTGTGAAACGCCACCACTGGATTAGAGGGGCCTGAGTGCCTTTATAAAGACTCCATTTGTTCACAGCTTGACACTAGGGATGTAACGATTCACTCAACTCACGATGCGATACGATTCACGATACTGGTTTCACGATACAATTTTCTCACGATTTTTTTAACAAGTGATTAAGAAATTATAAATAAAAAAAGTGTCCCTTTTATTATTTCTCAGACAAAATGCTCCACATTTCTTTTTAATTTTAAAATATATTTGTCAAATAGAAAAACTACATTGAAATAAAAAAAAATCCCTTCAAGGTTGTTTCAACTCAGTCTTTCTGTCTGTCTGGTCAAGAGGATGGACACTGGTACCTTCGCACACTAAGTAAAAGACAATGTACAATTAGTACCACATTTAGAGGGGTTTTAATTTCGTTATAATTTGTATCATTATTACACTAGCAAGAGTAAAAAAAAACCCACACATTTAGAAAAATATGCCATAACCATCAATAAATTATATACATATATAAAAATATATATATCCATGTACACATTTAGAGAAAGAGATAGTAAAATAAATACAACACCTAGTTGCCACGGAAACACTGATACACCTTGTGATCTCCGTGGCTCTCGCACTTGTCGTATTGATGCCTTTTACATGAAAACGGAGGTGACTTGTGCTTCTCACGGTGGTGATTATTATTAGTCTACGGAAAGTCAAAATGCCGCCACACCTCCGATTTGAATGAGTCAACGTCAACATCTACGCTTGCCGTCGCCATGTGTTTGACGGCGCGTGCACACCAGTCTATGGCACACACTGGCGCGGCGCGACTCGCGCGAGTGGAGCAAACCGAGCGTTTTTTCAGTTCATTCCTATGGAGGTTGAGATTGGCCAACGCTATCTCACGACCAATTCGTACGAATTTGTACGAGTGATTAAAATGTGGCTAATTCGTACGAATTCATACGACCTCACTCGTACGGATTCGTACGATTTGTCTAAACCCACGTGATGGGTAGGTTTAGGGGCGGGGTTAGGGGTAGGTCATTCGTATGAATTCATACGAATTTGGAATTCGTAAAATATGTACGATTTAGCAAAAATCCTACAAATTCGTATAAATTCGTACGAGTCAGGTCGTATGAATTGTTACGAATTAGCCACTCGTACAAATTCGTACGAATTGGTCGTGAGATCGGGTTGGATTGGCTCACACAAGCTCAAGTTTCATGAATGAAGTGAAAACACTCGCTAGCTTTGCGCCAGTGTGTGCTTGCTGCTATTGTGCCTGTAAAGAGAGGTTCACAAGCTAGTACAGTAAACGGCCCTGCTGTTTAAAACGTGTATCGCGATTCGTTTAACATTTCAACCGACTTGAATCGTCACACATTTGTATCGATTTTCAACCGGTTGCGAGTGAATCGTTACATACCTACTTGACACCATTCTGGCCAGAGAAAATATTAACTATATTTGCACTGTTAGTGTCTGGCACCAATTCCAGCAACTCTTCAAGACAAGCATAATTAAGCACTTCTGTGGAGGTAAATGCTTGGCATTTCCTGGCTGAATTTCTAACTTGAAATCTTAACACTAGAACTGCCATGAGGGTCATTTTGAATTGAATCTGCAATAATTTTGTTGAAAAAAGAAATAAAATCCTGCTGGTACCTGACTTTTCATAAAAGTGTCTGTATTTTCATTTAAAATGTTTTTCATATAAATTACACATAAGGCAAAAAACCGAATGAACATTTACCTATATCGGCCATAGACGGTCATATTGGCCGCACTGAATTTAGGGGTATTTTTTGTTACATTTCCCGCGATTGACCATTGTCTCTCTCACTGTCAACAGAAAGGTCAGTAGCGGTCCTCCTGAGTGTTTGCATATCATTTCTACAAACAAAAAGTATATTAGATTAAAATCACCGCAACTGACACCAAAGCAGAGGCAGTGCCAGGTTCGGAGAAGCCGGAGAAACCCACGCAACTGCTGCAAATGCCGCAAAACCGCGTGTGGAAATTGTGCGAGGAGAACACTTGCCTTGACTGTGAAGCTTAAATAGCCAAATACTATATTGATGTAAATAATCAACATACAATTTGTAATATAGGCTTAGTGTTTTTATGTTTCTGTAGCCTACACTTCCTTCTTGGTTCTTCTCTGTTTTGTTTTCCAGCTAAATATTAATATTCTATTAGCCTATTTTCTCTGTTATTATATTAATATATTATCTTGTTCTGAGTTATGTTGAATGGATATGGAAATATAGCCTATCTGTTGTGAATATGCGATAATTACGGTAGGCTACTAATGATATTATTATTTATAAATGTATAATTAAACTTGTTTAAATGTACAGTTTGTTGTTGTTTCGTTTTTAAAAGTTATCCTAATACAATAAATGAATTAATCTCTCAATTGGGTATTTATCATTAAAGATATAAAGTTGACCACTTGTGGCAGTTCTAGTAGTTATGGTATTCTGGCACTTCTAGTGTTAGTAGTTGGTAGTAGTTGGTCACCTGCAGAGTTAAAAAAATATATGTATAAAGTGTGATGCAATTTGTAAAAATCTTTGAAGTTGCATGTAATCCTAGCATTTAGATTGGAACTGGCAATTTCATCCAGTTTTTGCCTTTTTTGTTTGCGATATGCAGAAGATGGTCTGTAAACAGTCTGGGTTTTGCCGTCTAACGTTGAGATTCGCTGGTCATGTGTCACAGGATTAATGCATGTACTGTGCTCTTTGCATCTCTAATTGTAACACTATTGACCACATTGATCTCTGGGGTCACGTGGTCAACAGTTGTTGCATTCAGATGCTGAAACACAGAGTTCTTCCTGTTGAGTGGTGGATTCCTCAGCATGCACATGGCTTGAAATCAGACGAAAATTATTTAATTCCTGGGATCCTTCTTTAGGTTGATTGCCGTGTCAGCACTTTTTCTACTTTTCATTGGACTCATATCAGCTCTTTCCAACAGTTTCTCAGAGTGATTTAGAGTCCACCAGATTTGAGGAGAAAGCAATGAATCTCCATCTACCTTGTTATTGTGCTGTAATGACATTTAGATGAGTGATGAGCTCTCAAGTGCTCGGGGGTTGCTGTTTACATCGTTTCTCAAATGTCTGAAAAGTATCGTAGATACTAAGGTTTTTGCATAAACATATACCAAAAGTGTTTTGTATACACTGACATCCACTTCTGTCTCCAAGCTCAGTTTTATCTATGATAGACTCATTAAATAAAACATTGTGAGGATGACAGCTGCTAAAAATAGCTTCGCTCTTGTTCTCTGAAGCACACAACTTCACACGTCTGGAGTGACGATTATGAGGTGTGTATGCGCTTCAATGTTAGGAGGAGCATACACATATGAGAAGGAATAATTTACATTAGAAGACAGCCAAGACAACAAATCAGAAAAGTAGTGAGCAAACAGTCACAGACTCTCACAACCGTCTTGCGCTGTAACATGAGGAGAGAAAAGGATAGATGTCTAAAGCAGTAGTTCACACAAAAAAGAAAATATTTTAAAATTTATTCACCCCCATATGTTTTGAAGAATGTCTTGGATGCTATTTCCAGAGCAATGAAAAAGTGAATGGAAATGGGATCTGTCCATATTGACACTACATTCCAAGTCTTCTGATGCCGTACATTAGCTTTGAATGAAGTTTACCTAACATTGTTGGTTATTCCTTTTGTCAGCCCAGCATCAAATATTGCTTCTAATCTTTTGGTTTCTCACAGAATATAAATACATACCTCATTTTGGCCATGATTTAAAAGAAGCTTGAAAAAAGTATCCTATATTAGTGACTTTTTTTTACCCTTTGCTTCTACGTCAGGCATCAGTTTTAGCAATAGAGATGTTTTCATGGATCAAAGCTTCATGGGATGATTTAGTTCACGTCTGTCAATGCACTGAGCAGTGCTGAATGTTTGTCAGCTTTAACATTACTATACCTCAACTGCACCAGCAAATAATCAGTATTGTGCATGTAGATTTGAATGAATCACTATAAATAGACAGCATAGTGAGGTAGGAAGGCAACATGTCCGAATCCAATGATCGGGTCACATCCTATCTACTGAAAAACCTTCATCCGATTGATTTTATTTTAAGGCAGCATAGATGTATCCTTCGCTGCCTGTGATATCCCACAATCCTGTGCGCTCAATTCCGTGATATTGAGCTAAAAGTAAAAAACAAAGTTCTGTTTGGTGTTCAGCTTGTGTATAAATGTAAGTTTTTTTTTACAAACCTTTCCCACTTTTTGATTTAATTTGTAGTTAAATTAGTATTGTAGTAAATATTGCTTGGTTATCACCAAAGATCTCTCAATATTGTTGTAGATCATTAAACATTTATGCACAGAAGTCTGCCCGAAATCGGTTTTGGGAGGTGCCTTCAAATACAAATGCTGCAAAGTCACTGCCTGATAAGGCATGGATGCAACAAGTCCACTGCCTAAGCTTTCAGATGCAACCTATGTCATCTTACTGTAGTACTGTAAATATATGGAGATTGTAAGTCTTATTTAATAAATGTTATGCTTGAAACGAGAAAAGGAATCCAGTCATAGTAAACCTGTGTGAAAACGGCCATAGAGTCGGCAACTAACCTCAGTGTGTTTGACAAGTGTGCACATTAGAAGAGCATCTGCAATGGCTGCAAGTTGGCAACATTCTGGGTCTTCTTGTCACAGACTTCTTCACAGACCCAAAACATCAAAGAACAACAAGCATCAGTCTTGTACTGTGTGCTTGGCTTATAGCACAAGCCTGTCAGCCTTTCAAATGCAGCACTTCATTACAAGCAAATGGACTTAATGAAATCCGTTGCTTCAGTCTCTGTCCCTGGGTATTTACTGACCGTCACAGCTCTTCTATACTGTTAAAAATACTATTACATTTATGGATAAAAATGGCAGCTGTGGTGGCCAAAAATTCAGAGAATAAATGATGTTGTCAATGTTTCGGTATTACGGAGTGACGTATTGTTGCCTCTTCTTTACAAGTGATATAATGTAAAGATACAAATCTACTTGACCTACCAAAATCTGCTTTTCACCTTAAATGTACTGATAACCATTAGGGATGTCATAGTGAGGACATTTTCCCACCCCACCGGATAATACATTTCACAAAACCAGGTGCCTTTATCAATGAAAGGTATTGAAATCACTTTTGAATGCGCACTTGCTTTTTGCTTTCACTTTTGACTTTTACACATTAACATACTTTACACATGCGATTACACATACTCTGTCTGTGTAGAGGAAGCATCTGCTACTGACCGCACTTTTTATATTTGAGATATTTGTAAAAGACGCTCAGAATCTGTTGGACCTACTTTTACTTTTCCCTTTGACGCCAAATTCTCTGCCATCGTTTTGCCACTTCATCCTCACGACACTAAAATAAATAACAGAAAATGTAACAAAACACTTATTTACATTACTGATAACAAAAATGAGAAAATAATTTTTAAAACAATTATTTGTCAATTCATAGTATTTACTTCTAAAAAATTTCTGCTCTTTAAGTAAATGTGTTGTCTTGTTTTTTTATGATTTTGTCATGTAATTGATGCATACAGTATGTTTTGCAGTTAGTTGTGCACCCAGACATGACAAAACATGAAACTGTGTCTTTAAATATGCACAGACTGTTGAGCTTTAGTCTTGTAATGTGCACTTGGCATTACTGAATGTATGATGAAATTGGATGGATAGATAACACTGAGTGAGAGTCAGAAAGTGTAGATGTTCCTGACAAAGTGAAAGCACTTCCGTGCATTAGCCTGTCGCTGACTGCCCTAGTAGTGTGAGAGGATGTGTCTGCAGTTTTGTCAGCAAACAAAACTGCATTTTCTTCAGCAAACTGAGCATGTCTTTGTTTATGTATTTCATATAATCCATTACCTCCATCCTTCTGGACTATCAGCTGAATGTCGCAGATGTCTAAAAGCAGTGTCTGGCAGCATTCTAGCAGTGTGCCTTGTCTGTCCTTCTCTATTAAAGGGATAGTTCAATCAAAAATAAAAATTCTGTCATCATTTACTCAACCTCTTCATGTTTAAACTGTTTTTGTAAATACAATGAAAGTCAGTGGGTTCCAAAATACATTGGAGTCCACTGACTTTCACTATATTACGTATTTCAAAATATCCTCTTTTGTGTTCCACAGGAGAAAGTGCGAGTTCGGAACGACATGAGGCTGATTAAATAATGACAGAACTTAAATTTTTAGGTTGACTGTCCCTTTAAGGCTGGTTCACGGTCCCAACCAAGGGAACAAGGTTTGGTGCCTGGTCGATACAAACTGCCATAGTTTATATAGTATTTTTTGATGATGGCAAGCAAAAGTATCTGTATCGGATTACATTTTGTTAACATGATTAAATATTTGCAATTCACAGTAGATATTTAGCATCTTTTTCAGAGGCTCTTAGAAGTATGAAATGGATTTTTATTTTTTCCCTGGCTGCCTTTGCCGTCACAGCTCAGGATAGTCGCTATAGTGAAAGGTTTGGGACTGTACATGTTCTTGTGCTGTTATCGGTTAAGTAGCCAACCATGACCATTTTCTTGCAGCTCCAAAATGATTAGTCACATGGCATTCATGGCTCAAGTGACTGGCTCAAAACAACAGTGTTAACACACTGATCCAACAAAACACAACAGCCAGTTAAATTTGTTGGTGTTCAATGAGGCAGGGTGAACAAGTCTTTTAGTTAGGAGAGTGTGTAAAGATGTTTTGTGAAAAAAATCATTGGGTTCACTTATCACTAAGTACCAGAGTGTTAGACGGCAATAAGGCCTCACATAGCAATGTGTTAACATTCCAGGCATCCACATAATTGAGCCTTTGCTATGTTCAGTATCTCTTTCCCTCTCTTTTCTCATTCATTTCTCCTCATCCTAGAGAGTGTGGCATGATTCCTGGCGAGTGCGCAGACAAGATACCAGCTTTTCGCATCTCTGCTTTAGATCGGTCTACCACAGATGCCTACATGTTGTCAAGGTGGAGGCATTGATGCAAATTTGTACATAATATGATATGCAATAAAACAGTGCAGCTTTAATCCAAAACCAGAATGTCCAATTCCCTTTCATGCCTCCTTGTTTTATCTCCATTAGCACCTATTTTAGTTATAATGCAGCATTGCACTTTTTTCCTCTTGTCTGCCATATTGTGTTCTTGTTAAAAGATCCAGCACATGCTATATAAAGACAATAATTTGGCACCGAATGCTGTAAAAAGTGTTGTTTATGCCAGTGCTCTGTATTTAGAAGGACAGTGTTGGTGGATCTCTTTTTGGAGTTTAATGACTGGAGACTCCCTTCAGATTGTGTGATGGGCCACACCACCAAATGCATGTTTTCCTCATAGGGGCCAAAAAATCTCCTGACAAGGGCTTCGGATATTGTCATCTTTGTGGGAACATTTTGTCCCCATAATGTAGGGGTATTGCCCCCCCCCCCCCCCATATTTATAAGCAATTATTCCATTTTAAGCCTATTTAGCATTAATAATGTCATTACATTAGGTAACCAGTAATCAACCCATTGGGTATGAAGTACCACCTAGGGACCAATAACCAATTTGTTAGTATGTGTCTTTAAACCGGCTTGTGCTGGTCTGGTGCTCCAATAACATGCACCAATTCCTTATTCAGGGCATTGATACACTTATAATGCATTTAAAACATCACAATTATGTTCATATGTGCATATGTTTATATTCATGGATTGTATACGGTTTCATTGTTTATAATGGGAGCCTGTATCCTATTTCTATGAATGAGCAATGTAGTTTTGTCACCGTGCATCACTCGTTACATGTAGAGTTCAAATAAATGGATCTCCCCCATTGTCCACAACAATATTCAAATGCTCCATGATTTTCAATCTGATTGGAAATGATTGGATAAAGATTAATGACAAAGATTTTTAAATAATTTGTAAAATATGTTTACCGACTAGAACAATAACTAGATTTTTTTTTTCATAACAAAATGTATTAATTTTAAGAATGGCCATGGAGCTCAATTTTTTTTTATTAATTTGCATGACCTATTGGATCCCAGTCCCCTGGTTAAGATCCACTGGTTTAAATACTTGTGTGTGAATCACGTGTATGTGCTTAATTTTACACAAGATTGATCCTTGTGTTTATTAAACATTTCAGCTAATTTGATTATGCTTTTAGCTACAAGCAAAGGCCTCATTATGCTTCTGCGTCAACTCCACGGCGTAGCTACGCCGTCACTCCTACGGCGTCGTGGCCGTTTCATGGTTCTGCGTCAGGTTGCGTTGCATCGCGGTGCATCTGACCAATCACAGCTCTTGCGGTCTGCGTTGCCTCGACGTGTAGTTACAATTTTTTGGATGTGCACATCGAGCTACGGCGTAGGGGTCGGAGAGTGGTTCGCGGCGACACAGAGGTGTCTGTGGGGGTACGCCGTCGATTCGACGCAGAAGCATAAAACAGGCTTAAGACAGCAGTACTCTGAGCTGCAGATACAGATTTGCACAGAAATGGTATAGGCAATTATATAGAAATTGACCATCAATAAATATTGCTTAATTTAAGAATGCTGAAAACAGCATCTGTGATTGCAGAAATAATGACATTGCTATTGCACCATTCTGCTGTGTCGTTACTGAACTAGCTCAACAGAAGAGCTCTAAATCTGTTTTAAGAGTCTGATCATGGCGCATGTAGCTCAGAGCGGTGTTTGCTTTGCTCAAGGGACAGATGGCCCTTCTGCCATCCTGTCCTGCTGCTCTCCTGTACCCTATCTCTATGTTCTCATCCTGTCCTGGCACACAGAAAGAGTAACACTCTTTGGCCCCCGACAGCCCTCTCCTATATTTATTACAGTTTCAAGCTCTTCTTCAGCCTCTGGCTTATTACTACGCTGCCTACACACCGGCGCCAGGTGACCTGACCTATATCAGCACACCGGACGCTCACTAATCGCCCTGACATGATGCTATTCTAGCATGTTCTCCACATAATTATGTTGAGCTTTCTGCTGAGCTTGAGAACAGGACCTAAGCTTCTCTTGAACGTCAACGTTTGACATGTAGATGTAGTGAAGCAATACAGGATCACTTATGCTGAGACAAGGGACTGATGATTTATTCAGAGGCTGAGGCAAATGTGCAGGAAAGGTTATTTTTTTCAGCCTACAGAGAAACTGATGACTTTCCACACACGCTGGCTGCTCACTGCAGTCAATGAAACCTCAGGCTCTGAGAGCATCGCACCGCAGCGCGCCACGTGTGTGTGAGAGAGAGAGAGAGAGGGTGAAACGAGTGATAGCATGCAGCTCACATCTTCATGTTTCTGTTTCACAACATCTTGCTCCTCCTGTATGCGTGCCTGTAAACAGAGGACGTGACAGCAGTTCAGACTGCATGTGGTGTGGATGTGTCTCTCTTTGCTTCTCTCTCAACTTCCTTCACAGCAACAGCATCCGATCTAAGCTTGTTTTTGTCTATGTATGTCATAGCAGATTCTATTTATAAACCTCAAACTCTTGCATGCATATATTTGATGACAATAGAGTAAAAACAGTAATATTGTGAAATAATATTACAATTAAAAATGTAAGTGTCTCATGATCCTTCTGAAATCATTCTAATATGATGATTTGCTGCTCAAGAAACATTTCTTATCAATGTTGACAACAGTTGTGCTGCTTACAATTTTTTAGGGTTCCTTTGATGATTAGAAAGTTCATTAACAACAAGAAAATCATTTTTTGTACCATTATACTACACACCTTTGCTATCACTTTTGATTAATTTAATGCATACTTTCAGAATAAAATTAATATATATTTTTTTTAAACTCATCTTACCAGTGTTTGTGTGTGCTCTTCACAGTTTTATTTTACTGTATGTCAACAACAACACCATTTGATTTGTCTAATTTGTTTCTCAATAATTTTTTTGGAGGGACAAAGTTGATACTCAAATGACAATTTAACTAAATAAACTAGAAAATATGAAAGAGAAACATCTGAGCATCATCTCTTTGGTAGTGACTTTCTTTGGCATTTCCTTGGATAGGTTTCATCTTTTAACATTTTGTTTACTATAATGCATGAAATGCTTGTTACCATAAACTGTTCTAGATCTCCTTCCATTTATCCATCTAGTAATTTACACACACTGTTTAAATGCCTGGTTGCCCTTTAGATAGTCCTGATAAATTATCAGTGATTTAACTATTTGTAGCCACTAGATCTTTAAGAAGACTGAGTTGAATTATTTGTCCCTAAAGAATAAGTGAGTGCTGAAATTTGAGCTGGACGTAATTGCAGGATTGCTATTATTATATATTAAGAAATATACACTATTCAGAGATGGCGCTAAAGGCTGCTAAAGCAAAGTAAGTTGTTTATCTTTTGCAACGCATTATCTCCACCCACTTCTACATGCTAATGACCTGTTGTGCCTTCACACTGCTTCACTGGAAGATCATTATAGATGGGAATTTAACACAAGCGGTCCGGCTGAGTTCACCTTGTGTACGGTGGATCTTTGATCTCTTTCTGAAGGAGGCTTAGCACTAGCAAGCAGGGTTAAAGTGTTGTGGGAGAGGAATGTTTGTATGAATGAGTATAATGTAATGACTGTACGATTCACAGTGCATGGGTCTCTGAGCAGAGGAGCATCAAGCACATCGCTGGACAGTCTGAAAATTTGAACATCATGTCCAGTGTCCATCTAGCATTAAATAGGCAATTTGTCCTCACCTTTATGTTGTTACAAACCTGTATGGCTTTCATTCTACATTGAGATTCATTCTTCAAAAGGAGAAATTCTGAAGGATATACCTGTGCTTTTTTGGTGGGACTTACACAGTGTCTACACAAGAAGTGAGTGCCACAACGCAACAAAAGACAATAGAACCCATTATAATCAGTGATGGTATCTACTTTGGATGTGCCGACTCGAAAAATCAAACAAACTGATGTCCGTTCTATTTTTGACATACTCCCAAGCATTTGTGCTTCTGACATAGCTTTGCAATGGTCACTTTGTCGTGTCCAGTGTAGACAGCCTCAAGACGTTGCGACGTTACACGACAACAGTAGCGTCCGCTGTGAAGCTTTCAATCTTCATAAATGATGCAAAGCACTGTAAAAGAGGTCCATTTGTTCAAAAAATAGACATTTTTCATGAACATATGTCAAGATTTTGGAAGGGCGGTCACATTGTGTTTTATTGCAATCTCAGTTAAAATGAGAACTGCGCATTTGCGTGTCAGTTAGTTTTTGACAAGTGAGGAGAGGAGATAACCGCTCTGCCGACTCTCTTTGTATTCTTTCTTTTATTTCGTTTTATATTGTGACCAGAGTTGGATGTTTCTTTGTATACTTTTTCCTCACTCGTTCCTCATGAATGCGGACGAGTGTGCGACGTAAAGTTATTTTATTAAACGCGGGGAAAATACGACATCTCTCGTCTCTCGTGCTCATTTTTCTCCGACACCTGTTTTTATCTCTCTGGGCAACATCACAACTTTGCGTTACAACTTTCAGTCTGTCACATGAGCTGTATTTACTATGATACGTTTATGGTTTTTTTGTGGCTTTTTTTAAGCTTGAGTTGAAAGCTTCAGAGTCTATTCATTGTAATTGCATGGAAAAGCATGACTAGCACATCTTTTGAAATGACAGAAGTCTTGTAATTGCAGTAGGCACCTTTGTACAGGTTCAGAACTATACAAGGGGAGTAAATGATGACAGCATTTTAATTTTGAATTAAAATGGGCGCACTATCCCTTTAAATGAGTAGTACATTTCTGGATATTCGTTTTAAAGCTTACATTTCATGGCAGTGTAATTTTTATAAATGAACAGAGCTTTCTTGTGACTGTAATGGAGGCTTTTATGAGGATGCTTCTGATGGATTATGGAGGGAGTCGTGTCAAAACTGGGAGAGCTTAGTGAAGACATATCCTCAAGAGTTGACCTTAAGCCTCTTCTGCTACTCCTCCTCAGCATTTCTCAAGACATCTGCATTCAGCTGACTTTGAGTTTTTCTAGTTCTATTGCTGCCTCTGACACTTCACCAACAAATACTGAAAGTCTATGCACAAATCTGTCATTCTTTTCCCTACAATTTCTGTTTCTCTTAACTTTGATATCAGTCTGGTCTTCTAATGAAAACTGCTGGTTTGGTGGATGTAGTGTTAGTGCTGGTTCACACGAAACGCGAGACAGGTCAGTGGAACGAAAAAACCCTGCAAAGTCTAGACGCGTTTTAAAAAAAGTTGAACTTATTTTAACTTGAACGCCACGTTTTTAGAATGCAAGGGTTAAAAATGTCCATCTAGCGCCTGTTTACATTAAAAAAAAACTATGAAAAAGTTGCTTGTTGAATGGCACAGTGAATGGTCTCTTAAAGGCTAGTGTTCAGCACCAGTACCTGCCAGTACTTTCTTGTATAACTGCCTGTGTGAATGTGGCTGAACATATGTGGGAGCTGTTCTCATTGTGATTTGTGGACTCTTAATCATTGTTGTGCACGTGTGTGCGAAAGACAGAAGGAGAGGGAGATATGAGCACAAGCTGCAGTCCTTGCATCTGCTGTTAGGGTTTTGTAAAAAGAGTGGTTCAGCTCCCAGCCCTGTCCTGATGAGTGTCTTTTCAGATAACCCTTTATACCCAGCTGCCAGGCACACATGCACACTTCAAAACCATTTACTAAATCTTTAAAATGCCATAATAAAAACTAAAGCACTCATTTTTCTGTATGCCATTCAAGTCTGTGGAAAATGCCGTTCACAAACACAACATTTTAATTCCGTATTGTGACGTTTTTCAGAGTAAAGATATTCAGCAATAAAAAAAAGACTGGAATTTATTGATTTGTGTTGATTATAGGCTACAGGGGAGAATTTTTTTTTTGTATTTGAATAAACAAACCAAGGAATTGTTCATAAGCCCATAAATGTGCATTAATAAAGTAATAGTGTATAGGGGGCATAAACAAATGCAAAAGGTAAAAATGACAGCACCATACTATACATCTGTAATTCAAAAATAAAAAATGCCATAACATAAAAACATTCATTTCTGATCATATCACACATGAACTCGGTTGCTGGCCACATTTGTACCATTTAATGTTGGATAAATGGTGTTGGAATATTTGATTTCTCTCGATGACCGGGTTTTATGATAAACCAGTCAGGACAGATATTAGTGTAAAGTACGTCAGGTGCAGTGACTTCTGAGCAGAGGATGTGAGGTAACATTAAGGTCACTATTAAAGAGTCATGTCAGTTTATGAGGCAGCAAACGGTTGATGGGCCGATTAACAGCGGCAGGCCTGAACCTCGAGGTGGCAGACATCACACCTACTCACAGAAACAGACAGAGAACGAGAGAGAACCATGATGGCGTGCTGAAGGAGGAGGAATGGCGTATGAGAGCATTGCTGATTTGCATATTGCGTTGCTAACATCTGCTCTCGTCACCTTCACAAGGTGATCGAAAAAATAGAGAAAGTGACAGAAACTCTGTCCTGTGAATGCTAAAATTTGAACCTAAAGCACTCACATACACATTGGTTTTGGTTTAGGGTATTAACTAAATGTTTTAAACATTGAGTAACTAATTCTTTGTTCAGATTCATATGATGAGTAAGTGTTAATTGGGTTTACTAGTCTCAGATGATACGCCCGTGGGCTGCCCGCACTCAGTTTATTGACTGGCTATTTCAGCCATTTTTATGGGCAGTATGTACAGTTTCATTCTGGTTGGCTGGCTTTATGCAATTTCTAGGACCACAGATGTGTTTTTTTTTTCAGTGCAAAAACAAAATTAAGGCCCTGGGGTACACTTGCCAAACAGATTTATAAACTAATAGAAATTACAATCACACATCAAAATTACTAAAACTTCAACTAAAATTAAAACTGATAATTGAATATATATATATACATACTTTACAAAAAGTCTTAACTTAAACAGTAAACACTTAAACATTTTAGTATTATTTATTTACTATTATAGGATTTCTTTAAATATATATATATATATATATATATATTTAAAGAAATCCTATAATAGTAAATAAATAATACTAAAAGTGTTTAAGTGTTTACTGTTTAAGTTTAAGACTTTTTTGGTAAAGTATGCAGCAGAGGTGGTTGCATACGTCATTTTATTAATTTCTCCATCTGTTCACCACATTTTCACCTTTGTAGCTCAAATGCCTCTTCTTGCTGCACATGTACTCTTAATGACCTGGAGACACTGCAGTGCTCTACTGTACGCAAAAGTGTCTGCAGTTCTTTTGAGGTTGTGTTCGTTGTTGTACCCTGACATCCTCTCTCAGTTGATTATTACAGTTACAAGGTTGTCATCATGGCTGCTGTAAGAATAACAAAGACCCTGCGAGTATCTCTCTCCACAGGGGGATGGGGCTCTGAAATAGCCCCCCCCCCCCCCCCCCCATCCACCCTCACACCCCTCCTCCATTTTGAGCAGCAATTAGATGCTGTTCTCCACCAGATCCATCTAGTGCAAAGGGAAGTAATGGCAGGAATTGGTGTGGCAAGAATGGATGAGTTGGCAGGATTATTAGTGTTTGCTTGGGAACAAACTTCATTACAGAGAGCCTTTATAAAGCATGTGCAGCATTCCCTACAAGACACAACACACCACCTTAAAGCCAAACCAATGCTACTATAAAATATTCATGAATATATATTCCACATCAAAATGTATTTACACTAATGCACAATTTTCTTATTCTCTCAGGGACAATTTTGAAGTGTTTAGTATCTGAAAATTATTTTTTTTAGGAATGATTCATCACCGTTTTATAACCCATCACCCTTGTAAATGCCTGACAGGTGACAAAGCCCTAACCCTACATTTCCCGGCCTTACGAGTCTAAGATTGACCAACCTATCAGACACTAAGTGGAGAACCTTCCTTCAGTGTGTCAGTGTGAAATTACAGCCTTGGTGTAGAGAATTCATGGACATGCATTGTTTCATTCTACATGCTTGACCTTTTTGTGACTCCAAACATGATGTAAATATGTCTTTAGTGTGTGTGTGTGTGTGTCTTGGGTTAGGCTGTTTATATTACTATAGTAAATCGAACCGATAGCATACTTTCTTGAGGACACGTCTTAGCATACTGGAACCATTTAGATGTTCATATTTGCCAATATACTTATGTCTGAAGTTATTCTTTGATTGTCTGGTATGGTATTGTGTATTGAGTTGTATGTGTATGTTCCTTTTTTTAACATTTCTGTTGAAAAACATGCTATGTTAGTTTACGCTGAAGCACATTGCAAATGACCAATTATTGAGCTATGTCGGATCTTTACTTACAGACATTCAGTGGTCAGTGGTAGAGCGCTGCTGATCAGGGCCGCTTGCAGTCAGCGCAGGACACTCTGACTAATGCAGATGAGCTTGTTTAATCGCACCTGTAATCTTAATGCTGAATTATTTATGAGCTAAAGTCTAAATCTGGAACTGACAGAGAGCTAAATTTGAATAATGTTTAAAAAAAAAGAACTCAAAGCGTTCTGTCTGCATGTTACATCATTACCATTTGTCCTCATGCTGGACTGTGAGGATAAGCTTTGTGACAAGCACTGATACTATTTCAGAAAGATGCTAAACAGTAAGCTGCCTAAACAGACGGCATTTTAAAGTGTCCGAAACACATACCTGACCCGAAAACTGCTCGAAAACCTAAGGATGGGATACACTACACAACTTAAAATCTGGACAGATTTTAAAACACTAGACATCATACACTTGCCAACTTTGTCATTGATTTCGGAGGGAAAACGGGGCATCATATACTAAGCAACACTACCAGAATTTCAAATTGTTTCAAACAACAAAGTCACGCTTTGTTGATGCTAGATGCTAGATGAGTGACAAATGAAAATGTGTTCTAAAATCGACTCATGTTTGATGTCCTCTGACTGGATGGAATCATAGTCTGAAGCTAAAAAGTCTGTTTTCATCATACACAACCGATTTTGCAGAAAATCTCGATTCCGACTGACCAAAATCTGCAGACTGACTTTCGGCGTTGACTCTTCAGACTGCAAATCTGGGCAAAAGTCATGTAGTGTATTCCAGCCAGTCTGTCTCCTAAGATTTTCATTATAATTCTTCCTAATTCTAATTCTTCCTTTATTAGACATCATAGCATATATTATTCTCAGATACAACAATTGTAGAATGCATTGCGAGCTCAGTGAAAATGTATAATTATTGTCATTAAAAAACAAACTACAATTTTACCCAGTTTATGCACCAAACTGTATTGTAATCAGATGTGATTTGAATCTCATGTGCAGTGTTATTTATAGTATGTGACATGCTGCCTGAATAGAGTGTACCAAATTGGTCACCTATGAGGTTCCATGATGATTAGGATGCTGCCTATATAGGTTTTGGAACAGAGCTAGAATAAGGTTGATCATACTTCTACCAATGCAGAACCTTTTCTCTGTCAGGTTCAAAATTACAAAACTGTTTAAAAGTTTGAGGTCAGTATTATTATTATGTTAAAGTATCTTATTCTCAACAAGGCTTGTTTTTTAAATAAAAAAAATATAGTAAAGTAGTAATATTGAGAAATAATATTACAATTGAAAATAACTGTTTCCTATTTTAATATATATTACAATGTAATCTATTCCTGTGATGGCAAAGCTGAATTTTCAGTGTCACATGATCCTTCAGAAATCATTCTAATATGCTGATTTGGTGCTCAAAAACATTTGTTATTATTGTCAGTGTTGAAAACAGTTGTGCTGCTTAATGTTTTTGTGGAAACTGATGCATTTTTTAGAATTCTTTGATTAATAGAAGGTTCAAAAGAACAGCATTTATTTGAAATATAAATATTTTGTATCATTATAAATGTCCTTACTTTCACTTTTGATCAGTTTAATGCATCTTTGCTAAATAAAAGTATTTTTTAATCTTACTGTTTCCATACTTTTGAATAGTATCCTACCTACAATTCAATTCAATTCACATTTATATGTATAGCTCTTTTTTAAAATACATATTGTTTCAAAGCAGCTTTACAGAAAATGTATGTCTACATTACAATTTAGAGTGATCTGTTATCAGAGGTGACCGTGTTCAAGTAATGAATTTCAGAAATCTACAGATCATGCAGTTAGCTAACAATGTATTAATTTAAACAATGTATTAATTTAAGGCAGAAACAATGAGCTCATTGAAGTAATGAATAGGCTACATGTTGTTAACAAAATGTTTAGGATGCATGGAAATAAATTTAGCATATAGGTGCATGTTGATTCTGAGTTTTCTTCATCTGAAGTCTTGAGTTGGCGGTGTCTCTTCACAGGTGTTGTGGCATCTGAAGTCTTCATAAGAGGCTGGATCCAAACGGGATCTGACATACTCTCTAGTTACCTGAGGATGGGCATCCCGAGATAAAACAGAAAAGCAAATGGAAATAATTAGCGTAGCTGCTGTTCATAACATTCGAGCAAAGATAATCATGTGCATTTGATCTGATATAACTGGAGCCACACAAAAACAGCCTTCTTTCACCTCAGGAACATCGCTAAGATACGGAACATGCAATCTGTTTCTGATGCAGAAACGTTAGTTCATGCATTCATGACCTCTAGACTAGATTACTGTAATGCATTACTAGGTGGTTGTCCAGCATCCTCAATAAACAAGCAACAATTGGTACAAAATACACCTGCTGGAGTTACAAGGTCAAGAAAATATGATCATATAACACCAATTTAATCATCTACGCACTGGTTACCTAAGTTCTGTATCAATTACAAAAAGTATTGCTGCTGACCTATAAGGCCCTAAACGGTTTAGCTCCTGTGTATTTAACCGATCTTCTATCGCTCTACAATCCATCACGCTCTTTAAGGTCACAGAACGCTGCTTCTAGTTTTGAGATGCATTATGTTAATGCTTGGCTAAAGATATATCTTTAAATCTAGATTTAAACTGGGAGAGTGAGTCTGAGGCTCGAACATTATCAGGAAGGCTATTCCAGAGTTTAGGAGACAAATGAAAAAACGCTCTCTCTCCTTTAGTCGACTTAAATATTCTACTACTAGAATCAGCGTTCTTTGACCTTAAATTGGTCCAATTGTTGCTTGTTTATTGAGGATGCTGGACAACCACCTAGTAATGCATTACAGTAATCTAGTCTAGAGGTCATGCATGCATAAACTAACGTTTCTGCATCAGAAACAGATTGCATGTTCCGTAGCTTAGCAATGTTCCTGAGGCGGAAGAAGGCTGTTTTTGTAACATCAAATATGATTTTTGAAAGACAAGTTTCTGTCTAAAATAATACCCAGGTCTTTTACTGAAGATGATGAAGTAACAGTACATCCTTCTGAATGCAAATTGAATTGTAAGAGATTCTGTGTCTTATCCGAATTCAATAGAAGAAAATTACAGGTCATCCAATATTTTATTTCTTTCACACACTGTCACCTTCGATTAATTTAGAGATTTAATCTGGTTGTGATGAAATATGTAACTGAGTATCATCAGATAACAGTGGAAACTAATTCCATGTTTTCTTATAATATTGCCAAATGGCAGCATATATATTGAAAAATAGCAAAGGGCCTAAAATAGGTCCTTGCTTCACTCCATAATTTACTGACGTTATCTTAGATTTTTCCCCTTTTAAATAGACAAAATGGTAACTGTCTGATAGGTACATCCTAAACCACCCTAATGCCTGTCCCTAAATACCAGTGTAATCTTGTAGTCAATCTAAGAGTATTTTATGATTTATAGTGTCGAATGCAGCACTAAAATAAGGTAAAACTAGTATTGAGATACAGCCTTGGTCAGAAGCTAGAACTCATTTGTTATTTTAATGAGTGCAGTTTCTGTGCTATGATGGGGCCTGAATCCAGACTGAAATGACTGAATCTTTTTTTTTTTTTTTTTGCAAGATGGAGCACAATTGAACGGACACAACTTTATCTAGTATTTTAGACATAAATGAAAGATATAAGAAAAAGAGTCTAGCTCAGGGATGGGTAAATTTGGTCCTGCAGGACAGTGGCCCTCCAGGACTGAAGTTGCCCATCCCTGGTCTAGCTTTATAATATCGCCCATCATATCAGCAATAACATTCACATTTTGTTAGTGAGGTGCAGTAGGAAAGCAGGGAACTGCCTGAAGTAAAGTTCTTGTAAAAAAACACACATCCACCATTGCAGATGCATTAAACATGTCTGCCTGTAAATCAAAGACACAGCTTCCTGCAGTCGATGACAACTGTTAAAGCTGTGCGTCATCTGCAGATATATACCGCTCACTGGCATCTTCATTTCAATACGCTTTCTTTTTCCATGCCAGGCAATTTGCATTTCTCATTTCTCTTCAGAACGTTGCAAAAAGATCAAGGGCCGAGGTAATTGTCATTCCATTTGTGTCTGCTAAAGTTTCATATACTGCATGCATGTGGAAAGTACAAGCTGTTATGTATAAGTTTACACACCGAAGCCGTTGAAGTAATGTTACCTTAGGTTGGGGAGGTCAGTGTGTGAAATGATTTAAAGTGTGAACATTAAATTGGGCACTAAACAGCTGTGATCTCTATGATCTTTGGGTCAAAAGGTCTCAAGCAATGTAACAGATGCATGTTGCTATGCATAGAGGTCAGAGTTCAAGGCATGAGAGTTACGGAAGGAATGAGGAGGCCACAGTTTTTAAAGAGTGCTGATAGCTGTTGATATGGTTGCTGCTTTTCCTTGCCGCCTGTTCCTGCTTTCTGCAGTGGTTGGGTTGTCGCTGTCTGGCAGCTGAGAAATGATGGGACAAACTGAGGTGCCTTATAGCCTGCTGCTGAAGTGATGTGCTCGCTGAAGCTGCATAACCTCAGCTCTCATCCTCCCATCACTCTTTTTAAGGGCTTGTCTTACCGGCCTTTGGCTATTGATCAGTGCTGACTCAAGACTAGAGCCACACAGATACACATGCTATCAATAGACAGTATGAGTAAAACATCAGATGTGCGCTGTAAAGACTTGTGTGGAGATTTCAGCTTCTTTTGACCATCTTGTATATTAGTGTATAGTTCCATCAGTGGTTCTTACTGATGGTATATTGGTGAAATTGAACTAATTTAACTTTTGACCCAAAAAAACTTATGGACTTGTTATGTTCTGTTTGACATTTATTCCTAATACTGAAATAGACTTATTTTACATCAGGTTACTTTTGCTTGTGTTTAGGTTAAATAGCATATTTAATTGCTTTATACATTGATGTTTGAAAGAAAAATGACAATGCATTATTTGAATGCAAATAAAAATGTTCTATTAAATCCATAACTACATTTGTTATTAGCATTTTTATGACTTTTTTAAGGTAGATATTATGTGGTTTTAGATTGGGACCACCAACGATGGCATTTCACTCTAACCAGCCGGATATTGTTTAGGTCAATAATTGACAACTGCTTAACATCTGTCTGTGTCCTGGAAAGGTCGCTGGATGAGACATGTAAGTGGCTCTTCAAGCTGTACATATCTTCTTTGTGAAGAGAGATGTTGCAGATGTCAAACAGAAGCACTTCTCATATGTGTTTTATTTATCTTACCTGTAACTATATTTTCGAATAACTTTGTAAGCTAGAAATAAGCCATCTTTGATCATATTTACCAAGGGGGCAAATAATTCTGACCAGCACTGTACAGTATATGTTGTTAAGTGTCATTAATTATAATCATGGATCATAATTAATTCCAAAGGATCTCAGTAGGCTATTTCTAATCTGTTCATCTACTAAACAGTTGTTTGATGTGATTGACCATTCATCAAGGATTAAAATTACATTGATACGATACAGACATGAATAAACTGTGCATAGTCATGATTTCATTGCATAACTGCATCAGTCAATTGCCATGCATTCAATTCCTAGCTAAAGCATTTTCTTTTTCAGAAATCAACCCAGTGAGTTGAAATCCCAGTAGGCCATGTGTGGCATAAACAATAACCTCCACTGCTTTCACAGAGTGCGTGTCCTCCTCAGATGACCTCAGGTTCAGAGCGCTGACATTAATAAGGCTAGTGATGTAAAACCTTGACATACATCTGGAGGGAGAGGGAGGGAAACAACCGACTGAAAAACAATTTAATGCTTCCATGCTCCGGCTGCGCCAGAGGCTGCGCTCAAATGAAAAGAACTTGCCTATTCTTCCTCCTTTCTCACTCCTCAGATCTGCCCAAAACTAAGAGACCAGCTGTGTGTATCATTCAGACCAGCAGCTGGGGGTTTTGATTAATGACCAAGTGTTTGCTAACCCAACGTGTGCAGTTGTTTTGTCTGGCTTGTTGTTTGATGGGAGACCCGAGTTAAACTAGTAAAATGCAAGGTCTATAACATTCAGTTGTTTATCTGAAACAGACTGAAGTGTTTGGTCCTGTTGCTTGGTTGTTTGAAAAGCCCAAATGTCTAGATAAGTCAAGTCAAATTTATTTGTATAGCACTTTTTGGTTAATGGTATTATCCTGGTGGACGAATTGAGGTTGTCTTAATCAACTCAAATAATTTTTACAGAAACCATTAGAAACCATGAAGAAACATTTCACCCTCTCATTTAAGTTTTCAAAGAAGAGTTGGCAAAAAGCGGCATCCTAGGATCAGATAATGGCTAACCTTACGCAGGGATATTGGCTAATTTTGAGTTGTAGTAACTGTCAGGTACATCTTTATTTTTGTTTGAGTAAAATTTGGGATCAGTGTTGACTCAAGCTATGTCTTAGACGATTCAGTTCGATTTGGTGAACTGGTTCAAAATAAGGATCCTTTCAAAATCCGGACATCATTGCTGGAAAACCGTTTTCTAACAATTACTTTTACAGTTCTTTTTTGTTGCATCAGTAGTGCAGATATTAAACTCCTCACCTTTAAAAAGAGCTAATGATCCATTAGCTATGTGAATGCAACATGTGTTGTTGTTTGTATTGACGTTTGATTCAGAGTTACACTCTTGGCATTTTGCCTCATGTTTCTCTTGATGCTCCGTACACAAAAGGGGAAGAGATACTATTGCTGGAACACTAATGATAATGGCCAACCGGTTTTCTTCTTAAAACCAAACCCTGAACTGTAGAATGTGACTGAAGTTGAATCACTGAGTGATTCCCCCAGTCTCAGTGAGTAACACGGGGGCGGCTGCATTAAAGATGAGAAATGTATGTGCTTTCCTCTCGATTCAGTTTTCTCCCAGTGCAGCAAGTCATTACTTTGTAACAGTCTATAATGACACAAGATGTGTCCTCACAGGGGGGATTTAATAATGCCCACCACAGCTTTTTGATTTAGGAACAATGGGTTACATCTAGGGAAGCAGACTTCTGAGGTGCAGTGGGTTAAATGTCGTCACACCATTGATCATAGAATAACTACTGTAGCTGAGATGCTGTTTTAATGTCTTATAAACTGTAGCAATAACAGGCTTCCTTCAACTTGTATGAACAGGACTTAAATGTGCTCATTAAGCATTTGCTATAGGATACAGCCTCATATCTTTCAGTCCAACCCTAAAAATATGCGATTAACAGAGCTGTCATCACCCTGAAAATCTGTGCTTATGTGATCATACGGCTTCAGTAAGCTATCTGAGGTTGTTTTACTCTGAATCCTGCCATTGCCAATCGTTATTGTATATTAAATGTTGACAGACGATGTAGAACAGATATTTACATGTTTTTTCTCCTGACCATTGGCTAGTAATAAAAATGCAACCTTCTCCCCGGAGCCTGCTTTACCCTTGACTTGCAGGCGTTCTGCCAAGTATATGTGGTCTTGTCATTTATTCAAGAATTTATGCAATTGTTCCACATCGACCACTTGAGTGAGGCAGACTAAAGAGTAGCTTTTGTCTGTGATGTCATCATAACACAACACACTTAATTTCCCCTCAGGGATATGTAATTTCATTGCCTAATATGTCATTCCTACAATGCCTAGTATAGCCAAACATTTTTAGCATCATTAACAGCATTAACAACTTCTATCACATCGAATCACGATTTCCACAAAAATATTAAGCAGCACAACTGTTTTTACTAGTGATAATAATAAGAAATGTTTCTTGAGCATCAAATTCACATATTAGAATGATTTCTGAAGGATCATGTGACACTGAAGACACTGAAAATTCAGCTTTGCAATGCATATCTTTTTAAAGATTAACTTATTAAAATAACATTTCACCACTGTTTTTACTGTATTTTTTATAAAATGAATGCAGCCTTGAGCATAAGAGAATTCTTTAAAAAATGTATAGCATCCATTTGTTGCTTTTCAGACATTGCATTCAAATATTTATTGGTATCAGCCAAAATTGTTTTTTTAAATTCGGATCTTCAATGGGTCTTAAACGTTACTCTGTTTTGACCGATTGCTTCTGAAGTGTATTAAATTCTTGTCTGTCTTAAAGTAGAGCATAATGTTTTGCAAGTTGTTCTCCCATAAATATCTCCCTGGCTTTGGTGTTAGGTGGTGGATGCTTGAGAGAGTTCTAGAGAGTACAGGAGAGATGTCAGTGGTTATCAGATACGCAGAGCTCCTGTAGCTTCTGCTAGCAGGTGTTTACTTTCACATACCCCGATTGACATCTCTGATATCCCTGACATAAATCTTGTGGCCACTCAACCTTTTCTACTTTTCTACCTTAAACATAGCTTTGACTTTAGAACAACAACTGGATTATGTAAAAGGCAGTCGGCTATCATTGTATAAGCGGTGAGAAATGAGTCTTATTGGCTTTATATTCCTGTCAAATATGTCTTGCCAACTGTTCCCATGGTGATGCTTTGAGCACTCAAGGTCATAAAGTGCTATTTATGATACTGTAAAGAACAGTTTATCAAATGAAAGAATGTGCTGTGGTATAAGGTATAGCAGAGCAACATTTTACTGTTTTGAACCAAGCTTAAGGACTAGAGTTAAATGTTTCTACGTTATTGGATGTACGTAAAAAAATGACAGTATTATATTTATTATTAACTATTTTTTTCCTGTCTTTTATTTTGATCGGTATGTTTTCACGGTTTTCATTACTCTTCTTGTCCGTGCGTTCCAGACAGACGGTCAGCCTGTGCAACAAGGGAGCTATGACACATCTTCTGAAAGAGTACAGGATCTCCTAATCAAAACACAGGCGAAGAAGATGCAGAAAGTAACAAGCGATATCATATGTAAGCAGATGCATATGTAAATTAACGTGATCATCATTAATCAGCATATAAATCAAAACTGCCTAATGTTACCGAATGAAATGTCGACCCAGGACGAGCTATAGGACTGTGCAAGCTTTGGGTTGTTTTTAGCCCAGCGGCTGGGTATTTTAATAAAGCATACACAAACATGTATTTCACTGAAAAAAATGCACCAATTATATGGCACTGAGAACTGCTCTCTCTTGAAGATGATGCAAAAAGCCAGCACTAAGCAACTCAACCGCTGGGTTGTTGCGTCTGACCAACGCATTCTCATCCCAAGATGAGAATGGGCAGATAGATATGGGCCAGAAGGCGCCTCCTAGCGGTCTAACCCTAACCCAGACCTAAAAATACCCATATCTATCTGCGTCTCATATTGACGCTAAAGGGTGCCATGTGCGCTCGATGTAGATGAAATGGTAAAAGCGTCAGTATATGACGCCTTGGGATGAGAACGGGCTGGTCTGACCCAGGAGCGGGAGTAACACAAAAACAACCCAAATACTGAAAAAATTAATGTATAATCTGTGTCTAACAATCATGTCAGTGTAATGAGAGATAGTTATCAAACCCCTAACTCAAATGTGTGATGTTCTCTTATCAGATTATTTCTGTCCTCTAGATCCTTCCAGTTTGTGTTTATAAGAGTCCGTGGCAGACCCGTTCCTCTCAGTGGATAGTTCCCCTGCAGCATTGATGTGTTCAGCATTCATAACAGTAGACACTAAACTTGCCTCACCATACATGCCTCTTCTCTTCCTCTCTGTATTGGTCTCAAGCTTGCTAACTTGGGAGCCTGTAATCATTATCTCAGTAGTCTTGTATTGGACAGCAGTAGTGTCTAGTAGTCTGTACCACACTAAACTGAGGCTGTGCTCTTCTCCCAGGCCACCTTCTCTGTCAAAACAAATTATTCATGAAGCTATTCCAGCCATCAGCCCCACCGTAGCTGGATCTGAAGGTCAAATCTGAAGGAGTTAAAGGACATTGGTGGACAATCGCGTCATTGTCTTTTTGTCTGTACTGCAGAGCTGCAGGTTTTATAACAATCATACAGTTACTTCTTACGTAACTTCTTACGTAAATTAAATACTACCTAGTACAAATTACGGTTCTGCTCTTTTTACCAAACGCATTGTCCGTTTACAAAAAAAAACTATAATATGAAAGTGTGTTTTCAAAATATAATGACACTTTCAATAGAAAATGTTCATGTTTTATATACAAGTATTGTTATTTCACGTTATTTTGCCACGGTCACTACTGGTTAATTTGTATTAGTTTCCAAGATAAATGCCTTCTCAAATTGTTAAATGGCTGTTTGTCTCTGTAGAGCTTAACACTTTGCAGACATAGTAAGTGTGTTTGTCTCGGCCACCTCTCTTTCTTTTAAAGTAGTGTCTGACAGAATGGGGTTGCTGTGATGAGTATAGAGTTTGTTGGTTTATTTTGGGTCATTTTAGGTGTCTTCAAATTACTGACAAAAATACATAATTTGCCTTTTCATCTTTAAAATTAAACTTTAATTGTCTTCACTTATCTTCCGATGTGTCTTCCTAATGGATTAGCGGGTTTGCTATTATGCAATCCATTTATATTTGGATCTGCGCAATCTTTTTTCTCAGCTCCTCAAACTATTAGATTATGAAAGTCGGATGGTGTAAAACAGGGATCACTATCTCATGTTCATTACTCTAGAACCCCAGTTGTAATAGGGGCTGTTCACCTCAAAGAGTTGTATACAAGACAGGGCCGTATGTTTTATTTAGATTCCTGTTGTCCCAGATTAATGCCACCGGACAGCTAATCAATAGCTGCTGCAAAACCCATTACCAAAACCTGCAAATGCAAAAAAAAGTTATATGGTTTCCCTTAGGTGATTTAGAGGCTCAATCCATTTGTCTGTTGCAGGTTGTGCTGTACCGAGGGTTTGAGTTGTTCTAGACAAGCTGAGTTGTCATGTCTAGACATTATGGATTCGGACTGGCAAGTGTGTACAATATTCACTCTTCTGTACGTCAGGCACTATTATGCAAAGCTAGGTCTGGCCAGCAGGAAGGTGTTCAGAGATGCTGGTCACGCTGACGGACCCAGCGGGAGATAAATCGGAGAGCTTTGCACTGAGAGCTTTGGCCAAAAATTGAGAGCTTTGACCACTGCTGCTCCCCAGCTGTTTCCTATATGGACATAATATAGATAGTGCTGACAACTGAACATCTCTGACACAGATATGGCTTTGAATACAGAAATTTACTTGTGTTTAGTGGTTGAATAGAAAGAAATGAATGCATGCTGTTGCTATTTTTAATGTCATAATTTGACACTATTAAATGTAATAATTAATAGATATCAAAATGAATATCTATTTTTCATGTTGTTGTGATGCTTACAATCAGCACTTAAATTTTTATTTATTTACTAGTCTTAACATGTATCTCTAAAGGGATAGTTCACCAAAAATACAATAAAAAGCCAAAGTCAAATCGTTGTTTTGAACAATTGTAGCATTCTTCAACATATCTTCTTTTATGTTCCACAGAAGAAAGAAAGTCACACATTTTTGTGTGAACTACCTTTGAAGGATTGCTAATATTTGGCTAACTTTATTTGACTTAAATTGACATTTTTAACCAAGAGAAATTTGGCTCGAGTGTGATGAACCGTCATTGTTTGTTTAAATTGCCTATAGAAATCCCTATCTAAAAGTCAGCCCAGATTTGTGGAAAGAGGTGTGTGATCATTGCCGTTCTCACGAGGTCCTGGGGGCTGTGGGGCGAATGGGCGATCTGCTTGAGTTCACACAGACTGCCAGTGTTGTGCTCTGTGCCGTAGCGTAAGCACATCAAGCGCATGACCCACACGTGTGAACCTTTGCCAGTGGAAAGAGAACTGTGGTCGTTTGTGGAGGGATCGCTCACCTGTGTGTTTCTCTTTTGACTCATCAGTGCTGGCTTGAGGGAAAGTGTCATTTGGTGTGTTTCTTCAAACCGCCTGCTGGAACAGAACATTTATGAAGCTGCAGAAAGCATATCCATTGCACAGATAAAGAATGAATATGACCCTTGAAGCTAAATAACCTACACATGCGCATGGATTCACATGTTTTGTTGTGGAGTGGGAGAAAAGCGGAAGAGGCTGTTTGAAGGAGTTCCGACATGACAGACAGACAGTAACTCAAGGCTGTGTGTAATTTTCAGTACTTGGCTCAGTACAACTGCTGTTTATCCAAGTTTGAAAATATGATTAATTGATCATAATGTTTTCCAGGACTAACAAGAATGTTGTGCTATTTAGATAAATCACTTTAAGCATTTGCTATATCACATTATGATTTAACTGAATCTCAAACCCTAAAACAACTTTTTTTAGTTAATGATTTGTAAGACTGGGGCTTTATTAATGCTGTTCATTGATTCGAGTAAATGTTTTGACATTTGGGTATAAAGTCATTCTACAATAATGGTGTAAAAACGTCTGAGTGCTGCCCTCTTCATGTTGAACTGTGTCTTCTGCAGTTGAATTTTCCTATTGGATGTTGTGGTACTGCGTGATGTAAGCGGGCACCAGCTCACCACGCTCTTGCCTACATAGAGATGCAGGTCTCAGGTGCACGCCCCCCCCTCCGCTGGGCTCTGCCCACTTTTACAGCATTTTTCAAATATTGCCAGTGGGTGGAGTCAGGCTCTGTCCAGGGGTTGAGTTACACTTTAAAGGAACAGTTCACGGAAATTTTTTCATTGCGTTCATGGAACACAAAAAGAGTAATTCTGAAGATTGTGACTGATTAAAAAACAGACTTGACATGGTATACAGTTGCTATTAGGGGTGTAACGTACACAGAAGTCATGGTTCGATACATACCCCGGTTTTAAAATAGGAATACATACCCTCAGTAAAATAGGAATAATAGTCACAATTTAGGTTAGGGTCCAGGTTATTAGTTAGTAAGGTTGGTATAATTGGGTAGGATTACAGGATGTAGAATAAGGTCATGCATAATTGGTCATAAGCAGCCAATATCCTTGTAGTATGCATACTAATAAGCAACTATAGTTGTGAGAATTGGACCCTAAACTAAAGTATTACTGGAAAAGGCAACAAATCCACAATGCTACGTTTCTTTTTCATTTATTTTGAACAGACAGTAGTGCAACTTGAAGTAGTTGGTACAGTACAGCCTCCTTTAGTGCATTAAGTGCTAAAACAGAATGCACTCTTGCATAGGTAATTTTTTTGCAGGGCTGATAAGAAAACAAAAGGTATTTGGCCACAATCAGCTACAAAATTGAAAAGCATCTTGTGTTATAAAAGTAGAAAATAAATAGAATAATGAAAAATAAAACTTGTGCATTAGGAGTGTTACAGTTTGCTCCACTTCAAACTATATTTAAACATTCAAAGCTTGAGCCCAATCCTCCTATACATAATTTTCCGCGTTTCGCTTGCACAGGTATTTCAAATTGTGCATAAAAAATGGTGTGCGCCCAATTAAGATGGATATTTGCCTTAATTCCCTCCCATAAGTGTCTCGCATGATTGCATTCCCAAACACCAGGCAGCCAAAATCAAGATAACATGATAGTGTTTATTGCGTTTAGTCATTTATGATGTTGGAAAAAAGATTGCAGCTACTTCCATTTTTATTACAGATATTTTGTGCCAAATTCCTAGGAAGTGACTATCTTGTCCTATCAAACACATGGGATGGGATTTGCAAATTAATTGCTTTATTCGCAAATGTTTTATGCAATATTCCAATTTTGTTTAAAGTAAAGTGAAATTCGCCACTTTGGATGGGAACTAGGATAAAGGACATTATACGTATATATTGAACAACAATTGGCTAAGTAAATGATGACACAATTTAAATATTTGGATGAACTAAGAGCCAATATATAGTAGGAGAATGTATGTGTAAAGACTATGAGGCAGGGCAGTGGGATCGGATCAGAGCCCTTTAGAAACCGAAATCTCAAAGAGAGCTTGTCTCCTTGCAATATAAGCCAAATCTTTGAGCTTGCAACATGTCATAGCCTCTGGGAAGTGATGACCGCCCGTGTGTGAAGTGCTGCCGTCACTACGCGTACAGACAGCGCCTCCAGACAGAGCTGGCGACTGTTGTGTAACAGCCCAATTCCTTCCGGTCCAGTGGAGGTAGGATCAGGAAATTTGTGAGCCTGTGAAGAAGTTTGCTGAATATGGATCTGAGGCGACAATAGGTGACGTTAACTCGCCGTGTCTTCTGGAGAAAGAAATCAATTACTTCCTAACCTCCACTTTGTACTTTTCGCTATCCATTTACTATCTTTTAGCTCAACATTGACACGAGGGAGACTCGAGTCTCCTCTGCTCCGGTCTCTGTTTTCAGGCTCCACACAAACACACAGATGGAAGAGTAAACAGAACTGACATTTAGAAGCACAAACACGCCTTCTTTCTAAAAAATCTTGTACAGTGAGACCAAGAGCAGAGATAGTAGTATAGCTATTTCTTATTAATGGCACTAAAGCTTACAGAAGTGTGTTTTTAAAGGGATAGTTGACTCAAAAATGAAAATGGTCATTTACTCACCCTTATGAAAGTCATGCAAGTTTCGAATGACATGAGTAAACAACCTGTTTACATTGACTTAAAAAGGTATGATGAAGGAATGTTAAAACGTTACATTAACAAAACGATGCATTAATCCACATGGTTTCCATCAAGATATCAGCTAAAAGGGTGCCAGATTTGGTCAAACTGCTCAAATTTTCCCTTCAAACAATATCCTATTTGTTCCAAATGTAAAGTAGAAGACATCTCTCCAAGCCATAACTCCATAACTCCTTTGTACTATGCCTTTTAATAGCACAACAAATCATAATAGCATTATGTTGACCATTTTAACCAGTATACCCCTTCAGTGTGGGAGAGTTCATATAAAATTGATGCAAATAATAAATAATATGAATAATATGTTTATTTTATATAGCGCCTTTCAGAGTACTCAAGGTCGCTTTACAATAGAGTACAAAGAAACATGACATAGAAACATGACATAGAAACAATACAAATAAAGACCATGGAGTGCTTTGAATGTGATAAGGAGTATCTTGTAGTTAATACGAAAACGTACCGGTGGCCAATGAAGTCTGCGTAAAATCGGAGTGATGTGGGAACTGGGAAGATTTCTTTGTGTATGTAAGGTCCCTAGCTGTGAAGTTCTGAATATATTGGATTTTATTTATAGATGAGTTGGGTAAGCCATAGAAAAGAGAATTGCAGTAATCAAGCCGTGATGTGATGAAAGCATGAACCAACAGCATCGCTGTATGTTCAGAAAAGCGTGCATATTACGAAGGTGAAAGAAGGCAGACTTAGTGAGAGAGGAAATGTGTGGAAGGAAGGAAAGAGAGAAATCAAAAATTACACCAAGGTTTTCGACAGTAGTGGAAGGTTGAACAGAAACTCCAGCAATATTGACATTGTCAACACAGAAACAGGATGTAAATCGAGGTGAGCCTATAAGAAGTAGCTCTGTTTTATCAGTGTTGAAGTTGAGGAAATTACTGGTCATCCAAGCATTTATATCATCAATACAGGCTGATATGGAATTCGTGGGGAAAGGAGAAATGCGTTGTGAATGGATGTATAGTTGGGTGTCATCTGCGTAGCAATGGAATTTAAAGCCATGATGACGGATGATGTTACTTAATGGGAGCATGTATAGATGATGAAGAGAAGAGGCCCAAGAACAGAACCCTGGGGAACACTGTGTGGGACAGAGGCAATAGTGGAATTAGCCTGGCGGATAGAGAGATGTGGCCCATATGCCTATACATTCTATCATGATTTTATTTTTTTCAAAACCACCCATTTATATAAAAAAATTACCATCTGATGACCTTTTAAACTTTATTTATTTATTTATTCAAGATTTGATGCTAACCTGACAAACCTAATCCAGTTCAGTCCAAATAGGCTATAGATTATTTTTTCTTCCATTTTTTTTATAACCTGGTATTGAAAGTGAATTTGTTTCCAGAAGGACTAATACATAAAATTTGCTTTTACTCCTGGATGTTGCATCAAGGCAGCCTACCAGATTAGAGTTTTCCAGATAGAGACATTTCTAGTTTCTAGATTTGTGATCAATATGCATCAGATGGTCAAGGAATGGACCGTGGGAGGTTCGTGGGCATGCCGATTGAAGCTGAGACTAGTGTACACATAAAAATCTTAATGTATACACTTATTAAGCACTGAAACAGCTTCAACTTTTATGGTGAGGCAGTTTTCAGAGTGCCGAATGATGACACAGTTGTAGTTTCTGCCTTTTAAATGTGCTTATACTTGAATGAACGGAGGTTTTCTCTGTAGGGCCGTTCGGGTAGCTGGTGTCTGGTGTGTAGTGTGAAATCCCACTCTTTCACCTCTGAGACACATGAGCTCAGAGGGAAGCCTCCTAAGTGTAAAGCGAAAACAGTTAGTTGACAGATGGAGGGAGAGAGGAAGGAAGTGAGTGTAGGCTACTGAAGAACATACGAAAAAAATATCTAAATGCTCTGCGTAGAGCCGCCGCAAGCTCATAAATTACTGTAAGTACTTTAAAGGGAAGTTTGCTGAGGGATGATTTCATATTATTTTATTTACATGTGTAGTGTATGAAATAAAGTAGCTTGTAGTCCCAGAGGATTTTTTTTTATGTATCAAGTATCGAGCATGTTTGTAAACACACACATTGTAAATGTTTCTCCTAATAAAAAATAATAATACAATTTCAGGATTTAGAATGCAGATGACCGTTAAAAAACGTCATCACAGTCTGTGAAAAGGGTCCATGACACTTACATCATCATCACATCTTGCGCGCCACTAATAAGGCTCCCTGATGCACACCTAAAATTTGAACGCACCGTTTTTCATTCGAATGTGGATTTTTATTTTAAATTATAGTATTCAAGTATTCCTTTTAATCCACTATATTTTCATCAAGGCAAGCGCACAGCATGTGTCCATGTGTTCTGATGTCACATGACACAACCCAACCTCACAGCAATGCAACTTATTGTCTGTTTGTTTGTCACCCGTAGCATGCGCTCTTATATGAAATGAGCGTGAGTGTTATACCGAACATTTTTTTCTATTGTTATCAATAAAAAGTGTACCTTCGATAAATACCAATACCGTTTTATTGCCCAGGCCTAGTTTCTAATCACAAACATATCTGTTGATCTCTTTGACGCAATGGCCAATCAGAGGTGTTTAAGTTAGCACTGAACAAAAACTGAGTGGTTTCTGAGTTCTGCATGCTCTAATTCTGTCATTATAACAAATAAAGTGTAGACATAATGTAAATAAGACATTCATTGTGCAGTCATCTTAACTGACTATAACGGAACTTATGAGATTGCGATGAACTAGACGAGTGACGGCATTTTGCACTCTTTGGAGCGCTCTTTGCACACTTTCTGCACACAAATCCTGCATACAGTATGCTTGCCTTTCTGTTCAATTTAACAGTGTTTCTTAAAAATGGAGATTTAATAACAAATAAGTTATCGCTAGTATTTATTCTTGGATGTGTAGGTTGTGCGGCAACACGTACAGTAACTTGAAACAGAAAACAAACACTTATGCCAACAGTTTAACTCATTTGGTTTTAGCCATTTGGTCAAAACTAACTTACATGTACTGTACATGAATTATCATCTGACATTTTGCTAGTAAACCAATGTCGATTGCTACAGTATACTCATCTGTATATTTACCCCTTTTTAAACAGCTATTGATGCTTTACACAGTTGAGTACTAACACGAAATCTCAAATAAAGCCAGCACATAAAATCTTTTTCCACAAGCCTTATAGCGCATGTGGATATCTTCAAGTTTGTATTTACCATGTCCTGTACTGTATGTTGTCATATTTTAATCTTTTTAATTGGCATAATGAATGATTTAATCATCCTCAACAGGCCTAGTATTGTACTGAATCCCATTAGCTTCCATCAGCTGTCGACTGCAGTAAATGTGGTCCAAAACATTAATCCCACTTAATTCTTACATCTGTTTGTTTTCAGCTTCAGTGAAGATGACTTGCAGTGCGTGTATGTGAGATAGAGAGACAGTCCTATTTACCTGAGAAGAAAGATTGACTCTATTGTCTCAAAATATGTACTCTGGTGCATTCAGAAATCATCTAGAGCGGCTCAGTCAACAGCTCTGAGGGTCCTGTCAGAGAGAGAGCAGTGTCAAAACAGTCTGGAGAGCCTTCGTGATTTACACGTTATCTTTGGAGACGTTTCTCTCAGGCTGTGAAAAGAGGCCGCAGTGAAAGTTTCATATGACTCAGCTCTGACTGTGAAAAAACACTGAGGAATCGCATCAGCTCTGCGCTGAGCAGAAAACACACACTGAGATCACAAAATCTTTATGGATGCAGGACACACTCATCACAATTGCAAGATGTTTACATGGAACTTAAAGGGTACCTATTATGGCATTTAAAATGTTCCTAATATTGTTCTGGGAGTCCCCAACAACAGTTTTACAAGCATGCAATGACAAAAAACACTTTTGTTGTCTTATAATATGCATTTATTTTTACCTGATTTGCTCACCGACTCCCATATGAATCGTTTAGCGAGTCATTTTTCCAAACCCCGCCTTTGCGTGACGCTAATCTGTGGTGATATGTTAGACACCCAGCCGACGGGGTGTCATTGGTTGTTGCGCTAGATCTTACCCAGATACAACAGTGTTATTTTCTGATTGGCTAACAACACCAGACGAACAACACCAGAGGAGACCAGGGTTGCCAGGTCTGCACAACAAAACCAGCCCAATTGCTCATCAAACTAACCCAATCACGGCCAAAAATATTCAAATAGCGTTCCCGGGTGTTTCCTCAATAACAATCATGTTCCAGTGGATAAAACAATCGCGTCAACCAGCGTGCACTACACAAACAACCCGCGGAAACAGTGCAGGCATACAGACCTGGCAACACTGGAGGAGACGCGCTTGAATCCTGCCGGTTCCACAGTGAGTGAGTTTTGGGCACTGCGGCATATTAACCCTTTGATGCGCAAGCTATGGAAACCCCTTCTAATGCATAACATGGGTCTAAAAAGACCCATATTCATTTCCTATGTTATTTCATGCATGGCTGAGTGTTTCTTTGCTGAATCTTTAAAATATATCTATTTTATCATTTGTTATTCCAGGTATTCATTAAATATCTTGTTTTTGATTTCCACAAATCATTATGTTTATGTTTTCTTTCTTACTTTATAAACAAACACAGTTTTTGTATTTCTACATTTTTTTTTTACATACATGGGTCTAAAAAGACCCGTATTCATTTCCTATGTTATTTTATGCATGGCTGAGTGTTTCTTTGCTGAATCTTTAAAATATATCTATTTTATCATTTGTTATTCCAGGTATTCATTAAATATCTTGTTTTTTTTTTCTTTTGAGATCAATTTATTTAAGCATTTAATATTCCATGATCTATAAATTCCATGATTTATACATATTAAAAATTTCTTGTTTTCAATTTAAAAAAAAAAATCATTTTATTTATTTCTAGGTTGTGTGTTACTATATCAAATTTACTTATCAAGCATGATAAAACAAAATAACAAAGACAACATTTTGTCAAATTAATAATTTTAGCAGTCATTTAGACAAACACTTGAAATGTTTATTTGCCACTTTGTCTCACATAGCATTCACATATCACAGATAACTGATAACACTGAAATTGTAACTGTATTGAATTGAATTGTGGTGAATGTAATCAAATAAAAGAAAATACAAAAATCCAAATAAAATCACACTGGTACAGCGGCATCTGTACCAGTCTGTTAGGCCTTCTACATGTTAGTAAGCTTTAAAATACAATCTTTTTTTAGCTAACATTAGCTAGCTAGAATATGTCACCAGCTAGCTTTAGCTAATAGTGTTGGACATGTTTCTCCTTCTCACAAGTAATTTCTCTCTAGGATTACAAGGTCAAGGTAACCATAGCCTAATATTCAAATATTATGTCCATCTTTTACAAAATATAAAATATTTTCTGTGGTTAAAATAAAATAAGACTTGCATCAAATATACAAAAGCAGCCGTGTTGAGTTGTGAAATGTGTGGCAGGTGAATAGTATTCTGCAGTAAATGTTCCTACTTGCAACAATGTGCAAATATCAAAGGTTTCTATATGGGTCATTTTTGACCCATGTATGTAAAATTGATGTAGAAATAAAAAAATAAAAACGATGTTTTTTATAAAGAAAGAAAGGAAACATTAACATAATGATTTGTGGAAATCAAAAACAAAATATTTAATGAAAACCTGGAATGAAAAAAAAAAAAAAAACGGTTTCACTTTATTTTGATGGTCACTTTAACACATTCTGTTGACTATAAGTAACGGTGCACCTACATGTCTCCTAACTCTCAGTAGAGTATTAATAGACTGGTAGGGTTAGGGTTAGAATAAGTTGACATTTAGTTGCATAGATACTTATAGTCATGTAATGAGAGTTAGTTGACATGTAGTTGCAAAGTTACTTATATGTAATGAGAGTTAGTTGACATGTAGTTGCAAAGTTACAATCAACAGAATATTCAAAAGGGACCATCAAAATAAAGTGTTACCAAAAAAACATGTCTTTTAAAGATTCAGCAAAGAAACACTCAGCCATCACTGAAATAACATAGGAAATGAATATGGGTCTTTTTAGACCCATGTATGTAAAAAAAAATGTAGAAATACAAAAACTGTGTTTGTTTATAAAGTAAGAAAGGAAACATAAACATAATGATTTGTGGAAATAAAAAAAAAGATATTTAATGAATATCTGGAATAACAAATGATAAAATAGATATATTTTAAAGATTCAGCAAAGAAACACTCAGCCATGCATGAAATAACATAGGAAATGAATACGGGTCTTTTTAGACCCATGTTGCGCATTAGAAGGGTTGCGATACAAAAGCGATTTTTATTCGAAAAGTAAGAAATGAAAAATTTCAATTAGGATTTTTAATGATCTAAAACAAGTTAATTGAAGAATACCTGGAATACTGAATGATGAAATTAATTTCTTGCAAAGATATAGAAAATGAAAACTCAGTCGGGTCTTTTTAGACCCATGTTATGCATCAAAGGGTTAAATATATTACAAATAGTTTTTCAGCGTGAGAAATACAATGTGTGGCCGGAGAGCGTGACAAAAGACCGAAATGAGTGACTGTCACGCTCAATGCGTGATGCGTGACACTCGAGAGCCCTGTGACAACTCCATTAACAACGACAAACACTTCACATATTTCAATACAATTGACATGAAGACCTAAGTTAGCTGCTAGAAGCTGCGCTGTGCCTGTGCGTACACAACACACAAAATAATTATAGAACATGATACAAACATAAAAGCAACAGCCTACTTACAGATTGTGATTCGGAGAAGGAAGCTGATCCAAATAAACTCGGTACTGAACCTCCCTCCTTCAGTATCAGCCATACTACATGCAAATTCATACTTTATAGCATTTAGGTTTGTGAAGCAATCATCTTCAAAATGACGCGAACACAGAACAAGTTCGGTTTATAATACTTCTGTGGTATAGTTATGAACTGTAGCCACTTAGTCTTCAAATGCTCCTCACTGGGCAGATGAAAAAAGTTTGCTTTTGCGTCGCACTTCAAAACACAGCAGCGTCTCGTCGACATGATGTTTTCCCTGGTGTCTCCTAATGCAATGAGTGGGCGTATCTTATTCAAATAACTTGAACAAGTGACGTACAAAAGTGCATCGTTCGTCTATCGATTCATATCAGCGACTCAGAGTCGACTCTTACTTTTGAGAGATAATAACTTTGTATACGGTGAACTTTCATATTTAAAACTTTGCAGGATGTTTTCGTTCACTTAGATCTATGTTACACACTACATGAAAGGTAATTTTCAAAATTCCATGATAGGTACCCTTTAATGTTTGATGTTACCAAAATGCAGTCACCAAATGTTCACTTTAGTCCATCTGTTCTTTTTTGAATGACTTTCGAAACACTTATTATGTGTTTTCAATGCTAAAAACACATAATAAAGTGCAACTCACCATGTAATGGTAGAGAGTTAGTAACGGTATGCTTGTCAACAAAATCGAGAAGAAAACGTTTCCTGTATATTTTGTTGACATCAAAGTCTGTGCGTCTATTCAACTAAACAGCTTTTTGATGAAAATTCATCTGTCACTTAGTATAAGCAGCCAAATTAGACAGATGCCAATGGACAGGTTGCGTGGTAAGGCTTTGCTCATTTAAAAACAATGCGCAAAACCGTGCAAGTTAAAAAATATGAACCAGGCTATGGGAAATATTATTAGATTTAAAATCATATATTAAATACATATATTCATAAAAATATATATTTTGTTGTGGAATTTGTTTTACAATGCGAATCACTTGTTGAAATCGTTCAAAATTTCAGACACCTTTAGAAACTGAAATGTTACATTTCTTTTCGATTTATGGTCACATTGTTTATTATTGTTTAATATATAAAATATGACTCTCATTAATGTTTAGTAATAGCTTTATCTTGGCTGTGTTGTTGCAAACCACGTAAATAGAGAGAAGCACAGCTGAGCAGTCCTGTAGTATTAAATGTGTGCAGCCATGTGCACCGAGCCCTGTGTTTATGTTGTTACCTTAAATCCAAGGGCAGGTCGGCAGGTTTTCAGCCAGAGGGGAATATGTTCTGCTCTCTACCTATCTACACACACAGTGAGCACGAGAGAGAACCTGTTTGGCAGTGACGGACTGTACTTCGTCCTCTTCTGTGAAGAGGAGTCTTGTTGAATGAGATCTTGAGGTGGAAAGCAGTAAGTCAGTCCGTGTGGCCTCTCCATGTGCTGGCATCTTTAAATGTGGCCCATCCATATTCACACACACACACACACACACACACACCACACACACACACACACACACACACACACACACACACACACACACACACACACACAACACACACACACACACACACGTTTGTTTTTGTGACTTATGAGGACATTCCATAGGCGTAATGGTTTTTATACTGGACAAACTATATATTCTATCCCCCTACACTGCCCTGTCCCTAAACCTACCCCTTACAGGAGACATGCTGGATTTTAACATTTTAAAAAAAAACATTGTTTTTTTATGTTTTTTAAGCTGTTTGAAATATGAGGACGCATGCAATGTCCTCATATTTCACGTGTAAGTTGTAATACCAGTGTAATACCCATGTCATTATGCACATTTGTGTCCTCATATATCACAAAAACAAGCACACACACACACCACACACACCACACCACACACCACACACACACACAACACACACACACACACACACACACCACACACACACACACACACACACACACACACACACACACACACACACACACACACACACACACACACACACACACACACACACACACACACACACACACACACACACACACAGACAGACAGACAGACAGACAGACAGACAGACGGAAGTGAGACAGGCAGTTCCCAATCTGTTCTTTCTTTTGGGAGACAGATTGTGCACTTTGCAGACCTTTTACATTCTCAAACATCCATATTACTCACTGCATATCTGAAAAAGCATAGGGGAACTTTCAGCGCAGAGACATTTGTTATAATAGATTTTTGCTTTATAATTTTAATGTTTTTATATTGAAATGTTAAATGTCTTTCATGTACCAGTTTTATCCTAAGAAATCACAAAAGAAAAAAAAACATTTAATAGAAACATTAATACATGATGTTTTGATTTATTCTATTTCATTTTTACATTACACTTTATTTTATTTTTAACTCATACATGTGTTATATTTCCAGATTAAGTTACATCCTGTAAATATTTTGTAAAATACACTGCACAGCCACCCTGTTTACATGGCACACCCTATATTTTAGATGAATACAGTTCTAAATACAGAATATTTTATGCAGTGTTTATTCGTGCATACAACATTACCTCGTTTAAATTACATTTAAACCTCAGACCTCTGCCTCATGCTTCTGATAGCCAAAATATATTGTGACTGACTACCAGAAGTAAAGAATTCTGAGAACATATTTTAACATCCAAAGTATTTAGATACAGCATCTTTACGAATAAAATCTGTTTATTTTATTCATCATGCAAAATGACATGATGCAACCGACTGACACATTTAACTGACTGACATCTTGTCCGTGCATGTTGCATTGCATAAGATAAAATGATTTACTAGCATGATGCTAGACTTTATTGATTAAACCTTTAATCACTAAAGAAATGCACCAATTATAAATAATAATATAGGCCATCAATTGGTTTGGTCATCAATATAAATGGGCTATGATGAGCAAATAAAACACAATAATAAACAACAAAAAATATGTATTTTGAAATGATCATATGGAAAAGTGAAAAGGAAATGAATAGTCATAGTGTAGAAGATTTTATTATTTAGAAAATAAGTAACTAGCTATATATTTGTACACTATTAATTCCTCTGTGTGTGACTTTGACTTTTGGAAACCTGAAGAAAGGCATGGAATGTTGCCATTCTATTCTGAGAAGTCACATGGTACAAGACCCCAAAAATAAAATATAGGATGTGTGTTACCATGTATATATGTTTGAAGCTGGGCTTTGTTGTAAAATAAAGTCTGATATTTTCTGGCATCAAATATCTCTGAAAAGTGATTTCACAAAAGAGAACAAACCATAGCTAATGTATGTTGATTTGGATGTGGTGTGCTGGTGCACTAACTACTAAACAAGTGCTAACAGCTGAAAATGCATGCTGGTCTGAGCTGGTTGTGTCAGAAGGTGTTTATTGTGTGAGGATGTGTACTCTTGGTTTCTGCAGTGTTCAGTCAGATGTCATACCAGACAGCCTCAGAACCTCCAGGCAATAGAGAGATTCAGTCCACCTCAGCATTTAATCCAGTCCACCTTCAACAATTCTGCTACAAGGGTTGTGTTACGGACTGAGTAAACTGCCTCTTTGGCGAGAGAATAAATACCTCAAGAACTAATTAAGACTGTGCTGCTATTAATAATGTATTCGACTCTACTGTGACCTGGCATTGTGCTTTCAGCAAAGAACATGTTAATATCCTGATTTCGTTCAGTTGTATTAAACATTATCTTTTGCTTGAACTCTCTAAATATGCATGTAAGCAAACTTGCTACCCTGCTTTCATTAAGACCTAAGGGAGCGTGTTTATATTAAAGCTGTAAGCCAAGGTGACTCATGATGATAAATGAATGTGGGAAGGCATAAGGTCACCCCTTGAAAGCATATCAGCACCTTTACGCTTGCATTTAAATTGAGAGTATCTCCACATCTAAATTAATTTGAAAGCCTCTGAAGAAAAGTGAGGTCGGTTCAGAGAACCAACACTAGATCTTATTAAGTCACAAATGGGATGTCTCTGATGTCCTCATGCTCTGCTGATTGAGTATTTGTAGTGATTCATTTGTGTGTTCACAGCAGTAACAGTGAGTTAACTACGCTTCCCGGTGGTGAACTGCCATTAGATTATTTTAATTGCTTGTGTCCTTGAATATAAATTCATCCTTTGTTGCAAAGTTAAATCTGACTGAGCTTGTGTTCCAAAAGCCACGGAAAAACCTGGAAATATTGAAAGTTATAATTGTGTAGTCAAGCCTGGAAAAGTCTTTTTAATACACTAGCAATCAAGTTTTGATTTTTGTAATGTTTTTGATGCTTAACAAGGCTGCGTTTATTTAATCAAAAATAAATGAAAAAGATAATTATTATTTAAAAAAATGTATATATCCTAATATTATGTCATTTATTCCTGTGATGCCAATGTTGAATTTTGAGCATCATTACTCTAGTCTTCAGTTTCACATGATCCTTAGAAATCATTCTAATATGCTGATTTGCTGTTCAAAGAAACATTTATTATGATTATGTTGAAAACAGTTGAGCTGCTAAATATGTTAGTAGAAATGTTTGTTTTTTTCCAGGACTCTCTGATAAATAGAAAGTTCAAACAGTTATATATATATATATATATATATATATATATATATATATATATATATATAAATCTTTTGTAACTTTTCATCTTTAGCATTGACCCCAAACTTTAGAACAGTAGTGTATATTTAACAAATATACATAAAGATTAAGTCTATAATTGTATAGAAATTGCTAAATTTACATTTAGTATGCATAAATTATTTGTGTTTGCAAACCAGGACATTGAGGAAATTATTCTTTTTTGAGTTGAGTTCTTTTCTATGAAGTTTTTGAACTGCTTCAGAGCCTGAGAGTAGAGGCATAAGTAATGTTGTTCTGCTCCTCATGAGCGCTAGTGTTCTTGTTACATGTTTGCCGTTGCAATTTTCTTCACGCTCGTTTCTATTTTAAATTGAAGCTGGAGGTGTAACTTTTCTCCACATGAATCATGTACGTGTGGCGGGGCTATTTTGCCATCCTTAAATGACTTCAGAAGATATAGCCTATATTTACATATATACATATATTTAAATATCCATTGATTATTAATTTTTTTTAATAATATCTGAAATAAATTAACCCTTTTTCATTAAGAGTTTTATTCTAATAAATAACTTTTTTAATAAACATTTAGGAAATCCTTGATGATTTAAGTCTTGGACCGTGACTGATTTTACCCCATCTATCCTGCATTTTATCTTTCTCATACGGGTCTGTGACGTAAGCTCACTTGGCCATTTAGGGGGTCTTAAAAGTGTCCGTTCAGGGCCATTTCTGGTTGCCCTCTGATTAGCTGTTAGTCACTGGCTAGATTGGCTGAAATGAGCTGATTCTGCCTGTGTGTGTGTGTGTGTGTGTGTGTGTGTGTGTGTGTGTGTGTGTGTGTGTGTGTGTGTGTGTGTGTGTGTGTGTGTGTGTGTGTTTGACAGATGCTGGGAGAATCAAGCATGGCCTGTGCGTCATTGCTGTGTGTTCCTGTGGGAGGGAGGCATCAGGTGGTCTGTGTTGTGTTAAATGGGCTGATTCGACAGGGAGGTGGTGGTTCAATGTTCAATGTTCAATGTTCAATTTATTTATAAAGCACTTAATAATACAACAGAAGTTGACCACAGTGCTGTACAAAAGATAAAATAACATTCATAAAATCACAATTTAAATTCTAAGCATTGCCACAGATACCTCAAAATCTAAGTGGCTTCAATAATGACCTATTACTCCACTAGCACAACACTCATGAATGATCAAACGCCAGACTGAAAAAATAAGTTTTTAAATGTCTTTTAAACTCAATAAAAGAAGAACATTCCCTGATATAGTGGGGTAAACTATTCCACAGCCTGGGAGCAGCCGCTGCAAAAGAGCGATCTCCTCTCATTTTCCTGTACGTGCGCGGGACTACCAAGAGATTTAGTGATTCGGAGCGCAGTGCTCTCTTTGGTTTATTCACCTGAATTAAGTCAGCTATATATGTCGGAGCAATACCATGTAGTGCTTTAAAAACAAATAAGAGTATCTTAAAATTGATCCTGTAGAAAACCGGCAGCCAGTGTAGTTCTCTTAATACAGGAGTAATATGCTCATTTCTTCGAGTGCCTGTCAAGAGTCTTGCGGCCGCATTTTGGACTAGCTGCAGTCTATTTAAACTTTTGTGTTGAACACCATAGTACAGTGCATTACCATAGTCCAATCTTGAGAAAATAAATGCATGGACTAGCTTTTCCAGGTCCTTCCGTATTACAAAGGGCTTAATTTTAGCAATTAATCTTAGCTGGAAGAAACTCATTTTAACTACTTGATTTATTTGTTTATCAAATTTCAGTGCACTATCGCAAATTATACCTAAGTTTTTTACTTGATCCATCAGATAAGGGGATAGTGTACCCAATTCAATTTTAGATGTACTTGCAGACTCTGAAGGGCCAAATAAAATCAGTTCTGTTTTTGATTCATTTAGACACAAGAAATTTGCGCACATCCAGCTTTTAATCTCCCCAAGACACTCTACCAGCCTTTCAACAGCTGCAGGGACAGTTGGTTTTAAGGGTAGATACAACTGGGTGTCATCTGCGTAAAAGTGAAAAGAAACCTCATATTTACTCATGATCTGACCTAAAGGAAGCATATAAAGTGAGAAAAGGACTGGTGCTAAAATAGATCCTTGTGGAATACCGCATGATAAAGACACTGAGCTCGATGTACATTCTCCCATTTGTACTGCAAAACTTCTGTTTTGGAGATAAGACTTAATCCAATTTAAGACATTACCTCGAATACCTACATAGTTTTCTAGGCGTGAAATTAAAATATTATGATCAATTGTGTCAAACGCTGCTTTAAGATCTAATAGCAGAAGTAAGGTTAAGTCACCAACATCTGTGGCCATAAAAACATCATTAAATACTTTTAATAATGCAGATTCTGTACTATGATGTTTTTTGAACCCCGACTGGAAAACTTCACCAATAGTATTGTCAGTAAGGAAAGACTCAAGTTGAATAAAAACTGTTTTCTCCAGGATCTTTGCTAGATAAGGAAGCTTTGAGATTGGTCTATAATTGCACAGCACACTCTTATCTAAATTAGTTTTTTTCAGCAAAGGATGCACTATAGCATGTTTACAATAAGTTGGAACAATTCCAGACAGTAGACTCTTATTAATTATTGATAATACAAATGGACCAATCAACTCAAAGACTTTCTTCAATAGCACTGTAGGAACAATATCTTGTGGAGAGGCTGTCGGCTTTAGCTTACAAACAATATCTAAAAGTGTAGATAAGGAGATAGGCTCAAAATCGGACAGCACAGCATGAATTACAGGTATATCCATAGGCTCATATGAACACTGTTGTATATTTCTTCGAATGTCCGATATGCGTCTAACAAAAAAATCTAAAAGATTTTCACATAAATCCACAGGTATAGCTCCAGACACCTCCAGTCTGGGGTTCAAAAATAAATCAATTGTTGAGAATAGAACTCTTGGATTTTGACGATTCTTCTCAATAATGTCTGAAAAAAATCTGAACCTGGCAGTTTTTATAGCCTGTTGGAATTTACCTAAGGCGTCTCTTAACATTTCATACGAAATTTGTAATTTATCTTTCTTCCATTTACGTTCACATTTTCTGAAATTGGAAAAAAAGGGGGTTTGGTTCAAGAACCAACACTAACTTTAAAATCACAAAGGGGATGTCTCTGATGCCCTCATCCCCCTGCGATTGAGTATTTGTAGTGATTCATTTGTGTGTTACGCAGTAACAGTGAGTTAAACTACGTTTCCCCGGTGGTGAACTGCCATTAGATTATTTTAATTGCTTGTGCCCCCTTGAATAAAAATTCACCCTTTGTTCAAAGTAAATCTACTGACTGTTTCCAAAAGCCACGGAAAAACCGGGGAAATATTGAAATTTATAATTGGTTTTGTCAAGGGAAAATCTTTTAATACACTACAATCAAGTTTTGATTTTTGTAATGTTTTTGATTTTAACAAGGTTTGCGTTTATTTAATCAAAAAAAAATAAAAAAAGAAATTTATTATTTAAAAAAATGTATATATCCTAATATTATGTCTTTTATTCCTGTGATGGCAATTTTTGAATTTTGAGCTATTATCTAGTCTTCATTTCACATTCCTTAAAATCATTTTAATATGCTGATTTGCTGTTCAAAGAACATTTATTAAATTTTTGTGAAAACAGTTTTAGCTGCTAAATTGTTAGTAGAAATGTTTGTTTTTTTTCCAGGACTCTCTGAAAATAAAAGTTTCAAACAGTTATATAATAATATAAATTTTTTAAAAATTTATTTTTTTTTTGTAAATTTTCATCTTTTGCATTGCCCCAAACTTTAGAACATGTGTAATTTTTTAAAAAATAACAAAAAATTAATCTATAATTGTATAAAATTGGGAAAATTTACTTTGTATGCATAAAATTTTTTGTGTTTTCAAACCCGGCCTTTAGGAAATTATTTTTTTTTGAGTTGAGTTCTTTTCTATGAATTTTTTTAACTGCTTCAGAGCCCCGAGAGTAGAGGGATAATAATGTTTTCTGCTCCTCATGAGCGCTATGTTCTTGTTACATTTTTGCCGTTGAAAAATTTTCTTCACGCTCGTTTCTTTTTTTAAATTAAAGCTGGAGGTGTAACTTTTCCCCACTGAATCATGTACGTGGGGGGGGCGGGGCTATTTTGCCATCCTTAAATGACTTCAAAATATAGCCTATATTTACATAATAATATATTTAAATACCCATTGATTTTTAAATTTTTTTTTAAAATATCTAAAAAATTAACCCTTTTTCATTAAGAGTTTTATTCTAAAAAATAACTTTTTTAATAAACATTTAGGAAATCCTTGATGATTTAAGTCTTGGACCGTGACTGATTTTACCCCATCTATCCTGCATTTTATCTTTCTCATACGGTCTGTGACGTAAGCTCACTTGGCCATTTAGGGGGTCTTAAAAGTGTCCGTTCAGGGCCATTTCTGGTTGCCCTCTGATTAGCTGTTAGTCACTGGCTAGATTGGCTGAAATGAGCTGATTACTGCCTGTGTGTGTGTGTGTGTGTGTGTGTGTGTGTGTGTGTGTGTGTGTGTGTGTGTGGTGTGTGTGTGTGTGTGTGTGTGTTTGACAGATGCTGGGAGAATCAAGCATGGCCTGTGCGTCATTGCTGTGTGTTCCTGTGGAGGGAGGCATCAGGTGGTCTGTGTTGTGTTAAATGGGCTGATTCGACAGGGAGGTGGTGGTTCAATGTTCAATGTTCAATGTTCAATTTATTTATAAAGCACTTAATAATACAACAGAAGTTAAACCACAGTGCTGTACAAAAGATAAAATAACATTCATAAAACACAATTTAAATTCTAAGCATTGCCACAGATACCTCAAAATCTAAGTGGCTTCAATAATGACCTATTACTCCACTAGCACAACACTCATGAATGATCAAACGCCAGACTGAAAAAATAAGTTTTTTAAATGTCTTTTAAACTCAATAAAAGAAGAACATTCCCTGATATAGTGGGGTAAACTATTCCACAGCCTGGGAGCAGCCGCTGCAAAAGAGCGATCTCCTCTCATTTTCCTGTACGTGCGCGGGACTACCAAGAGATTTAGTGATTCGGAGCGCAGTGCTCTCTTTGGTTTATTCACCTGAATTAAGTCAGCTATATATGTCGGAGCAATACCATGTAGTGCTTTAAAAACAAATAAGAGTATCTTAAAATTGATCCTGTAGAAAACCGTCAGCCAGTGTAGTTCTCTTAATACAGGAGTAATATGCTCATTTCTTCGAGTGCCTGTCAAGAGTCTTGCGGCCGCATTTTGGACTAGCTGCAGTCTATTTAAACTTTTGTGTTGAACACCATAGTACAGTGCATTTACCATAGTCCAATCTTGAGAAAATAAATGCATGGACTAGCTTTTCCAGGTCCTTCCGTATTACAAAGGGCTTAATTTTAGCAATTAATCTTAGCTGAAGAAACTCATTTTAACTACTTGATTTATTTGTTTATCAAATTTCGTGCACTATCGCAAATTATACCTAAGTTTTTTACTTGATCCATCAGATAAGGGGATAGTGTACCCAATTCAATTTTAGATGTACTTGCAGACTCTGAAGGGCCAAATAAAATCAGTTCTGTTTTTGATTCATTTAGACACAAGAAATTTGCGCACATCCAGCTTTTAATCTCCCCAAGACACTCTACCAGCCTTTCAACAGCTGCAGGGACAGTTGGTTTTAAGGGTAGATACAACTGGGTGTCATCTGCGTAAAAGTGAAAAGAAACCTCATATTTACTCATGATCTGACCTAAAGGAAGCATATAAAGTGAGAAAAGGACTGGTGCTAAAATAGATCCTTGTGGAATACCGCATGATAAAGACACTGAGCTCGATGTAAAATTCTCCCATTGTACTGCAAAACTTCTGTTTTGGAGATAAGACTTAATCCAATTTAAGACATACCTCGAATACCTACATAGTTTTCTAGGCGTGAAATTAAAATATTATGATCAATTGTGTCAAACGCTGCTTTAAGATCTAATAGCAGAAGTAAGGTTAAGTCACCAACATCTGTGGCCATAAAAACATCATTAAATACTTTTAATAATGCAGATTCTGTACTATGATGTTTTTTGAACCCCGACTGGAAAACTTCACCAATAGTATTGTCAGTAAGGAAAGACTCAAGTTGAAATAAAAACTGTTTTCTCCAGGATCTTTGCTAGATAAGGAAGCTTTGAGATTGGTCTATAATTGCACAGCACACTCTTATCTAAATTAGTTTTTTTCAGCAAAGGATGCACTATAGCATGTTTACAATAAGTTGGAACAATTCCAGACAGTAGACTCTTATTAATTATTGATAATACAAATGGACCAATCAACTCAAAGACTTTCTTCAATAGCACTGTAGGAACAATATCTTGTGGGGAGGCTGTCGGCTTTAGCTTACAAACAATATCTAAAAGTGTAGATAAGGAGATAGGCTCAAAATCGGACAGCACAGCATGAATTACAGGTATATCCATAGGCTCATATGAACACTGTTGTATATTTCTTCGAATGTCCGATATGCGTCTAACAAAAAAATCTAAAAGATTTTCACATAAATCCACAGGTATAGCTCCAGACACCTCCAGTCTGGGGTTCAAAAATAAATCAATTGTTGAGAATAGAACTCTTGGATTTTGACGATTCTTCTCAATAATGTCTGAAAAAAATCTGAACCTGGCAGTTTTTATAGCCTGTTGGAATTTACCTAAGGCGTCTCTTAACATTTCATACGAAATTTGTAATTTATCTTTCTTCCATTTACGTTCACATTTTCTGCACTCTCTTCGCAACGATTTAACATGTTCATTGTACCAAGGAGAAGGCTTATTTTTACTGCTCACCTGTCTCAAAGGTGCAATACAGTCTAGTGTTTCTGTGCATATAAAATTAAAACTATTAGTAGTTTCTTCTACACCAAGGTGTGGAGATAAAAGGTTCACTTTCATACACTGCAACTTCTCCATGAAGGAAACATTAAAATCTACATTTGAATTCGGTGTTAGAGGACGAAACAGTCTTTTAGCTGGACACAGTTTTCTCGGCTGACCGGGAAGAGAAACAGTACATAAAATCGGATTATGGTCAGACAACACAAAATCATCAATGATAATATCCTTAGTAACTAGGCCAAGTGATAGAATCAAGTCCAATGTGTGGCCACGATTGTGTGTAGGGCCATTCACCATTTGTTGAAACCCGAATGAGTCAATAAGATTTAAAAAGTCTTTTGCTAACGGGTTTGTTGGACAGCATACATGGATATTCAAATCCCCCATTACTAAGATATTATCATATTTCAGAACAATATCAGCTAAAAAGGCAGCCAGTTCTGAGATACAGTCCTTATTAGCTCTTGGTGGTCGATAAATAACAGCACAAAGGACAGGTCGTGTTAATTGCAGTTCAAAGGCTTGAAGTTCGAAGCTTGAAAATTGCTCAAACTTAAGTAAGGTGCACATAAAATTGTTCTTAAAAATAGAGGCCAGTCCTCCTCCCCTTCCTATTTGTCTAGGAGAATTAAAAACTGAATAGTTATTTGGTACAGCTTCTCCCAAGACGTATGTATTGTCAGTGTTCATCCAAGTTTCCGTGATAAAAACAAAATCTAGATCCCGAGCACTAACAAACTCGTTTAGGATAAAAGACTTGTTTTTCAGCGAGCGTACATTAATCAGAGCCAACCTTATAGCTGATCTTTCGACGTCCATAATCTCCAACGTCCGTCCACGACCAAATGGCACAGGGCGAAGATTCTGCGCGTCAATTCCATTCCGGTGGAAATACCGCGCACGCCGAGGATGATTCGCCACAGGCCCCCCTGGTACAACAGGTCGAATCCATCGAGTCACCGCGCTCTCCGCAGTCGCACGCCAGCACAGCACCCGACCGCAGCTCCAGCCCCACAACTGCACATCCGCAAGCCGCGGCACTCCCGGAAGGGAGACCAGGTATGCCTTTAGTTTGACCAGCCTTCCTCCTCGCTTTCCACGGCGACGCCGTCTTTTCGGCAAAGGGGGCCAGAGATGTTGCTGCCACGTAGGAGTCCTTAGCGGCGGCTTAATAGTGTAGGACTGGAGTTCCTCCCGAGCTTCATTTAAATGTTTCTCAAATATATTTCGAATATTTAAAAGTGTAGAGCGATCATACACCAGTGCAGTGCTAGAATCATGTATAAGCAGGGTCATAAGTAAAAAAATAGTGATAAAAAACAGACTAAACACGGGCAGACGGCATGCCATCGACATCGGCGCCATCTTGCCAATCATAATAAGGGTGTAATATGACTGTTACAATATCATGTGTTCCTGAGTTAGAGGCTGTGGGGTGTTGCTTGGATGAGGACGCGTGAGAGGAAAGAGTTTTTTTGAGGAGGAAAGTTGAGAGAGTTTTTAATGATTGTTAAAGAATAATATTTCTGATAATGTTCTTAATAACAACGTTGTTTGGCTCAACATGGTCATTATGTAATAATGAAACAAATCAGATAAAAAAATAACTTCTAAATTAGTTCATTAGTATTTTAGGGAGTTCTTTTGTGATGTTTTTACATGCAGTACATTTTTGTTTGCTTGGATTGATACTGTAACATCATTTTACAGTATATTGACAAAAAAAGTCAACATATTGACATCTTAAATGTGAACTTTTTGTATATGTGCAACTTCAGAGATCTTGACAAAATCTGGACTTTGTCCAATACCTTTTAAACAAAATGTATAGAATAAATTGACATAATGGGATTACATGAATATTGTTTCACTTAAATATAAGTTCACTTAAATTGGTGTTGTAATATTTTTAATTGTAATTGTTAATAAAAACTATTTGATAATTTAGCGGCATCAGTATTAGTATTGGTATGATACTGTAACTGGCCTTCATTTATAGTACTTAGTAAAAATATGCATTTAAACAAACTTTTAAAATAGGGGTCGACCAATTTATCGACAAGGCCTAGGCCGATATATCAGCCGATATTTGGCATTTTTACGTTTCTTGAACACGCTCTAGGCGGTTCGCCAATCACAACACACTGCTAGCCAATCAGAGCATATTTAGTATTTCAGAAGAAGGGGCTTCATCGAACCAGGGACTTAACCGGGCGTTTGAGACAGAGCTGCAAACATATAATGTGTGTTTTGAAGGATTAAGCATGACAACTTATTCTAGAACATACCCAAAACCAAAATCAAGACATTGAAAAAGGGCATAATAGGCCCCTTTAAATTCCAGCTTGTTTTGGGAAGCTGCAGAAGTGTAATCTGGCTTTCTTAGGGACACACAAACTGTAATTCTTATGTTGCATATTATTATATTTTGAAATATTTAAGAACTGTGTACCAAGTTTTAAATAGAAAAGACGAGATTGATTTTAAAGCCTTTTAATTATCAGATTTAAATTGATTTATACACAGTTAAGATCACCCAAATCATTAGAAAGAACTCCTACGTTCACCATAACCCCCTTCTCCCTCTATCGTTGCATGTTGACTGCTCTCAGGCATTTGAAAGAGTGGAAAATATGGATTCTGTTTTTAAGTACAGAATAAAAGCATTTTACTGGTGTAAAGAAAAGCTCAATTTCACCACAGCTCCAGGAGCTTCAGAATGACACAGCAATAAAAATTAAATCCATTTCCTTAAAGCTGCGGAAGAAGATCCCAAGAGACCAAAAAGAAGTCTTGACTCAGATACACATGATATTTAAAGTGCTGGTATTTTAAGCGCATGCTCCCCCGGGGCTGCTGGAGCAGCTGATGCTGATGTTCTTGTGTTCTTTTCCATCAGACGGTTAACTGGCGTTTCATGCAGAATGAGAGTGATTGAAATTGCTTCTGACTTCCCCTCATTTGAATTGTACAAACTGAGACAGTCTACCTCTAAATCTGTCTTTCAGCTGAAACTTCATGACCTCAATCTGCTGCGTGCTCTCGGCCTAAATGTGCAAACTGCAGCAGGGCCATAATTCAGAACTGTTGATAGCGTCAGTCCTGTCCTTGAAGCCTTTGTGCATTCAGGCCATTGTAAATTAAATGTTCTGATCTTTGACATGCAGTGTAACTGTAACCCATGTACACTTCTGGGCTATTATAGATTAAGCCATCATCGATCATTTAGTTTTTGACTTTTATTGCCTTCCTTGAATAAGGGTCGTTTTGCATCCAACTTGTGACACATGAAATCTTCAACTCTGGGGCTGAGGGGCAAGGTGACGTAAACAGAGGAAGGTTATGCGCTCTGTGTCATTAAATCCTCTCTCCCATCAAGTTCCTCTCTGGAGTGTCAGCTATTGGCTTTCAGCACCATGGACAGGGACATCCATCAGCGCAGTGCTGAAGTGGTGGCAGAACCATGAGCTGTAGATCATGTCCCATCAGGCCACGGGCTGACAGCTCATTTTGAAGGCCCAGCTGATAGGGAGGGCGGAGCTACGGCAGGCTGCATATCCATCAGGCTTCCCGTGAGCCATCCTTGCACTCTCCATCACGGTTTGGCATGTTGTGCGGCTCCTAAATATGCTCCTCATTTTAATTGAGGTTTATGGGGCTGCAGTTAACATGGCTATTAATAACCATTGATGGACTAAGACCTTCAAAATGCATTGGAGACAAAAGGAGACTGTGTTCTGGAGGGAATACCCCCCCCCCCCCCCATTTCAGGTTGTGTAAATGAAAAGCACCTGTATTTTCAAGACAGTGCATATGAAAACTTGGCAAATATATATAAAAATGATTTAATTATTTAATAATTATGGACGTGCCCGAAGCTGAATAATATGCATGGAAAAGAAATGATGCATTCTGGGGGTCTCTCTAAAGGGATGAGGTGATGGAAAAAAAATTGATGGGCGGAAAAAAAAATATTTCAGTTCTTCGTGTCCTCTTGCAATTATACAGTTGGCTAATTGTGTTGTGTATAATTTTCAGGCATCAGGGAGCCTCAATTTATATGCAGAGTATTGAAATCGCTTTTGAATGCATGCTCATTTAAAAAAAAAAAAAAAAAGTATATAATATATACAGTACTGACCACACATTTTACAGGACAAGTTATTTGTCAATGACGCTAAGGATCTGTTGCGTACCAAATCCTCTGGCATCGTCCTGTCAGTCATCTCTCAGTCAACTGACTACCACAGCAAGCCTAAACATGTCCCTTTAGAGGCTCCATAGAATGCGTAATTCATTTTCAGTGCGTTTCCGAATTTGGATTTAGGCTTCAGGCACATCCCTAATTATAATATAATTTTATATTAGTCCTGTGAGAACGACTCATTAAAATTGTTGATAATTCTGAATAATTGTTTTGCACTAATCCACAATGATATTTGTCTTGTGTCAGTCCTCATGTAATATAGTGCTTATTAATGTCTCTTTTCAGTAATTTCGGTCAAAGTATGACTGGACTACACATTCTTATGGTATAATAAAAGTTAAAAAATAAAATAAAAAAAAAGCCACATAACTGACTTCCTTCACCAGAAGAAAATCAAGAGACTTCAGTCTCCAGCAGTGGTGGAATGTAACGAAGTACAAATACTTCGTTACTTTACTTAAGTACATTTTTCACGTATCTTTACTTTACTTAAGTAGAATCAAGTGCATACTTATTACTTTTACTTCGTTACATTTTGCAGCAATTATTATACTTTCTACGCCACTACATTTCTATAACATTCTGTTACATTTTCTGATCCCCTGCCAAAACGTCATCCTGACCATCCGTTCATCACACGTTTGTCTCACCAGTGAAGTTTGGTTGCCATATACAGTAAACCCGGGCACACTAAATGTGTCTCTATAGCACGCAGTGTGTTTATCGTGCAATTTATACACGGAAATTAGTTTTTACGTGCATAGGATACACATGGTTAGGGTAAGTTTAGTAATGGTGTGAAGTGCGTGTGTATTATACTTTTGGTTAGGATTAGTATGGCAAGCCAAGAGGTTCAGAATTATGCCAGAAATTAATCGGTTTACAGCCAAACCCCGTCAAATTAAGCTTGATGTGTATATTGCCTAATTGCTAGCTTGTTCAGAAATGGTGACAAAAACTTTAAAAAATAACGGCTTTTCCATCATTATTGAACATCATTATAGGAGTATTAAAACTGTTTTATCAATCATTAGAATATAGAGATTAAGAGAATAAATTGTTATGCAAGTACTTTTACTTTTAATACTTGCCTACATTTAAAATCAGGTACTTTTTACTTAAGTATGGTTGTCATTGTGGTACTTCTACTCTCACTAAAGTAAATATGTCTTTGGTTATTTGTACTTTTACTTAAGTACTGAGATTCAGTACTTCCTCCACCACCGGTTTCCAGTATAATACATATCATGGCTTAAAATAGAAGGTGGCTGTCAGAACACCTATACTTCATACCAAAGTAAATTGGACCCCAAGTGTTTTAGGTGTACTTAAACCTACCAGTGAAGACCGTACCTTGAGAAAATGACAGGTCTTCTCTTAACCACCATTCATGTTTTTGTCTTTAATAACATGTCTTAAAGTGAGTGAGAAGAGAGAGGAGAGAGAGAGAGAGAGAGAGAGAGAGAGAGAGAGAGAGAGAGAGAGAGAGAGAGAGAGGAGAGAGAGAGAGAGAGAGAGAGAGAGAGAGAGAGAGAGAGAGAGAGAGAGAGAGAGAGAGAGAGAGAGAGAGAGAGAGAGAGAGAGAGAGAGAGAGAGAGAGAGAGAGAGAGAGAGAGAGAAGAAAAAAGGGAAAAAAAGAGTAAGAGCAAGGGATGAGGAAGATTTTTATTACCTCTGCTGGCAGTAGATGTGTTTGGTCTCAAATTATGACAATGGAAAAAGAGATGCTAGCCTGACCAGCAGCCTGAACTTTATGAGTACATTTCATCTCAGGGAAAAGTAGACTCTGCAAGCACCAGGAATTGAAACCCTCTATTAACCTCTCACAGTATGTGCCTGAATTAATAGAGTGAGTGAGCATTAGCTTGCACTTACGTTATGAGAGGTTCAGAGGTCAAGGTCAAATAATATCAAAATTACACACCACTTTTTAAAATTAACATTATTGGGGAAAGATGTTTTTCAGCCAGAATGGTGTAGTAGTCTACCAAATATCAGCAGGGGCTAACTGAAAAAAATCCTACAAACCTTAAGGGTCTTATTTTAGCAGCTTTTATGGACAATGCAAAGCTTTACAGATGCCTACCTGTTCACAATTTACGTTACATTTCGCTACATCAGCTCATTGTCAGTATAGGAGCAATGACAGCTGTTCATAAGTGCACGTTGTATACAATGTCCCATATACAGTGTGAAATGCTTCCACTATGCATGTGTGATGCAGAAGATGCGTGCCTGTGGTGGAAGACAATGCATGCTTTCACTGGGTTGACTTTCTTTATTACTGAAGGAATCACTTTAGAAATAGTCTCTTGGTATGTCTTGATCCAACACAAGTGTGTAAGTTTGCATGAGGGCTCTGTCTATACACACACTGACTCTGGTCATCATCACCCTCTGAAATATTGGATTTCAGTTGCTCCAAATCCCCTGCCTGCTCTGACTTTACCACCTCATCCCAGATCCCAATGCTTAACTAACTGCTGTCATATTGTTTCAATCATTGTGATGTACTGTATGTGTTTTAGGGCTGGGTGATGTAACTAAAGTCATTTACTCAATATGTTTAACCATTTTGTTTAAAAGGGTGATTTCCTCCCTTGTTTAAAATGGTTTTCTTTAATATTATGCACAAAAAATGTCACTCAGATTCTGTATTGAGAATGTTTGAGTGATTACGCAAATGTATCATTGAATGGTTTATTTAAAATAGACCATTTGAACTGATTTACTAAAATGAGTTGAACATCCTAACTAAATCTGTTGTATCGTATCGGAAATGTATCGTAAATATTTGGTATATCGCCCAGTCCTACTGTGTATTAAGCTTTTCTTTTCTATCTTCTTACCTTCTCTCCTCCTCTTTCTTCTGTATATCAAGTTATTATGTGTGTTCTGCTAATCTTGTTACTGTTGTTGCTTATTATAACCTTGTTGTTGTTATTTATACTTTGTCTCTTTTCTTTGCTTAGTTCTCTCATTGTGTTGAATTAGTTGTGTTGCTTTGTGCGCTCTCTCCCTTTCTAACCCTGCGTTCATTTTGTTATGGCCCGACCGCAGTCCAGGATGACGCTGCCCCAGGTACCCAGGAGTACATTATGTTGCGGCAGGATTCCATCCATTCTGCGGATATAAGGGGTAAAGGCTCCCCTTTTCGAGCTAAGTGTCACGAAATCTTCTGCTGCCCACTGAAGCAAGTCACCCTCAAAGACAGCTCAGATTCCGAAGGTTTGTGTGAAACACATCCATTTTTTTTATTTACATAAGTTTAAGTTTCATTTGAACTTTAGTGTTTTGCCTTTTCTTAAAAGCATCTGGCTTGTGTGTCTCGTAGAAACTGCTTGAATCCTGTGATGTTGAATGCCCTAAGGACACACTCTCCTTCTTTTGTGTGTGTGTGTGTGTGTGTGTGTGTGTGTGTGTGTGTGTGTGTGTGTGTGTGTGTGTGTGTGTGTGTGTGTGTGTGTGTGTGTGTGTGTGTGTGTGTGTGTGTGTGTGTGTGTGTGTGTGTGTGTGTGTGTGTGTGTGTGTGTGTGTGTGTGTGTGTGTGTGTGTGTGATCGTGTGTGTGTGGTGTGTTTATCTCTGTGCCAAGTACAGACTTGTGATCAAGATCCTTCAGATATGTTGTATTCACCAATGATTACCAGATCACTGATGATGTCACTCTACCTGATCTGATGCTTTACTCTTCTATTTTAAAACCTGGGCTCTACAATTATTTATTTATTATTTTAGAGGCACAGGCAAATATTTTGAGGTGACTTCAACATTTTGTTGACTAATGTTTATGTGCCACTGTACTGTAAGGTTTACTATAGAATTATAGATAATATAAATAAATTATAAGCTTATATTTATTAATTATAAATTAATCAGTTACACTGGTGCGACCAATTAAGGTTCTATAATGTCACTAGCTTTTGAATGACATGCTTGCAGTGTAGAGCCCTGCAAATAACATCCACACAACAAAGCCGCTTTATCACTAACCCTTCAGTGAGTGAATGATGATGATTCACAATACACCCTTCCCACAAGCCCCTCCCCTTTTTGAATACAGCTTGTCTCTTTCTCCCTTTTCTCTCTATATCTCTCTTTCTTTTCTTCTCTTTAGCCCTGCACCCATTTTCAGACATCCCCCTCTCCCCACATCGGTTCTACATTAGATGAATATCTGTTTAACTGCTGCAAATCTGTTTCTCAAATGATAGTGTTTCTGCTTTCAAAAGGAACTGGACTCTCTTTCTTTATCTCTCTTTTCTATGTATCTCGCTCTTTCTGTCGGGTGTTTCCAGATGCGTGAGGGTTGCTGATGTCTGCTAATGGTCACGGGTCCGATGTACGGGTACACGGGTCCGATGTGCTGGGTTGTTATAATGTCCTGCATGTGGCTAAATGCTGTATTGTCTTTATATTGGGGGTGTTTTGGAAATCTTGTAGAGTGATACGATTGTCCAAACATTTTGTAAATGTGATTGTGAAAGTGTTTTTCTTTTCAGACTCACTGGGTAAGCCATCAGCAGTCACCTCAAGCCTAAATAAATAAAATGTAACACACAAATGCGCTCATCTCCACCGATGTGCTGGATGACATATGAATTGTTCACGCATCACTAGAACACAGCTCTAGATTGATGGATAATTTAGTTGTCATAGATACAGTGCCATTGCTTCTGACAAACATGCACCTAATCAATTATTCAGTAATGGTTTATATTCACGGTCATTACTACCTTATTTCTGTGTGGTATAGAGTTGTAGAGAGTCTCTGAGGAGCAAGAGTGAGTTGAGCATGGGGAATCTTTTTGTGTCTATTTGCGGTCAATTTTTATCTGTCTGGAACATGCTGCAAACAAAAGGACACGAGTGAAAAAAGTGAAGATGGGGAGGCTTATAAAGAGACAGACTGGAGTACTGCAGATATATTATTCAGTCTGACTGAACATGCTTGCCTTGGACATGACTAAATTTGCAAAGAAAGTCTTGGATATCTTCTGAAATGTGTTCATAAGCACTGTGCCATGGAAGGTTAAGGGATAGTTCACCTTGAAGTGAAAATTATTACTTTCCTCAGTGGGTCGGAAAAGAAGATGTTTGGCAGAAAGTTCACACTGCTTTTTTCCATACAATGAACGTGAAGGTGGACAGAGATTGCCAACCGTCTAAAATGACACCAAAAGCACCATAGGAGTACTAAAAGTTGTCCATATGACTTATGTGAGACACGTAGCAAATTCGTATTTGCTACAAACTACAAACTGTTGCTAAAAACACGTAGCCATCTATTAAATCTCCCTTAATAACTTAAAATGTGGTCGTTTCATACAAAGCCCGGTTTCAAAAATTCCTGCTAAACCTTTCCTTTTGTGTTCAATGTAACAAAGAAAGTTTAGAATAACATAAGTGAGTAAATGATCAAAGATTTTTCATTTTGGGTGAACTATCCTTTAAAAAGAGGAAGGACATCTGAGCCACTGTGTAGGAAGACATGCTGCTCTGGGATCAGTTTGTGTTACAGAGACTACTCTGTTATAGAGTATGGGGGGCAATGGGTGCAGTCCACTTTCCCTGATCAGAATCAGGAATCCCCCACCCCACCCCTACACACACACACACACACACACACACACACACACACACACACACACACACACACACACACACACACACACACACACACACACACACACACACATTAGATGGAGTTCTCTTACGAGAGTATCTCTCGTACTGCGTAATATCTTACGCTACGGGGAAAACTCTTTTCCACGAGATATTGAAGCCAAAAATTATCCTTAATTTTTTATTAATGTAAAACGCTTTGCGGCAGCAAGCAGACATAGGCGAGACAGCTCGCGCGCCTATTGGCTGCCCTGCGGCAACAGCAGCAGCCTATCGAGAGTGGCTCTGCGTGACGTCACGACGAATGGGGGCCTTTCGCGCCCATATAGTCACGTCCCGCCAGAAAGGGCGTGGTCTCGCCCTATAACCAGGCTCGATAGCTGCTCTTACGTTGATTTTCATCTCTTCAGCGAAGCCTCACGCATCGCTGGATCCAGAGTGAGAAGCCGCGCCGTCGACCTGTAGCCTTCAGCGGGACGTGCCATTGAGCCTGGAGTCGCTGGCCTCGCCGCCTTCAGCCGCCGTACCTGCTGTGCTTTCCGGCGTTATATCCTTTCCTCTGCATAGAGGTGTGTGTGTGCTTGCATATCTGCTTTTTTCCCACCCCCTCTAAAAGAGCGGCGTCTTTTTAAAGATGCCTTCCTGCGGTTCTTGCCGAGCCCCACTCAGCGACGAGGACCGACATGTCATCTGCGTGTCCTGCCTGGGTGAGGATCACGCGGACATCGCGCTCGCTGACGGCGGATGCCATCATTGTGAACGCTTGCCTATGGTGACTCTGCGGACTCGCCTAGCTTCGTTCTCCGAGCCCGCATCCCAGCCCGCCGTGATGCCGCGCCGCAAGAAGCGCCGCGCCCAGCGCGCGCCCGAGCTATTTCCAGCCCGCCAAAGCTCGCCGGTTCGCCCGCCAGCTTCGCCGGCTTCGCTCGAGTCGCTCCCAGACGGACAGCGGCCGCCGTCTGCCGCCGCGTCCGCACTTGAGCTCGACGAACTTACCGGAGACGGCATTGAAACTGAGCCGATGCGTCCGCTCTCTCAAGCCGTGGATTACATCGGCCTCGACTGAAAGGCGCTCGCGCAACTAACGTGCAATGGGCTGGACGGACGCTTTCTCGGGAAAGACGAAGCTCCGTCACAGTCGAGACCCGCGCCTTTCCCCCCTGAATGGTGAGAGACATTTGTGGTTAACGCTATCCGAGATGACGGAAGCCGAGCGCTCCGTGTTCCTCGACGTTCTCGCTCTGCTGGACGCCGCCCCCCTCAGCGCGGGCCCCGGCCGAGGATTGAGATAAAGCCCGAGGTCTCAAGGCCTTCCTAGTCTCTCTAGGAAAGCGACGGTGTTCAGTTCCCGCTGCGGCCGGATTTACACCAAAACTTCTCGCTCGTTCAGTTCCAAGCAATGTGACTGTTCCAGTGTATTTCGCAGTGAGCAAGCTGGTTCCACAGCCCGCTTGCCTGCGCACAAAGGCCGTCGTTTCGGCTAACTAGCAGCGCCGCCAGGCCCGAGATCAAACACCGCGCTCTCGCTCTGCTGGACGCCGCCCCCCTCAGCGCGGGCCCCGGCCGAGGATTGAGGTAAAGCCCGAGGTCTCAAGGCCTTCCTAGTCTCTCTAGGAAAGTGACGGTGTTCAGATCCCGCTGCGGCCGGATTTCCACCAAAACTTCTCGCTCGTTCAGTTCCATGCGTTGTGACTGTCCCAGTGTATTTCGCAGTGAAGCAGCCGGTGTCTCAGCCCGCTTGCCTGCGCACAAAAGCCGTTTCTATGGCTACCCAGATAAATCCAATAAAGAGTGCATTTTCTGGTGTTCCGGCCACGGCCGATGGTGTTATGAGTGTTGTAAGAATGCCCACGTCCCAGTGCCCATTCCCACACCCAGACACAGCCCGCCACGGTGCAGGGCTAGCACAAATAAAACCAACTCATGTTGGTTGTGCAGAAAATGTAGTGAACGCGCCCATACATGCCCGCTTACACTACACTATGCGTGTCCCTTGGTTTCTGTAAAAACGAAACTAACACACATTTAGTCGGCGCGAGCCGACAGTGTTCTCAGTGCAGTAAATGTGCCCGCTGTCCCGCATTTCCTCACTGACACGCCGAATCCCACGGGATTCACCCCCGCTCGCTTTCTATGCACAACCCGTCACAGAGAAGCTGAGCGCGGCCAGGCTGCCCGCTGTGATTAGCGCGCACCTCGCACGCTGTGAACACAGCGTTGATTCAGTCGGCGCGAGCCGAGTGTTCTCCATGCAGAAAATGTGCCCGCTGTCTCGCGCCCCGCATTTCTCACAGACACTCCGAATCTCACGGGATTCGCCCCCGCTCGTTTTCTCTGCACAACCCGTCACAGAGAAGCTGAGCGTGGCCAGGCTGCCAGCTGTGATCAGCGCGCGCCTCGCACGCTGTAAACACAGCAGTGATTTAGTCGGCGCGAGCTGACAGTATTCTCAGTGTAGTAAATGTGCCCGCATTTAGTAAATGTGCCCACATTCCCTCACACGCGCCGAATCCCACAGGATTCGCCCCGCTCGCTTTCTCTGCGCGTCCCGCCATAGAGAAGCTGAGCGCGGCCAGGCTGCCCGCTGTGATCAGCGCGCCCCCCGCCTCGAACGCTGTAAACACTGTGTTGTGTTCCCAGTACACAGGGGCTCTCGAGCCGCCGTCCTGCCGCGGCCAGAGCCCAGATTTCATTCTACCCCTAGCTATTCACGCAGATGCGTGGTCAAGGCTTCCCGGGGTATCAGAATGGGTGTTGAACACTATAACGAGAGGCTGTTCGCTACAGTTCGCTCGACGCCCCCGCCGTTATACGGCGCGAGTCGAAACTACGGTGTAAAGCGAAGTGTTTCATCTACTTCGAGCCGAGATAGCGAAACTACTGAGAAAAGGGGCTATAGAACCTCTATCTCAGGGCGAAGGGGGCTTATACAGCAGATATTTTCTGGTACCGAAAAAAGATGGTGGGCTCAGACCCATTCTAGATCTGCGACTGCTGAACAGAACGCTCGTGAAGCGCCAGTTCAGAATGCTTACGACCAGGAAATCCTCGCGCAAGTGCGCCAAGGAGACTGGTTCATGTCAATAGATCTGAAAGACGCCTATTTTCAAATACAAATAGCGTCCCATCACAGGCGATTCTTGAGATTCGCCTTCGAGGGCCAGGCATATCAATACACAGTCCTGCCGTTCGGCCTGTCCATAGCACCCCGTACGTTCACGTAGTGCATGGACGCGGCCCTCGCCCCCCTGAGACTTCGGGGCATGCGAGTTTTGAACTACTTGGACGATTGGCTGATTCTAGCTCGTTCACGAACGGAGCTCATAGAACACAGGGCCGCATTACTCGAGCACCTCGAGGAGCTGGGCCTTACAGTCAATTGGGCGAAAAGCTCACTGCTCCCCAGTCGGAGAATTTCCTTTCTGGGAACAGTGTTAGACTCGCTATCCATGACAGCACGCCTGTCACCGGAGCGCGGATGGAATATTCAGCACGTCGCGAGATCCTTCCGCCACGGCTCTATAGTCCCGCTCAGAAGGTTTCAGAAAATGCTGGGTCTGATGGCCACAGCAGCCTCCGTACTCCAGTTGGGCCTGCTCCGCATGCGCCCACTGCAGCTATGGCTAAAAGCACGAGTTCCCCCCAGGGCGTGGACCGCAGGTCTATTTCGCCTCAGGGTCGACCTTCAGTGCATTTCGGCTCTGAAACCATGGAAAGCAACCGACTGGTATCAGTCAGGTGTGAGTCTGGGGATCCCCTCGAGTGTGAAGGTGGTGTCTACGGACACCTCCACTTCGGGGTGGGGAGCGCTGCTCGAGGGCAGACCGCTAGCTGGCCTATGGTCAGCGCGGGAGAAGCTCCTTCACATAAACTGCTTGGAATTAATAGCAGTCGACAAAGCGCTAAGGCGCTTCTGTCCCCAGATAATAGGCCACCACGTATTGGTCCGGTCGGACAACATGTCAGTGGTGGCGTACATAAATCGCCAGGGCGGCGTCAGGTCCCGAAACCTTTACAGGCTGACGGAACGCCTCCTGGTCTGGGCTCAGCACAACCTGCTCTCGCTGAGAGCGGCGCATGTGCCTGGTCACCTAAATGTGGGGCCAGACAGGCTGTCCAGAAATAACGTCCCAGCAGGAGAATGGTCTCTGCACACGCAGACGATCCAGCTGCTGTGGGAAACGTTTGGCAAAGCGCAGGTGGACCTGTTCGCGTCCCAAGAAAACGCTCACTGCCCGAGATTCTTCTCGAAAAGCCGGGACGCGCTGGCCCATGTTTGGCCCCGCCGCCCCCTATATGCTTTTCCCCCTGTCTCACTCCTGCCTCAGGTGTTGGAGCGAATCAGGAGGGAGGGATGCCCAGTGCTACTCATAGCTCCGCTCTGGACAAACCAGTCGTGGTTCCCTGTCCTGATGCAGCTGACCAGCGCTGCCCCATGGCCTTTACCGTTGAGGAGAGACCTCCTCTCTCAGGCGGAAGGCTCGATTTGGCATCCTCGCCCGGATTTGTGGTCCCTGCACGCATGGGCCATCAACGGGTACCCGCTGACCTCCCAGAGGGAGTGTTAAACACGATCGCGCAGGCTAGAGCCCCGTCTACCAGACGGCTCTACTCCTCGAAGTGGTCTGTGTTCTCTGCTTGGTGTCAAGCGCAGGGCTTTTCACCTGTAGACTGCGGGGTTACGGAAGTGCTTTCCTTCCTTCAGGAGCTGCTGGATAAGGGCAGGTCCCCTTCCACGCTCAAAGTATACGTGGCGGCCATAGCAACGTTTGCAAAACCGGTGTCTGGCCAGTCACTAGGAAAGAGCGACTTAGTCGTGCGTTTCCTTAGAGGAGCTCGGAGGCTAAACCCTCCCAGGCCCCCTTCAGTCCCGACATGGGACCTTTCCACGGTCTTAGAGGCCATGAAAGGTGCCCCATTCGAGCCAATCCAGTCGTCAGACATGAAACACTTGTCTTTCAAGACAGCGTTTCTTATGGCTCTCGCTTCAGTGAAGCGCGTAGGGGACTTGCAAGCGCTCTCAGTAAGCGCGTCATGCATGGAGTTTGGACCTAATGACTCAAAGGTCATACTCAAACCGAAGCACGGCTATGTGCCGAAATCCCTCAACACACCGTTCAGGGCCCAGGTGATTTCCCTGTCTGCCCTTCCGGTTCTCAATGAGGAGAAGGACGCGAGTCTCCTTTGCCCTGTCAGGGCACTAAGGGCTTATGTGTCCCGCTCGTCTGGTTTCAGACAGACTGAGCAGCTTTTCGTTTCGTTTGGCGGCCGTGCTAAGGGACTTGCCGCTTCGAAACAGAGCCTATCCAGATGGATAGTCGGTGCCATAGCGCTGGCTTACACTTCTAAGGGCCTACAGTGCCCTTTGGGTGTTAGAGCGCACTCCACAAGAGGCATGGCCTCCTCGTGGGCATGGTCTAGCGGGGTTACCCTGCAAGATATTTGTATGGCCGCGGGCTGGGCCTCGCCGTCTACATTTATAAAATACTATAACTTGGAGGTTCCCGCCTTACAAGCTAAGCTTTTGGCGGTATAAAATTCAGTGCTATCTGCCCGCTGTGCGGCTCGGATACTGAGTTTGACCTGCGTATTGCTCACTGACCGGTACAGCAGCTCATTAAAATGTTGACACACTTGTGGCCACCCAGTTCAGGCTGAATGTTCACCCTGACGGTATGGTCTATTTGTCACATGATTAGCTCCTTTCGGATGCTATTTACAGGGAATGATGCTTCTAGCCTCTCTTCCCTCACTCTCTGTGAGTGTATGGTGATTATGCACTATATGCGCCCCGGGCTTCGGCCCCTGGGACTTTGGTGTTGGATCCCTACCAGCACGGCGTGTTGCATTGTGTTCCCCATAGCGTAAGATATTACGCAGTACGAGAGATACTCTCGTAAGAGAACGTACTCGGTTACTAACGTAACCTCGGTTCTCTCTAGAGAGGGAACGAGTACTGCGTATCTTGCCGTGCTTGGAATACGCTCTGGTTCGCTTCGGCGATGAAAACCAACGTAAGAGCAGCTATCGAGCCTGGTTATAGGGCGAGACCACGCCCTTTCTGGCGGGACGTGACTATATGGGCGCGAAAGGCCCCCATTCGTCGTGACGTCACGCAGAGCCACTCTCGATAGGCTGCTGCTGTTGCCGCAGGGCAGCCAATAGGCGCGCGAGCTGTCTCGCCTATGTCTGCTTGCTGCCGCAAAGCGTTTTACATTAATAAAAAATTAAGGATAATTTTTGGCTTCAATATCTCGTGGAAAAGAGTTTTCCCCGTAGCGTAAGATATTACGCAGTACTCGTTCCCTCTCTAGAGAGAACCGAGGTTACGTTAGTAACCGAGTACGATTTAGATCAGCAGTGGTGTCTATAATCCCACAAGTACACCAGATATCTCTCTCTCTCTCTCTCTCTCTCTCTCTCTCTCTCTCTCTCTCTCTCTCTCTCTCTCTCTCTCTCTCTCTCTCTCTCTCTCTCTCTCTCTCTCTCTCTCTCGTACTGTTACACTGCTTGCCTCAACATCCATTATCTCTTTTGCACTCTCTCGACATCTTCAAATTCATCCCCCAATCAATATCTGCTTGAATTCTGTCTGTTCTCTATCCCAACTTCTTTCTTTGTCCCCATTTCTTTTTTCTGTGTCTTTCTCATTCTTACTGTGAAATGTGTCCCAAAGGCCTGTTTCTCTATCATATTTAATCAATAACCGAGAACAAGTTGTACTTTCAGTATTTATCCCAGAAAGCACAAACTCTAACCTCAGTGCACAGTTATATTTGTTATTTACAGGCCAAACTTTTATAACCTGTAAGTTTAATATGTCCTTGTCTTCTTCGGAAACTGTATATCACATAGTGATGTTTGTGTGAGTATAAATATTTTTTCCATTGAATTCCCAACTACTGTTACCATGATATAAAATAACTTGCACTATCATCGTTTAAAAGTTTGGTGTCAGAGAGATTTTTAATGTTTTTGAAAGTCTATCTGAGGCTGCATTTATTTGATACAAAATGCAGCACCATTATTACAACACAAATTTCTAATTTCATTAAATTTTTATCAATGTTGAAACAGTATAATATTTTTGTGGAAACTGTGATTTTTGTGAAAAGAAAGTTCAAAAGAACAGCATTTATTAGACTTTTTTTTATTACTTTAAAATACTTTCACTTCACTTTCACCTCCCTCCCTCCCTCCCTTTTGTTTTGTGGTTTTTCAATGGTGATGTATATAGTGGTTATTATTTATGTATTATGTTGTTTATAACGTTAAAACATTCTGTATTAATAATAATAAAAATATAACTTTTGGATAATCCAATGAATTATTTACAAATTAAAGTTTTAAAGAAATTGAAGACCTTTCCCTTGCCCCCCCCCCCCCCTTCCCAGATTTACTGAATTTTCTTTTTATTTTGAACTTGAGTGACTTTAAAAAGACTCAGAACAGCACAAATAACATTATAAAATGCAACTCTGATTTGTTAATTAAAATCTGCTTTGCATTAAATATAGTGCAGAATAAACTATTGCAAGACCTCTACTGTGACCCATTTCTAACATGACTGCATGTATGTGTAGCACCCAGCCCTACAAGAGACCATTAACCAGTCTAGCAAGTGATGTCCTTTGTTGTGATGCCAGCTACAGTATATGGTATTTATCAAACACATAACATTATTGCAGTTGAATCACGGCTACATCCATAACCCTACTTAGATTGTGAAAATATGGCTGGCTTGCTGGTATCACAAACTGTGTGTAGCAATTTACGTGCTTAGCACCTTCACCCCACCTGTGTAAACGGCATGAGTAGGACTGATGAGCTTTGAAATTACATTTCATCTGACCCCCACTTCTCATGTCAGCTGCTCCTTTCAAACTGCGTTACTCAACACTGTTATCGCTAACAGCACAAAGTCTAGGACTCTTTGTTTGTTTGTTTCCTCATTTGGTTGCATCACGCTCACGGGATCAGGCTGGAGCTATTTATGCAAATGTTTGCACAAATAGAGAAAGCATGAATAAGTCATGGTTATGATAATGGATGTGAGCAGGGGGGATTTAGATGGGTGGAGAAGAGTGAAGGACCTTCTGGACTGCACTGTATTTTGTTTGTGTGTTTTATATTTATTGCAGGGGCTTTTGTGCTCACATTTAGGGGCGTAGCCATCATTTCAGAAGTGGGGGGTGGGGGGTGGGGGGGGCAGAAATGTCAGGTGTACCATTTTTTACATGACCTTTGTCTAATTGACAATGTTTTATAATCTTATCTCTTTTAATTCTGTTAAACGATAACCACTTAAATCTATCAAATTTCCCCCTATATTTTATGACAATTTTATGATTGGTTTATGTACAACCTCTAGTGTATCAAGTCCTCTTGATTTTATACAAAGTAAAGAAATTATCACATAATAAGGCAGAAAATATACAGTACATCAATAGTTTGGAAACATTATTTTACTCTTCTGCTCACAGAGGCTGCATTTATTTAATCAAAAATGTAGTAAAATCAGTAATATTGTGAAATAGTATTACAATTTAAAATAGCTGTTTTCTGTGTGAATATATTGTCAAATATAATTTTTTCCTGTGATCAAAGCTGAATTTTCAGCATCATTACTCCAGTTTCCAGTCACATGGCCCTTCAGAAATTATTCTAATATGCTGATTTGCTGCTAGAAATATTTGTGATTATTATAAATGTTAAGCTGCTTCAAATTTAATTGGTTGAAACCATGATACCATTCAAACATTTGTGGTAAGACTGAAAAGAGAGAGAAATTAATACTTTTTCATCAAGAATGCATTAAATTGATCAAAAGTGACAGTGAAGACATTTATAATGTTACAAAATATTTATATTTAATAAATGCTTTATTACTTTCTATTCATCAAAGAATCCTGAAAAATAAAATGCATCATGGTTATTACTTCTACGAATCCGTTTTGAACTGTCTGTGAGAGTGCGCCCTTCTGCTTCGAGTATGAATGAATTATACATTACACGAGAGTGAACTCTGAAAAAAGTGGGGGGTTTCGGGGGTTTTATTAAAAGTCCACCCGCATATTGTACGCCCTAAATATGTGTAAAAGATGAGTGCTTTGAGAGAGCAGATAGATGTGAGTTAGTGTTGCTGATGTGACTGGTCTTCATGCTCCAGGACACACAACCAGACTTTTAACTGCTGTGAAATGCCACCAGCGTGATAGAGGGGCTCCAGTATGCCTTGCTCCTGTCTTATTCAATTGAGCTAGGTTAATAGTGATGTCACATCCCTTCCTCTTCTTGGCTACAGTGCCCCCCTAAAGTTTCGGGACATTTAAGCTGTCACGTAAAATGTCATCGCATTAAACAACTTGAGGCCTGATTTACTAAACAGGGCAAATGAGATCGCAATTCAATAAAAGCCTATGGGAGTGAAAAGTTCTGTACGTGAACTACTGACGACACACAAATTAAAGAACTCAGGCGCAGCCGGATCATTTCCATAATGAGCGTCTGGTTTAAAACATGCTTTCTTTGGGTGGTAAATAATGGCGCAAATACCAGCAAATTGACTAGCGCAAACCTTAGTAAATCACCTTGCGTGATTCATTTAAATACTCTCCTCCCATAGATTTTGCATCTGAAAGGTGCAAACTCCTACAAATGCATATGCAATGAGGTCAGCCCCAAAAATAAGTGTCCACGCCTTTTCAGCGCAAACTTTTTTCACTGCATGTCTTTAGTAAATCCTGACAGTAGTTTTTTAATGGCAAAAGAGGGTTCACACTGATGCAAACTGTTAGTAAATCAGTCAAAAAAAAGATTTTTAGTTTATCTAATTTCCTTTTTTTCCATTTTTTTTATATAAATTAAAGTTTTTAATTTATTATTTGTTGTTTTGTTTTGCAGTTGACATTTTCCCCCATTCAGAAGTTGGATTGAATGTTGGATTGAAGTTGGATTCAGTTGTAGTTGATTGATTTACATGCTCTCCCATATCCAACCCCTAAATTTTCCCCATGTCCGATTCAGTTTCTCCCTGGGAAAAAAGCATTGTAGAAATTACATATTAAGTATAGAGATAACTCCTTGGAGAGACTCTGCTCCCAGAGCCAAATTACCCTGGTTAACAGTGCATGGTAATAATCAAGATCCTGAATCACACCTCTCTTTAAAGCGTTCCTGAACGATTAAACCACTGTCTTCCCCTACTGATTTCAGTGTGACTGCTTTAACACATCTGCAGCTCTTCTCTTTTACACTTCTCCACACATCCTCACAGACCTCCTGTTGCTCTCCTTGACTGAAGGCAAGTGTAAATCTGCACCCAAATCTCACCTCCTGTCACTTTAGTTTATTCAGTCTAATCTTGTACCACAACGTGCCAGATTTTTACTTAAAACTCTTAAATTGAACAAGGATTTCAGTCACTTCCAATGACCCAGTCTGTATTTGAATGTACATTAGCTTGTGTTTAAACAGCATTTAAAATTGTAAGCTATTTGCGCTATGCTGGGATATACGAATCACACAATGACAGCGTACAGCACACACATATAGTTGAGAATACAGGTTTCTTTGGGATCCGGTGTGTTTCTTAAGGAGTTTTTACATAAGACTTGTTTGTGAACATAAGAGAACTGAATGTTGTGGTCTTGAGATGTGTTGGACCATTTTTAACGCATGTGGATCTAGATATATCATCATCTTTTTTGTGATATTTTTATCAGCTGTGATTTTAATTTATGGAGAACTAGGAGTACAACTTAAACTTATACAGAAATAAATGAAAAAAAAAAACATTACTATTCAAATTGACAAATAAATGGTTTGTAGTTAGATGTAACAATAATAAATTGATAAACATTTAATTTGCATTTGTTATAAAGCATTTCCATTAAAATTGGACAATTCAAATGTAGGCACAATCAGATAACTTTTGACTGAAAGCAGTTTATAAAAAATAGTTTAAATATTGTGACAATTGTTAAAATGTCTGATTGTCAATTAGAATTTGTTTTTGTTTTTTTGGACATACTTTTTTTTCCAAAGCAATTTGCATTGCACTGAAGGTATTCATCGGTTTTATCAGTTCATATGGAATACTGGGAATTGAAGCCATGAATGTGCCATTGCCAGTGCCATGCTTTACAAGAATAATTATTATTTTTTTTATTTAAGTAATACATTTTTTGAGTTGCACTTCTGGTCCTTCATTGAGGCTCTACTGCTAAAATATAACAACTAAAAACATAAAAAGAAAAATCTAGATAACCTAGTCAACATTACTAAACAGATTGCTGAATGAATAGTCAACTAGTCAAACATTGTACCCATTTATAGTCTTACTGAACCCAGATGAGGCTCTCATGCATTGAGGTAAAAATGTAATGTGAGTGTTTGATAAAGAACAGGAAAATATGTGAATGGGAGGAAGAGAGCAGGAGGGGATTGGCTCACTGCAAGCGTTCACTCCTGCCTAACTCCCCTCTTTTCCTCACCACAAAACGCACACGCTTGGTCTTTTCCTCTCGCCCACTCTAGTGTGTTCCAGATGCCTGTTTAGACGGATAGTCATGAGTCATCTCCCCACACGCTCTCACCTATTCTCCTCTTTCATCAACCTGTTTCACACCTCTTCATTCCCTCGCCCTCCTGGAGAGTTAAACTGAGAGGTGTACAGTGGCTAACTTCTCTCCTCCGCTCCCTCGCTCAACAGATCCACAAAAACTAAAGCTAGGGGATGTTGTAGCAGTGCTGTATCCAGCAGTGGAAATATTCCATCCTGCCAGAGTGGAAATCAATATGTGAACTCTACATCTCCATTTAAAGTCATTTTGTGCTCTTGCCTAAGCCGTGCCACTTCACAGACTGGTGTCATGCCCCCATTTTTGTTGAAATGTTTACTTTGGAAACGGCTGGAGAGTTTTGTTCTCTATTGCAATAGTACAAATGTCAAGAGTGGTGATAGTTGAACCCCAATCCCTCATTCTGTGTTATGGTCCTGTTCCGTGGGCCAATGGGACACAATGGAATAGCACAATTACATAAGACTCCGGAGCGTCTTCTCCCCAAGGGCTTCTGGCAGGCTAAGGCCATGTCGGCACTGATTTACAGAGACACCAAATTTGGAGCATTGTCTTTGCTGCCAGGGCTGGTGAAGGATCTGAGAGTGTTGGGCTGGACGGAAAAGGCAGGATTAATGTCTGCCAGCACAACTCTCTCACCCACCACCAAACCAACATATATATGTAGATGTTCTGTCATTTATAGGAATCTTTATCGGCCCTACCTGAAACAGTCTTTTTTTTCTGCAATGTGATAGATCAGTCACATGAACTATTTGTTGGATAATCCCACTGGAGTAACCTTGGGTTAAGTGCCTTGCTCACAGTGGGGAATTCTCAAAGCTCTCCTTGTGGAAACTCAACCTCTTTATACCACACCACTAAAGAATGATCAAATGTAGTCTCTGATATAACATTTTTGGATGATACAGATTATCCAATAATTATTTTCACGTGGTGATGACTTTATTACATTATTAAAAAATAAGACTACAAACAAAAATCAATTGACTTAAATGCTATAAGTGAATTTAGGCATCACTGATAATGTACAGTATGAAAAAATGGATATTTATTTTGAGATTTGCTAAAGGTTACATGTAACAGTGTTGTTAAATTATTAGTGTTTTTAAAGATACATTTTAAGTGAGCATTAGATGAATGCAAATGTAATCTAAATGTAAAATAGGGGAAATGAGCATGAACACTTAAAATTTAACGCTAATGGTTATGATACCAATATCAAGTTTTGGGTTGGTAAGATTTAGTTTGTCTCTTTTGCTCCCCACGGCTGAATTTATTTGAACAAAAATACAGTAAAACAGTGATGTTGTAAAATTATATTACAGTTTAAAATACATTTTCCTGAGATGGCAAAGCTTCATTTGGGAAGTCTGACAGTCTGTGAATATATCTAATGATAAACAGCCAGATCTACAGTATGTGGGTTAAACAGTAAAGCTAAGTCTGTTTTTGAATAAGGATCTTAGATGTACTTTATCTCCTAGAAACATGCAATAAATTGTTTTTGTGTTTTTGACAATCAGAGCTCTCCAAGCAGTCTGCACCTGAACATAGCGCCATTCTCTCTCTGTGTGGTTGTGTATGCAATGCTGTAGGTTTAAGCAATAGGCTCAATGGGCCAGTGATGTCTTTACAGCGAGGATGAGATTCGGTTTATTCAACCACTCCAGGCGAGAAGCTATTTATAGCTAATCCTAATGTGACAGGGAAGAGGGGCTAAAACACTGTTCTGGGACACACATTCAGGGTAGATGCAGGGAGAACAGGATGAAAAGAGAACATTGCAAAGCATGTACATGTGTGTTAGGAGGATGCTGACTTGCTATCCCAGAACCATGTTGTCTCCATTGGGCATCTTGACTTGTTAAGTCGATGTTATGTGCTACCTTAAATATTTATTGTTCTGGGTCTTTTTTGTTGGTTTTTGACAGACATCTTGTTCAGATATGTGATGAATTACTTAAGGATGAATTACTTAAGGGGGCATTTGGACTTTGGGGGAGGATACGTTTGTCACTAACACTAAATGTAGAAGCACTAAAATGAGTGGTTGTGTTTGTCATTGCCTTCTGAGTTATTCACAGCAGGTAGATATGCATAACTATAAAACATAACAATGGGTAAATAAATATTTACACAGCGTTCCACCCTTAAATGAATGTTATTTTTATTTATTTTTTAATTAACCTGTACTTTTACAGTGCTATTATCATTCCTCCCTCATTTTCACAGATACTGATTTTGGAGCACCTAAATCCACCCCTACCCTAAACCTACACACTTCTCAATAATTTAAAACATGTTACAGGCAAAAAAAAAATGTAGTCACAAATGTAGTAAATGTAGTTTACAAATGTAGTAAACAACTTGTGTTGCATTCCAAGTCTTCTGAAGCGATACAAAATCTTTATGCGAAGAACAGATTGTAACTTAAGTTTTTTATTGTTGAAAATTAGGGATGCACCGATACCGATACCAGTATCGGTATCGGGCCCGATACTGAGCTCATGTACTTGTACTCGTACTCGTAAAAATGCCCCGATACCAACAACCGATACCAGGCAGCATGTGTACAGTGTCAGAAATTATAATGGGGATAAAAAAAGAAGGCTGTATATGAAATAAATGTATCTTATCAGTGGAATATTAAACAGAATATATTAACGCGTCGTCTATTTAACTATATGGTGCGCAAGCTGATAAGAGAAAAACACGGAGAGGATTGAGCGCGCTACGACACAGATGCGCGAGCTGGTCGAGCGCACCCTTTTTCACAGACGTCAGTGGAAAGTTTGTAGTTCAGTCGGATGTCAATGGCAAATCAAGTAAAACGAGGCATGTAGCTTATTAATAACGTTAACTGACGAGAGATAGAGAGATAGATAGAGAGAGAGGAGAGAGAGAGAGAGAGAGAGAGAGAGAGAGAGAGAGAGAGAGAGAGCACTTCTGTTGAATGCTGTTGATTGCGGATCATTCACTCAGCACGTGTTATTTGGATTAAAACTAAATCGTATATGTAAGTAAAACATGAACTGTTACCTTACTTATGTTTAACGAGTGGTAGCCTACATTATTACAGGACATTTGCAGGTCAAGAATTTCCATGAACTTCAAACATCCACAGCCGCGCCCCGAAAACCACCAGACAGCGCGCGAATACTGAATGGAAGTCTTTCACGCATTGCGCTTGTACGGACGAATTCACACAAATCTATGTAAAAACACATTGGCGAGTATCCTAGTAAAAGTCTGTTATATATCTCAAGTGAACGTAGACAGTATAATTCAAATGGCGTCAGTGCGTTCGGCCTTAAAGGGGCGGCACTTTAATAAATCTGCTGCTGTGTTTTAATGTTAATCAAACAAAGGACAAATAAATTACTCTCTGCTCTTGGCTAAATAGGCTACCTCTATCAACTTTACAAAAAGATCCATATATATTTAATTTATGCAGTAATAAATATGCAGTGCATGAAATATATATTTGTTGAACTAATTAAGTTTAAATTTAATAAACAACTAATATGATTGATATTATTTTGGTTTCTCTACCAATACATTTAAAAATTACAAATGCATGAATTGAAAATTAACTGAAAATTAAAAATACAGTTATCGGTTACCGTATCGGTATCGGCGAGTACCAAAAATGAAAGTATCGGTATCGGACTCGGTCTGGAAAAAGTGGTATCGGTGCATCCCTAAGATCCTGCTCTATGAACACACGCAGCCATATCTCATTCAAAAGATACACTCAAACATTAGCATGACGCAATCGGTCATGAGACACACGAGAGCTAATGCCATTTCACAAAGCTCAAAGCTGTCATTACGCTTTTTCTGGCGGCAATGTTTGAATGTGTTCACAGTATCTCTGAGCTTGACAGTGAATGGAGACTGTGATTGGTGTTGGGTCTATTTCTCACACAAATCCATTGTTTGGCATCGGACCACTCAGAATATTTGTACTTTTTACATAAATTGTGACTTGTCATATCTGCCTGTTATATCCTGTGTTTTATGTTATATAATACACAAATGGGTAGGTTTAGGGGTAGGGTCACATGCTCAAACATGTCTAAATAGTGTAAATAAAAAATAAATAATAAATGTACTGTAAATCAAATTATGCTGGCTGATTAAATTGAAAATCACACCCCAACATATGTCATAATGGCAAAATTGTAGCCCAATATATAATTTCATCATTACGATAAAATTCCCAAGGCCATCTCGTCTGTGTATGATGCCAAAGGTTTCTCATTGAAACCAATGTTCCCTACATGTCAAGATGGCACCCTGTGCATTGAAAAGTGACGCCGAAGGGTCCTGACCAAGCGTCAATATGTGGCAATTTGGGAGTGAGAATGTATTGACTTATTCTATTTTTATGGTGCACACAGATTACAGCCGAAGTGAATGGGGACAGCAAAGTAAAGCACATAGAGCTGCTCGGAAAGTTACCATCTCGTGTCATTTTCAATGAGATGTGCAAGTAGAACCTTTAAAACAGCCCTTAATTCACTAATTTGTGAATTTCTAACAGTAACTGTATATGTAAACCAAGGTTGCTAAACAGAGATACACATATGGAGAAGATAGAACAGTTTTGTAAAACAGTCTGGGGTGGCACAGTGTTTCAATCTTGATTTATAAATCAATGTGTTAGTTGCACTTGCAGTCACTTGAATCAGAATGCAGGACACGGGAGCCTGGAGAGAACTTATCATAGAACCAAATCAGATTTGTAGGTAAAAGATTGAGGAGGTAGAATAAATTAACACTGCTAGGATGCACAAGCCGAACCAGAGCATTAGAGAGAGTAGCCACATGCCTAATAGGAGACCTGTGAGCAATGACAAACACAGAGTCCACTAAACTGAAATATGTATACACACTCACATGATCTATTCATACTGCCACAGCGATATCTGATCGGATCTTGTTGCATGCATGTAAACAGAAAACCTGAGGAAATCGCATTTTTACGCATCCGATTTGGGCCATTTTCATATGTTGTTTGATACTTATCCAATATCTGGTCATCTGACCTACAAGTCTAAAATCTCATATCCGATTGTTCTCTTATTTCACGGTTTTATGTCATTAATATCCGCACTAACATAATATTTGTTTACAGTATATGTGCATGTCTTAGTAATTCTAGAGCTTCAAGATGTGAAATAGGAATGTCAAGTATGCATTTTAACAATGTTAGACTATTTTCTTAGAAAGGCTTGTCTTCCTGTGGGGATGTTTTCATAGTCAAGTCACCATTATTTTTTATAGTGCTTTATACATCACAGATGGTTTTAAAGCTGCTTTATAGTGATCAACTTATGATTCAATTATGCAAACATAATTCACTTTGGCTGTAAAGCAGCTCTAAAAAGAAAAAAAATGTCATTGTTCAGCTATACTTAGTTCTGTAGTGATGATCATCAGTTTTTAAATGAGTTCAATTCAGCTATAAAGCAGCTGTGCAGGACACAGTGATGTCATCGCCCATCGCAGTTCAGTTCACAATCACATCAAAAAGTGTCAGTGCAGTCAGATCAATACTATTGTTGAATATGTGCCCTAGGTGTTCTAGGTGCCCTAGAATGTTTTTTATTATTATTTTATAATGTTTCCTGGGTTGCCCTTATAATGTTAGTATGTTTTTTAGATCAAAAATAGTCATCATTTAGAAATAAAAGGCATTTTTCCTAGCCTGATTTTAGTCTCTGATTTGAACACTCTGTTTGAAGGGGCGTGTCTGCTGTGAGAACCGGCCACTGCTGTGATTGCCTGACATGCTTGCATATGAAATATGACATGTGAAACTCTCTCGAATACTTTTACTACAGCTGTTATATACGTTTTAACTATTACAGCTATCGAGATTAACGAATCATGAGATGATTTTAAAGTATTTAAATATATTTCCATCACATAAAATGTTGCTGTGATGAGCATTGAGCAAGCAGATGGCAGTCTGTTGATCACGAGACAACGCAGTTTCTCTCTCTCATGCTTTCACCAATGCAAACACGATGTACATACAGTAAGAGCTTCGTTGTGCAGTGTAACAGCGTCATTGATTTCATAATGAGTTTGGCAAAAGAGATAAACTCGCGCTGTGTGGATTGTGCTTTGACCGCTTTCTGTATAGTTTATTCACTGAGAATTAGCCTATTTAACGTTAGTTATGTATGCTCATTACTTGGAGTTCGCTATTACTGTACTAGGACCTTGCGCTGGATTTAACACAGTGTAAATGATCGTTATAAAATCACTACTTACCGGTTGCGGGAATATAGTTGGAATTACCCCCTTCTTCAGTTTAATACGCTGAGAGAAGCTTGATTTAAGTCCGTGGTGAAATGAGCAGAGCAAACTAACAACTTCGAATTAAACTGTTGCGGTATCTGATTATATATAAACATCATCCACGCCTGTTGATATTTCTTTTCTGTGGGAAGGGTATGAAAAGTCCTCACATTCCCTGCACAGCCTGAACATAGCATTTATTTCCATGATCTGCAATTTTCTCTCTGATCCTTGCTTGCTCCGATGACTCGGCTGCGCAGTGCTTGTCATTGAGGGCTGGGATATGCAAATCTTTGGAGGCGTACATATTAATGATCCCGACTGTTGCGTCACAGTCGGTATTATGTGGAGATTCGCCTGTTTTTCAGGGGTGTTTTTTTAAAAACGAGATTTAAATAAGAAGGAGAAAACAATGGTGTTTGAAACTCACTGTATGTCATGTCCATGTACTGAACTCTTGTTATTTAACTATGCCAACATAAATTCAATTTCACATTCTAGGGCACCTTTAAGGCCTGGTTTTAGATTAGATTAGATTAAGCCAGGATTATACCTTAGTTCGATTAGGATATTTAAGTAACTTTTTAAACATGCCTTAGAAAATAACATAACTGATGTGCATCTTGAGACTAAAAAATATGTCAGTGTAAGTTGTTTTCAGTTAAAACGGTTCAATAATGCATTTTAGTCTAGGACTAGGCTTAAGCCTTGTCTGTGAAACTGGGGTTAAGGGTCATGGGGTTAAAAAAATCATGTTAAAAAAATCATGGTTTTGGGACAGTGTGAGTGAATAAAGGATTATAAAAGTTTTAATGTTTGGGTGAGCTATCCACCTTTATTTTTGATTGGCAGTATCTTAGCTCACTGCAGTATGTAGTCTCTGTCTGACAGATGTGTTAAAATGTGGGCCATGTGAGCAATGAGTGTGCTCTCTATTTTTCCTCCTACCCCGTCCGTCAGACACAAAACCGTCTGATTGGCTGTTGCAACATTCATACGCATGCTTTGGATGATGTAATGTGCAGCAATCAAGCGTCATCGTCGTCGCAGGACCCAGCATACAAAAAGCAGCGCTGATGATGCCAGCTAGCGCTAATCTCAGCGCTAACACTGATAAAGGCCTGATTATTGTTATCCCTCCGGCAGTGGCCGCACACTTTATCAGCTGATTAGCTGGGACTGCTGGATAACTGTAGCTTTGTGTGATGATCTGCACTTAAGCCTCACTGATTTTATAACAGCGTGAATCCAACTCCTTCAGCAGTGTGTGGTTGTTTTGGCAGATGTTTTTTAAATGGGATCAAATGGCTGCTTCCAATCCAAAAGATGCCCAATCCACCCTGGTTACGGAAGTAAATCGTAAATCGTGCAAAAACACAGTGTCTGTTGTCACACACAATGAATACAATATTTATTTATGTGGTTGTTTTGTATGGTTGGTTGGGTGGGTTGTTGTATAGTAAACTCATTCAAGGTGATACAAGACCCGATCTCCCTATCTTGCTTTATTTTGCGATAATGACCGGATGAATGTACATTATTTATCATTTCATACTCAACCTCTTGCAGTCTCGGACTCGGTTATAAACATGGCTTCCGAAGAGGGTGTGGGTAAGAAAGAAAGAATCACAGACATCAAAAATGAGGAAAAACTCAGTCTCGACCGAGACAATTGGGATCTGTGAAAGAAGAGTTTTGGCTCAGAGCTTTTTTCTTAGCCTTCACACTTCCTGCTTCATTAATGTCAGAATTATTATTATTTCACTTGCTTTCAGAAATAAGAGCGCCTGCAGCTAAAGGACTTCTGCGTTTTCGTGAGGCAGCAGACAGGAGAATCAAAGGAATTTCAATTGCTGTTTACTCTTCGACCTCCTATTCAGACAGTTCACGCTGGATGAGCGTCTGCTTAGATCACAAACTATGCAGGGTGGAAAAAAAGGAAAGAATGTGAAAAGATGAAAAGAGAAACTTTGTATAATGCATTCGCCATGCACATGGAAGCAACTTGAAGCTTGGTTATCCAAAGAGGGATACAGTAGGAGATGCTTGCATCCACCTTAAAGGGACGGTTCACATAAACATGAAAGTTCTGTCATCATTTGCTCCTCATCATGTGGTTTCAAACATGTATGACATTTTCAAATGTGGAACACAACAGAAACATATTTTGAATGGTTCTATTGAGAAAAAGTTGAGAAAAAAATGATTGTGAAGTTTCAAAGGAACTTCACAATAATAAACAGGAATGTAACAGAATTAATGATGCAGACTGATGAGACAAGTTCAAATTCTGCTGTAAAGCAGCTGTAGCAAGATAATAGTGTAGTGATGATTCAGTTCAGTTCAATAACTGTAGTTTATTCATTATGAAAAAAGTTTAACTAAGTAGGTCTACTGAAGAAAGTAATGTCATTATTTAGCTTGCATCGGTTAAAATGTTGATTCAGATCAGTTCAATAACGGTTTCAAAACTTAAGTTTGAAAATAAAAAAAGATAAAGCATTTGTCATTATTCATCTCACTTCAAGTTTTGTTCTCATGCAGTTAAATAAAAAAAACATACATTTTTCAAATGATCTTTTGTTTTCCGCACAAGAAAGTCATACATGACGTCATACAGATTTAGAATGACATGATGACAGAAGTTACATTTTTGGGTAAACTATCCCTTTACAATGCTGATTCATGAAGACCGTTTGAACAGCAGACAAAGGAAAGAAACAATTTCTCTGCACCTTCCTCATCATTTTAATTCTGAAATGAGTTATGAGAAGAAAAAGAGCCAACAATTTATTCATGCACTGCAGTACAGCGGTGGCTGATCCCCATGGTTTTAGAACAGGTGGTGTGTTCAGAGCTGAAGTCTGTCAGACGGAGCAAAGGCAAATCAAATAAAGAAAGTTTTGAGAGCATCAGCATGCCAAGCAGGCGTCCCAGAAGGCTGTGTAGAAGTGATGCTTTGCCTGGGATCTCTCCTGGATACTTGTTTCTGGGGTAAAAAAAAGCCCAGCATGGTGGGAAAAAAAGGCAAGGGCCATCAATAATGCAGAAGGTCAGATCTACTCTGACTGTACTGCTCAAATCAAAGCTGACTGTGGCTCATAAAAGGAATTCAGTCTTTTGGATTTAAAAGCGTGAAACTGCAAATGGGCATTTTAACAGAGATGTCCCCCCTTGAGGCGTTTTTACCTTTTTTTAAAACTTTGACCTCAAAGGGATTGTTTATTCTTTCATATTCCATTCCATTCTTCAAAATATATTTTTTTCACAGTAGATTGAAATGCATACAGGTTTGGAACAGCATGAGGGAGAGTAAATAATGACAGAATTTTTATTTTTGAATTATCCCTTAAGAGTGATAAAATTCAGTGGTTTAAATTAACTAAAAATGTTACATGTTATGAAAATTGCATAATATTGTTATTAATCTAATTAGTCACACAGATAAAATCCCCCAAATTAAGAATTTAAAGATGCTGCTGTGATAAACAAGTAAAACATAGAATAAAGGTTACAATAAATAGCCAATGTATTGTTTATTTCAATATTAATGTATCAATCAGATGTCAATGTCAAATTTTGATGTCAAAAAAACATTTAGTTTTTATTCAAAAGGTACAGGAAGTGAAGTGGGACAGGAAAGTACAGGAGAGCTGAGGGAATTATTTTGTTTAATTTAAAGGTGACACATTATGCCCCTATTCACAAGATGTAATAATAATCTATAGTGTCCCCAGAATATGTTAGTGAAATTTCAGCTCAAAATACCCCCCAGATCATTTATTATAGCTTATAAATTTTCCCCTTTTTGGGTGTGCGCAAAAACATGCCATTTTTGTGTGTGTCCCTTTAAATGCAAATGAGCTGCTGCTTCCCACCTCCCTTCAGAAGACGGCCGATCCTTTACAAGAGCTGCGGATACTCTGGAAATAACAAAATACACGAATCTCAGTCATCAAAAATCTCAGAAATAATAAGGTTGCAACTTTTAGACCGCACCTGGAAATTTATAAAATGGTTAGTGGATACATTCTAGTTGTTGTGAAGTTACATTGATTCATCTCATCGACTTGCATGCCGTCATGTTTAACTTTTACTCAAGTTGACACAGTTTCCCTGAGGTCGTTATAAGACAGCTGTGACATTTTTTGCAACGACAGAACAGTTTACATGCTTTGCTCGAATGTTTGCCATTGCGTTAGAACTAGTTACACTGTTGTCGCTTGCGAAAAACCAAACGCTTGGTGGCGCCGTGGATGGAAACTTACAGATTAAGGGGCGGTAATGTTATAATAAGATCCCTTCCTTCGTCAGAAGGACATGCTTTGACATGCTTGCAGAGAAAGGCTTACCAAAACAAAGTTGGGTTGTCACTTTTCACGTTTTCTGGGTTGGTGGATGCACCGGGGACCCGGTTATTGCACTTAAACATGGAAAAAGTCCAATTTTCATATGTCCCCTTTAAACTAAACTGAGTTTTGGTCCGAATTTTGTTGCCAGTGTGTGTATATGAGTTAATGTGATTAATTTTTGTGATTAAATTGTCAGCCCTGGTTTTTATTGTGAGTGCTAATTTTAAAGACCTGTTAGAAACTAACTACAGGGATGCAAACAGCGCGCTTTTCGGCGCCTCGCGCTTTTTTCACGTCAGTTTGGGTGACTTGTGTGAATCGTGCAGATTCGAAGAGTTTTTTTCTGGGGGGGGGGGGGGGGGGGGGGGGGGGGGGTGATTTCACCAACAGTAATTCTGGATTGCATCCACCAAAAAAAGTAAATAGGAAATAAGCAAATCAAAACACTGCGCGCCAAAACAGCAGGCCTATCATATGCGCGCAAGCGTGAGCCACTAGCGTTTCTTCTTGCTGCGTAACTGTCACTACAACAAATTTCTCCCTGAGGACCAGAGTTCGGCGCCGCGTATTCCCGTCTTACTGGCATTTGACTTTTTTTATTTATAATGTTATATAATCTACTAGTCATGTAATTTATTAAACATTTCAACAATGCCTATTTCAATTGGGTAGGTAGGTTGTGGTGTGTGTGTGTGTGTGTGTGTGTGTGTGTGTGTGTAATCTACATATATATCATTACGTTTTAGCTAACGTTACATCAAGTTCACATGTAAAAGACCTAACGTTAGTGCTTGCTAGCAGATCAAATTATGGATACCTGTAGCTACATTGAAAAAGTTGTTCGACTATAATCATGTTCGTTTGCACGTTATGCATTTTAATATTAAATTCCTGACTTGGCTAACGTTACTATCGCCTATCTTGTAGCCTACAGTAATATTAAACCCTACGTTACCGATTTTCCAATGTTGTTGTTAATGCTAGATTAGGGGTAATGCTAGATAAATGCTGCATGCATGCCCATGGATTTACTATGGTTAATGTGTAAGGAATAATTGACGACAGGCCGTTGAATTATTATAAAAAAAATAATGCACAGCCGAGGTGGTAATGCGGTCATTGTTTTTTTTTTTAGAGTTAGTAACGGAGGTTTGAGCCACTGATAGCAGACTAATGATAGGGACACACTTACGACTTGCTGAAACATTTGAAGACTGACGGTTTTCATCGACTGCAGCAGGTCTTAACAGGTCACCAACTGTGAACACACTGAATGCGCTGAACACGCGTTTGGGCTTGATCAGTCATAAGTATAAAATTACATTCATAACTGGCCTTAGAGTAAGTGTGTCCCCGGCTTTTATGCAGTTATTAATGCAGTTATTAGAGAGAGAGAGAGAGAGAGAGAGAGAGAGAGAGAGAGAGAGAGAGAGAGAGAGAGAGAGAGAGAGAGAGAGAGAGAGAGAGAGAAAAGCGAAAAGCATGTCCGTCAATATTATTATTTATGTATTAATTTAATTCGTTCATTCTTTTTTTCTATTATTGACAGTAGATAACCTAATAAATGAAACACACAAAGCCCTTTTAAGAAGTAGGCCTATCAATAATTATTTATTTGTTATATTATCTGGAATAATTACAAAAACCCGTGCAGCAGGACTATTAATTTATTTATATATTCAGTTTAATTTTCTATTTATTATAGATAGGACTATATACTTTATTTATTTAAATTAAACTACATGTGTCCATTGATTGTGAAGTTAGACATAGAAAATTGCAGATCAAGCGCATGGGGCTGCATGTTTTTTCTTTTTATAAAAATTGTATCCTATTTTCCGTTACTACAGTTAACTACGCACAGTGGAACTGTAATGCGGTCAAAGCCCGTAGTATAACTATTGCCCTTGACTTTGCTTACTGTTGGTTATAGCTAGCAACATTGCGTCAAACATTACTTCTCATAACTTTTTTTCTCCATATCCGTGTCCTTGATTTTTTCATAGTAACGTTTTGTTTACGCGATCCTACTAAAAAATAGTTTTGCTATTTTTAACCTTTTATAAATCCTGCTAAATTTGCCTAAAACGCCTAAAAAAGGCCTAGCCAAATTAAATTGCATGCTGTTCTTGAACCATTTGGAGTATATACATGCTTTGGGTCTCTTTTGAAAGGTGACACTCGGAGGTTTGTTCCTAAACCATCAGAATGAATTACTGTAAGTCTGACTGGTATTGAGTAATATAACTTTGAACACACTGAAAAATGACCAGAAAAAAATCCGCCTACATTTTTTTTGTAAACAGATGCCTGCAGATAACTACAGCTGGGAGCTATTAGCTGGAAAACACAATGGGGTCACAGCATGAAGCCTTACCAAAACACAGTTTCAAATTTGATTATAATATCTTAGAAAATAAGTGTTTTACACATGTTTATCTAAGTGTATGTCTAGGCACTTCCCAAAAAAAGCCACTTGGAGACTCCAAATGACCCTTTGTGACCATAGACACACAAAATGCTGCCATTCTTGAATGCTTTACTCTACAGTCATAAAAGCAAGAAGAAGAAGTGCTAGATAGTTAAATAAGAGTTTATTGTTCAGAATTAAAAAATGAAATTGAAATTCCAAATTCGTCTCGGTGTATTTGATTTTCAGTATTTCATTATACTCTATGTGCCTATAGGGGTGGGCCGGGGATGGCAGGGGTTGGTGGCAATGTAAGTATCTGGGTATTTTCCGCAGGGCGAGGGCTTCGATTACCTCTCTCTTTTTTGACCATACATGTGTTTGCATCCTGTAACTAGCAGAAGATGAGGCCGCACATGTGAAGTCAGTTCAACCTCGGCCTGCTCCACTGAACCACACTCAGCTGTCAGCGCAAAGCTATGCAAGACCTTTACGCAATGCCGCCAAGCAAGGCAAAGACATCAGATATCTCCTGAAGGAAGCATGATATTAGCATGGGAAATGAAAACTGCCTGCCACGCTAAATGGATTTTGCATATGATCTTCCGTAGGAAACTTAAGTAACCAGACAGCTTGCGCAACCTCCACGTCTATTTATATGATCCAGAAGCGAAGTGGAGATGATGAGGGCTATTTTTGAGCAGTTGCTAAGCTTAGCATCACACATTCTAGAATAGGTCAGACTGATGCAAAGAGTTCTGACAGCCGACTGTGATACAGATGTCACCTCTTGAGCTGAGGTGAAAGACAGTGCTATTTGCTCATCCATCAGGCTGGACGAGTTTCCTTTGTTCCTTTCTCTCGTTTATCTTGTATCTCATTTTCACCCTGTTGAATTAGCATTTACAGGGTCATCTGCCCCTCATTTTCAACTATTTCCATTTATATCTGTCTGACTGGGATTCGATATAGGTCAGAAGCCCTCACGCAGCACGGGCCCGCTGCCAGGGTGAAAATAGAAAATTAGTTATTAATATGCTTAGGTAGTGTGTAATTCAGCAGCTCATGATTATTGCAGAGGGAATCCTGGTGGAAAACGTGTGTGAGTTTGCAGACATTAAGTGATTTTCATTCTTGGTGATTAGCTGGACCGAGTTGTGGGCTCAGGGCCATTGAAGAAATGAAAGCACGTCATATAAAAGCGATGAGTGCTTTCTTAGCCCTTCTTCTCATAGAGCGCCAATATAAGCCAGCATCTAAAATGAAACATTTTTAGTGTAGATCTGTCTTTTTCGTGATTCCATGCTGGGAAGTTTACTGACATTACTAACAATCTGCATGCTTCAAAACAGTACTATATGTCAAATAGATGAATGCTTCATTCTCCGTTTAATTGGATGCAGTGAACTGTGGTTTGGCAGGATATCAGTGTTTAAATAAGCTTTGAATGAGTTTTACTAAGAACAGAAGTGGTCTATAAACTTTATTGTTCTCATTATAGCAGTAAATACGGACCTATTTTGGGTAATGTAGAAATAACAAATATACATATACAGTGGCCCCACAAATTTGGGCACTTAAGATACACTCGATGTATGAATGTATGCATTATGCAGCAACAGAACTTAAAATAAGTGAAACCAAGTGCCATTTATTTTAAAGACAAATTGCACAGAAATTATTTTTAGTCAAAACATGACTAAATGAAACCGAATGGCTCAGTAAAGTAAAGTGAGTACTGAGAAAATACACAATTTGTTTTCAGATGTCACAAGCAAAGTGTCTAAAAGTGTCCAAATACCTTTTGGAGCCAATATATGTGCAATTGTAATGTTTTTTTTTTTTGCATGGCTGCTGGAACAGCTATGTGTGACTCTACAGGTATAATTTGGCATTTTAGTGTCTTAAAACATTCTGTAACTGGGCCACCTGTTGTAAATATGGTGTCTTTCTTTTTCTGATCTCCACTCACTCAGTCCCATGATGGTAAAGTAGGGTACAATCTTTCAGCAACCCAGAAACGGCAGTAATCTGGGCTAGCCTCGTCATGCTGCGCCTGCGTGGCCTCTTTCTGAGATATTAGCCACTTGCTAGCTGAAATGTGATCTGAGAAGACTGATGGTTCATGATTACTGTAGTCTCAATTGCTGTGACTCACAGTTTACTTTAATGTATTGACTAGCAGTGGTGTCATCCACGTACATATGATCAGGGCTTGACATTAACATCCGCCAACCCACCTAATGCTGGTGGATTTCAGCAGTGGCGTGTAACGCAGTCACTCCTACTAGCCACTTTAGCAGGTTGAATTTTATATTTTTCAATTAAAGTCTTTTAAAGAGGCATTTTAAATAATAAACTAAGTGCAATGTAGTACATATCGACACTGAAATACCTGAAACACGTCCAATACTCATTTTCCGCAGAAGAGACACAATACCAGCAGCGCTTTCTCGCTCTCTCATCTCTTTGACACAAACATGCCTCCCCTCACTCACTCGTTTATGATGAATATTGTTGGTGTTACTTTAATTTCGGTGTTGGATTGTGCGTATTGCACATAATTTAACTTATTCCCACCGATTTTGTAAAGCTGCGTCTCAGCGCTTAAACAATCAAATACATAAACAATAATGGCAAAATTATGCTCTCTTCACATAAATGCAGTTAGTTATGTTGAAAAATAAAATGCATGTGTAACAGTATAATGGATCTGTGCACCAGGTTTTTAAGTGACAGCAGCCTAATATGCCTGCTGCCAAATTATGATATAATATATATTTTTTAAATCTATATGGCAGTTTTCCCCATAAATTAAGTACAAAATTATGGCCTTTGAAAATGCTGTGTGGCTAGTAACTTTGGAAAAGCACCAGCCACACAGCCGGTCACTGTCAGGTGCAGCAGAGATAAACCAGGATCTAAGTACAGCAGTCAGTACAAATAAACTCAAATCTTTTCAAAACAGATTTGCATGAGCATGAGCAAACACCGTAGAACTGGCAAAGACCTGAAAGAAACAAGGCTTAAATAGACAGCAAACAGAGGAACTAATGAGACTAATTAACGAGACACACCTGAACTGAATCTCATATCAGTAACCACGGATACAAACAGACAGGGGACGGAGAAACACTGAACTAAACACAAGAACAGAAATACACACACACACACACACACACACACACACACACACACACACACACACACACACACACACACACACACACACACACACACTCTCTCTCTCTCTCTCTCTCTCTCTCTCTCTCTCTCTCTCTCTCACTCTCACACTCACACTCACACTCACACTCACACACTCACACACACACACACACACACACACACACACACACACACACACACACACACACACACACACACACACACACACACACACACACAATCTTATATCTCTATCCATGAGTTTTAGCAACATGAGGTAGGGTTTGTTTGTTTATTTATTTGCTTATTTATTTATTTATTTATTTATACTATACAGTTCAGAAGTTTGGGGTAACGTACAAGTTTAGAAAAATTATCAAAGCTGCATTTATGTGATGAAAAATAAATTAAAACAGTTATATTGTTAAATAAATTGTAGCTATTTACAAGTTTTCTATTATAATATATTATAATTTATTCCTGTGATGGTAAAACTGATTTTTCAGCATCATTACGCCAGTCTTCAGTGTCACATGCTCCCTCAGAAATGTTTCTGATATGGTGATTTGGTTGTACCATTGTCTATTTTTTTGATCGATTTAATATTTCCTTGTTAAATAAATGTATACATTTTTTTTTTTCAAAAGTAGGCATGAAACACACATTGTGTATATCAGATTCACAAACAAGTAAAATGTAGAATGGGACTGGATTCTGTTCTTCAGGAATTGATTTAATCGTTGGATCATTGTGGTTTGCTATTGCTATGATCTCATGTGAGTGACAGGTTGTCACCAGTGGACATGACATCATAGAAGAGAAATGATGTCATTACAAGAGGGAAATGAAGTTACTTTGATTAAAGATTACGAGGGCACATGAATACAATTTTTTTTTTTCAAAGCACTTCGATAACTCCGGTCACTCAGATGGGCCCTAGCACGGATCTCCACTGTTTCACAGCTCATTCGACTCTGGAGATTGAGACTTCTCCCACTCTTCAAAGAGTGCAAGCTCTTAGGCCTGGTTCACAAACTCATGCTTAAATGGGTATCTTGTTCAGAACAGAACAGATCAGAATGATTCTTTACATCACTGTAAACGCATTACTTTCCATATGTTGTGGTTCCATGGCGTTATACTACAGGAAACATGTTTGAAAATGAACACTAATTTTGCAGTTCCTTTTGCTGAGGCTAATGTCACACTCCAGCTTTAAATGCACAGCTTTTTTTGCACGACCCACATGTCTACTGAAGACTTCGAGTGTGGCGGAATGACTTCTTTATCTGTTCTGATTGCACTCAGTTAAAGTGTCCTCGTACTGTGAAGTGAACAGAACGGCCATCTGTAATTACCTTCACCGATTATGATGCCTACACTTCTGTTCCTATGAGTCAGGACTCGCAATAACCACACACAGTGTGTTTCTGGGGGAACTGGAGATGAGTCTGTGAATTGAGTTTTCCTTGAAGCTAAATGGGAATCCCTGGAGGCCCAGAATGAAATTAGCCGTAGTTGTGTACTTGGTTGTTGCAGAATAATCGTCCGCCTGGTTTGTGATGGACTCTTGCTCACCCCAGCTAATGCATCTGATGGTCTAATGAGAACACAACTGCCTGATAATTGGGACAGTGTTGACTTTATGATGTATGTAATTGCTCAACCCTGTTTTTCGTTATCCGATCTGCACCACGCGTCATTTAGCAGACGCTTTTATCCAAAGCGACTTACAACTGAGGACTAAAGACAAATCAAGTCATCTTGAAGAGGCAAAAACAATGCAACAAGTGCTCAAAATACAAAGTACAGGCATTGCTCAGAGAAAAAGCCAGACAAGGGAGGATTTAAAGAAAATAAAAAATAATAATAATCAGTGACCGATCGTACACTTCTAATAAGGACTTAAGGAATAAGTTTAATTTTATAATTCAAGTTACAATCATGATCTGATTGGGGTCAGAGACTCAGAATAACTCAAAACCATAGTTCACATTTGAGCATAACATTCATGCTTTTCTTAATATTATGAGAACAGATTATTAACAACTTCAAATTGATCACACTTCAAATGTCCTCCAAGAAAAGTATTACATTAATTATATTTGGAGTCTCAAAGAACTCAGATTAAATAAATAAATAAATAAAATAAAATAACTTTTTTTAAAAAAGATGGGCTCAATTAATTCTTTTTAAAGAAATAAACACTTTTATTCAGCAAGGATTCATTACATTGATCAAAATGACAGCAAAGACTTTAATAATGATTCATATTATTATAGATTCATATTTCAAATAAACTCATATTTCAAATAACTTTCTATTCATCAAAGAATCCTGTACGTTGATAAAACGAAATGTTTATTGAGTATTAAATCATCATATTAGAATTATTTCTGAATGATCATGTGACAAAATTCAAAATTCAGCTTTTCATCACAGGAATAAATTACATTTGAAAACATATTCAAATATAAAACCGTTAAATTGTAATATTATTTCACAATATTACTGTTTTTACAGTATTTTTTAAATTTATATACATAAATATAAAAATACTGTAAAAACACAGTAAAATTGTGAATAAAATTGTTAACAGTAGCGTGAATAAACAAACAAATAAATAAAGTTGCCATCTACCTGCCCTCATGTTGCTAAAACGTTTTTTTTTTTTATTACATCCTCATTTTATTCATCCGTTTTCTGCTCTTTCTCCTATTCTTTCACTCACCATCTCTGCATCTTTTCCTTATTATAACCCTTTGATGATGACAAATATGTCCCATCCCTCTCATTCTGTTGGACACCATTATGATTTTTTCAATCTCTCCCTTTCATCTCTTCCAATTACACTTTATTTTATTTCTCCGCATCGAACACTTATTACATCAGCGGCTCAAAGACCGCATGTGACAGGTAACATGGTTGTGGACAGGTTTGAAAATCCCATTTTGCTATCATGGAGAGTGCGAGAGAGCGAGAGAAAAAAAGGGGGAGCAGGGTGTAGTAGACTAGAGGGTTGAGGATGATACTCCCCTTCCCCATCTACTATGCTCACACACATGCTCTGATATAGACACTGTCTCCATGACAACGCCTGCCATTGTGGCCAGCGCTCAGCAGAAGGCCCTCCTGTTTTTAGCAGCAGTGAGATGCTGTGAACTTTCATGGGCCACATTAGGACAACACATACACATACCGCTTTCAGCTGTTGGTTTCACTTGTTGTTTAAAGGTAATTGGACAAAGCATTTGTGAATAAAGAACCATCCCTTGTGTTCAAGAGAATAAAATTGTCACTTCCTGGGAAATTGGCACAAAATGTCTGTGATTAAAATGGAAATTGCTGCAATCTGAGAAACCACTTTAGCTCTTTTTTCATACATCATAAATTACTTGCGCCTCAGACAGAGCATGCATGCTGATGAAACGCAATAAACAAACAAAAAACGCATGTTATCATGCATTCGGGTTCCTGGTGTTTGTGAATGCAATTGTGTGAGACCGTTCTCGGGGGAATTAAACCAGTTCATTTTGATGACCGACTTTGGCTCAGGATTTTCAGAATGATCAAACCAACATTTGAGATGCTTTGCAATGCGATTGGTCTACAGCTTAAATCAGATATCCAATCACATCCTCTGTGAGTTTTTTGTTGAGAGATTTATTTGGTAAAAGTGTTTCCATCATACTTCATGCACGCTTCTTAGTAGATAAAAAAATATAAAAATATAATCCGCCTCAATTGAGCGTGTGGTTTTATGCTCATTTGTAGATTTTCTTGCTGTTTCCATACATACAGTATTTAAATTTTTTTTTTTTTACAATATCCCAAAACTAACATAAAAATAGGTAGATGGAAACATAGCTATTGGCACGCCAAAATGCAATATATATGGCCACACTTTCGATTAGGGTCCAATTCTTAATAGTTAATAAGGTAACTGTTAAGTCTAGGTATTGGGTAGGTTTAATGGATGTAGAATATGCTCATGCAGAATAAGGCATTAATGTGTGCTTTATTAGTACTAATAAAGAGCCAATATCCTCATGCTAATAAGCAACTAGTTAATAGTGAGAACTGGACCCTAAACCAAAGTGTTACCATATATACATTATAAATACTTATTTATTATACATGAAAGGTGAGGATAGGAATGCGAAGGTCAAAAGGCTCTTGGCCATGCATCTCAAAGTCCATTAACAACAGCTCCATCTAGTGGCCGTTGATGGCGCTCACAGCCATGACGTCTTTATCTCTGAGAGATGATGTCATTCTTTCTGAGAAGGCTGTATGTTTCTGATATCTGAGCGTTCCCAGGCGGAGAGAGAGTATCAGTATGGCCATCTGTGTGCCCGTGTGTGTCAGCAGGAAGCACACTGCAAACTGGCTCAATTATCACTTGTGTGAGAGCGTGTCTTGACTTGGTCATGGCACAGCAAATGTAATAAAACAGGTGCTGTAGTATAGTCGTTTCCTCATCTCCCAGGCATTTTCTGCAGCAATGGGTCACAACCCATTTCGGTTTTCATGAACCCTCTGATGTGCCTTTGCTTGAAATGTTTCTGCAGTTTAAACATGCAGAACAAACACTGAACACACATGGTTTGGAAATGCACTTCTTTATTACACCCTTAGTGGAGGGAGGATCTTTCATTTTGAACCACCTGATGATGTTGTAAAAGCATCATAGATCTGGTAAATGCAGCTTATGCTCAGAGCATAATGTGGTTATTCATGGTCTCTCGAATAGAGGACAGCAGCCATACAGCAGTGTCTTTCAGTTTCATCAGAGCTCATATAATCCATAATAATAATCATCAAGCCGTTTACACTGTGTGATCAGCAGTCACTTCCACCTACACTTTCTCTCTCTTTTCTTCTCTGTGGTGTTGTGTGGTGGTGTGGTGTGGTGTGTGTGTGTGTGTGTTGTGTGTGTGTGTGTGTGTGTGTGTGTGGGGTCTGGTACCAAATGTCCCAGTATAATACAGTAAATTTGGATTTTTTTTGGTCCATGAGGACACAAAGTTATAATATTTTTCTTTTTTGAAAATCTAAAATAGCATAATGTTTGTGATGGATTTAGTATGGGGGTAGAATATACAGTTTGTACAGTAAAAAAACATTACGTCTATGGAAAATCCCTATAAAACATGAAAACCCAACGTGTGTGTGTGCTATCATACATTTTTTTTATTTTGTACATGCTATCTTGCATTTCTTTCTCTACATCAATGTATTTTATTAGTGATCTCACAATGGGTGTAGAAAGGTCATTGCCATTCTTTATTTAAAGGTTTCAAAATGTAAAAAATGGGGGGGGGGGGGGGGGGGGAATTGTTAATTGTTATGCTTGTTTACCTTATAAAATTAAAGTTTGGCAATTTCAAGTTAGCCCAAGATTATATTAATAGCCTAATTATCAGTAATAAATATTAACTATTGCATAATAATGTATCAGACAAACAGAGTTGGCTTTGGTTAAAAGGTTCACCCAAAAATAATAATTCTGTCATCATTTACTCACCCTTATGTTGTTCTAAACCTGTATGAGTTTCTTCTGATAAAAAGCAAAATAAGATATTTTGAAGGTTGGATGTTGGTAACCAAACACTTGATGGTAGCCATTGACTTCCATAGTAGGGAAACAAAAATGTCATTCCGTCAACTGTTTGATTATCAATTTTCTTTAAAATATCTGCTTATGTTTTCAACAGATCAAAGAAAAGCATACACAGGTTTGTAACAACATGAAGATAAGTCAATTATTTTAGGGTGAACTATCCCTTTATAGAGCATTCTGTTCTGAAGTAATGTATGAACTGCACAGATTCATAAATATGCTTCACTTGCGCCATCTAGTGGACAAACCACAGATAAACACTTTTGAGCCCGTGATTCATGGATATTTCCTTCTCTAAATGTCCCTTATAATAAATGTGCAGGACTAAATATGGTTATAGGCTCCATAAAATGTTATGGAGGGGATACACAGTGCAAGATTAAACACACAACACTTACCCTCCAGTATAAGCAATGAATATTCACTATGATGGTGTGTGACAGTAAATGCAATAAAAAGTGAATTTGATGGACAGTGAGTGTTATTTGGTGTGTTTACTGTTTTGTGTTTGATGCTGTAGATCCTCTAGATATGATCTTTTGTACATCTAGACATGTTGAGTTTACAATGCATTTATAACCTAATTTTGTATTCAGCCTTTGCATAACAGACAATGTTGCCTTCATTAATACATTTTAAATGTATAGAGGTCACAATTGATTGTTTATTGGCTTCACGTCCAATGATGTGTCAGAGAATCACTTGAGATCTGCCTCGTTCACTGCAGTCATGACTATCATTTGACGTTATATTGGACTGTTTTTTTAACATTCAGGGGCTGTTTAATATGTTTGATATTTATGTTTGACCACGTTAATGTTCTCATGCTCATGATTTGAAACTTCAGACTGCTATTTCAGCATTTCAAATCATTTGGTCAAGATCATGGAAGTTTTACAGCTTTTACAGTTGTTTTTATTGAAAGAATTGTGCTGAATCTCTTTTATCTGGATGCTTAGATCATTGTTAAATCTGCCTGGCGTGTTCAGAACAACAGAAGTGAAAAGCACAGCTAATGTTTGATGCTTCTGAGTGGAGAATGGAAGGTCTGGTATAACTGGTTTACACGACGCATTAAAGGATCACTTTACAGCCGTTTCTTTGTAACGTGAGAGGAACGAAAGCTCTGCTCTAGTAGGAAGTACAATGTTCGATTTTCTCCCTGCAATTTTGACCAGAGTACTGCAGTTTAGTGAACACACGCCCTGTGTTTGCCGGATCAACAGCGCTTCCCAATGAATCTTTAATGACCGCTTTAGAAGTCGTAATGGCTAGTCACTAATGTCCATTAATGATTTCTGAATACAGCTGGCCCCGCCTTGATAGCCTCTCGTCTGTTCCATTAGGATTTCTTTCTAGTATGGTAAAAACTTTGAAAACATCCTCCTGCTTGCAGTGAATCATTGGCTTCCAGTTCCTGCCTCATTCTTTCCACTATTTAACTGCGAAATATGACATTCCCTATAAGAAAATCGACATCAGGTAAGAATTATCTTCACTTTTTCTGCTCTTTTGCTTTTATTTAGTTGTGTACTGAGTATTGAGACTCACCTGCTGAATTCACTGTGTATTGCTTTCAGTGGATTTGACTGGTTTTACGGTCTACTTGTGTCTAGAAGTTTTCTGTGGGATCTCAGCTTGTTGGCGCTGTCCGAGGTGCTGAACTGCAGATAAAGCTGCGCTAGTCTTCTTTCTTTCTTGAATTTTTCTTCATTCACTCTTCATTCTTTTTTTATCTTAGTCTTGTTTTGTTTTATAGGCTTTGTAGCATGTATTTGTAAAGATTTAGGGACAGGGTTTTAATTTAAAAAAACATTTCAAATGATATTTTACCCTAATTTAATACTGAAATCACATTTGTGGACCTCAGAATTATTGACATGAGAAGGACAGAAATAGTCTTCCTGATTTTTATCTTCTGAATAACTTTGCAATACTTAAGGAATATAATTCTATAAAATTCTTCTTATTATTAGGTATTCATTCGTAAGCCGATCTGTTTTCGGTCCAAGCGTCTAGTCTAGTTAGTGCGTTTTTAATGTCCTGATTGTACAGTAGATGGCGCTGTTGATGAAGATATAATGTCCGCTGCTGAATGAGCAGGACAGGAGGGTTGATTGTCTCTGGTTGAGTCTATGGTTGAGCTCTATATAGTAGTAGGCTAGTTGCTGAGGGTGTTGTGTGTGTGTGTGTGTGACCGTCCTTCAGTGGCTCATTTATCGTGATTGTTGTGTGGCTCCAGTATCGCTAGCAAAGCATCAAACTTTTCCACTGACATTCTGAGGTAAATTTAGAATTTATCGGGATAATTTCGCAACTCCTTGATAAGGAGCTGAAACTCTCCTCCTTCTCGGCGCAATCTCAGGATTGGATGGACGGTCATGGACCCAATATTTCCTCTTTCTTTTTCTCTTTTTAAGAAGAGAGAGGGCAACAAAATCATCCTCACTGCTTGACGAATCCATTTTGTGGTTTTTGCGTTTTTTTTCCGCAAAGGTTTAATAAATACGCATAGGCTACGAAAATTTCAGACTTCAGTGTGCAATGGCCTTTAGACTTTGGGTTTTTGACGATATTGATTGGCTCCCATTGATTAGTGCAATGGCAATACATTGTTTGTAGATCTAATTCAACAAGTATATTATTTTCTATTATCTTTTAGTAATAAGGTCTAGGCCTACCATATTTAAACAAATAGTTTTAGAATATTTAAAAACAGTTTTTAATATCCATCACACCTCTCGGATTCGAGCAATGATATCAAAAACAACAATTTTATTCATTATTTAAAATATTCTTCTGTGCAAATATTAATAGGCCTATGCATGTTATTATGAGTGGGCCAGAAGACAGAATGTGTTTTTGCCACGCATCCAGGAAACTCACTGCCATGGCAACCAACACTGCTCCAATCAGGACATCGCAACGCTGTTGTTTCCACGCAATCCTTAATGTTTTGGAAAAGAAACATAACACATTAGTCGACTAGCACACTATGTTCGACTAACTGTCTTAGCACTTTATAAAGCTTCAAGATCTCCAGTTCACTTGCAACTGTCACATCTGTGCGCGTCACCGTCTCCCTGCGAGAGACAGCCTGATAGATCCGGCTCCCTGTTAAATATTGATCAATCGCGCTCTTTACCTAGCTTGCTGTTCACACTGAGTAACACCCAGATATTCAAGACTAAACTAATTTTACGTAGGCTAGTTCACTACAACATAAAACTATTGTTTTGCTGTTCCACATCAGTCTCCGCCCACTGCCCAATTATACCCGGTAGGCTACACAATTTGGGCTGTCCCAGACGAAAGATGACCGATCAATCGTGGCGATTTCTGTGGTCGTGGCTGCTAAAAAGCGGTGGTCCTGCGTCGTACAGTGAGAGAGGTTCAAAGACGGTCTTGCGACCAAAGACAGCCTGCGATCATTTTGTGAGTTTCATAAATTTAGCATGATCGTCTCACTGTGTTTGCTGCTACGACCTACATATACTGACTAGCCAATAAAAAATACAACATGAAATGGTATGATCAACGCGACATGGAGCTCAAGTTCCGAGCGCACGCTTTAACTTGCGTCATAGCCTAGGATTCATCCTTGTAGTCTAGCCGTCGTATCCAAGTTTATTAAATTCATGTCAGTGATTTGTAGGCTGTATAGCAGCCAGGCATTAGCTCTTTGGTGGTGGTGAACGTTCACGAACTAGCAATGTCCGACTCTAGTCTGATATCAGTTTTGAATCAGTCACAACGAGTCAACACTGACCCAATGAACCGACGTCTCTTGGACAGGTGCACAGTCAGAGTCTGATTATAACGATTTTAGTACGAGTAGCCTATACAATACAAATATATTAATATGCATTTAATCAGTCATTTAATCAAATAATATAATTTACAATGACCAAAGAACTGATTATGAATGAACTGATTTGCATTTCACTAAATTAAAAAAAATAATATTAATCAAACTATTTATTACAGGAACAGCTAGACGAATTAAAATAAAGACCCATATTACTACAACTTAAAAAGAATTAGTTAAAATAACCGTAGGCTAACAACGCCACGTCGTAGGAATTGCTGAATGAATTTTTTTTTATTTTAAATGAACTGTCCGAAAGAACCGATTCGCACAAATGAGTCGGACTTAATCACTTGCAGTCACATACCACAAATAAACTGAACAACTGTTTTAGACCTCCCATTGAGTGGTTTCTTTTCCTGCATTTGCTATGATTCAGCTGCAATATTAAGACTTGCTATAAACTTGTCGCTCTCGTAGCTGTCTGGGTCTACATTAGGCTACAAACGGATTCAGATGAATAACTGAAAACAAACTCTCGCTCACACACCCACACACGCAAAGCGCGCGCACACAAGAGCGCCGAATCTCGCTCGCGAACAGGTGTTTCTCTCACATGGCTCTGTTCTGTGTGCTGTGACCGACTGCTTCGTCGTGGGATGCTGCGAAACGTGTTCGGTGTCTGGAGGAACATCTCCGTTATTAGTCGAAATGGCAAGGTAGTGACATTATCAAGAGACAGATGCGGTAAGACCTCAGGCAACTGAATGTAGAGCCGTCTAAGGACTTTATCTCCGAAGAAAACAATGAGCGTTGAAGAGATGCGCCGTCACCTGCATAATTGTGTTTTGTGTTAAAGCCGTATTAGTTAACTCTTTTCTGCCGATCTGTCACAATGGTGGTCTCTGGTATATGAAGACTTGGATGTGAGCTGTTAAGTTAAAGATTGCCTTTAAGAAATCGTGTTGTGGCGTAAGTGGGGAAACGGATAGTGTTCTCTGAAAGTTTTGGGTGTCTTACCGTCAAACTGGCCATGGCTGCGGCGATCGCCAGCTCCCTCATTCGGCAGAAGAGGCAGGCAAGGGAGCGTGAGAAATCCAACGCCTGCCGCTGCGTGAGCAGTCCGAACAAAACCAAGGGAACATGCGAGAAACCCAGTCGACTCAGTGTTTTCTCCAGGGTCAAGTTGTTCGGCTCCAAAAAGCGCAGACGACGACGACCAGGTCTGATGTTACCTTTGTTAATGATCTATCGTATTACGGCCATTTGTTTTTTTTTTAACAGAATCTCCATCATTATCAATGCATTTGTGTCTGTACTTTTCAAAACATTGGATTTTAAAACGAAGTGTTTGCTATGACTGCAAGTTTAAAATTGTAGCCAGCACGTGCTTTCACACTTCATTGTGAGCTCATTCAAACTCCGTTATATGACCTTACAGAACTTCTCAGGCATGAGTTGTCAAACAAAAAGTTGTATACAATAATGTCTTTTTTTTCTATGACAAATTATTTGTTCAAAATATTTTGAACAAATAATTTGTCATAGAAAAAAAAAACACATTATTGTATACAACTTTTTGTTACTCTGCAGATATTGTGTTGCAATTATGTTGCTTCTGATTCAGTGTCAGATCTCTAGTGTGTTTAATGCCTTCAGAGACAGAGGGACAATAGAAAGCAAACGAAGCAGGTTATTGCCTGACAGCTCTAGCAATTCCTTGGTGATTCAATCTCATACAGTGGGCCATATAGATATATTCTGCAGCAAAATCTGCTTTTATGAATCGTTCAGTCTTCTGAATGATTTTGATTGCTTTATTAACTACAATTCCTTTACTAAAAGTTACCTTATCAGTTGAATCTATTATATCTATTTAGTAACATTTCATTTTCATTAATTGAAATTATTATTATCCTATCTATCTATCTATCTATCTATCTATCTATCTATCTATCTATTATCTATCTATCTATCTATCTATCTATCTATCTATCTATCTATCTACACACATTCAGCACAACTGTTTACAAGCTTGTCGTAGTCTCAATTACCTTGCTTCCCTCCCCAGACAGCATCTTACATAATAACCCTTATGTGACACCTAAGCAGAAGTGTGGAAGTTTGTGTGTGTAGAGTAGCAGCTGTTTACAGCAGTGATTTGGTCTTCATTAAACAGTGTTCACAGATACACATGGACCGACTAACACACATGCATGTGCTTCTTTTCTGAACTTAAACATGTTTTCATATACAAGTGATGTTTGATATGTTGAGGAGTGATAGGCTACCTCTGCAAATCTATACTCATTCACACCTTTATTGAGCCATTCGTATTGTATCTATTCTGTACCATTTTCTAGCATCTGTATTGTAGTTTATTTTGGTTTATTCTGAATTGGTATAGGCGTATTTGGAATATTCCGATTCTCTTTGTGTTTTCTTGACATTTCTTGAAATGTGGGTATGTGTTATAGTTTGTATTATCAGATGTAACCTAATATGCACACATGTTTTAATCTCCTATGATAAATGAAAGTTAATCAGTGTTAAGAGCATGATCCACCAACTTACTAAGCCTGATTAACTACATATCTGCTAATGCAATTGCAATCTGGTATTTTGCGCAGGAGATCTGTGTCCTATTATGTGTTTATTAGTTCTAGTGATGCAGATTCGATCCATTTAAAATGATATTGCTCTGTGCATCTACATATTCACACGAATTCTTATCATGGCGAGCAGACTTCAGTTTCTTTACAAATTGCAGCTCTCACCAATTTTCTGTGTGGTGAGTGACTCTGGTGACTATTCCCACATGTAGAGATGTTTCTTTTTTTGTTGTTGTCATTGTGGACTGTTGTTTATAGTGCATGCAGGCTCAAATCTGTAGACTAGGAATGCTCTAGCCTAGCCAGAAGCTTTGAAGCCCCTAAAACTGTCACTGTGGCAATGCCTGTTTAACCCTGTCTTCTTTCTCATTCTCTCTCTCTCTCTCTCTCTCTCTCTCTCTCTCTCTCTCTCTCTCTCTCTCTCTCTCTCTCTCTCTCTCTCTCTCTCTCTCTCTCTCTCTCTCTCTCTCTCTCTCTCTCTCTCTCTCTCTCTCTTTTCTCTTGCTACCTTCTGTCTCTTTGCAGAGCCCCAGCTGAAGGGGATCGTAACGAAGCTGTACAGTCGACAGGGCTTTCATTTGCAACTCCAAGCAGATGGAACCATTGATGGCACTAAAGAGGAGGACAGTGGTTTCAGTAAGTCAGCTGGCATCTTGTCAGATATTGATTTCAAATTTTTACCTAGGCACAGCTTGAGGTTCAGTGTTGGAAACAAGGAGATTAATAGGTTGATACAGTGGCCCCCAAAAAAGATAAATCCACTTTGATTTATGAATATTTTTGTGTTACATAATAAAACGTCAAACCAACTGGCATTTCATTTTAAAATAAATATAGAGACTTTTCAACCAAATGTTTTTTGGGCTTTCAATTGATACAGCAAAAAAATATATACTGTTTAGAATAAATCATAAAAAAGCATTTGTCCATAGTTACTCAGCTATACACTTACTTCATATTTCCTAGTTAGACCAGACCATGGCTCAGGAAAGTGAAGTTGGTTCTGGTCTTGCATCATTTTATTTGCAGATGCCACTTGGTTTGATATATTGCATCTAATGCAATGACATCCAGACATTTCGAAATGTGTCTTAAGTGTCCAATTTTTTTTCATTGGGCCACTGTGTGTCTACTGGTATTGTATTTCAATGACAGCTGCTGTTGTTATTTATTCCTGTAAACTCTTCCTTCAGACTTTATTTCTGCCTTATAGACAGCTTTTCACTTTTTAATACCTTTTCAGTTCCTGTATTGGTCAGAAGAGCCAAAAGACTCGGTTCTGTATTATCATGAAATGGAAAATTCAGCAGGAGCAGTCGCATAAAAGACATTCTTCAGAAAACAATTATTCTGAGAGCACAGTTAATGTAGCTGGAAAGCCCAAGTACAAGAGAAACATTTTAGGCAGATGTCCATAATGCCTGAGAAACAACCTTTTCTCCCCTTTCATCCACAAATTATTTTGTGCCATTTGAAGTCATCTTACTGGGCACCTGCAAGTGTGAATTATTTAGTCCGTAGGCAAGTGCGGCATCACCCAGTCAGTGTTTGAGCTATACTGCGTATAGGAGCCGGCTGGCTGGTTTGCAGGGCTCTAATTTAATATGTGCTATATCTCACTGACGCTAAGTGTCTGTGGCATTCTGGGGCCTGTAAATTAGCTTGACTCTATTCAATTAGTCACTGGGTGAAGATGATGCTCATATCGAGCAAATGAGTTTGTGGTGATCGGAGTCATTTGGAACTGTGATCACTCAAGGCTCCAAATCCTCTCATCCATCAAGCTCATCTAGATGAACACAAATGTGTATCTAGTGCACATAAACAATGTTTAACATGAAGAGCCATGCTAATTGAAATAACACCCCTACTTGAATTTAAATAGTGGTTGTTTGACTCAAGTGTGCATGTTTTATTCACCCTTGAGTTGAATCTGCGACACTGGTGCAATTGGCCACTCCTCTTTCATTGCATGCTCATTTATTTTCTTGTCTGGATTCTTCCCCTGTGTGATTGACCGTAAGGTAAAATGAGTTGTATAGGGGTGAGATTAGATAATAGAAGCTGACCTGCTTTTCCCACCACACTCCCTTATTTTGTGGAGAGAATGAAAAGCTGTTGCTGGAGAGGAGAAGTGGGAAAACAGGGAGCTTCTATCTCTCACGCTACAAAAATAGAATTGTTAGGAGCTTGGTGCCCTTGTCTCCATAGCGACGCAGTGCAGTCCTCTTGGCTCTTCTCTTGGGGTGTGTGTGTGTGTGTGTGTGTGTGTGTGTGTGTGTGTGTGTGTGTGGGGTGTGTGTGTGTGTGTGTGTGTGTGTGTGTGTGTGTGTGTGTGTGTGGGGTGTGTGGTGTGTGTGTGTGTGTGTGTGTGTGTGTGTGTGTGGTGAGTTGATAGGGATGAGGGTCTGCTCCAATGCTGTCTTTACCCTCTTGATGTATGCCTCTTATCATATCTCTTTTGACTGTTGTTCTTTGCACTTCAGAGCAGTGCTAAGTTATGTCTTTGCTTCACTTAAATCACTTAAATATCACATAAGTGCCAGGTTGTAAGTGTGATTACAGCAGATCTCAGCCAAATACTAATTATTTTTGCCCTGAAGCATGCCAGTCTGCTATAAATCCTTTAACTTTCAAAAATGTTACAAAAATAAATACAATTTTTTTTAAAAAAATTCTAACTGCGTGAGAAATGACAGCGAGAATGAGAAGCTCCCATTCCCATTTGCTAACGGTGGATTGTATTTGATTTTATTAGATGAAATTGAGCTAGTCAGGGGGTTGGAAAGTGGACATTTAAAGATAAAGATCTTATAAAATCAGCCTTTCCATCTCTCAAGTCTGACTGAGATGAGCTCTTTGGAGGAACAAGACAAAAGCTCATTCTTGGCAGTAAATGTCAGGTATGGCTGCGCTATTGGATTATGTCTCCTTGTGCAGAGTTTTAGAGCTTAATTCAATTCCTAATCAATGTGCCGTGGCAGGAGGCCTTTCTCTCCGTCAACATTAGTTTTTATCTCCACTAACTCGTCTTCCTTGGGCTGATGTGTTTTTCAGTCAGTCAGTATCATATTCTAATCAGTCTGATTTATCTCTAAATATAACTGAAATACTAACATCTGAATGAAATGCCAAAATGCTTCTCTAAACGAGCAATAAAAGTTTACTTGGTTTTACTGTATAGAGGTTTATCCAGGCAATCCAGATTAACCACCAAAATTAACACACCCAACACCCTTTTGTAATAAAATTTAAAAGGTTCACACAAAATTGAAAATTCTCTCTTCGTTCACTCACTATCATGTTGTTCCTATCCTGTATGACTTTGTTCATCTTCAAAAATAAATACATTTTTAATGGAACTTGAGAGATCAACCATGGCAGATCAACCATACTTGCTTTATAGGCAAAGGACAAACCTCACTTATTCTCTGGCATTAACCCTCTGGGTGTTTTCTGGGCCCTGGAGGTGTTTAAACCGAACAGAAACCTTCCTGTCTCTCTCTTGAACCAACACCAAAGTGACTTAAACTGCAATTCATTGACTGGCCGCAAGTGAAAGGCTCCAAAAGGGAGTCAATTCCATACCCCCCATGTTAAAATGCCCAACTTCACAGCAGAAAAAATGTTTACAGCCTGGTATAAAAATTGGTTCATGAAAACTGTGAAGGGGAGAATTTTTTATAACTCACCTGTTTAATTTATATTAAGCCTTAAAGTTCTGCATAAATAAGGGCGTGGCCACTTGAGTGACCCGTGGATTGCCGCAGTTTAATACACGCATTATACCTTCGCCCACGCCATTGGATTGCGTTGTTGTTGAGTATGGAGAGAACAACCAGCGCTGTTTTTCAGTTGGATTCCTCTGTGAACATGCACTAATGGATGTCTGACAATTTTGTTCCTTTTTGGAGTTTTCAGATTTAAAAACGTCTATAGATATAGAGGCTACACTCGTTCTGCGGTACCGTTGCTCTCACGGAACAGATAGACTATATATGCTTATTTAGCTTTTTAATGTAAAAAAAAAATCCTTGTGCGCATAGTGAAATCCTGCAGGTGTCAGTGCTTTCTCCGTCCATGCAATAAATGCACATCCTTGAATTTCTAACGTATTTACTTGATCTTCTTAGGTAATATGTTTGGTTTGACCCATTTGAGAGGCGGCCAAAATCAGAATTTGAAATGGACTGAATAAAGCTTTCCACTTTCACACGCACACGCTCTAAGCTATATTGTATGTTACTGCATAACACATTTCTAACTAGCAGAATGAGACTGCCAGTTACAGCATCATGTAATACCGGTAATACATAGTCTCACTCTATGTCTTTAACTATTATAGTATTTCGAAGTAGGGGTTTGGAATCTCTAGGCACCTCACGATTCGATTCGATTCCGATTCAGAGGTCTGCGATGCTAAAACGATTATTGATGCATCTTTTTTTTGTGTGACTACTTGGTACTTTTAAAGCAAAGTATTTATAATGACCCATACATAATTTACTTTCAATACTTTATATTAATTTTATTAATAAAACAAATGGAAGTGATTTGGCAAGTGAACTGTAGGTTACATTTGCCAGCATATGTCCCAACATTGCAAAGAACCAACTGGAAAATAAATGTGTGCCTGTACTAGCAGCATACTTGTAGTAAATTAACACAAACTTCAGCATATTCTGAATCACTAACATTTAAGAATAGACTTCTAACCAACATCCTCCTGTTATGTGCAATGAGCAATATAATCCTTCAGACAAAAAAACAAATAAACATTTTGCTGTAGCAAAATCACAAAACGGCTTTCGTTCAAATATATAGAATTATGTACCAGCAGCACTCATACAAAAATAATGCTTGTGGACTTACGCATATTCTTAATAAGTAGTAACATACAAAGCCGCTCTTATACACAACTAAATAATAAAGAGTTATGACTTTACATTTTTGCTGTATACTACAATTAAAAACAGCTTATACAAAAAAAAGTAAATGTAACTTTTGTGACTGGCATTGCACTGATACACACTGCGACTGTGGAGGGCAGTACAGTAAACCTACGTACAGTATAACGTATGTATAACAGATCGGAAACAATACAGAAAGCAGCGCTCATAAAAATAAAATAAAAAATAGGTCCCAGTGAAATTGGCAATTTTCCATACGAATTGGGTGCCGTTTGAATTTTGCTCTCATCCATCATACGTCTCTGTTATGTGCATGCCACAGACTGGCCGGGCACTTCACGTCCGAGTTCCGCCTTTCGCGTTCCGTCAATATTACGTTATTAGAGAGAAAAAAAAAATTAGAAAATCGATTTTTGACATTTGTGAATCGATTCAGAATCGTCCACGTCCTCATCGATTTTTTCCCCCACCCCTATTTCGAAGGGCAAAAACTTTAACTATTGGCTTTACATCAACTCAGCTGTCACTTTAGCGTGAGGCCGTGTGCGGTCGCACACTTGGCACTGCCCTTGCAACGGTACTGCCAGTAGCATATAGCATTAGCTCCTTAGCCTGAGCTAACTTGATCACGTCGAGCTAGTCGGGCATGGTTTCAACAACCAGACACCTCAGCTCCATCCACGTCCTGCCCCTTTCCCATTTTCTGTTATCTGGGAGTGACGCGCAGTGGCGCACTGCCAAGATGGCGACAGCCAGCTCTGCCCACTTTTGGCTTAAAAAATTCTCTTCAGAAACCTACGGATGATGTCACAGACACAGACCATAAAACCCATATTGAATATTTGCTTTGTGTTAAGATGCTCAAACATGCATTTTAGTCTGGAACTAGGCATGTCTGTGAAACCTAATGTTACATGAAGGTTTTTAGGAGAGATGCTTTTTTGAATTCTGATGGTTGTTATATTGCCGTTTTTTGCAGAGAAGATTATTGTGCCCTTTTGATCTTCCCAAATCTCTGTGCTCAGGTGCTCTATTAGGTGTGAGTAATTGAGTCTTCTCTCCACAACCCCAGCGACCAAGCTCTGCTGATCCCTCTGAAATGAAGTTCGCCGTAACCTGGGGTTGTGTGTGCCGCCCATGTGTGTACGCCACAAATAAAAAAGATACAGATGTTAAAATCGTATTATCTTCCTATAGTACTAATATAATGAATACCTCATTAAATCATCTGCACTTGGCATCTAAAAACTCTTCATATGAACTCAGTGGCTGTAAAGCACAGAGCAGGAAAAGGGCTGATCTCTACAGGTGGACCTGGCTGGTGTCAGAGGGGTTCAGAGAGAAGAGGAAGGACCTTGATGTTGGATTAGAGGGGATGGAGAACACTCCGGACTGTTGTATAAAATAGCAACATGGCCATCGATTGAGCTCTGCAGGAAAGAAAAAATATTAATCAAGAGCTTTCATGGTTATGATGAAAGGCAGAAGGGGTTACTGTTCATGTTCTCTCTGGAGAATGAGGAAGCAGGAATGTGGGCTGAGTTCATTCAGACAGATTTAAATTAGATAAGAGAGTGTAAATATTGACAGAAATTGTTTTTGTTTTTTTGGCGGACATTTTTCCTTTAACCCTCAGATGGTCTTTGGGGTCCACTGGACCCCAAATGACTTTTGCTTGAATTAAAAAAAATGTTCTCTTTTTCCAAATGATATGAAACTTCCTACGGCTCTCAACACTTTCTAGATCTACAAAAAAAAAATTAAAATGGAATGTTATCTGTTTTTATGTAGGCGTGACAAAAATAGTCACACTCGTGGTCTTTGGGGTCCATTGGACCCCAAAAAATTAAATTAAATTTTGTAACAGAACAATAGTTTTTTTTTTTTACAAATATATTTTTACTCTGTTTATTAATGTTTTTACTCAACATTTGTGCAGTTTTTGGAGGATTCATGATATGTTTTAAATATCTATAAATAAATAAATAAATAATTATTTATTCTTGATTTATTATTGACTCAAAATAGACAAAATTCATCATCAAAATCAGAAATAACGCAGAACACAGACAGAAATGACAGAAATAATATGACTATTCAACAAAAAAAAAAACATCACAATCCAAAATATCATTCTCACACACGGGCACACACACACACCACAATATAGAGGGCAAAAATATAGGAATACATACAAACTATAAAAACATGTTCTTATCATTTGTAAAAAAAATAATCTAAAATGCAGAACCACCGCAAAAAATATTGGTAACACTAAGACACATTGCAATGTGCACACACCCACAGGAATACATTTGTAAGGCTATAAAAAATAAAGAAATGAGACCAACTATTGTTCTATTGTTCCAAACTATTTTCTTTTTATTATTTTTTTTTATTTATTTTACAAAATTTTATTTTTACTGCTTTATTTGCTAATTTGTTATTGCTGTTCAGTTTAAAAAATGATCAAATCTTAAGACTCCAACATTTCTTTTGTAACATGTTTCCCAGGTTATGATTCTAATCATAATGTACATTATTGAAATATGTTGTTTTTTTTCAGTACAAAAAAATGCTAAACTTTGACAAAAGTTTTTAATTTTTGTTATAATTTGATTTTATATTTTAGATATGAATCCAACTGAATTTAACTTTAGAAAAATTATATCTTTCAGTAATTCAATGTTATTAGGCTAGTGGAGCCTATAGCCATCTAGTGGTTACAAGTGATTTATCTACATATTTTAAAATATTTGAACCTGTATTTTCCAAAATGGGCAAAAATTACATTAATACCTTGTTAAATTGTCCATGGTATCCCCTGGAGTGAAAGTTAGAAATCTGGGTCTTTTATAAAGTTTATTTAACATAAAATGCAGTTTTTATTGTAAAATCCTATTTAAAAAATATTTATTTATTTATTTTAGAAATTAAAAGAAATCATAAATCCTCCAAAACTGCACAAATGTGAGTAAAAACATTAATAATACAGAGTAAAATTATATTTGTTAAAAAATATATATTGTTTTGTTCAAAATTAAATCTTATTGTTGGAGTCCAATAGACCAAAGACCAGGATGTGACTTTTTTTTGAAGACCTCAGAGGGTTTAAGGGATACTTCACCCAACAGAATCTAAATTTGCCATAGTTAACTTTATTTCTTTTAAATAACTTTCATTCATTTTCAAGTGCAGAACATTTGAATATTTTTTAACTTTATTTGATCTCTAAATATTAAAAATTAATAAGCTATTGTATCTCTTCAGAAACCTGATTAAACGCTGATTACAGTCCCAATCTTAAGTCAGGACCAGACTAAAATGCATGTTTGAGCTTTTAATCTGATGAAACTTGCGACTGACATATTTTAATAGTGCACGTTTATAAAAGCTACTTAAAGCCTAATTGAACTAAGCCTAATCTGTCTAATCTAAAGCCTGTTTTGTGAAATGATCTTATTTATGATGCTTTTCTAATATAACTTTCAATGAAGGATAGAACACTGATAGGTTTCATTAAAAATATATATAATTTGCGTTTTGAACAAAAGTCGTATGGCTTCAGTTGGCAAGTTGAACAAGTGAGTTAAGGAAAATCTTTAAAAATAAATACATAAAATTAGCTTTTTTGTTGATCAGTCTTTTTAAATTGCATGATCATTGAGAACATGAGAATAATTTTTATTTTATAGTGAACTAAAAATTTAAGAGATGAAGGATAGATGTTAGATGACACAAGTATATATTCTTAACTCGAAATTTTTACTTTAATATCTTGTATTATTTCAAGGCAGTATAAATTTGGTAACCTAGATCAGTGTGCATGGATGCATGTTGACACACACACACACACACACACACACACACACACACACACACACACACACACACACACACACACACACACACACACACACACAGACACAGACACAGACACACACACACACACACACACACACACACACACACACACACACAATGTGTGAAAACTACTCTCTCTCTCTCTCTCTTTAAAAAAAGCAGCCTTTTACTTTTTTTAATCAAGCTAGGTTACATAACCAGTGAAATGGCTCGCACATTTTTTTTCTTTCAAAAAGCTTGTGCTGTTTTCTTCCCAAGCTTATGTTCCTCAGATACTCCCAGTGTCAGGGGTGGCTGGCTGGCTGCTTCACTCTTCCCTCTGGCAGAAAGAGGCTGTGTGGATGGGATAGATTGTCAGCTTTATGGCTTACGTGGTGACGGGGGGGGGACAAAGGTGTGAGGAGAGTTGGCACAGCCAGTGGTACCCGGAAGCCCGAGCCCCGCACAGCTCACTAACTCTGCTCAAAAGAGAGAGAATGTGTGAAAAGAGACCGAGGGAAGAGTGTGAAACAAGACAGACAGAGAGTGAGAGAGAGCGTGTGTGAAATGGAAAAAGAGGAACTATGTTAAAGAGGGCGGCAGTTCAGAGAAAAGTTTGTTTATCATCTAATTTATATATTTGAGCTTTTTATTTCAGCTTTTAAGTTAATGATAAAGGTTGCTAATAGTTGTAATTAACAATAACAATGTAATGTTAAGTAAATGTTGTAATGTTGAATATAATATTTAAAAAATATCTTTCAAACACTAAATTTCACCAGAACAAACCATTATTCCAAAAAAAGGGTTCGCAATCCTTTTTTCTGTACCTAACAACTTGTCTCCGAAGCAATTTTTCTACTGACAAAACAAAAGACTGATACCATCAGATAGGTGGTTCCTAGAACATTGCAAAATGGTTGCTAGGTTGTTTTGGGTGGTTCCTAAGATGTTCTGGTCGGTTGCCAGGGTTTTTCTAAGGTTTTCTAGAAAGTTCCTAAAGCTTTTTAGGGTGTTTCTAGCTGTGCAGCTTTAGTGGTCTGCTGATTCTGGTGAGTTTGATGCTGTGTTGATGAAGCATATGTGAGTGGCCAGAATGATGATGATGCGTATCTGCATTTTCTCAGACTCATTCTGCTTACATTTTTGTGGTATGTCCACCTCTCAGTCAGTGGCACTTTTATTAGTTTCTGGGGGCTATGCAAAAAATTTGCAATGCATGTGAACACTTCAAATGAACTCAGACCACCTCAGTTATAAAGTGAATAACGTAAATAATGTTAGAAATTAAAGTTATGACTGACATATAGCCTGACAACAACTCATCTGACAGCAGATACTGAATCAGAACAACACTTTTTCCTTAGGAATTCTTTTCTTAAACTGCATTTCACGCATGCCTTTTCAGAGTAAAAATGTAGAATTACGTTTTTTGTTTTTGTTTATTTGACAAAAAATTCTGCGACCCACTTAAAACGGTCTTGCGAACTATTGGTTGAGAAACACAGTTATAGGTTACTATATAAAACACATGACATGATAGTGATATCCTAATTAATTAGCTGTGCTCTGCTCTGCATAAATGTTTGAAATTATAATTGTGTCTTTTCTTGTTTCCTATACAGCCATGTTCAACCTCATCCGGTGGGCTTGCGAGTGGTGGCCATCCAGGGAGTTCAGACCAAACTCTATCTGGCCATGAACAGTGAGGGCTACCTGTATACATCAGTAAGTAACTGCAACGTCCTACATTATATAGAAGTTTGTTTATGTGTGTTATACTTCGGCTGTTTTAAGGGGGTCATGAACTGCATTGTTTTATTGTTTTATAATGTTTCCTGGGGTGCACCTATAATGTTAGTATGATGGTATAGTATGACCAAAAATGGTCATAATTTAGAAATAAAAGGCATTTTTCCTACCCTGATTTTAACGCTCTGTTTCAAGGGCGTGTCTGCTGTGAGACTTCAGTGTAAACGCCCACTGCTGTGATTGGCTAACAGCTTTGCATATGAAATAGCTAGTATTACATGTGGAACTTTCTCGAAAACTTTTAGCACTCTTTTACTATTACAGCTCTCAAGGTTAACTAATCGTGTAAAGTAATAGTTAGCATTACAGTCAGATCTATAGCACTATATTTAGATTGTGGCATGAAAGGTTGCAGTGATGACTGGTGAGCATTGTAGCCGATCACAGACATGTTGAGCGCATGAATGCAGCGATATCGTCATTGCATCATTTCTGCACACTTAAAGGTGGGGTATGTGATTCTCTTTTTTGTCAATTTTTTCAAAATAACTTGAAATCCTATTCCTAACCCACTTACAGCCACTGAGTTAGAAGCACTGAAATGAAAATTAAGCAATTTAATCATCTGTGGAACGGGCAGGACTCGAAAAACTCCAGCCAATCATTTCCAAGACCACTAGAATCATTGGACAGTAAGTCCGTCAATCAAACGGCCGTAACACCCCCCCCCCCTCCCCCAGCGCGCGTGACCCCCTGCGTGCGCATACTCAAAGCTCGTGACGCATGCACATCTCGTCAGTAAAGCCGGTTCCATGATTAGTAGTAAATCGTCACTAAAATCTCTCACGCATCTGCGTTTTCGCTCGTCCATGATTGCGCGTCAATGTTCTTCGAATGGGTGGAGTCAGGACCAGCGTTGGAGGAAAGAAGGTAGGACCATTTGAATTGTGTATGATTCTAATGGGAGATTTGGCGAGAGTCCAGAACTTAGTCACTGTTTGATTGACAGTTCTAGCATGCGCAGTTTGATTGACAGCTCTAGCGTGCACGGTTTGATTGACAGCTACAGCTATTGTAAACGGAGCGTTCTTTGATCACTTTCTATATATAATTCAATCCGTTTAAAGAACATATTATTTACACCATACTAAGAGAAACAATGTGAAGTTGGTCACTGGTTTGATTTACTGACAGGACAAAGAACATCTGACTACATGAATCATTACATCAGAAATCACTGGTCACAGGTCAGGCATTAGTGAACCGGGATACTTGCTTGTTGTGGCAATACTGTCGAGTCCATATCGTAAAAGCCTGCAAAGTCTGCGCCGAGTTTGCGGATTGATTTACCAAAGAATCCAGTGAAATGTACCAAATTGGAATAAATAATGTTCAACTGAGACATTCACATTGTTGAAAATAAATATCCACATTACTAGCATTAGGATCCTTTGGATGGTAATGTTATTTTTAGTCCAGTGAGTGACCCTGTGCTCTTCTCTCTTCCTCATCTAACTAACGCCAGTGGGCCAGTTGATTTTCCTCTGCAGAGGCGGTCTTTCACTACCTTATTACATCATAAAGAGGCACAATCCAGGACGAGTCGTTCGCTGGGCCTGGTAACAATAAAAGCTAATTTTGGACTAACAAGGAAACTTTCAGGATATTCTTATAATATGATGACCTTATATATGTCAAAACCTCTATCTCTCTCTATAACCTCTATTTGATATCTCAGTTCATGACCCCTTTAAAACAAGAGGAGGAAATCACTCCAAGCTGCTTCATCACAGACCAACACCTGAGCTCTAGTCAATCAACACTCTCTCCATTACCACACACACACACACACACCACTCATCTACTGCCAAATCCTGATATCAGATTTACACTCCGGATAAACAGGCCTCCATGTGACCCAAGATCAAATGGTCACATAGCCTTTAAGATGCGTTCTTGCTCCTGAACCCCCTTACTGTACTGAAAAAACTGTCACTCTCAAGAAGACTGCACAGTTTTTCACAGATTTATCCATAAACAGATGATGCCTCCATTGTGCGCTATATACTCACACAACCTCTCCATATGGCATGCTGTCAGAAAATGAGTTAAGTTACAGATGTGACAAATATCTCAAGATGTTTTCATAACCTCAGCTCCACACTCATAGTTTAGATTATGCACAGCCCCGCACACTAAGTGGCGTGATTACAGGGTAGATGGCTTAGAAATGTTTGTTTACTGGCTATGGTTGGGCCGCCGTTTTGCCCTTCTCACTCCCTCACAGTCCTGACCTCACGCCTGCCTGTACCAGACGAATTGTCGGCACTCTGGCATTCGTCTTGGTTACTATGGTGATGCAGGCAAGGCAGTATGTGGGTTGTGTGAATGTACACCAGTCCCTATCATTTTATTCAGCTTCAGCAAGAGATGGATGAGACCCAGTGCTTTCATAATATCCTCCAGCACATATGAGCTCATCTGTAATTAGCAAAATACAGTATGTTGATATGGAGGACTAAAAGTACATTCAAGATTATTTGTTTTTTGACTGGTGCAATAATTGTGAGTTATTACCATTATTGATTCATAGTTGTTTGTCCATATGATTAAGTCCCTTGCGGAGAGGTTCTTCTCCACCTTGCTCTGAAATAGGATAGATGAGTTTTCCAAGTGCATGAATTAAGTAACATGCTTATAATTACAAAGATGACTAATATCAAAACGTTTAGAAACTCTTGAAAATGTGCTGAACAGGCAGCCTGCACCCCAACATTAATTGAGTGCATGAATACATGAATAATGCAAGAACCTACCTGCCAATCTTCTGCTGCAAGACTAATGTCAGAATTTCACTATGTGGTTGGCATTACTGGAGCTTGTGTTCCCTGACAAGAGAGAGTGGGTGCAAACGAATACAGTCTCTACAACACAGCACACACTCTCACTCAACCTCAATCTCGAGGCTGACAGAAATCTGGCCTGGCCCAGGATAGGAATGATCAAATTACCAAATTGACAAAGTCCGACTGATTTATCTAGATTTTACACACGCACGCACACACACATGCACACAAACACGCACACATTGGGTTTCCGTGTTTTATGAGGACTTTCCATAAACAATGATTTTTATACTGTACAAACTGTATATTCTATGCCCTAAACCCATCACAGAAAACTTTTTTACATTTTCAAAAAACATCAATTAGTATGATTTATTAACTCATGGGGACCCAAAATGTCCTCACAGGGGCAAATATTTTGGATATTGCATCTTTGTGGGGATTTTTTGTCCCCATAATGTAGGGATTACCAGTACCACACACACACAATCAATCAAAAGTTGTTTGAATGAAAAGGGGCTTTTTATGTTTTTGAAAGAAGTCTCTTATGCTCACCAAGGCTGTATTTTATTAGATAGCAAAACTTTACTATATTGATAATGGTATATCGCTAACCCTTTTTCCTCAAACGTCAACCCGTTCTGTGTATTAGTGGAGAGCGTCAGCACTGTCCGGAGGGAATGGCTGCTGCAAATTCAAAATAAAGAACAGACACTGGTGGATGATTGTTTAAAAGTACTTTAAATGATGCTGCCTGGTAAAGGCTGTTTTTATTTGATAAAAAATACAGAATTTCTTTACATAGTCCAGGAGCAGTGTTTTCAGCTCGCTCATCCTCACTGCATACCAGTTGCCATCTAATCTGTCCTGTGTAATGCTGTTTCCAGGAAGCTTTGGGCTAGACCCGCTCACAGCAGGCAGGAGATAGACAAACAAGGCAGCAGACAAGAAACTCTCGCATGAAGTCTGACAAAAGCATGTAATCTGATCATAACATTTGGTGTGATGCAGCCGTGACATATCCTGATGATATAGGGAAGCAGCGGGATCTAAACACACACGCACACATAGAGCTCCTGCACATCCCGAACACAAGCACACTAACTCACGGTGGTTCTCTGTTCCCGCTCAGTGACTTTAATGATGTTTACCTCAGCGTCTGTAATTAAAACATATGTGCCAGAGTGCTCATTAATTTAAAGCTCTGTTCTCCACAACAGTAACGTTGTGTTTGCCGTGTGGCATCCTGGTCGAAGGCAGAAGGATGGAGGCTATATTTAACAGTTTCTCTGAGTGACAGCACAGCAAGGTTCTGTAGGTGTTAATATTTTATTCCAGCTGTAACTGTTAGTCCTGGAGAGTGGTAATTTGCATACAGTAGGTCTTTGAACATTCGTCTTCATTTACTCCCTGTATTCATTTCCATTTTAAAAGCTTTTCCTGCAGTTGCGTCCTCTCCATTGTGAATAAAATCCATTGTAATTGTCCAATATTAGATCTACCTTTCAATTTTGTGGATTTTTTTTTTTATGAAAGCAGACTGTGCTGATCTTATTGAGTATACTAGCTCTGTGAAGTAATCCAGCGCTTACAGTGGTGGAGAGCTTTCATCTGGCATAAGTGGATACTGAGTTGTGTGGCATTACTGCATTCTAAACAGTATTATAAGGTATTTTAATGATTTAGTATGCTGTATTTCTGAAGTCTCTCTGTTTTTGTAATGTGTATGGGTGCTTCTGTGCTCTCTGATGCCCATCATTGACTTTGTGTTTGCTGCTATGGAGCCACACGCAGCCTCGGCTACACAGCCAGCCAATCACACACCAGTGATGTTGGGAAATCCCCAATCAATGAAGAGTTTAGTAAGTGATGTATGAGAGGTCTGAAGCTGCTCTTGTGCTGCTGCATCTCGTTTTTCATCATCTGTTTTTTTTTTTTTTATCTGTTTGACTGTAGTTATATCTACACGACCGTTCAAAAGTTAGGGATCAGTATAATTTGAAAGAAATTACGTATTTGTAATTTGAATACGGAATTGTATTCAGCATGGATGCATAAAACTTAACGGAAGTAACAGTAAAGACATTTATGATGCTGCAAACGATTTCTGTTTCAAATGATTGCTGTTCTTTTTTATTTTTTATTAATCAAAGAATCGTGAAAAACCACGTTTCCACAAAAAAATTACTGTTTTCAACCTTAATAATAATAATAGGATTTTTTTTAGCACTAAATCAGCATATTAGAATGATTTCTGTAGATGATGTGACTGAAAATTCAGCTTTGCCATCACAGGAATACATTTGCATGGAAAAAAGCTACATTGATTGTCCTTGGCATTGCATGTTGTGGCCTATTATAAGCCAAATCAATATTCTGCAGTTCAATGAAATGAATGGTGCGCATTTACTACAACACAGTCAATCGTCAGCACAGAAATAAGTCAGATTGAAGAAAAGATGCACAATGAAATTTTTCTGGAGATTAATTTGGCAGTCCAGGAATGAATTTTTTTTTATCACTTGAAAGCATAGCGATGGTGTGTAACCTATGCTGACCCACGGCATGTTGTTGTAAAGTTTGTATCATTTTCAAAGGTTCCCTCATATTGAGCACTCTAACCAGGTTTAAATGCACAAGAATATTTACAATATGAATTTGAATATGATTGGTCAGTGACCACCCGGTACACTGTAACATCCCCATAGCAACACGTTAAAAACATTGTGTGTGTTTTTGCAATCTGTGTGTTTGTGATAAGAAGCCCGAAAATAATAGAAAGAGAATTAATGCATGAGTGAGTCTGTATGTCTGAGTGCAAATGTATTCATCCATCAGCATGACAGAGTGAGGGAGAGAGGAAATCAATTAAACATATTTCCTGTTCTCTGCACATTTTCTCTTTGTATTTATTATACAGAACCACATGATCCAATGCTAAGTTGTTTAATGATAATACCTGCTGTTTAATCAGTGAGCACATCAAATATTAAAACAACCTTGCGAGTATAAATGATTTTATCACAACATATTACAAATGAACAGTTAATCAGATGACAGTTGATGCACATCGCTGCCCTGTGAGCTCTGCGGCCGCGTTTGAAGTCGAAAATCAGTTTAGTGTTGGGTCATTTGGAACAGCAGAGACAGGCACATCAATATTAAAAGCCCACAGACTACAGAGAAAGCACAGACACGGTGTCCTTCTGTAGTGGCCATTAACTATATTCTGCAAGGGGAGAATTCAGACCTTACAGGACACTTTCTATATTACAGTACATTTTGGTCTCCAATAAACATTTAGGGTGCAAATTCCATACATTTTGTTTTAAGAACTAATACAAACTGTTTCATAGTACTCTATTATTATTTATAACTAGATATTAACAATCTGCAAATACCATAGAAAGTCTTCCCTTTAAATTATAGTGAATTGTAAGATGTAATGGCGTGCTCCTCTGAAATTACTTTCCTTTTTTCATAGATGTCTATTTAGGCGCTGAGCTGAGCGAATGGCAGAAGATAGAGCACCTATACACATATAAAGACCAAGTAGAAACTCTATCTGTTTCTAGCACACACACAAACATCTCTTCGTGCTTCTCTGTCAGGGAGGGGGAAACCCTTCGGGAGAAGGGAGGGAGGGCAATGCGGGATTTCCCCTGCCAGAGGAAAAGATATTAGATACGAATCAGTGAGCTGGCAACAGCATGACTGCAGCTCCTGATATAATTACACTTGGAGATAGACAACTCGAATGCAAAGCGCTACAACACCTCAATATCTGCTATCTTTTATTTTAACTGTTAGGATGGTGGATTGTGTGTGGTTAGGGTTAGTATTGAGGAACAGGCAGAGCTCACATTACTTGCCAAAATTAACACTTTGATTCTTGAGGTACTGAACTACAGCATAATACACTGTACATGGTTTCAACAGAATTTATATGAAAATCCTGAAACACCAAAACGAAGGTTTCATTTAACCAAAAAATAAAACACAAAATAAAGTTTTGGTAATTTTAATTGGGTAATTGAAGTCTGTATGTTGTTCAGGCAGGGTGTTGTTCACAGGTGATAAACCAGTCCAAGGAAAGTTTAGCATCACTGAGGAACTGCTAACTGGTTAATCAATACTGTAATAATCAATAGTGTAATGATTTCAGCCCTCCAAAACTGTTTCAACTGAAACCAAATGTGGTGATAGATAGAGAGAATATTCCCAGTATTAGCCACAAAGCCAAAAATAAAAAAGGTGAATGAAAAAAAAAAGCTAAATGAGAGATTAATATCTCTCGTCCCTTCACAGTGCACATTATCTCATTGTTTCTTTGTTTGCAAGTACAGTGTTTCCCCTAGGATTTTTCTAAGGGGGGGGGGGGGGGGGGGGGGGTAAATTTTTTAGCAATCATAAAGCATGTCTAATTAATTGAAATCATGTATTTTGAATCATTAAACTTTAAACATTAAACAAAAATATATGATAAAAAAGTTCACACTAATTCTGTGTTGTGTTTTTTTCTGGTAATAAAATGAAGACATAAAACACAAATTTTATCATTTATCATCAATTTTAATCATATGAAATTGAATAAACTTTTCGTTAAATAACGTGCTGCACAATGAGCTTTACTGTTAAAATTAAAACATGGAAGAAAAATTGATTATTCCTTAAAAAAATAATTTATTTGGATTAGTGTTAGTATTATTATTACATTGGGACATATCTAAATTCTACTGTACAACAGTAATATATTTCTGTCAAGTTAAACCGAACTTTTATTTTGACGGGTTGCCGTGCAGACCTTTTGAGTTTCTGTTAGTTATGTCATGATGATAGTTTTTCTCAAATGAAGCGGTTAAATGATCACGAAGTGACTTTCGGAGCGGATCTAGAGCCTGGAGAGAAAGTTTATGCATTTGTGTCTTCATATAGGCAAAAAAACAGCGCAAGCGTCGCACGTGCTTCAGTGTGTGTGTGTGGTAAATGAAACTGCGCGTTGGCTGCACCATTCATTCACAGCGAACATGCAGGATTCGTATTTAAATAGTCTTTCACACACACTAGTCTACATCGCGATTTGATTTCAAGTGTACTGAACTGCTTTTTATTTCTCAAAAAATTTACAAATTCCGCGTTAAATTCCACGTTAAAGCCTACAGTAAATTCCTTTTTTATGACTGGATTAGCGTTCTCAACGGGCCTGAAAATTATAACCCGACCCGACCGGCCCGTGGCTTTTAAAGCCCGGACCCGATGTAACCCGACACATCAACATGAATATCTGCCCGAACCCGGCCCGCGGCCCGACTCGGACGCGCTTTTCAATCTATCGCCGCGTCGCGGTGACTCTCTATTTATTCCTGTGAAATCACATAATAAATGTACATACTTAGAAAGATTTACTTACTAGTCCATCAACAAGATCGCCAGGTCAGCATCATTGTTGCATCCAGTGCTGCTTTTTAGCTCGCGCCAACGAGTGAAAAGCCCTCTTGTCCGTTAATTCTCACACGGTCAGATTCTTTCCTTTTCCTAGTCTTCCGACCGTGTTTTCTTTGCTTTTTCCATCGTCTATCATGTCTGAAATGCGCGCAAGTGCAGTGTTGCCAACTATTTTCAAAGGAAAGTAGCTAACGCCAATGCCTGTTTTAATAAAAATCTTAACACAATAATAAATAAAAAGAACTCAAACAGCCAGCGGGCGGGCTACGAGTTTTGAAACAAAATAGGCATAGCAAACATAATCGTATGCTTATAAGGCATCGTGGAGGAACAGTAGTGCGTCCACAGTGGATGGACTGATGTGTGTTCTCCTCTATTACGGCCAGCCACCCGCACGCAGCAGCCAAAGCGATGATTAATAAATGTTTTTTTTTTCACTGAGCGGAAAAGATTAAGCCCGAGGTCCGACCCGACCTGAGTCATTTGCTTATATTTTCGACCCGAACCCGGCCCGAACCCGCGGGTCCCGTCGGGTTTGTCGGGCCGACCCGGCCCGTTGAGAACTCTAGACTGGATTTCGTCAGGATTTTAGGGGGGGCGGGGGGTCGTTTTGGGGGGGCGGGGCGCCCCCCCAAAACAATGGTAGGGGAAACACTGAAGTATATGTGCGTTAATTCGGTACAACTGTCTCTGTTCTCCACAAGACATCAGCGGGTGTCCAAAAATATCTGCTGTGTTATATAGCTGTTCTCCAGCATTTTTAAATGATGCCACAGCTTACTGCAATTTTCATCACTGTTGGTGATAAAATGGCATGGACAATTAAGAAAATGTGTTTGCCGTTTCTGCACAGTGCGTCTCTCATCTAACACACTCCATCTGGAAGCTGTGTTAAAGTGTGTAGTGATGCCTCTGAGATATAACAGGCCTTTTCCTCTGTGTGCGTGGAGGTACAAGTACATTTGTATTGTGCATGATATTGTGGCACTTTCTGTCTATGCCTGTGGTGTCAATTCTTCCTGTGTCCATTTCTTGAAAGGATACGGTAGCACATACTTACTAGGCCCAAACTACACACACATTTGGGCCTAGTATACCACATTTACAGGCAATATAGAGGCTCTGTCTTGCTTATTAAATCAATACTGTAATGCATTGTGCCTCTATATGGATGATCAATGGCCCTAGTCTCAAAGTTCTGGAAAAAAAACATAGGAAATAATTGATTTATCTTAAAGTGCCCCTATTATGCTATTTAAAGGTTCCTAATTTTGTTTCGGAGGTCTCCTACAACAGGTTTACATGCATCACCAAGGTAATTTTCTCCTAATGTACATTGTACATCACCACATTTTTCAATGATTCTCAAACGACTCGTCTGAAGATTCAGTCTCTCTAAACCCCTCCTATTAGAGAGCCTGCTCTTCTCTGATTGGCCAGATTGCCCAGTCTGTTGTGATTGGTCCACCATTTACAGCGCCTAACGGAAACAAAACGCCTATTACCATAAGTGAACTTCAGCTCCGGAGGCTTCCTCAGTCCTCCGCAATTGTACACACTGTAAAGACAGTAACAATGGTGTCAATTTTACTATATCAATTTGATCTCGAGTCCAATGTTAAAACATTGAAAGAACTAGTTATTCAACCCAAACCTCCATCGCAAGGACCACTTCAGCAGAAGGTTTCTCAGTGATATGCTACTCAGATTGAGGTACATTATGAGATGTTGCAACTGTAATTCCTCACCATCGCTATCAGCATTAACAAGAGTATGTCCATCAACAAACCCATGTGTATATTTCTAATTTATTGCAGTGCACATGCAGGTTTGTATCATAACCGCGCATACATTAACCGAGCACTAACGTGAATGACTGATGTAACGCTAAAGTTAGTAAAACAAACCTTGCGCCATCCTTTATCATTACTCAAAGTAGGAAGAACAACAGACAATCTGCATTAATGGACACAATTGTAGGCAATAGTTGGCCCACAGCTGCTAGCAGAAATATGACAGTAATAATGCGAGTTAGCCACAATAAAAAACGACATGCGTATTTTGAACACCCGGTAGAAAATATACATCAATAACAAATCATACTTACAAGTTGTGATTCTGAGAAGCAAGTTGCTTCAAATAAAGTGGGTTCTGTCCCATATTTAACAGATAAGCGCTTTGTAAATCCTGGAGATTTGGGAAGCAGTCGTCAGAAGGTTATACTGCTGTCGTATCGCTGTGGTAATTTAAACCACTGACTCTTCACATCCTCATCCTTTGGAAGTGTTTACAAATAGAATTGTAAGTTACGGAAGTAAGAATGGAATTACTGATGACTTGTTTCGGTAGTTCAGAATCGATTCTTTCCTCTAGAAGACTAACTTTATTTGTCGTGCACTTTGATCTTTAAAACGTTGTGGACCTTTTACCTTCACAAACAGCTATATTACACACTGCAAGAAAGGTAATATTAAAAAAAGAATAATAGGGCCACCTTAAAGCGCAGAGAGAGAGGGGAGAAGATTTCTATGAAAGTGAATTTCAGCATTAACGGATGAAAATGATTAATGATTCTCTGAGTCGGTGTCAGAGGACTCTCTAAAGCAGCGGTCTCCAATTAGCGTACCACAGACCAGATATGAGCTGAAGATTGGTTTCACCCAGATCACAAATGATTTTTCATATATTAACATAATTCTAAACAGTGCATTTTTTTCTTCTCTACATGGAGAAACTGATCTGAAGTGGCATAAAAAGATGCAGTAAGAGCAACTGTTAACACGCTTGTGAAATCAACACACTAGTTACATTAGTCTTTTTTGAAAATAAGAGTTTGTGATGTGAGTCAGTGATGATGATAATAATAAATGTTTTAGTAATGAGTTGTAATGATGCTGAAAATTCAGCTTTGCCAACACATGAATAGATTACATTTTATAATATGTTCAAAGAGAAAACTGTAACAATTTTAAATTGTAACAATATTTCACAATATTACAGTTTGACACCAAACTTTTGAATGGGAGTGTAGAAATGAAATGAAATTATTTGTAATTTTATACTGGACAAAATAGTAGTCTTGACTATTTTGTCTGTGTATGATTTTTTATTTTATTTTTTTTCTCACATTTGAAAGGTATCACAGCTGCCGACTTGAACATTTAAAAATAATTTTGCTAAAGTGCACGTTGCCTATTCAATTTCATAGCCATATAACACATTGACTCCTGAAACGGTTTATTTTAAGACCTTTATTTTTCTGAACTTTTGCTGAGAAGGACATTTAGAGAGGCATTTAAAAGTATCATGTTATTGTGCTTTATGGATTCAGCATGTGGCACTCACAATCATCCCTGTTTCCTGACCTCATCCTCTCAACACTCCACTCTTTTGTTTTGGTTTATGTTATTATGATAATTATGATGAATTATCCCTGATAAGGCAGGGTGCAATCCAGTCGTTATTGAGAGCCGCTCTACATAATGCTTTTGTGCTCCATTTGGTTGTAATTATAATGACCTTCAGCTGAGACATTAACTGTTATTAACAGAATAGCTTTATAGCAGTAATCTATTTAAAGTGAAGAGATACAGGATGTCTGAGAGGGAGCATTTCTTCTGACTGGAAGCATAGATGAGATGTGTTAAGATGAGATTCTGCCTTCCTTGAAGTTCTCACCCCGGGTGAACCCAACATTGTCTTTACCTCAGTACTCTTAGCTAACCGAAGTAGCATCTCACCGTCTTTCGGTGATGTTTATCACAGGCGAAGTATCGATCACAGATCCGTCCCTGTGTGCCTGCTCGTAGGATCTCACACGTAATCGCAGATCAAACTTTCTGACCAGGCTGACGTCAGAGTGGTCCTTTTGATGTCCACACTTCCCAAACACTTTCTGTTTCCTGGGATGTAGCTCAGTGCTGGGTCGACAGCCTGTCCCAGAGGAAGTGGGATGTCTCAACTGGTCTTGACATCAGGAATGTTCCTGTCAGTGTGTGTGGGAGCTCAGTGTCTGTGTGAGTCACCCGGAGCAGAAGGACGACGTCGAACATTGGAGCGCTCCTGTTCAGCTGTGATGTGTGAGAGTTGAGTAGCATTGCTGCTACAAAAGCTGTTTATTACTAATTCCCTTTAAGGCAGTCAGTTCGCTCTCTAGCCATCTTGGTAACATCCCTTGGCAGGTATTTGCTAAGTAGATAATAGGCACATGTAACGAATTGGAAGTTAATAGGATTTTTTAAAGAAGTTAATACTTTTATTCAACAAGTATGCATTAAAATCATCAAGATTTTTCTAATGTTACAAAATAGTTATATTTTCAAATAAACTCTTTTAATCAAAGAATCCGATTAAAAAAATGTATCACAATTTCACAAATCACAGATATATTAGCACAACTGTTTTCATCTGAAGACTTGAGTAGACTGTCACGATTCCTTGATTAAATTTGTACTCTATACTCGTACTTATAAACTAACAACTGTATCAGTGAATTTAGCAAATCATGTTTAAAAACAATCACAGCCAAACAGAATATATGTCATGTTTAATAGTTATGCTGCATTAGATTTTCGACCAATGAGATTTCACTCTTGGTGGAGCTACCCACTTAAAAAATAATAATAAATGATATGGTTATAGCATTAGAATAAACATATGATAACTGGTATCAAACTGATCACTTTTAAAAAAAAACTTTTGCTGATAATTTACTCACCCCCATGTCATCCAAGATGTCCACTCTTTCTTTCTTCAGTCGAAAAGAAATAAAGGTTTTTGATGAAAACATTCCAGGATTTTCTCCATATAATGGACTTCATGGGAGCCAAACAGTTCAAGGTCCAAAAGACAGTTTCAGTGCAGCTTCAAAGGGCTTTAAATGATATCAGACGATGAATAAGGGTCTTATCTAGGACCCTTCGAGTCATGACTCGAAAAAAGATTTGTTAATTTTGATGAACGAGTTCGAACAGGAGAATCACGGACGCTCATCACAGAACAGAGCAAGGTGAGCATTTGTGCTTATAAAACTTAAACTTTGTTATTTATTTTTTAAATGAGCGATGGTTTCGCTAGATAAGACCCTTATTCATCGTCATTTAAAGCCCTTTGAAGCTGCACTGAAACTGTCTTTTAGACCTTGAACCTTTGGCTCCCAATGAAGTCCATTATATGGAGAAAATCCTGGAATGTTTTCATCAAAAACCTTAATTTCTTTTCGACTGAAGAAAGAAAGACGTGGACGTCTTGGATGACATGGGGGTGAGTAAATTATCAGCAAAAGTTTTTTTTAAAGTGAACTACTCCTTTAAGTGGCAAACTCAGATTAGGTGAAAGAGGTTTCTGATTAGCTTATGCATGTTTGTCAGATATTGAAATTGTAGCCACAGTATTCATGTGCAAACACACTTATGTAATTCATGCAGGAAGCAGCATGAAATAACACTATTTGCTGTTACTTAATCTGCTGTCTCCTGTATAAATCTCGAAGTTGCTGTAAATTTTCCTTTTAAGTGCATAAAGCTCTCGGAGCTGAAGGAACACTTTACCCTAGTGATATTTGCAGAGCGACACCGATTATTTACCTTTTTTTTCTTTCTTCCCTTAGCTCTGATGAAAAACATAATTTGATTTACAGCTCTCTCTAATATTTCCACATCATTTGCCACACTCAAACAGTAAAGATTACAGCCATAAGACCCTGAGGTGCTGTAATCCATTTTAACTGAGCCGTTCAGTTACTGCAACAGCAGCCCAAAGGCTTGTGTGGATATTAATCTAACCTCTTCTAATGACTTTCTGTTTGAATTTGCTTCACTCTTGCATTTAAGGACATGGATATTGTATGAACATTTGGTTTTGAAAAGTCATAATATATCAAATGTGCATATCATTACCAATATGGGTCTAAAATAATTTTTTTGTCAAAGATTGTACAAGTACCTCTTCATAATGTTTAAGAAATATGCTGCATTTTAGCTTTGCATGGCTAAGTTTTGCATGGTTTTGCACCAGCATTAACCAGCTGAGACTAGCTGGAATATACATGTATATAAAAGCAGGAAGTGTGGATCCATGAGCAGTGGGTGTGTTATTGTGGCTTTGCCTAGGCATTGATTTATTTCGAATGCTCTATTAGGCTGGTGAATGAGTTAGACACCTCTTGAAAAGCAATTAGTTAGCCAGGTAACATGCAAAATAACATAATTTGATGTTGCTCCATTCACTGTCTCTCATCTTTTCACCCTCTTACACTGTTTACAATATCCTAACGAAGCAAGTAGTCAATACAGGATCAAGCCTAGTGGGAGGGGAGCATTTATAATGACTCAATGAAGTGCACACGGTGTACTCGAACACATTCAATACAGCCCGATCCATAGACCGAGCTGAAGAGCGATCCATCCTCAAACTCCATTAGCATGTTTATGCAACACTACAACATAGATTGCTTTTGGAAGTGCGAATGGGAGAGAGCGTACAGACCAAGCAGGGAAGAGTGAGGATTATTAAGAGGAAAAAAGAAAAGACCAGACCAGATAAAAATGCAGTTTATTGCACTGGGACCAAAAGTTTTTTAATATTTTTTTTTTTTTTTATTAACTTCAAGAGCGATTACAAAATATGTATTGTTTTCAACAGTGTTATTTTATTAACACTGAGAAAATATAGTTTTTATTCATATTTGTAATGTTTTTTTATTTATTTTAATTTTAGTTTAAGTTTTAGTAATGATTTTTCTTTTTTTTTTGTATTATAAAATGTGTATGTTTTTTAATCATTTTAATTTTAGTTTTATTCGTTTGAGTACATCACATTAAACTAAATGAAATTTAGAAATATTTCCTTGCTAACTTGCTGAAATAAAAAAGGTTATTTTTTATATTTTATTTTATTTCAGTGGTTTTAGGTAACTAAATTGACCTCCTCTGCCTTTGGTTGGACAGACAGATAGACCCCCCCAAAACTAGTTATAGTTATATATTTTTTATATATATACTTTTTTAGGGACATCAGCCTATTAAATGGCTTAGCTATAGTTGTCTTTGTATACTAAGCTCAGAAATTATCAATTATTTTACAATAATTGAATAATATAAATTATTTTACAATAACTTCAGCTGTACGTTTTCAGAGTGAAGAGACCTTTTAGATGCTGTGTTTTTCTATGAATGTGCATAATACCATATTACTTCTTACAATCCACTGTGTCACATAAAGTATTTTTAATTTCTGGCCAATCCTCATCTTGCATCTTTTTTCTCCTGTCCCTTGCTGTCCAGGAACACTTCACACCAGAGTGCAAATTTAAGGAGTCGGTGTTTGAGAACTACTACGTGACATACTCCTCCATGATCTATAGACAACAGCAATCGGGCAGGGGCTGGTACCTGGGCCTGAACAAGGAAGGAGAGATCATGAAGGGCAACCATGTGAAAAAGAACAAGCCTGCTGCACACTTCCTCCCCAAGCCTTTGAAAGGTAAGTCCCCACCTCTGCACATTTTAATAAACAGTATTGCTATTGACTCATTTACTGTAAGTTGTCCTTTGTGGGAACTACCGTCCTTATCCAGCTCTAAAACATTTAATCAGCTGAAAAATGCCTTGAGTGTGAATGTTTTGAGTGCAGTCTCTATAAAATGATTCTTTAAAAAGCTTATAGCAATCACGAATGACATTCTCTAAACTATGGGCTCCAGACCTGTGAGCACACAATCTGTCTCTCAACCCCTGTAAAGTGTGGCACCTTGTTCTCTTCATGCGCCTGGGGGAAACGCTGGTAGCAGGCTCTTGGCTGAGGTGATGAGGTGTGGATAGTGGAGTCTGTAAGGAGCGCTGCGGACGCCAGCACAATCAGACCGTTTCAAGCGTTGTCTATGCATAAAGGCTCTGGAATGATAAAGCAGCTTTTGACAGCAAACAGACCTGTACCCTTCCATCCAGGCCGAGGCAGCCATCTCAGACCAGAACACAACAGAGCTTTGTTCGATTGTGAAAGTTCCTTGTGACTTTCATCTGCTGTCTGCATACTTCCTTGTCAACAAACACAGAGAGAGTGTTCTCTAAGCAAAAATCCTAACTCTGTGGAAATGTGGTGGTGTTGTAAAAAAAGTATGCAGGAGGTGTCACATGATAACTAATAAAAGCTTACATTTTAAAACATTGAGACATAGGTAAACATTAAGTGTTATTGCTTTTAGATGGACTTTTAATGCCTTGCTCATCTTTTAGTAAAGATGCATAATTAGGATTTTTCTCTTAATGAAGATTAGACGAATCTCTAGACTAAGAGCAGCTTTGCTTTTATGTAAAGCAGTAACTTCGCAAATGGCTCATGCTACACAAATGAGTTTTTGAACATAATGGGCCCTATTAACGATCAAGCGCATGACGCAAGCGCACTTAGGGCGTGTCCCTATTCTCTTAATGATTAATGGGTGTGTGTTTGGGTGTAACATGCAATAAACCAATCAGAGTCTCATCTCCCATTCCCTTTAAAAGCCAGTTGCGCTCATGCACGAGCAGAACCGTTTCCTCGCTAGAGAAACGTTAATTTTTTCCGCTTGCAAATTCCGCCATGTAAATGGCGAATCCGCCATGGCGCGAGCGACGACCGTCTAAGGGACAAAGCGTTGTGGACCCGCCTATAGGCGCATATTACTGACACGATCTTTAATTAACAACAAAAAATATTGCGGAATTGACTTTATACCAGGTTTCAGTTAGTCAATGGCGCAGTCTGTTTCATTTGCCTCAAAATATCAACGCACCAACAAATGCACCTGAACACACCTCGTTTTCAGACCAGCATGGGCTCAAATGCATTTGCTGTTTAAACAACGTGGCGCAGGACATGAAAATGATAACTGCGTCGGGCTGAAACTAGCAAAAAACACTTGCCTGGCGCTGCATTTCGTCGGGTGTATGATATGGCCGTATGTCTGATAATGTCACACGATTCAAGTACTTACAGAAATCAATAATGCTTTCACTGCTTAAAGAATTAAAACAAGGTCTTTTGTTTGATTAGAAATTAAAAATGACCTTTTAAGAGGCTTAGCAGCTGAGAAACATTTTTGTTCTCAGAGAAAGCCTTAGCTTGTGAAAATGCATTTCCTTTTTCTAAAGAGGCTTGTAGTGTTTCGAGAGGATAATGGTGAGTGTTAGCAGGAGTAATGCATTGGTTTTGAAGGACATTCACTGTGAAGATGGTTTACTAAGGCTGATTTTAGAGGCCATCTAACAGCCATTTAGTGCGGTTTGTGCAGGGTGAAAGGGTGAAATAACAATATAAAGTACACTTATTCAGGATACATTCTCTGAGGAAAAAAAAGCCTAAAGCAAATTTGCTTCTCCAATGAATGCTGTCTTGTTTTAAGGATATTTAGACATTTTTACTGGGGATATTTTTATTTTTATATATAGATATGTGATACATTATAGATATTTTATATATAAATGTGTTTTTTTTTTTTGCAGTATATAACCAAGAAGGTCACACAATTTAGTAATCTTGATGCTTCACCTAAATTTGGCCAGATTTAAATTGTTCAAATGCAGGAAAATATTGATTACACTTTACAATATACATTAACATTAGTTAATGGAGTTGTTCAAAATCAAATTAAATAACACTAAACAATAGTATTACAGCATGTATTAGTCTAAGTTCATGTTAAATTCTACATACACTATCGTTCAAAGGTTTGCAAATTGTTTTTTAAAGAAGTTTATTATGCTTACCAAGGCTGCTTTTATTTGATCAAAAATACAGGAAATATAGTCATATTGTGAAATATAAATACGATTTAAAATAACTGTTTTCTATTTAAATTATTATATATATATTTTTTAAATGTAATTTATTCCTGTGATGGCAAAGCTGAATTTTCAGCATCATTTCTCCAGTCTTCGGTGTCACATGATCCTTCAGAAATCATTCTAATATGATGATTTGCTGCTCAAGAAACATTCTTGTGATCAATGTTGACAGCAGTTGTGCTGCTTAATATTTTTGTGGAAACTGATGATTTTTTCAGGATTCTTTGATCAAAAGAAAATAATTTATTTAAAATATAATTATTTTGTAACATTGCAAATGTCTTTGCTGTCACATTTGATCAATTTGATGCATCCTTGCTAAATAAAGTATTAATTATTTTCTTTTTAAAAAAATCTTACTGACCCCAAACTTTTAACGGTAGTATTATGATAGTAATATAATGTATTATGAATGAACATAAACTTGTTAGTATATTAAACAATTAACATTAGATGAATAAATGCTATACAAAATGTATATTGTCAACCTTGTGCATTAACAAATATTAACAAATTGAAACTTTTTGCAAAGTGTTACCATCATCTTTTGTAGAAAAGTGATGATTGTGTCAGTTGTGAGTTTAGTTGTTGGAGAGGAGAGTTATGTCATTTGAAGACAGAGGGATTTTCCAGCTATTCTTCCAGAGGACCAATTAAAGAACTGTCTCCTCGCTGTGAACATAGCTTCGGCTGCCAGTTCTCTGCTCACACAGTACTGTAGTCTCAGTCCAGAGTGCACACACAAAGTCAGCCTTGAAGATCATTTCCATTGCCAAAGAACCAGACACCATACGGCTGGCTGACGTATATTCATCCATAAACCCTGAGCTTGGGGCCTCATTTTTATGTTCAATTACTATAATTAGAAAACACGTTTTATACATTTAAAAGTGTTTCAGACGTCAACCATGTATTGTCATATTGATGCAGTCACACTTTGAAGCACATTGTTGCAGAACATTTGACTTTAATGATGAGATGTTATATGACAAAGCCCAGAGAAAACTATAGAGTGGACTAATAATGACATGGCCATGAGCTTCGAGACTCAGGGAAAAGCTCCACGCTTGGTTGCACAACCAATACGTCAACTATTGATTCTTAGAGCTTTCCACTTAAGTGCTGTATCGATTGCCTGTTGCAGGCAGAAGAAGCTTTGTGTGAGTTTAAAGGAAGTCTTTGTGATGCTGCCTATACTGCACATCCATAGTTAAAATGATCAGACAGACACATTTTGGCCCACTGGCTACCTAGTGGATTTTTGGAGTTATGATGTAGAAGTGCTTGGGTTAGACACGTGTGTCAAATAGCAGGAGTTGGGGGATGCATTTTCTGTATTGACAGAAACTTTTCTCAGAACCGAAGCACTTTTCTGCTTGACTCCCAGAATCACTTCTCTCAGTCTGTTCTGCTCTACTGTACCGCAACAGTTTTGACCTGTGTGTATAACTCAGTGGGGGTTTCATCATCATTACTCCATCAGTCTTCGGTGTCACAATAATTCTAATATCCTGTTTTGATGCTCAAGAAACATTTCTTATTATTAGCAATGTTGAAAACAGCATTAATTTCTTTATTACTTATCTGACTGAACCCAAAATTTTTAACCGTAGTAACAAGCACATTTTCCCCCCATTATACTTTTCTCTGTGCGCAACATCTAATATAAAATGTAAAAACAACTTTTCTTTGTTTGTGTTTCGCAGTGGCCATGTACAGGGAACCCTCTCTGCACGACCTGACCGAGTTCTCACGTTCTGGCAGCGGGACGCCCACTAAGAGCCGGAGTGCTTCCGCTGTGCTGAACGGGGGCAAAGCTGTGAGTCAGAACGAGTCAACGTAGCCCGGTTTACCCGGCCCGGCCCGCTACCTTACGCCTTCACCAAAACCTCTGAATGCTTGAGACTTCACACAGACTTCTCTCCAAAAAGCTCTCAGCGGTTCAGGACAACATGAAACACAACATAACCATGCTTCACTTTGCAAACTAGAGTAACATTTGATTGGACTTCTTTATAATTAGCTTGTTTTTGATATGTTTAGCTCGTTGTTGTTGTTGGGTTTTTTTCTCTCCTTTACCGCTCTCGTTAATGCCTTTTCCATGTGAAACAACAATTGTAGCGTTTCATGCAATGGGACGTTTGGTTTTAGTCCCTCTCAACAGTCAAGGTTCATTTACTAGCATTGCAGGTCCTGATGAAATAATACATTTGTTTAGAGTTCAGGGCGGTAAGTGAGGGTTTAGCTGCACGTGCGGTGGAAGGAAGCCACCCTTGTCCTCCATGCTTCCTGAGTGTGAAGCGATAGAGAAGCGTCCATTCCCCGTGTGTGTGGGGAGGGGGCTCTGCGTTCATGTGCACTCGCTCAGAGAGCTTGCTCTCTAGCACGGGAATATAAAGCCTACGTTCTGCTCACATGAAGAGAGAAGCTGGGCCTCTCAGAAGCGAGAAGGCCTTGGCTTGCTAATTAGCTGTGAGCTTGTCTTACTTTCTCTTCCTCTTGTTCTTCCCCCACATCAGTGTTTTTTTGAGGTTTAAACAGCGTCTGGAGATCCAGCGCACCAAAGACAGAACTGTGAGAGTTTCGCCTCGAGCTGCCAGACCACACCGGTACATATATATGTATATATACACGCATGACAGGAATGATGAATAGGTTTTTTTCTGACGGGAGAGATTAGTGAGATATTTCAGTATTCGAGGAGATGGATGTGTGGTTAATGATGGCTGTTCGATGTCACCCCTTTTGTCTCTTTTGCGTCCCGTCATCTCTTCTCTAGGTTCCTTAAGTCTGTGTGCTTGTGTTTTTGCCTTTCCCGGCCATGTCGTCTCTTCTTTGGTCAATGCTGGTCACCGTTACCGGTCCCACCTGGACTCCGTTTTGTGTATAAGTAACTTATGGTGGTGACAATTTTCTATATAAATGAGCAAAAAAAAATGATACTGTGGAACTTAAGTTGGTTGCATTTTTTTAGGGTGTGTCTAATTTGTAAAAGTAAAAAAAAAAAACCTAAAAAAAAAACCTTGTACAGGGCATGTACAAATCAGGTTGTGTACAATAAGGACCCTTTTTGTGGGCTGCAGCACAGTATATATTCTTTCCCTCTGTCAACATAACGTCATACATGATAGAGGGGGTTCTTCTCTCTTCTGTTTCTTTCTGGGTTTCGTTCTTTTACAGTATCTGTTGCATGGGAGACTGCAGAGAGGTAAGGAATAGAGCTGCATGATTTAGGCTATGTGTATTAACTCCTCCCTGGATCATATGTTCAAAACTACCAGGATTAAACTGGCAAACAACATGTACGTACTGACTGGCACTCTGCCACGTACCTTCAAGTTGTTTCTTATTTTTTGTGTACATACAATGCACTGAATAAAATGTTTATATTAAGATATACTTTTAAAATGCGTCTGTGCTTTATTTGTTCACTTCGATCAGCATAATTGTATTATCATTATTCTCTTGGCATACTGGCCCAATGGATCCCTTCTCTTTGCCAATTCAGTTTGTTTTAATGGCCTCTTAGATCTTATTTTAATCTCTTTGCCCTTTTGGAATTGGGGTATTAAATAGTCATATTGTGCCAACATAATCAAATACTGAAGCAACAGTGCAATTAGATTGATACCAGAGAACAAAAAACATTGTGAATCAAACTGTTGGACCGTTTTTTGTGTTTCCAGCGTGAACAAAGGTAAAACAGCACTTAACAGAGCACTATGTTATAGGAATGTGACAAATAGCACTGCACTGGGGAACGGATGTTGTTTTTGATGCTTTCCTGGCTGGTGCTGGCGTGTAGTGATATAGCCAACTATATCCACTTCTTCTGGACAAAGATGAATCGCCCCTGGAAAAATGTGCTGTTTAATTGCCTGCCGAGTCAAGACTCCTGCTTGGCTTGTACCTCGTGGAGCAGTTTCATGTAATGAATCAGTATGATAGACAGCCTTGTGACCAAGAGTTCCCTTGAGTAATATAGTGTGAACATTGGAGATCACTGTTGAAAAAAAAAAAGTTTATATTGGAAAATCATCTCGCAGTATAGAACTATAGGTCTCCACAGTTCACCATATGGATGTATATATAATTTCAATATTAGAAATACACTGCTATTTTAAGGTTTTGGATTGGTAAGGTTGAAAAGTCTCTTATGCTCACCAATGTTGCATTTATTGGATTAAAAATACTGTAAGAATTGTAATATTGTGAAATATTCTTGCTATTAAAAAATAGTATTCTGTTTCTATGTATTTAGCCAGTCTTCAGTGTCACATGATCCTTCGGAATTCATTCTATTGATTTGCTGCTCAAGAAACATTATTAGAAACATTAGTATCAATGTTGAAAACGATGTATTACCTTTACTGTCATCTAACACTCGCTTTTATCTTGAAAAACGCAAATTCTATAACACTGTAAATGTAATCTTTAGCAAATCTTAAAATACAAATATACAATTTTCATTCTGTACATTATAATGTGATTCACCTGTAGCATTTATAACAATCATTTTTTGTGTTTTATTTTAAATGTACAGTATTTAGAAAAAATAGACTTTAATATCAGCCATAATTTTGTGAATCCCTGTAAAAATGTATGTTACTGATGTCTGTAAATTTGAGTATAAGTGTGTGACAGAGAAAACATAAGGGCCAGAAACAATGCCTGAGACAGTGAGAATCTCTTGTGGTGCAGTATGTATATACAGCAGTCAAGCGCTCTGTAAGCGGAAATGAACTGATGAGGAGCTGCAGGTCGACACATTTCATCTCTTGTGCTGCTGCTTTATGCACTCCCATTATTTCCTCTCTAAGGCCCTTTTCTTCTTGTTGATTAACCAGAACACTCTAATTCATTAACACTGACAATTTTCTGTAAGCCAACTGGACAAGCTCTTATCCTGAACAGACAGCATAATGAAGACGAACCCTCAGGGACGAGTAGTTTCAGTATAGAGACTTCACACAAAAACTCACCTTGTTGTGAACAAAAAGTGAGAGAATTTTTTCATAGTTCAGTCTGCATCAGAGCGTTTTGCTGAAAAGAGTCTTTCTTACACAGTTCTCAATTGACTCTGATTAGATTCTTTTTTTACATATGAAACCCTGGATGAAATGATCTAGTATCGACATACCATGTTTGCACCGAAAGCTAAGGGTTAGTTTAATATAGGGCTTAATTTGGTCTTTTCAATGTATACGGTTATGTACTTTTTGTCCAACAAAGGAATGGAAAATCAAGATCATCTTTAATAGACTAAACAAACACACATACCATCAACAATAATAGACAAATGAACTAGGGAAACTCAGGGCTCAAGGAACAAACAAAGGGAACTAGATGAACACATGAACAGAATCTAATAGTCAGTGAATAACTAGAGCGTGAATGAGTAACCAAAACGGGAACAGAGAAAACAAAACAAACAGAACGTACGTTACAGTTTTCAAGCTTTTCTAACTATAAAAATTTTATTTTAAGGGATTCTATATAATTTTGTTTAAATATATTCATTTTAAATATTACAAGTGAATTTAGGCATCACAATGCTATAATGTACAGTATGGTGTACAAAATGTATATTTATTTTGAGATTTGGTATTAAACTATGTGCTTTTAATGATTAACTTTAAGTTAGCGTTAAATGTACTTTCTGGGTGCAAAAGAAAAAAGTAAATATCACATGTATGGAATTAAGTAAAATCTACTTAACTAAGTTTTTAAAAAAACATTCAAGTAAACAATACAGTAGATTGGTTGTTATACTTTCAACCAGGCAAGTATGTATTTATCTGAATATTGTATAATATATATCTACGATACAGGTACAGTAATGAGGTGAACACAGATACTTGGTACACAATATACATTCAATAGATAGTTTCTGAATATGAATGGATTATTTTGAGTGGAAAATGAACTCCAGATATTACAAAGCATCAAGTTACTAAACCTACAGTAACAAACGCAGTGATAAAACAATGTTAATACAACTGGAAAACGTATTAGTTATTTATGCCCCATTGCATAATGGAAACACCAGTATTAGAAAGTTGAGAAGTTTTTACTTAATTCTGTAACTTTGATATTTTCTTGAAGAATAGTTCCAAGTAAAATATGACAAGTTCAAGCTTTCATTTCTACAAGCTTGAACTGAGTACTAATGTAGAATTGACCTTTTTTATTGCCTGAACTTATTCAGTGTAGAAATTACATTTTTTTTTTTGTTTTTTTTTTCTGTTGTATTTACTTTGCCACATAATCTTTTTCTAATAAGTATATCTAGTACAACTGATACATTACAAACTAATATCACCTGATAGCCAATATGGTACCAACTTATCATGCTATGTTTATTTGAATGTTTTTCAGTCAAGTACTATCAAACGTTTCATCAGCAATTGGATTAATAACATCTTCCTTTATCAGTACAGTTTCTTTTAGTTTAATCTCTTTAAGCGTCTGTGTGTATCATCTGTCTAGTGGAGTATGGTTCCAGATCCATTCAAATGAAATGAGCAGATCAAAGTCATCATTCCCTTTAATTACGTTCAGCTACATGTCATCTCGTAAAATGTCAACTTTCTGACTCACACTTACCGATCATGGAGAGGAAGTGCGTCTACTGGAGTGGGCTGAAGTCAAATGAAGATGAAGGTAAAATATGACATGAGATGACATTATTAGACATTCTGCATAACCTCTAATGTTGAAGCCCACAGCACATGTCTTACCTAAAGCTCTGTGTGACTCCATGCGTGTGGTTTAAAGATTGCAGTGGCTCTGGAGAAGGTCGTTTGATCTCTGAGAGAGTGCTTGAGTAAATGAGACTGATTGGGAACATCTGAAGCTCATGCGAGGGAGACGTTATGCAAGAGCTGTATGTGCTCAGATAATAGCGCTAGCACATAGGCACCGCTCGGAGTTCACTGAAGGACATGAACGCATAGAAAGGGAAGCTCTTGATGATGACAATTCTCAGACTCTTTCAAAATGCTGCATCACATATCGAGCTCTACATTCCCACAGAGATGTTTAACGTATAGACATAATCCAGGGCAGAAAGCACAATCCACTCTGAACGGATAATCCAACACTAATCATTTGCACTGTGACTTTGCCCTGTGAGGAAAATCGATGATGTAATTCTTTAAATTACAGAATGAAAAATGACCCGCAGTTACATAACTTATATTATCCGTATGTTTTATCTGTAGATCTGAATGATAATTTCCTTCACCTTATTTCTTTCCACCCTCATGATTATACACCTCTCCCAGTCGAGGCTGCTGTGTGTGAGCAGGTGCAGGAGGGAATCCCGGACTGCTTGTGCTGCTGCATCGGGAGAGATGGGATTACATAAGAGAAGCAGACAGACCTCTCCGCTCTCCCCCGGACATGTACTATTCATGAGGCTCTCTGCATCAAAACTGCATTCCTATTTCTGACACTTCCATGCACTGCCAGGGAAACAGCCACTCCAGCAGCACTGGCCATGAAGAATTTACACACCTTGTCTCTCGCTCCCCACTTTTCCCCTCATTCTTCAGCTGCTTGAACCCACACTCTTAAAAATAATTAAGGTTTTTTATTGGCATCTGCATTTAGAACATTAAACATCCATGGAAGCTATCCATTGCACATAGTGGAAAAAGGTTCATCGGATTATAAGTTATTCACACTGATACAAAAAATTCTGCAGTATACGATCTTTGGAGATCCCAAAATAGCTCTTTAATGGCATTGCTGTGAATAACAAAAAAAACCTTTTGGAACTTTTATTTTTCGGAGTGCATGCTTGAGCTGTTTTAAAGATAACACAGATGTGTCCATCAAGCTTATCAGTGAGTTAGCTAATAAATATTGTTTTATTGATTTGGTAATGAGGTCATGAGGGGGATCTGTGAATTTGCCAATGAGTGATTTTCCTGTTGTAACACATTCACTGTAAGCTGATCAATAACTCTAGTGATGAGTCCATGATCCCTCTGGCTTCACTGTCAGCTATTCAAAGTAGTTCTCTGATAAACTCATTATCCTGTTCATGGATTTATCTTCATCAATGTTGTCCAGTGTGAAAAGTTTACTAATGAATTTTAAGCTTTTACAAGTAGACTCATTGATGGATTCACCCATATAGACATAGAGAAACTTCACAGATAATCAAATATCTCACCAATGGGATGAATAGAGCCTCTTTTACTTTCTTTTCTCTACTTTAGACCTTATGTAGCCCCGTCCCCTTTTCAGCGCTGGGCTCGTTTGTATTTCCACAGCATGAAGGTATTATGGATTTATAAACGAACAACTCTTTTTAAAATCATCCCGATTTACTGAAGCTTGTAATGACATGCGCTTCAAACATTACAACTTTACATTATGTAAATCCACTTCATCAGTTAATTTCTCTTCGACAGCGATGCCATAGAAATATACAGAGCTATCGCAAAACCCGTTCAAAAAAGGAGGATGCCAATTTGACCAGTCACCTCATTTGTCAGGATTTTATTCTTGGACATCTCATCTGCTTTCAATACATTTATATATTTATTATTGGACCGTCTTCAAAGACTACAAGTCAATATGCCACTTTTATTTTTATGGATCAAGATTTTTTTAAAGATAAACCCTAACATGTTAAAATGTAAGGGTTAAAATCTAGCAGTATCATTGTATAAACTGAGATCCTACAGGGCTGTGTTCTTATCACCTATTTTAATTTCCATATACAAATGAAATCAAAGTGGTGGCCATTAGTAAGACCAAAGAGCTGTGCTGTGGGAGGCTCCGTCCATTTAATACGACTGTACCCTACACCCTCTTTCTGATCTAAGGCTAGAGGGACAGGTAGTGGAACAGGTTAGGGCCTTCACATATTTGGGCACTGATTGATAACCACTTATCCTTCACACATGTGAATGGAGTTTCAGTTTCAAGAAAAAAATGGTAACACTTAGTTTAGGGTCCAGTTCTCACTATTAATTGCTTATTATATTGCATATTACTAGGATGTTGGCTGTTTATTGGTACTAATAAAGCACTAATTAATGTATTTTTTGCATGAGCATAATTCTACATCCATTAATCCTTCCCAATACCTAAATTTAACTTCCTTGCTAACTATTTATAAGCAGTATTTAGGAGTTAATTGAGGCAAAAGTCATAGTCAATAGTTGGTGAATAGTGAGAATTGGACCCTTAAATAAAGTGTGACCAAATAAATTTACCAAGAGTAATTAAGGAGGCAACTAAAATGACTTGTACCTCATAGCTTCAACTTTCAGATGTTTTAAATTTTTCAGTAAAAGAAGGCAGCTTCTATTATTACAGACCCCTCTCACCCTCTTTATCACTCTTTTCCGTTACTTACTGTACATCAGATCGCTGGTTCAGAGCTCATTTGGCCAAAAATGGGAATTCTTTCATCCATCTAATTTAAATAAGGCCAGTTTTTAAATTTGCATATTAGTTCTTATTACCGTACTACGGAGCCCCTAAAGGGACGTGTGGTGTGGAAAAAAATTTAGGATGGGAGAATTTTTTTTTTAATCTTTTGCGTTCCCTCGCAAAACTTTTGCGTTCCCCCGAGAAACTTTGCGTTCCCTCGCAAAAGTTTTGCGTTCCCTCGCAAAGTTATTTGCGTTCCCACGCAAAAGTTTTGCGTTCCCTCGCAAAGTTATTTGCGTTCCCACGCAAAAGTTTTGCGTTCCCTCGCAAAGTTATTTGCGTTCGCACGCAAAACCTGTTGTGAGCTCGGACAGACACTTCCTGTTTAATGTCCCGCTGGCAGTGCTTCAGAGCTCCGTACGTTAATGGAGCGTTTCATAGTGTTTGAACTTGGACTCAAATATAAAGAAATGCGGTCAAGGAGTTCAGTGAAGCTGGCAATATATTCAAATAGGCTCGAACTTCCTGGATCAATATTCTTGAGCTAAACGTTGTTAAAACACAAATGACACCTATTTACAATCACAGTAACGGTTACTGAGTAACCTAGACAACGAGCTACAACCCAATTCTCCTCAAAACGAGCTTTATAATATAGGCTAAATTGATCTTTATGTGCATGCGGCTGAGAGACAAGTCAAGTGCTAGAGGTCCATCTGCAAAGTGCAATATTGCCCAAAAAACGACTACAGCATCAACTCATATTCAAAAATACAAAAATAGTCATTAACTTTAATGTTGCAAACTGTAGTGCCACCCAATTCAGCTTACACATCAATGGTGGCCCACTGGTCATACTACACTGCTTTTGCACATTTTTTATTATGAAAAAATTCAAAACTTCACTGTAACACACTAAATTTAGTTCACACATCACTGCTCTAATATTGGTTATACAACAGTTACATTTACAGTTATTATGCATTTGGAAGACATTAATATCCAAAGGTACACATTTACATATGAGTTCTTGCTTTTCCCTGGGAATCAAAGGTCATGTGACCTTGGCATTGCAAGCGCTCTACTGTTTGAGCTACAGGAAAACTAGTATGGGAAGTAATTGCACATAAAAAAACAAGTAGGCCTAGTATTTACACAAATTATATTGCTACTGTGCGCAGCTAACATAATAGTTGCAATCATAGCTTATGCATTATATTTGCTTACTGAATTTCAATGGCGTATAACAGTGAAGTTATTGATTTTATTTCATAATAAAAAATCATAAGAATTATATGATTTTTTTTTAAATCAAACTAAGTATTGTAGTATAACCAGCAGGATAGCAGTGATGTGTGAACTAAATTTGGCGATAGTAGCTACAGTGTGTCATAGTGAAGCTATAGAATATGTTTAATAATATAAAATGTGCAGAAGGGTTTAGGGATTTGCACTTTGCAGACGGTCCCTTATTTGGACTTGTCTCTCAATCGGCTGTTTAGAGATACATTTATATTATAAAGCTCGTTTTGAGGAGAATTAGCTCGTTGTCTAGGTTACTGTGATTGTAAATAGGTGTCGTTTGTGTTTTAACAACGTTTAGCTCAAGAATATTGATCCGGGAAGTTCGAATAGCCTATTTGAATATTGCCAACTTCACTGAACTCCTTGACCGCATTTCTTTATATTTGAGTCCAAGTTCAAACACTATGAAACGCTCCATTAACGTACGGAGCTCTGAAGCACTGCCAGCGGGACATTAAACAGGAAGTGTCTGTCCGAGCTCACAACAGGTTTTGCGTGCGAACGCAAATATCTTCGCGAGGGAACGCAAAACTTTTGCGTGGGAACGCAAATAACTTTGCGAGGGAACGCAAAACTTTTGCGTGGGAACGCAAATAACTTTGCGAGGGAACGCAAAACTTTTGCGAGGGAACGCAAAGTTTCTCGGGGGAACGCAAAAGTTTTGCGAGGGAACGCAAAAGATTAAAAAAAAATGCTCCCATCCTAAATTTTTTTCCACCACCACGTCCCTTTAGGGGCTCCGTACTTTACTAATTTATTCTTAAAGGTGTCTAAGATTTCGAACTATTTGTGTCTTGTGAGCCTTTTACAAGACAAATTTCTATCACTAGCTGATAAAGATTTTGAATCTTGAGTCTCTATGTGTATTATTGGCTTTTGTATAAACTGATTAATTTGTGATGGGTGTCACTTTGGAAAGACTACATGTAATAAAATTGATAAATAATGATCACTTTATTTGGTTGGCTAAAATGCTAAATTATAAAGTCAGCCAATTCAATGAATGCATTTGTTCATTCATTAGTTACTCAATCTATCACCGCAAGGATCAGTTCACTAATGACACTTGAGGTTTTTTTCAATCTTGTCTAATTTGCAGTCAATACAATAATTACTTTAAACGCATTTCACAATGTCTTACAGGATGTCGTGGGATTGCAGCAATCAATCTGAATCACTGTGATTCACAGGCTATTGTGACATTTACAAATGGGATTTACTACAGGAGACAATATGCTATGAGGAGATTTTATCTCAGTGTATTCGAGAATGACAGATCACAGATCAACAAAGCCTGGAGTGAAGGTCTCTCATACTGATGAAATGAAGACGGACAGGTAATAAAAAAATTTACACTACACTCTAAAAAAAGATGCTTGTTTAAAGGTTCTTTACACGTAGTAACAAATCTATTTAGTACTGTATTGAACCCTTTAAATGCTGAAATTGTTCTTTGTGTTCGAGTTTAGGGTTCTTTATTCCCGCCTTTTTTGTTTTTCAAATCTGTAACTGTCAAAGCTTCCTCATTACTGATTTTCTGGAGCTCAGCTACAACTACACAGACTGTCAACATACTCTCAACAGGTGAATTATTTCTTTCTTAAAATGTCTATAAATTATAACTTTAAAAGTGTAACAATCCTTTCCTAACCATCTTGCCTTTTTCTCTTTTTAGTTTAACAGAACATGTAAGTAAGCAGCTCTGTTCAGTTAAGGATACTCATCTTCTCTTCTTCACAAAGTAAGTAACAGAGATATGGAATTTATGATCCATATTGTTAGATTTTTTTTAAATTATGACTTTATGCCTAAACATACACAGTCACAAAAAACATTAAAGCTAAACCGTGTCTTTATATCACTTTTTCCTTTTAACATGGTAAAAGGCTCATTCTGTCAATTTTTGCTAATTTTGGCCTTTTTAGAACCATTTTTCTTAAGAGTGTACTTTGCTATAGGAAGAGCATGCAGACAGTGCAGGATTCATGGGCTTAATAAAGACATTCAGAAATGTACTGTAAGAAAGATCTTCACGTATTTAAACTCAGTTCATTTAAGCTATACAAAGACAAATCGTGCTCATAGATTTTCTGAGTTAATTGTTTAAATTTTCAAACAGGTTTCCCAAACATACTCTGCCATTGGTCAGTCGAACAGATAGCCCCGCCCTAAACTCACGCCACTGGTTGAGCCTTTGTTAAGTCTTTGTTTTTCTTTCTTTTTTTTTGCAGGTTTCAGTACTGAATCCACCACAACTGTATCTAAAGCCTTTCTGTGCATAAGGACATATACAATAAGCTGTTTCAGAGAACTGCTTGTTGATATCTAAATGTTCCAAGCACAAATCAATTCATCTCATTAAAGGATAATTCCGGTATTTAACACTTTGGGTCTATTTTCTAGTTTGTTTTGGATGAACTAGAGTGGTGGACTTAGAAATTTTGACAATGGGTCCAGTCTTGACTTTTTGACTATTTTAGGTTTGCCTAGGAGCGCTTAAGAGTGGCTGTCTACGAGCATACTGAAACATGTCCTTAAAACAACTCTTAACGTTCGTTTTTCAAAACTGTGACACTCACCGAGTGGTTAGTGGAGTTCGTTGATGATCCAAAACAAGTAGCGTAGCGAAATACAGTTTCTGTCGTGTTTTATTTGCCATTTTTTAAAATTCCATTTATGTCTGTTGGAGCCTCAGTGCTCGTTGATATTAATGCGCTCCGGAGACCGAAAGGGGTCTGTTTACATTTGGTTGTAGTCTTTTCGCTCGGTTCTCCGTCTCTCCGTGAGCAGAGCAACTGCGGCAAAGTGGTTGTCGCCATCAAGTGGTCAGGAGTGTGCTAACGCTTCAGACTCAAATATTGAGCGGAAGTTTATACGCGGTTGTGAGGTATCTGAAAAAATAGTTCTACTATAGTAAATAACACGGATTGAAAGCATACATTGCGCCGATATATTTGTTTTTAATCATCAACGGACACCACTAACCACTCGGTGAGTTGCACAGTTTTGAAAAACGAACGTTGAGAGTTGTTTTAAGGACATGTTTCAGTATGCTCGTAGACTTGCGCTCCGAAGCAAACCTAAAATAGTCAAAAAGTCAAAACAGGACCCATTGTCAAAATTTCTAAGTCCACCACTCTAGTTCATCCAAAACACACTAGAAAATAGACTCAAAGTGTTAAATACCGGAATTATCCTTTAACTATGCTAATGACCTCTAGAGCTGAACATCTCTGTTGATCCTGGAACAACATTCCAATCAACCAATCAGATTTGAGGGACAAGTTTACAGTTTATGTCAAGTTTATACACATCAGTGTTATTTATTTCTCTCTGATTTTAGGGAAAACTAATGGTTAGGGTTGGGTTTAGGAGTAAATAAAATTTCGGACAGGAATGTTGTGCAGGATCAACAAAATATGTTGACGCTGGAATGTGTCTAACTGTAAAATCATGGTGTGCATATATGGTAAACAGTATGTTCACAAAAGCAAAGACGTAATGGTTAAATATCCTACTTTTACTACATGCAAAGAACAATCCAAGCAAGAAATGTAGGTGGGCAGCGAAAGGGCCCTCAAAGCATTGAAGAATAGCCTCATTTGTTTTTGTGACCTGGTCATTTTCTTGGAAAAGTTCATTCAAACATCACTGCTTTACCCAATTAAAAAGTCTCAGGAGACTCGAGTCGACTCACGACACTGTTAATTAACAACAAAAGACAAGCCGTCAGGGCTCTGTAAGAATCTGGAGCTCATAATATGGGTCTCTGTAAAGCAAGACCAGCTCAGAAACACATGGTGATTGCTGCTGTATGATTTTGTAAGATGTGCCGACATTAGTATTCTTAACAGGAGGGGTTCACCATCTGTTAGAGACAGATCTAACCTCTGTACATCCTTCAGGGCTGCAGTGCACCATCTAATTATTCAAGTTTGAGTCAGAGAATTTACAACATTTTGTATGTTTTCAGTCTCTAATATAGCGGTTTTCAAAATGTCTGATGCCAAGGACCCTCATGATCTCCTTTCGAAAATATAAAGGCAGCTATGTTATATGTTGCCATGTATAAAAGCACTTATGTGTGATAAAAAGTGAAATATCATAAAGACCAAGAAAATAGATGGCTAATGTAATAACATTTTTTTTGAAAATAATGACTTTTTATTAAGTTGAAAGAATATCTGAGATTAACATTATGTATGTTTTTTTTCTTTAAAACGTTTTAAAAAAAATCTTAATAGAATAAAACAATTACAATTCATCTCATGGTTTCTGACCAATCTTAATAATGCAGAATTAATGCTTTGTTGAAGCCTTTGTGGAAGTAGAGGAAAAAGTAATGGGATATTTTTTGTTACAAACTTACAATCAAATGAATTAAGTTGATTAAATTAGTCAGACCTTCATAATTGACTGAGGTATTAATAAATTTATACCTGTAAAGATATTTCTCTCAGTTTTAATGTGCTTTATTGGCATAACAGATCATTATTTCCAAAGCATCAGCAGCTTAGCTGCATTCAAAGGAAATAAAAAAAAGAAGCAAAAACAAAACCAGTGCAAAACAATGCACCTAGATTATTAAAAGACCACATAGGATAATTGAAAAAGAAAGCTAAAACGAAAAACATTACAGAATAAAATATTTGAAGAAACTAAGGCCTAAGGCAAAGATAAGAGCACCACTAATACTGAGCATAAGAAACACAGGAGCAAGCATCTCCTTTTCTCTCTTTTTCTCCTTCATACAATGCACAGGAGTCATTAATATGCTAATAGCTGCATTCCGTACTGCACAGAAATGAGGGTATTTAATCAAATGTGCTGTGACAGTCAACTTCAAATCGAAAGCCTGGCTCACCTAAATTCCCTCTGTATTTCACAGTCTATCTGTATTGTCAGCAGGCTATGTGTAGTGCACAGAAACAATGTTTGTGTATTTGTATTCATGTGGTGTCTCTGTTTTCCTCTCACACCTGTAAGTCCTCCAAAATCGATCCAAATACGGCGTTCGATTTGAGGTGAAGGTTTCACACGTGTTTCGTCTTTTCTCATGACAAAGTATTTTGGGTTAAATGCAGTACATTTTCTCATATGTATAAATTCGTTATTCGTTATCTGACTCCATAAATGAAAAGGTTTTAATGATGTCTGTGTATCATTAAGTATACGTTAATGTTTGACTATTCCTTTTAACTCCAATGAAAATAAAGTCAAAGTCTGTTAGAATAATCAAATATAACAATTTATTATGTCAGGTAAATGTATTATTACAATTCCATAATCAATTGAAAGATAATCAATACAAATCATCAAATGTTCTCGAACAAAGAGGAAAATCCTTTACCCAACATTGTATGGCTACGTGAGCCAAGCTCACGGGCTAATCTGAATACAGAAAAACAGCCCTGAGCTCTCGCTGCGTTTCATTATATAGGCTAACCATGGATATTTGCATTCAGAGGTTCACACCTTTTGGGGGTAGGCTAGAGACCACATTCCTTTGTGTGCCAGTTATCTCTAAACTATTAAAACCTTATTAACTTTTGATTTAATTCTTTGGGAATGAGACATTTGTACCAGTCACACTGAGACATTTCAAATAATACCAAACATGTATCAAACTTGATGATATTCATTCATATTTAACCATATATATTCTTATGTGAGTTTTAGGAGTTACTGAGAGAGAGAATGAAATGCAGATGAGGTGAGACTTTTTGTCTCAGGGGAAGAGGGGGGAAGTCAAATGTAAATTTCCAGCAAGATCCTTTGTTTCATCGACCAGTGGTCAAAGTCTATCTCTCCAACCAGTTTTCCAGTCTTACAGATTCCCTCCTTGATCCCGTGGGTCACATTCGGATGAACACTTACGGGGTCACAGTAAGACGTTTGTTGTAATCCTTGAGATGTAACTCAAATTGTCTTTGCAATGTTATCATCTGTAGAAGCCCATAGGGCTGTGTTCACCTGCAGAACACCTGGTCTCACCAGGTGTATGTAGCATGAGTCCAGCAGGTGGATGAGGTGTTCAGGCTTTCTTCCGGTGTTCCAGTGATGTGAGCAAAGTTCATAGAGTCAATCTGGACCTTTTGACTTGTTCAGTTGACGTGTCATTCCTTCATGGAGAAACTTCCGTTTCTCTGGCACCTTCCCCAGGGCGATAATCTGTCCCTTCTTGACCAATCCTGTCACCTCCAGCGGTGCGGTTGTCTGGACAGACCTCAGTGGGTGAAGGGGCTCTTCTTGGCTTCACACTGCCTTGTGTGAGACATCTGAAAAGCATCTTAAATGTCCGCTTTACGATTGAGCACATATGAACTTGAACTCATGAAGAAATGCATAGAAACGCATAATGCAACAAAACAAAATCATGTCATGTTCAATGTAAAATACCATGTTCTTGTCAGCAAGTGTGAATGGTACATCTGTCTCATATGTTCCTCAAGGTCCTGACTGGTAAGGATGTCTCATATTAAATATCCAATTCTTAAATATATATATATATATATATATTTTTTGATCTGAATTATACAAAGGAAATGCAGCAAGAGGTCAGTGTTGTCAAAGCAATGAAATAGATTCTGTGGATCAAGAAGTCATGTAATAACAACAATACTATTCAATAAATGCATATGTATATAATAGTCAGTGTTTGTTCAGGAATCTTCCAATGCAAGCCACTTATGCAGATATAAGGAGTGACTTGGAACATGTTTAGTCATACGAGAATGGAGATTGTTCATTCCTTGCAACAGGTGTGAGAGAGTGTGTGTTTGTGTGAGGGTGTGTGTGCGTGTCTGTGTGTGAGTGTGAGAGTTTGTGTGAGAGAAAGAGAGGGAGAGAGTGTGTGTGTGTTTTTTTGGCTATAAGTCACAGTCAATGACAGTGTTAAATTGTAAAATTCTGTAATTGATTGAAGCGCTCACACTTCAGATCTATTTGTTATTTTTGATGTTTTTTTTTATTAGTGGTTTGTTGAGAAATCATGGGCCCTATGATTTGCCAACCACCCCAATAACAATCAGAAAGTTTAAACATTTTGAAATTTAATAGCAGGTCTGCCTCTGCTTTAATTTTGTTTTTGCATCATTGATTTGTGACTGTAGCCATTCATATGTATATTACAGTGTTTTCACATGAGTTGGCAGAGTGTTGTGAATAGCGTATGCTATGTGTGTCTCTGTTAGACGGTCATCATGGGATCCGCTTTCCCATCCTATGTGCTTGAAGCTATCTGGATCTGTTAGTGTGAAGATGCACAATAGATCTTTAGTGAAGTGACACTTTTGGACTCTACGTCATCTTTATCTTCTCATGATGTGTAGTGTTCAGCCTGGATAGACTTGGATCTATTCCAGGTGATGATGATGCGAAGGTGTAGTGATGGAGGAGTGCGTTCAGTGTTCATGTCTAGGAGATGGGTGGAATATAATCTATAACAATTGTGTTGCAAATTTAGTTCCAGTTCTAAACTGGGAGGCCATGCTAATGTAGTGATGTGCTACTGTGAGATGTAAATGGCCTCTTGAATTGTCTTTTCCCCCATCTCCCGAATCTCAGGTTATGTTCTAACAATCCCACTGTCCTGGCTTTGATCCAGGTGAGGTCCGGCCCGTCCTGGCATCCGTCCTCAGAGGAATTGCAGAAGTAAACCTGACAGAAGCAAATGCAGAGAGAACCACAGTTAATTCTGATGTTTTCAACAGTTTTAAATTCAGACATGTGGAATTCTTTTGCTTGCTCCATTATCATGTCCATTGCCATTTTAATTCCCGTTGTCACATGAAACCGAGTTTCATTGACCAGGTCTGAATTATTGCTGTTGTTTCGGTGCAGTGTGTGTGACACCTTAAAGCTGCTCTTGCAGTCAAGCCTTCACAGTCTGCTGTGTCATTCTGGCTTTACTTCAAGTTGCTTTCATTACAGCCAGATCTGTGGGCATAAATTAGTTCACCTGTTTTGGTGTGGTGTCGTTCACACATTTGGTTAGTGCAGATCTCTTGTGACCTGCAAAAGGCTGTGGTACTTCTGTTCGATGTTTAGTTCACACCCTCCTTGTAAATATGCGTCCTTGATCAGTTTGCTATTACCTGTGCCACACTTCTGAGAGTGTTTTTTAAATGTAAAAAATAAAAGCACACCTCCGTCCGCCCTTTTGGCACTGGGTAGTAGCTCAAGGAAATCGAATTGTAAGGATTAATGTCACAATTCTCTAATTAATGCCCTGCTTGGCGATTACAATATAATGTATATTATAATTCGAGTTATAATACAATTATATTATATTTAAGAATATAAATGGAATTATACTATTTCTGGTCTCTGAAGAGTCTCTGCTCGTTCTCGTGTCAATACATTTGAATATGAAAAGGTTTTTCGGTTCAGGGCTGACGCACATTCGCTGTTTCTTATGTAGATTTCTAATTTTAACGTTTGATAATTCTATTTTACTCTTAGTTATATTTCACCCACTTAGACCAGGAAACTATGTCGCTCTGCAGTCCTTCTCCCAAGTCCGCACGACACACTCCGCCAGTTCCGGTCAACAAATCAGAGGTAAGTTTGACTCAATATCTAGGATCTGCCGTATTCACACGTACAATCAAAGATATATATACAAGTCCCCTTGAACGCCTCCTCTAGAACTTAAATCAATGTTTTACTTTAGTAGGGACGATTGACCACCATAAAAGATCAAGTCGATCAACTTAACTTCTCTTAAAATGGCTTCAGGTCAAGCCCGTGGTCGGAACCACGTACGTTTATCCAAAGTAATCACGAACTTAAAACAGTGGATATAGACACACCCGAAACTAGATTGATCCAAGCAGCGTTTGCTGATTCTAGTTGGAAATTACTTGCCTCCTCGTTCAAGTACACTTAAAATGATACCGGATATTAGCCGTCGCTAATCTGACGCGAAAATGTGGAAACATACGAATCCGATAATCTAGGGGGAAAAATTCTCAAGAGTCATTCAGAATTAATTCAAACGTAACTATTCATAAATTTTGTATGCGAAAAACAGCTCAGAATGTGCGTTCTCTGAAGCTTTGAATATAAAAAGGGTTTGTGTTTAAGGATTAATGAGATGCGCGTTCACTGTTTCTGACTTTCAAACTAACTGTAAATCACATTGTAAACCACCAAATTTAGCATAGACACACGTGTTTAATTCCGTTTACACAGGATGCATGACCTATAACACAACATCTACAGCCTTTACCTAAGTGATACAAACATTTACAGTAAATCAATCCTGCGTAAAGAATAAACTTACAATTAGTCTATGTGCATGTTGTAGCACAAACAACTAAAGTGTGTTCTATGAGTACAATGTTAAGCACAATTCCAAAATTGAAAATGAACAGAATCGTCGCATGCTCTTTTAATCCCATCGGTGTTAACGTTTAAGCTTTTAAATGCAATATAGAGTTTTCCCAGATTAGTTTAAATTTAGTATAGGATATTGATGTTTTCAATGTGGCTTTGGGCCCACCGGTGGGACGGTGACACAAAGGGTTAGACGTTTTAAATGCAATGCAGCATGGTTTTAGCATTTAGCATTAGCCTTGAGCGTTTTGAAAATATGGACAATAGCATTCAGTATTATCCTTGATATTTGAGTTTTAGCCTGTAAATAATATCATCCTGTTTTCGCCAAATCTGACGCGAAAGATGTGGAATTATATGAATAAAAAACAGTCTTTCAGATTCATTCAGAATTAGTTAAAACGTGACTATTTCGTTCTCCGAACATGAAGTGTTTCTGTTTCGAAAACTTTCAAGAATTAATTAGCATTGTGAATCACATTATAACCACATTCAGCATAGACACACACATGTTTAATTCAGTTCACACAGGACACGTGGCCTAGAATGCAACATCAACAGCCTTTACCTAAGTGTTCCAAAAACACTTACAGTAAAGCAATCCTGTGTTTAAAGAATAAACTTACAATTAGCCTATGTGCACATATAGTAGCGCAAACAACTATAAAGTGTGTTCTATGAGTGCGTTACATTGTGTGAAGCACAACTCTAAATTTGAAAATACAAATTATTGCATTATTGCTTTTAATCCCATCTGTGTTAAAGTGGAAGCTTTCAAATGCAATATAGAGTTCGTCAAGATTAGTTTAGGTTTATTATAGAATATTATTCAATGTGGCCTTGGGCCCACGGTGGGCTGGTCACACAAAAGGGTTAAGCGTTTTGAATGCATGGCTTTAGCGTTTAGCATTAGCATTGGACGCAGCATGGCTTTTAGCATGGGACATTATTTTTTAAGCAGCATGGAAAATACTAGCATTTAGCCCTGCTAACTGCTTCTTAGCCTGTAAATCATATCATTGTGTTTTTTCAAAGTTTACTTTATCATAAACAATGCATCGATCTGTCCTATTTATAAAATCACGTGTTTTCCGATCGTTTACACACTTAGATTTGTATTTCTGTTGTTTGCCGATTCTCTTCACGTGTTGCTGGTTTGCTTCAACAAAGCCATGACGACAAACACGCGGCTAATTTGAAAACTTTTAGAGTTTGTTTTACAGCTCCTCGAGTAACGTTAGGCTACCCGCAAATCATTTGGAAAATGTTATTCCAACTTTAGGTTTCTTTTTGCTTAAGCAAACAAAGATATCTTTAAAATCTATTCACAATGGTTTTTACTCTTCATTTGCGCGCCGCGGCCTCACGTGTTTTAGTTTCGGTCTAGAACAAAGAGCTTTCCGACCCGTAACAACGCCAACAACATTTTCTCAACACTTCTCAAAAGGGAAGGAAAATTTGACTTACCACAGCGGCAGAAGAAAGAGAAGATGTTCAAACCTCGTGTTGATTTTAAAATCCCCATACTTTGCTGGAAAGGACGTCGCGAAATCCATTTGTTGCGACATCACGTCGGGCTCACCATTTTGTAAGTCCTCCAAAATCGATCCAAATACGGCGTTCGATTTGAGGTGAAGGTTTCACACGTGTTTCGTCTTTTCTCATGACAAAGTATTTTGGGTTAAATGCAGTACATTTTCTCATATGTATAAATTCGTTATTCGTTATCTGACTCCATAAATGAAAAGGTTTTAATGATGTCTGTGTATCATTAAGTATACGTTAATGTTTGACTATTCCTTTTAACTCCAATGAAAATAAAGTCAAAGTCTGTTAGAATAATCAAATATAACAATTTATTATGTCAGGTAAATGTATTATTACAATTCCATAATCAATTGAAAGATAATCAATACAAATCATCAAATGTTCTCGAACAAAGAGGAAAATCCTTTACCCAACATTGTATGGCTACGTGAGCCAAGCTCACGGGCTAATCTGAATACAGAAAAACAGCCCTGAGCTCTCGCTGCGTTTCATTATATAGGCTAACCATGGATATTTGCATTCAGAGGTTCACACCTTTTGGGGGTAGGCTAGAGACCACATTCCTTTGTGTGCCAGTTATCTCTAAACTATTAAAACCTTATTAACTTTTGATTTAATTCTTTGGGAATGAGACATTTGTACCAGTCACACTGAGACATTTCAAATAATACCAAACATGTATCAAACTTGATGATATTCATTCATATTTAACCATATATATTCTTATGTGAGTTTTAGGAGTTACTGAGAGAGAGAATGAAATGCAGATGAGGTGAGACTTTTTGTCTCAGGGGAAGAGGGGGGAAGTCAAATGTAAATTTCCAGCAAGATCCTTTGTTTCATCGACCAGTGGTCAAAGTCTATCTCTCCAACCAGTTTTCCAGTCTTACACACCTGTGCTCTGACTATAAGGCAGTGGTAAATGCAGACTCTCTCCTCAGGACAGGGCATGTAAGGTGACGGCCGCACTCCTTTACATGATGATGTGTTGTACGACCTCTTTCAGTGTTTCCTCACTCCCTCAGGAAGCACTGGCTCTATTTATCAGCATATGCTGCCTCAACAGCCGTGGAGACACCGAGAGCGTTCATTAGAGGGAGGATTTGTGTAAATGTGGATAAGCACAATGTTCCCCCTGCCTATGTTTGAACATCATTAGAGCATCTCGTAAGTGTGAGGGATTTCAGGGTTACGGCGTAAAGGAGCTACTACCCACTCTGCTATTACTGAATGAGCTCTTATGAAAGATGCACTGAAGGGAACCCATATGAGTTTTAAAGCATGAAACATTCATTAAAGTTTTTCTTCTTGGCTATATCCTTGGTAAAGTTTAACAAAACCTTGCTAGGCTTTTGTCATAGGAGCTGCACAAGCAATATTCTCTTGTTTTAGAGGGAACATATTATTATTTACAGAAATGCATTAACACTTTCATAAAAAGTTAATTGTGTTTTCTAAGCAGTTTTCTTACAGCTTTCACACATAACACTTGCGAAGTTGCTTTTGCAGACGATCTGCTTTTTTGAGCATCAGCACTATCATTTATTGTTGCTCTGTAAAAACTTCACTGCAAAATCCAGTCATTTCGATAAAAATCCACATGCTTCCTCTCACAGATTTTTCTTGTAATCAAGTTCAAATCACCACTTTCACCAAGAGAAAGCTGCTTGGTTTGAAAGTGACTTCTGTGTGAGCTGTGTTTCATACATGCTTGATAATATGCAATGGATCTTTTTAGTCTTTTACTCTGAAACTTTTTTTTGTAATCAGACCATACTTTAGTTAGTTCCTGACATCATACGAACTTCAATTTCACTCTGCATTATCCTCACTTTTTTGCTTGTTGCTGGACTTGCATTTTTTGACAGTAATGGCTGTTTATTTGCTCCATGTTGTTTTGCATTAATGCCCCTGTGTGTGCATGGCTCAGCGGTGAGATTATTTATTTATTGGGTCTTGACATTATGTTGCCTCTGTGCTGGAGGAGGGCAGTGAACTCCTCACAGCACGAGAGAGAACGAGACAGAGAGAGCCTGTTTCCCCAGAGGTCACAAACACATGCACATACACACGGCACTCTATCTGTATCCCCCCGTCCTCGTCCTCAGTCACTGCTTTCTGACTGGAGATGGGCCTCCACTTAGTGTTAGTCAACACCACTAGTTTTCCCCAGTGCCTAATTCCTTAATCGGCCCCCTGCCGAGGCTCTTAGGACCCCCGGAGAGGGCCGAGTGTGCAGTTAACTGCACAAAGGAGGGCACATGTGTGTGTTACAGGGGGTCTTTGTTGCATTGTGGCATGCTCTTGGCCTCATGGTGATTACCCGCACCAGGGGTCCCGCATTGTACCGCCGCACCCGAGAATCTCACCTTTACAATCCCCCCCGTCGAGAGCCAGCAGGGGGCTCGCTGCTGCTTCACCAATCACTGTTCTTTTACAGTGAGAGCAGGCACTTATCTAAAGCACTTTAACACTAATGCATACCCTAAACACTCACTTACATACACAACGGCTACATTCCTAAAGGAGACCTACAACACCATTCATTACTCTAAGAGCCGAGTACTCACAAGCACTTAAACACCATACACTTAAACAGCCATGCGCTTTCATTCTCACAATCTAATCTCAAATGTACGCTTATCATTCGAAAGTTTGGGGCCGTGAGGTTCTCTCTCTAAAGCACAAAACGTACAGTAAAGCTGAATTTTCAGCATCATTACTCCAGTTAATTTGACTTTAATGACTAGAAAGTTCAAAAGAACAGCATTTACTTGATTTTTTTTTTTTTACATTATAAAAGTCTTTACTGTCACTTATAATCCTTTTAAAGTGCCCTAATTTCTTGCTGACTTGCGGACCCCAAACCTTGGAATATTAGTGTATGTGGGGCATACATTTGGAAACAAAACTTTTTCTCATTTTGCTTTATCTTTAATATTATTAAAGGACTTTTAAATAAATAAAAAAAGATCTATATTGTGAATGAAAACCACAGTCACCAATACTTACACAAATTAGAAATAGGTAAATACTTTTTTTCTGATTTTATGTAACGTTTATGAAAAAAAGTGATCCTGTTACTGTTATACTGTGAGTGTTGATGCAAGAAAATTGAAAATGAAATGGAGAGAGAGCTGTGCAGTGTTCAAGGTTTGTCCTGTGGTGTTGTTGTCACAGCATGAGATGAGCATGAGCTCTAGCTGAGGGACCTTCACCACTACTGATTGGGTACCAGTCCTCCATAAACTTCTTCAATAATTCAACCCATACAACACAGACTCAAAATCAGATGACTCTCAGGGAAGAAACCACAATGCTTCTGCCAGCCCATAAACCCCCAGGAGTAGCATGCAATAAAGATAAAGTCTGAAATATCTAATGACAGATAGAGAGAAAGAAGCCATCAATAATAAATGAACGAATTGGGTCTAAAGGAAAGACTTAGAAAATCTTTGGCTCTACACACAGTAGCAAAACACAGTTATCAGGCCTGTTTGTATTGTTAAATTTGGCTTTGTTCATGCACAGTTTGCTAAAAGAGACAGACAACCTCATGCTAGCCAAACGGACTGCCTTATTCTGGGACTTTCAAGTGATTTTTTAGAGTGAGTGTTTGATATGTGCTGCAGAAAAAGAACTGCAGTAATAGTCTGTGATGACATTGAAATACAGTATATCATAAGACACATGCTTTGGATTATATTCTGCTGTCAATCACTAATGTTAGGGCTGTCAATCTCTCTTCGGTTATGCAAAATGTTACAATATAGTAGAAGGAAACAAATCCAGCATTGCTGGTCACCAGCATAAGGTACAATTTGCATGCTGGGACCAGCTCGGGGTGCTGGTTTGTTGATGGACCAGCATATGTTGTATTTTGAGTGCTGGTATGATCCTAGAAAGACCACAACAAAACTTGCATATATATTACATCTTAGTGTGTGTCCACTGTTAAATAAAGACCAAGACAAATTTCCAATTAATTTTTATAATTTATTTAATTAAAAAAATGCATGTTGCAGGTTGTCTACTGGTACCAAGCAAAGTCCTCAGTGTTAAACGAACACTGCTCGGTTTTCTTATGGTCTCAATATACAGAGAGTAAAGTAACAATTAAGCTGTGTTGCAGTTAAATAAAGTAGATTCACTCTACAAGTGATGATTAAGCTTTAGTGATGACACCTGCAGTTAACATGCAGAATCACTGAAGATAAGAGGGACAACAAGAGCAGAAAAAAGAGAAGACAGACAACAACTACAACTGACTCACAGCTACACAAACTTAGATGAAATCAATTTCAAATAATATAGCTGCGAGCAGCGATTACGGGCCCAAGCCGGTGGCACCGCAACCCTGGTGCACCAGGGTGGCGCTACCGTCGGCTTTGGCCCTTCATCGCTGCTCGCAGCTATATATATATATATATATATATATATATATATATATATATAATATATATATATATAATATATAAAGCCAGTGGCACCGCCAGCCTGGTGCCTTTAGGGTTATTGTGCACGACGTGACACAAAATATCTGCTCGCTATCTGCCGAACGGCTCTGGTAGTTCCGCTTCAGCACTGATGATGTTGTAGAATTAGTGCGCTCTGGTTGGTCTGGATTATTGGGGATTTTTTAATTTATGCAGAAATAAGTTATTTATAATACAGATAGAGAATAAAGTTAGTGTTGATTAAAATGAAAGAAAACAATTATATTGATCTGAAATATAGCACATTAATTTTAAATTTATTTAGGTTCAATTACCAAACATACAATCTTAATTTAATTTAAAGCAAACAATACATTTAAAATATATGGGTTGTATGCACATAAAAAAAAAGAAGATATATCCAAAAAAGACAAGGCCTTAAAGCAGTGGTTCTCAATCTTGGTCCTAGGGTGCCACTGCTCTGCACATTTTATATGTCTCCTTTATCTGACACACCCACTTCAGTTAATAAAGCTCTTTCCTAACCAGCTGATGATCTGAATCAGGTGTGTTAAATGAGGGAGACATACAAACTATGCAGAGCAGTGGCTCCCTAGGACCAGGATTGAGATCCACTGCCTTAAAGGGTTAAACTCTTTTCACTGTAACACACACACACACACACACACACACACACACACACACACACGTCAAGTCACTTACATTTTAGATGCAATATTGACGGTTTTTCTGTTTCAGCAGCGAAAATAGTTAAAGATCACAGCAGAACCATTGCGCATCTCACAGCAACATGTTTTCTCATTACTGAATGATTCAGCATTTTGGACAAATTGGTTTACTCAAAGATTGACGATATCATCGTCCATCGTGATGGCTGACAGACATCACGATGTTAAAGTCCCCATGAAATCAAAATTGACCATACTTACTTTGTTTGCCTAAATTGATCGTTTTGTGGTGAACAATTCATCCGTGCAAGTCAATCCACACAAAAAAATTTTTTGGCTTCGTAATCTTTAATCAAATTCTGAAAATGCCCCTCCCCTCTGCACTGGAGGACCTTGCCCGATGACGTAGGCTTGATGGTTTGGGTGTCTGCTTAACATCCGTAATCACGCTCCAACTGACAGTAGACAGGCACACAGCGTGTGAAAGGAGAGATGGCGAGAAGGTGCATTTTTCTAGATCCAATCAGGTGCTAGTTGGAAAAAAAAAGCCACGCTCACTATTTTGCCTCATAAGTATTCCGTTTCTCTCGGAAATACGTCACAGCACTGGAGAAAAGCCGTTTGCAACTTCCGGTTCATGGGGACTTTAAGCAAAGAACGTATATTTACAAGAAGTGAAAGCCAATAGAACGTTCCATTGCAACACCAGCGCCCAGCAGCAGCGCTACGCTTCCGCCATTTTGGGGTGAAAGCCACTCGGCAGTCATATATTATACATATATTTAGCCCAGTGCAGAGGTCATTTTTAGGTTGAAATAATTATGTAAAAAGAGGAGGCAGCGCCAGATTTTTTAACGCAGGTGCCGAGGGGGTGCTAGATCATTGACAGGGGGAGCTGCGCACTTATAGCCTATATTGTATGACTATTATTAAATGAGCAAAACTTCGATATTTAATATTCAATCATTTTAATTATCACAACTAAAGTTTTAATTTTACTAAATTGAATAAGAACAACATTCAGCATTCAATCAAATATATTTAAAGATGTATTATTTATAATGTTATTTCAACATAATATCTCGTTATTTCAACATATGTGAGTGTGCAACATAATCAGAGAGTAGCCTATTTCTTTTCGTTTGGAATAGTTTCGTTTAAATATTTAGTTGCAAGCTTTCTATATTTCTCATGTCTGAGGCATATTTCGGTTAATTTATGATGAGATTCGCTCAAGACGAGCGCCGGCGCCGGATGTCATGATTATGTCTGCTATATTTGCCATTTATTAAATCCAGCCGATTAAATTTAAAAAAAATAAAAATAAGATAGAATTTATACAAAACGAAATTAATTTTAAAGAAAGGCTTTCTACAAAACACAGCGTAGGCTAATGAGTCAAAATCATGTATGAGCCACTTCATGTCTCCCGATATCATACTCATGCTGTTCACTTTTCATAATCAATATGGGGAAAAAAACATTATAATATTTGAACAAATATGAAACTAAATGCGCTTATTTAATGGCTACAACAACATGTATAATTAGGCCTACAAACTCTCTATTTGTACAACTATTAGGCCTATACAACAGCAATAGAAACAGCTTTACAGTAAACTTCTTATATCGTATATTAATGACCGTTAAAGCAAGACTATGTAAACAAAAACACACAGCCACTGTACAAAATTGTGGCAATTATAGGATAACGGACACAGCAATGCATAATGTTCCATAAGATCATCATGTTTGTAGCATGATCCAGGGGATTAAAACGTACAAAATATATTTCAGGCCAAGTGGAGTTGGTAACTAATAATAGTAGTAAATGTGTAAAGTTGCATAAAATGGAAATATTCTATAATGCAAGAAAAAACTACCTCAAAAAATGTTATCTGTGCTGTTGTCCAGTAACTCCCGTTGGAATATTCATCCCAAAATGGCGGCCGCGCTCCCGAAGCGCCACCTAGTGGCTGTTACCAGAAAAGCATCAGAGTTTCGCCTCTTGTGCTTCTTTGCTTTAAGCCAGCATCGCGATCCCCCCCCCCCCCCCACCCATGTTTCCATGGTGACGCGTCATGCTTGGCACGTGATTCACCACAGCCAAAATAGACATGTAACGTTAGCGCTTTTATTTATAAATATTAACAAACCTGGTTACCATGTCATTAACTATCTTCTATTCTGATTCTCAAATGTGTGTAAGTGAGTTTGTTTTGTCGTTTAAAAAAACAGTTTCTCCCGAAATACATGGCCGGTGAACTGGGAGAAGAATAGAGTTAACTTTATAGTTACTTACACTGTGTGTCTGATATGAATAAAATCCGTCTGCAAATATATTTGAATGGGTTGTTATGGCTGCTTCCATAGACACCATTGTGTATTTTACAAACTATAAATGTATTGTTTTGCTATAAGTTATATGCATTTAAATGTCTGAAACCTAAAATAAACATTATGTGGTTAAAAACACTGAATAGTTGTGATATAATATGACAAGCACTGAACGCGTCTGTCTCTGGCTCAGCGCCAGCCACAGCGCGAAAGCACAGTCTGGATCTGGCTGCTCTGTCACGTGTACATTGTACATCATGTACATTCGCTCCTAGTGGTCAGCTGCTGCAGACTCAGAGCGTGCCGAAATCAAAATTGCTGATGAGATGTAGAGGAAAATATCTCCGCGTTGTGCCTACGCCCCTTAGCTGTTCTAAATCCACTGTAAAACACGGCTTTGCGGGGCTTATTGCTTAAGTGAAAAATTAAAACGTTAGCCCCGACCCTCCTCCGATATCATCGTCCATCGCGATGTATCACTGTACACATCGTCTGATGCCAAATTGGTAGACATCGCAAACCCTAGATTCAATGACCAATCCATACCTGTCTCATTCATGAATGACTCAGTCGTTCGAACGAATCGTTTGAACGAATAAATCAATGACTCGCTCATTAAGACGGTAGCCTGGCGACACCTAGTGACGGTTCAGTGTTATGTTTAAAAGTATCATTCTTTCCAACGATTTTTAATTGACTCATATTTAAAACAATCTCATAACATCATTTAATGCATTGTTATTTTTCAATGTAAATGATGTAATTTGATCAGCCCTACCTAGGGTAACAGCCATATAGTATCTTATTATTCTAAATAATTGAATTTATTGATCAAATTTACAAATTAAAATGAAAGATGAAGCATACATTTAATAAGATTGGACTAGGGGTGCCTTGCAGATATTACAATTATGCACTTTTAAATATACCATTGCCACCCACCGTCAATTTGGTGTGTGTGTGTGTGTGTGTGGGTTGGTTTGTGTGGGTTGGTTTATGTGATCTATGAGGACACAAATTTGTATAATGACGTGTATTACACTGGTATTACAACTTATGGGTGGTTTATGAGGACATTTCAAAAGTCCTCATAAATCAAATGGCTTGAAAAACATAAAAAACAATGTTTTATTAAAAAAATTTAAATGCAGCATGTCTGTTATATGCCTTTATTAAAAAAACGTATTTAAAAAATACAAGGCTTAAGACATTTATTTTCTTTTTTAATGAAGGCCAAACCACACAGCAGTGAAAAGGTTAATCTAGCCCCACTCCCCCTCCCCCTTCCCACACTCACAGACACACACACAGACAGCAGTCACAGAGACGTAGGCTCAGAGAGAAATGACCATATTCAAACCAAAATATCTGACTTCCTCTTGGTTGTTACTAATGACTGTAAATTAGAAAGTTGTCTGGCTGGAGGAGAACTATATAAATACAGATTTTTGTAACTCTAGATGAAACTAACCCCCCCACTTTTGTCAAAAGGTGGCGCTACTGAGTCCCTGCACCACGCCCGTTTCTGAAACTATGCACATGTCACCTGGCTAATAAATGTGATCTGTCTGTCGAGTTTCATGCAATTTTAAGCAATTTCAGGCATGCTAAGAGTCTCAAAAGCATCCAAAAAGAATATTAAAGTTTGATGGATTGCCACAGCAACAGTTTCAAAGATATCAAGAATCCATTCACAGGTCTTCATCTGCCGTGTATTTACATTATACAAATGAAGTTTGAAGCAAATCGGGTAAAAATAAGAGGGTGATTTCAAAGCATTTTGAAAGTGACACACTTCCTGCTGCCAGTTGGTGGCGCTATAACTTTGACTCACAATAGTCACATCCATATGATCGGGCTCTTACAACGAACACACTGCTGAAGTTTCATCAAGATCAGTTAATGTATGCTGAAGTTATGACACACTTCCTGTTTCACGTTTCTCGCCATAATTTTGTTTCCTCGCCACGGCCAAACCGTTCGAGATATCAAAAATCCCCTCGCAAACTTTCATCCTCAATGTCTTGACTTCACGCTGACCGAGTTTCGTGCCGTGTGTTTGAATTCTCTAGGAGAAGTACTTCAAATTCCTTTGCGTGTGTTTTACCAACAACCCTAAATAGCCCACTTCCTGTTGGGCTGGGGTAAAAAGTAAGAGTGTGAAGTATATATGAAACGATGAGATCTACATGTGTACCGAGTTTCATATTATTACATGCAAGCGTGTTTGATTTATGGACCATGTTTTCGGACCCCGTTCCAGGGGGCGCTGTCGAGCCCCCCTGCCACGCCCGGGTACCATCTTCAGCCCGGCCCTGATGGCCGCAGGTTCTGACATGTGTGCAAAGTTTCAGGAGTTTTTGAGCATGTTAAGGCCTCCAAAAGTGTCCAAAAGGTAGTAAAATAATAATAATAATAATAATAATAATAATAAATAATCCTTAGGAAAACAATAGGGCCTTCGCCCTTTGGGCTTGGGCCCTAAAAATACCATATATACCCGAATATAAGACAACCCTGAATATAAGACGACCCCCCATTTTCCAGACTTAATTTTTGGGGAAAAAGAGACAGACACACACACGCACACACACACTCACGCACACACGCACGCACGTACGTACGCACACACACGCACACACACACACACACATAGATAGAGAGAGAGGCGCGCGCGCTCTGGAAGGAGAATGTCGCGCGCTCTTAAGAAACACGTGAAGTGATGTTTCCTCGCGCGGAGCTGCTTCACCTGTTTGTCTGAGGTACTTTTGAAATATAATCTTAATATTATACTAACAAATATAAACAAATATGCTAAATGTTTAAACTGGCCATTCTAAGTGGGTTTTGTAACTTTTCTCAATTTTCTTTTTACTTTAATACACAAATAAAGTAGCTCACCGAAATGCTTGGAAAGAAACTTCTCCCTTCCCCCCCCCCGTGATTTTGTCTATATTGCGAATATAAGACGACCCCCCATTTTTCATCCTATTTTTAGGACAAAAACCTCATCTTATATTCGGGTATATACGGTAATTGACATCTCACCAGAGGATGCTTAAACAGCTCCAAAAACAGCATTACCATGTTCATTTATTATACACCAATTTGGCTTTATTTCTTTCATATGGTACATGGTACACAGGTTGTTGAAGTATGCTTGAAGTCGCCATTATGATGATCGATGTTCCCTTTAGTTGAGGGCATTTGGCCCTTGACTTTGGCTAAATTATTCCCTTTCAGCAATTGTTGAAAGTGCATCCCTATTGTCTAGAATATGTCATGCTCCTGACTGCAATGGCATACCTATTACTATGAGAACTTTTTGGAATTAGAGACTGATAGGTAGATTTTGACACGTGATTTCCCAAAGGAGCACAAAAGTCTAAAAACAGCAACTTTCAGTTTTGAACTTTCATTATCAAGTTATTAACTGTGCCATTGAAAGAGCTATTTTCATAACCCTGGTTATTGAACAAACCCCTGTTATTATACAGCTTGACCAGCTCTGTTTTGTTTGAGAACAGCATGACTATGTTGGTCAACCAGCTAGACCAGCAATATCCAGCATAAACCTGCCTAAACCAGCATAAAATTCATGCTGGTTTATACTAGATTTTTCAGCAGGGGTATTTGTGCAAAGTCATAAAAAATGAACTAGACGGAACTGCATAACTGAAAAGATGAAAGCAGTGGGAGCTTCTTAGAATAGTTTGGAATAACAATTAAGACACAAAATCTTGAAATTTGTCACTATGGTTACAGGCACTAGAAATTGGCTTTTATTACCTCTTTCTAAAGATATTATTCAAACTGTTCCTTTTTGAATTTACATGACATTCATATAGTGACATCTATGGCATGTGAACTCCCAATTTTTTAAAGAGAGAATAACTGCATGCATGTATTGTATACAGTAGCAGGTAGAAGGTTAGCAGTGACTCTTTTGAAGAGTCTAGAGGCGATACGAGCTCCATGTGTGATTAACAGCTGGTGCTTCTGTCTCTGTCAAACAGATGCTGTTTTTAGCTCTACCGAATCCTTAATATTAATATCCATCATTCGTTCTGATTTGCTCCTATCATAGTAAATGAGATCCTGTAATGGAATAATTCCACTCTCGGAACCCTTTCCGTCCTCCCTCTGTCAGCAGAAACAGATGAGACCCTCAAGACGTCGAAGGAAGATGTGGATGCTCAGAGAAGGGATTGTTAAGAAGACAGACACACGAGAGCTGCGGGATCCAATCAACAAAATTGTGATGAATCATTCTGTTCTCTAAGCTTCTTTACATGTTTGGATCACTTTAGATAAATCTTTGTTCCTTCAGTGTGGGCAGGTCCCAGTGCTCATAACTCATTGTCTGCTTTAGCTGCAGAGCGAAGCCACATACAGAACAGAAAAAGAGCTAAATTATAAGGAAAAAAGGATTCATCTGAGATAAGAGATTATATATTGGTGGTCTCAAGGCAGCATAGCACTCCTACACAGCACGCTTGTCCGCCTAGCAACCGTCTACTCTGGTCAGCAGAAGACTCATCCCGACCCATATTAGCCTCTAATGAAACCAGGCAACGGGCTGCAAAATCCTCCTAATGCCTAGTATATGAATAGAGCCCAAATCATGGCCCACCAATCAGTTACTATGGTAACCTTATTCGCACACAGTTCAATTCTTGATTTCGCTTTAATGATCACACTAGGGAATGCATTGGAGGAATACAGGATATACAAGTGTGAAAGGGAAAGAAATATGGGGAGAGAGAGAGAGATGTGTGAATGAGTCATTGTGCTCAAGCTGTTGAACAAATACATTCAAATGAGGTGAACCTTAATTCTGCGCAGCTTTTGAAAAACAAGCCGACCTCTGTAACAATCATTACAGTGTGCTAGCGTTTTCTCTATCAAATTTCTCTATCGAAACATTACAAGAGGACGAGAGTGAGAGAGACAGAAATCGAGTCATTGGCTTGAGCTGCTGCATGTGTAAATGAGAAGCAGACAACTCAGTTTGTCTTTCCAAAAGCAGAGCAGCAGCACTATCAGGGAAAACCCATGTGCAATTTCTTTCCTCTTAGGTTCCTCTTTCCTGTTTCTGTCACCTCCAGCGCATTCATATGGAAATTGCAAAATTAAACTTTACATTTTTAAACATTACTTGCATATTTGGGAGTGTTTTTCCCCCTACGTTGGGTAGGCCTACTTGATTTTGATTAAAATTTGACCATTAACACTTTCAAAATGGATGTATTTATTTATTTATTTGCATTGGTATTTTCCAAATGCCTTTTATTTATTTTGTTATTTTGTTTGTTTTACATTCAACAAAGACTTTCAGTCTTAAAATATGAAAATCCATCACACCGGGTTCCTACATATCTTCCATTTCAACATTCCATACTTTTCCAGACTAAAATTTCCAAACCCTCTCTGAAGATTTTTCAGAAGAAAATTAAACATAAATGGTTCATACAACATTATTTTTTAGCATTATATTTGGCATATAGTACAGTCATCTGTAAATATTTTTTTATGGTTTTCTCGAAGTGATAACATGCTTACAGAGGTGGACAAAGTACACAACTTTGTTACGTGAGTGAATGTACTCACAGTCAAATATTACTCTGTTAAAAGCAAAAAAGTTGTAAAGACCGATTTTTACTTTGTAAAAGTAAAGTCACTTGTTTTTTAAAAGTACTTAAGTATCAAAAGTAAAAAGTAAATGTCAATGCATTGTTTTATTATTGTGGCATTGTTGTAGCTATGTAATACCGGTACTTACAGTATATTATGCCTCTGAATATATGCCTACCAACCTACCCTCATATCAATATCAAATCTATTTCAGTTCCAGTAGTAGGATTGAATCTGAGATTGAATAAGTGCACTCAATAACGTCCACAATGGTTTCGGACTGTTTCCTCAAATAGTGCCCTATTGAAAACCGGGTTGACGTCAGAACCCAACATCAGTCAGGTTCTGACGTCAACCCAACTCTTATTTCCAACCAAAATTTTCATTTCCAACCAAAATTCAACGTTGTATTCTGACGTCAATCTGACATCGGGTTCTGTAATCAATCCAACGTCGGGTTCTGACATCAAACCGACTTTCATTTCCAACCAAAATGCAACCCCTGGAACCAAAATCTTCCCCTGACTGACGTTACTACTTTCTACTCAAGGACCTTGACAGAACTGTAGTGGAGTAAAAAGTATGATATTTGTCTTTCAAATGAAGTTAAAGTAAAAAGTTTCCAGAAAGAAAATATACTCATGTAAAGTACAGATACTCAAAAACTGTACTTAAGTACAGTACTCAAGAAAATCTACTTTGTTACTGTTCACCTCATGATCAGAAGAACCCTAAAACTTGCATGACCTGTATTTTTGTGTAATGAAAAGGTGCGCCTTGAATTCATTCAGTTATGTTTGACAATCACAAAATGAAAACTAAACTATTGTCGTAAAAATTATGCAATATTCTGCAAATACAAATATATTTCCAATTTTTTTTTTTTCATTCAAATAAAATTATGAGCAAAATCATTTCCATCATGCTTCAAAACCACTGTTTTTGTTCACATATTGTACCTAAAACACTGTCAAAAGTTAGTGTACTTGTTTACAAAGTAGACAACCGTGAAGGGCAAGCTTGTAATGAAACATTTGATGTTTGAAGAAAATAAAGAAAAGCCAAGGTAAATATCATTATGCCAATGATATTTAATTGTGCTGTGTGCAATTAAGCTAAACTTTTGTCACATTATGCAAAAATAATGAAAATATATTTACTTGTGCATTTATGATATATAACATGTTATCTGTAATTTTAGTTTTACCAAAACAAAGTAATCTGACTTTTTTTTCTACAAAAGATTTTTTCATTTTCTCTACAAAAATTCTACTGTTAGACATCCTTATTGGATCATTTTTAAACTATATTAAGAGTGCAAAAATAAGTGTGTTCTACAAGAGTTTTTAAAGGTCAAGTGGGCCAAAAGTGTCCAGCTGAACAAACATACATATATCATCATCATCCATAATATTACTATATTTCCAAGTGACTATTATTTTCTCTTTAATTGAGAGCACATAGTTTATCATATTCTGAATCCTTGTGCATGTTTTCTTTGATATTGTCATTTAATCAGAATCACAACCCATCCATCTTACTTGCAGTCGAGATGCTTCAGAATCCATGTGTCTGAAATAGACGATTGTGACTGAAATGTGTTTAATGAGAGCTGTTGAATAGAGAGAGAGAGAGAGAGAGAGAGAGAGAGAAGAGAGAGAGAGAGAGAGAGAGAGAGAGAGAGAGAGAGAGAGAGAGAGAGAGAGAGAGCGAGAGCGAGAGAGAGAGAGAGAGAGCGAGAGCGAGAGAGAGCATTCTTCAAGCTGGTCCAAGCTAAAACACTTGCGACTAAAAACACTAAAACTACAATCTTATTTCTGTTCACCTCCTTCCTGTAGGGTCTTCTAAATTTGCTTACTGACACACCAGAGCACACCTGCCTCTTTCTATCATTCTCTCATATCTAATTACATGAACACGAGAACAAATACAGTCTGCCAGTGCATATTTCCAAGTCGAGAGACCATTTAGAGTCCATTTAAAGAGATTGATATGACTTATCAACACCAAGTGTTTAAGTGCAACTTAATCAAAAGTGCAACTGTCCTACTGTCCTAGTTCAGTCTACTTCTCAGTGGAGTGGAGATGAGGAAAGAGAGGTGACACTCATGAAGGACAGTCCGCAAACAAAGGTCCGCAGACACTGTCAGACAAAACGATGACAGTTTAGCACTCTCTACAAACTTTGTCTGGTAATTGAAATGCTAATTCAATAGTAATGGGTTTATCATTGCCTGCTCAAGAAATGGAATTGGTCTTTTACATTTACAAATGTATGAGAATGTGGACCATGTAAATGTGGAGCACTATGGGTTAGTTTAGAGATTTCAAAATAACAATATGCGCACATCCAGAAACGTTAGGCAGGTGCACGATCAGATAAAGCACTTCACTAAAGAATAAACAAAAATCGGCACACTGCCACTGCAGCTCCCAAAAATCAATTTATTAAAATATACAACGTTTCGATGTGAAGGTCTCCGTCAGGCAAACATCAAGTACACAGCAAGGTGCAATTTATATCAGCATGATCTATCACACCTGACCTAATTAATCCACTAAGTACCCAATCATCCAATAAACTAGAGAGAAAAAAAGAAGAAGAAAAAATATATACATACAGTTGTGGTCAGAATTATTGGCACTCCTGGTAAATATGATCAAAGGCGGCTGCAAAAATAAATCTGCATTGTTTATCCTTTTGATCATGCATTCAAAAATTATGAAATAAATGCTTTTCTACAAAACACGCTGGCCATAATTATTTCAATTATTCCCTTTAATTCAATACTTTTTGCAAACTCCTTTTGCCAAGATAACAGCTCTGAGTTTTCTCCTATAATGCCTGATGAGTTTGGAGAACACCTGACAAGAGATCAGAGATCAGCTCCATAAAGAATCTCTCTAGATCCTTCAGATTCCTTCAGAAGTTCATGTTGGTGCTTCTTCTCTTCAGTTCACCCCACTCATTTTCTACAGGGTTCAGGTCAGAGGACCGGGACGGTCATGGCAGAAGCTTCATTTTGTGCTCAGTCACACATTTTTGTGTGATTTTGATGTTTGTTGCGGATCATTGTCATGAGGGAAGATCCAACCACTGCCCATTATAAGATTTCTAGCAGAGGCCGTCAGGTTTGGATTTTTATTGGGTACTGTTGGGTTTGCTGCCAAAAAGCTTTTTTTTTTTTTTTATTTATTTGTTTCATCTGAGCACAGTAACAGATCCCTTTTGAAGTGCAGCAGTGTCTGACAACTGAATATGCTGGAGTTTATTATTGGATGAGAGCAGAGGATTTATCTTGAAACCCTCCCAAAACACTTGTGGTGATGTAGGGGTTGTTTGATTATTATAATTTGTTTAGGCTTACCCCAAGACTCAACTAATCTCTGCAATTCTCCATTTGTGATCCTTGGAGAGTTTTTGGCCACTCAAATATATGCACGTACATATACAAAACTATCAGGGACATAACAACTAATAGAAAAGCAAACTACAAAATAGTCAACAGTAGTTCTGTATATACTGGTGACTATTTTGTAGTTTACTTTTCTGTTAATTGTTTTTTTTTTTCAGATAGTTGTGTGTATGTATATGTGTGTATGTATATGTGTGTGTGTACCGGTATATACAGTAGTCAACATTTGAAGTGGATCAAAAAAGTTCATCAAACTTGCCCTAAGACAATAACGGGTATTGTTCAAAATTCATGTACCATTTATTAGTTCATGCTTGTTCCTCACTATTTCAAATGGTACCGTAACACTTTGACTAAAACATTCCTTGCATAACATCTTAAGAGATTTAGAGTATCGCATACAGTACTTGAGCTGTGATGCACACGTTGATGACTTATAATTTTCACATTTCTGTGGGGCTCCAGACAGACTTCTGTCTCTGTGAGTGAGGCTTGGTGCCATAAACCTCTAACAGCTGCCTTCTCCTCATCACTAATGACCAGAATATTCCTAATGGGGAAAACATCTGTGTCATCACTGATTTCTGGAAGCCTAATTATGATTACCATTTGCCCTCCTTCTCATCTGGGACATGTAAGTTGCCATTTAGCTTTTGGTCATTTCCAGAGTCTTACCAGCTTATCAGCAATCCTAAAAAATGTGAATTTGTCTAGTTGCTACCTTAAATTTCACCCAAAATGTTGTCAGATTGATTGAAACATGTTTGTTTTGAATGTTGTTTCAGAGGTTACATGAAGCACTTTTCTAGGTTATTACACTATAACTTTTTTTTTAAATATATATAAACTTTAGTTTAAAAAATGTAAAAATACATGTTTTTGTCAAACACAAAATGCATTTTGAGAAGTGGTCGGCCACATGGTGATCCATTAGGTGAGACAGAAAGAAAAAGAGAGGCCATATGCTTATATAATGTCACAGCTTTAATGGCTGTGAATCACAGGTCCTCATCATTTATTTATTCACTGCTGGATTAGATCCACAGGATGCTGCAAGAACCCCACCACACTGTAGAGAACACAGCAGCATCCCGCAGAGTTGCACAGAGTAGGAATGAAGAAATGATAATGTTTTCAGAGACATCAGTACAGTAGTCCAGACAGTAATTCATGCATTATTGGTGAAATACTCAGTAGTACCGACATTACTTTATGCTGACTCAAAAGTCCTCTGGGATTTTAGCTCCATTCTTGTGAAAGCTTTATTTGTTTTGTTATAGGTTTTTTCTTTTTCTTTTCAGAATTCGTTTTAAACATGATCTGGTTGACTTGGAAGAATAAACACTCTAATGTGCCCCTTTAGTATGAGAATTGTGCCATGCAGGAACATTCCTCCCACACACACACACACACACACACACACACACACACACACACACACAGCTCTTTTGTACTGAAGTTGATCAAATATGGACACTGTACCTATGCTAATTTTAAATCCAAAAAAATATTTATTTTTCTTTTGTCTGATTTAATTTCACCCACTGTCCTGTTTGCCTGATAACTTTATAACGACAAATGACTATTTAACACTGGTATCTAAGAATGGGGGAAAGAACACACTGTTCTTCTGGTTTGCTTCCACACTCCTCCTCGGATGTGAGTGAGGCACACACTCTTCAGTGAGGTCTCTGATTGGCAGGCTGAAGGGACATGACTGACCTTTAGGTTTCTAATTGGAACGGCTGCCAGGTGAACACAAAACTTTGGCCAACTGTCGGAGCTCTGTTTAGTAGTCATGACACTTCTTGAGAGTTAGTGGGAAAATAGCAATAGTTAATATTCTGCTTTGTCATTCTCAATTGACAATTTACAGTTTTTCTCGATTGCTCAAACACATTTCTTGAAACTATGCCTCGTATTCTCAAAACAGTAACCACAAATCCATAACGCCTCACCCAGTTCCCCAAACATCCTATTTTCAGGTCAAAATGAAGCTCTACACTCAAAACCATTCACTCTTGCTGAAAAACCAAACTTTGCCCTCAGACATCACACACAAGGCCTCACAAACACACACACTAGTCTTAGTCTTACACACTGGTGCAATAAATTTAAACTAACATTTCCAAAACTGGTAAGTTATGTTGCTTGTGGTTCTCTTGCATGCCTGTTCCCCGCTGGCACGCATCAACTGAAATATTTGGAAGGCTTCTTCACTTTCATCGTCTCTGTGTCCTAGAAAAATAGCAGTACTGATTACTGTAACTGTAACACATCCTTTTTACAAAATGGAAGCATTCAGAAAACTCTATATGAGGCAATTTGATGCATTTCTTTTTATTACAGTAGTATAGGGCAACAGCTTTAGTACATGTATGTGTTGTAACAGCACAGTGTAACTGCACTCAAAAGTAACAGTAGAGAGCAGTCTGAAGTACATCTACTGTACCTGTTTTTCTCCCGGAAGGTTCTTATGATCGAGGCGACGGTGAAGTGACTCAAATTTGGCTGTACTCGTAGCCCAGCCTCTATGGCGGCAAATCAATGACAATAATAAACGAGCGCACAGCTGATGCTGGCGCGCGCGGTAAATGACTTTCGCGAGCGAATAACAGATCTACACGCGAGGAAACGGGAACTCGCGAGCTCATTCAAGCACTATAACATGTACACAATAACCATGGAAATGTGTCATTACAGTCTGTAAATTATCTCTTAACAACACAATGCAATCACTAGTAATACTTTGTTAAAAGAATATATTCTATATTAACAATGCATTAAATCACATTACACGTTAATTAACCACAATAAATAAAACAAATTAAGTGATGTCTCAAGTCAAGTGAATTACAAGTCATTGGACAGGCGTCCAATCACAACTGGCTTCCGGAAAAGGGGAGTCCCGCCCCTCGACTGTCAAAAATAAAATGTTCAAGCGAGCAAAAGCAGCAGGCGAGAGCAGATCAAGCGTGAGAGCGCGTGGAATGATCAATCGCGCGCGCGAATGCTTGAATTGCGTGCAGAGGAGATGTCATGAGCGCGCGCAGGGCTTGAATGAGCTCGCGAGTTCCCGTTTCCTCGCGTGTAGATCTGTTATTCGCTCGCGAAATTCATTTACCGCGCGCGCCAGCATCAGCTGTGCGCTCGTTTATTATTGTCATTGATTTGCCGCCATAAGCCTTCCTCATAGTCATACCATGGACAAAGACATGAGCATGTCTCCTTGCCCTTCACCTTCCAATATTCCTCCTCATTCAATATTGATAGCTAGTGCTTTCTAAATGACAACATGATGTAGGCACTGAGAAATGAAGGGATTTGTAGAGTTTTGCAGTGACGAAGCTTTTTGATAAATGCGTTATGGTTTTGAAATTTTAGTTCAAAAGCCTGCTTATAGTATTTAACCAATCGAGAAAAACTGTAATAATTCATTACAGTGTTAAATATTATATTTTAATAATTGTTATATTGTATAATTAGATACAAGTGATGAATTTGACGTTAGAATTATTTAAATCACTGAGTGGAATTACACTACTGTTGAAAGTTTGGACTTAGTAAGATTTTCTCAAATGAATGCTCTTCTTTTCATCAAAGAATCCTGGAAAAATGCATCATGGTTTCCACGAAAATATTAAACAGCACAACTGTTTTCGTCAGGGTTGGTGGCAGTAGAAATCGCACAGCGCAAGATAGTTCAACAAGAACTATCTTTAATAACAAATATTCAAGAAATACAGTAAATAAACATGGTAAAAGAACATTTGGCCAACATGTAAATTGTCCAAACACAGTTTATTCACTTATAGGTTTCACATGCTGTCTAGGGGTGGATTTATCCGAAAGAGTTTATAATAGAAAAAATAATAGGGTGTCACGATTTCGATTTTAAATCGAAATCGATCGAAATTAAGTCACAATCTCGATAATCGAATTCAAAAATGGAATCGTCGATACTGCCACGCCCCCATGTCACGTCCAGTCGGTTTGCAAAGCGGAAAAAAACAGCGTTGAAGTGCTGCGAGTCCTCTACCTCAGTTACAGCCAGTCAAAAGATAGCATGGTTGCAGATGCAGGAGACCTATCGACAGGACTTCTGACCTCCTCTTTCACTAAAGTCGCCGGTGTGGGACAGTGGGAGTATTTCTGATTTCCAGTGAGTTATGTTGACAACGTTCACATTCGCGTTCAAAGTTCGCGCTTAAAAAAAGCCACACTTTGCAAGCTCTGCTACTGTATGTGCGTCAGTGCGTGTACCATTCTTCCACTTTTTAAATTAAAACTTTAAATTGACAAAAACAGCAGACTCAGAACAGTATAAATCTTTATACAATAAATCTAGCATGTCACAAATAACTTGATTCTCCACCTCCACGAATGAGACAAGTGTCGTTCATTTCCGCACCTAGTCTGTTCTCTTACGAGAGTATCTCTCGTACTGCGTAATATCTTACGCTACGGGGAAAACTCTTTTCCACGAGATATTGAAGCCAAAAATTATCCTTAATTTTTTATTAATGTAAAACGCTTTGCGGCAGCAAGCAGACATAGGCGAGACAGCTCGCGCGCCTATTGGCTGCCCTGCGGCAACAGCAGCAGCCTATCGAGAGTGGCTCTGCGTGACGTCACGACGAATGGGGGCCTTTCGCGCCCATATAGTCACGTCCCGCCAGAAAGGGCGTGGTCTCGCCCTATAACCAGGCTCGATAGCTGCTCTTACGTTGATTTTCATCTCTTCAGCGAAGCCTCACGCATCGCTGGATCCAGAGTGAGAAGCCGCGCCGTCGACCTGTAGCCTTCAGCGGGACGTGCCATTGAGCCTGGAGTCGCTGGCCTCGCCGCCTTCAGCCGCCGTACCTGCTGTGCTTTCCGGCGTTATATCCTTTCCTCTGCATAGAGTGTGTGTGTGTGCTTGCATATCTGCTTTTTTCCCACCCCCTCTAAAAGAGCGGCGTCTTTTTAAAGATGCCTTCCTGCGGTTCTTGCCGAGCCCCACTCAGCGACGAGGACCGACATGTCATCTGCGTGTCCTGCCTGGGTGAGGATCACGCGGACATCGCGCTCGCTGACGGCGGATGCCATCATTGTGAACGCTTGCCTATGGTGACTCTGCGGACTCGCCTAGCTTCGTTCTCCGAGCCCGCATCCCAGCCCGCCGTGATGCCGCGCCGCAAGAAGCGCCGCGCCCAGCGCGCGCCCGAGCTATTTCCAGCCCGCCAAAGCTCGCCGGTTCGCCCGCCAGCTTCGCCGGCTTCGCTCGAGTCGCTCCCAGACGGACAGCGGCCGCCGTCTGCCGCCGCGTCCGCACTTGAGCTCGACGAACTTACCGGAGACGGCATTGAAACTGAGCCGATGCGTCCGCTCTCTCAAGCCGTGGATTACATCGGCCTCGACTGAAAGGCGCTCGCGCAACTAACGCGCAATGGGCTGGACGGACGCTTTCTCGGGAAAGACGAAGCTCCGTCACAGTCGAGACCCGCGCCTTTCCCCCCTGAATGGTGAGAGACATTTGTGGTTAACGCTATCCGAGATGACGGAAGCCGAGCGCTCCGTGTTCCTCGACGTTCTCGCTCTGCTGGACGCCGCCCCCCTCAGCGCGGGCCCCGGCCGAGGATTGAGATAAAGCCCGAGGTCTCAAGGCCTTCCTAGTCTCTCTAGGAAAGCGACGGTGTTCAGTTCCCGCTGCGGCCGGATTTACACCAAAACTTCTCGCTCGTTCAGTTCCAAGCAATGTGACTGTTCCAGTGTATTTCGCAGTGAGCAAGCTGGTTCCACAGCCCGCTTGCCTGCGCACAAAGGCCGTCGTTTCGGCTAACTAGCAGCGCCGCCAGGCCCGAGATCAAACACCGCGCTCTCGCTCTGCTGGACGCCGCCCCCCTCAGCGCGGGCCCCGGCCGAGGATTGAGGTAAAGCCCGAGGTCTCAAGGCCTTCCTAGTCTCTCTAGGAAAGTGACGGTGTTCAGATCCCGCTGCGGCCGGATTTCCACCAAAACTTCTCGCTCGTTCAGTTCCATGCGTTGTGACTGTCCCAGTGTATTTCGCAGTGAAGCAGCCGGTGTCTCAGCCCGCTTGCCTGCGCACAAAAGCCGTTTCTATGGCTACCCAGATAAATCCAATAAAGAGTGCATTTTCTGGTGTTCCGGCCACGGCCGATGGTGTTATGAGTGTTGTAAGAATGCCCACGTCCCAGTGCCCATTCCCACACCCAGACACAGCCCGCCACGGTGCAGGGCTAGCACAAATAAAACCAACTCATGTTGGTTGTGCAGAAAATGTAGTGAACGCGCCCATACATGCCCGCTTACACTACACTATGCGTGTCCCTTGGTTTCTGTAAAAACGAAACTAACACACATTTAGTCGGCGCGAGCCGACAGTGTTCTCAGTGCAGTAAATGTGCCCGCTGTCCCGCATTTCCTCACTGACACGCCGAATCCCACGGGATTCACCCCCGCTCGCTTTCTATGCACAACCCGTCACAGAGAAGCTGAGCGCGGCCAGGCTGCCCGCTGTGATTAGCGCGCACCTCGCACGCTGTGAACACAGCGTTGATTCAGTCGGCGCGAGCCGAGTGTTCTCCGTGCAGAAAATGTGCCCGCTGTCTCGCGCCCGCATTTCTCACAGACACTCCGAATCTCACGGGATTCGCCCCCGCTCGTTTTCTCTGCACAACCCGTCACAGAGAAGCTGAGCGTGGCCAGGCTGCCAGCTGTGATCAGCGCGCGCCTCGCACGCTGTAAACACAGCAGTGATTTAGTCGGCGCGAGCTGACAGTATTCTCAGTGTAGTAAATGTGCCCGCATTTAGTAAATGTGCCCACATTCCCTCACACGCGCCGAATCCCACAGGATTCGCCCCGCTCGCTTTCTCTGCGCGTCCCGCCATAGAGAAGCTGAGCGCGGCCAGGCTGCCCGCTGTGATCAGCGCGCCCCCCGCCTCGAACGCTGTAAACACGGTGTTGTGTTCCCAGTACACAGGGGCTCTCGAGCCGCCGTCCTGCCGCGGCCAGAGCCCAGATTTCATTCTACCCCTAGCTATTCACGCAGATGCGTGGTCAAGGCTTCCCGGGGTATCAGAATGGGTGTTGAACACTATAACGAGAGGCTGTTCGCTACAGTTCGCTCGACGCCCCCGCCGTTATACGGCGCGAGTCGAAACTACGGTGTAAAGCGAAGTGTTTCATCTACTTCGAGCCGAGATAGCGAAACTACTGAGAAAAGGGGCTATAGAACCTCTATCTCAGGGCGAAGGGGGCTTATACAGCAGATATTTTCTGGTACCGAAAAAAGATGGTGGGCTCAGACCCATTCTAGATCTGCGACTGCTGAACAGAACGCTCGTGAAGCGCCAGTTCAGAATGCTTACGACCAGGAAATCCTCGCGCAAGTGCGCCAAGGAGACTGGTTCATGTCAATAGATCTGAAAGACGCCTATTTTCAAATACAAATAGCGTCCCATCACAGGCGATTCTTGAGATTCGCCTTCGAGGGCCAGGCATATCAATACACAGTCCTGCCGTTCGGCCTGTCCATAGCACCCCGTACGTTCACGTAGTGCATGGACGCGGCCCTCGCCCCCCTGAGACTTCGGGGCATGCGAGTTTTGAACTACTTGGACGATTGGCTGATTCTAGCTCGTTCACGAACGGAGCTCATAGAACACAGGGCCGCATTACTCGAGCACCTCGAGGAGCTGGGCCTTACAGTCAATTGGGCGAAAAGCTCACTGCTCCCCAGTTGGAGAATTTCCTTTCTGGGAACAGTGTTAGACTCGCTATCCATGACAGCACGCCTGTCACCGGAGCGCGGATGGAATATTCAGCACGTCGCGAGATCCTTCCGCCACGGCTCTATAGTCCCGCTCAGAAGGTTTCAGAAAATGCTGGGTCTGATGGCCACAGCAGCCTCCGTACTCCAGTTGGGCCTGCTCCGCATGCGCCCACTGCAGCTATGGCTAAAAGCACGAGTTCCCCCCAGGGCGTGGACCGCAGGTCTATTTCGCCTCAGGGTCGACCTTCAGTGCATTTCGGCTCTGAAACCATGGAAAGCAACCGACTGGTATCAGTCAGGTGTGAGTCTGGGGATCCCCTCGAGTGTGAAGGTGGTGTCTACGGACACCTCCACTTCGGGGTGGGGAGCGCTGCTCGAGGGCAGACCGCTAGCTGGCCTATGGTCAGCGCGGGAGAAGCTCCTTCACATAAACTGCTTGGAATTAATAGCAGTCGACAAAGCGCTAAGGCGCTTCTGTCCCCAGATAATAGGCCACCACGTATTGGTCCGGTCGGACAACATGTCAGTGGTGGCGTACATAAATCGCCAGGGCGGCGTCAGGTCCCGAAACCTTTACAGGCTGACGGAACGCCTCCTGGTCTGGGCTCAGCACAACCTGCTCTCGCTGAGAGCGGCGCATGTGCCTGGTCACCTAAATGTGGGGCCAGACAGGCTGTCCAGAAATAACGTCCCAGCAGGAGAATGGTCTCTGCACACGCAGACGATCCAGCTGCTGTGGGAAACGTTTGGCAAAGCGCAGGTGGACCTGTTCGCGTCCCAAGAAAACGCTCACTGCCCGAGATTCTTCTCGAAAAGCCGGGACGCGCTGGCCCATGTTTGGCCCTGCCGCCCCCTATATGCTTTTCCCCCTGTCTCACTCCTGCCTCAGGTGTTGGAGCGAATCAGGAGGGAGGGATGCCCAGTGCTACTCATAGCTCCGCTCTGGACAAACCAGTCGTGGTTCCCTGTCCTGATGCAGCTGACCAGCGCTGCCCCATGGCCTTTACCGTTGAGGAGAGACCTCCTCTCTCAGGCGGAAGGCTCGATTTGGCATCCTCGCCCGGATTTGTGGTCCCTGCACGCATGGGCCATCAACGGGTACCCGCTGACCTCCCAGAGGGAGTGTTAAACACGATCGCGCAGGCTAGAGCCCCGTCTACCAGACGGCTCTACTCCTCGAAGTGGTCTGTGTTCTCTGCTTGGTGTCAAGCGCAGGGCTTTTCACCTGTAGACTGCGGGGTTACGGAAGTGCTTTCCTTCCTTCAGGAGCTGCTGGATAAGGGCAGGTCCCCTTCCACGCTCAAAGTATACGTGGCGGCCATAGCAACGTTTGCAAAACCGGTGTCTGGCCAGTCACTAGGAAAGAGCGACTTAGTCGTGCGTTTCCTTAGAGGAGCTCGGAGGCTAAACCCTCCCAGGCCCCCTTCAGTCCCGACATGGGACCTTTCCACGGTCTTAGAGGCCATGAAAGGTGCCCCATTCGAGCCAATCCAGTCGTCAGACATGAAACACTTGTCTTTCAAGACAGCGTTTCTTATGGCTCTCGCTTCAGTGAAGCGCGTAGGGGACTTGCAAGCGCTCTCAGTAAGCGCGTCATGCATGGAGTTTGGACCTAATGACTCAAAGGTCATACTCAAACCGAAGCACGGCTATGTGCCGAAATCCCTCAACACACCGTTCAGGGCCCAGGTGATTTCCCTGTCTGCCCTTCCGGTTCTCAATGAGGAGAAGGACGCGAGTCTCCTTTGCCCTGTCAGGGCACTAAGGGCTTATGTGTCCCGCTCGTCTGGTTTCAGACAGACTGAGCAGCTTTTCGTTTCGTTTGGCGGCCGTGCTAAGGGACTTGCCGCTTCGAAACAGAGCCTATCCAGATGGATAGTCGGTGCCATAGCGCTGGCTTACACTTCTAAGGGCCTACAGTGCCCTTTGGGTGTTAGAGCGCACTCCACAAGAGGCATGGCCTCCTCGTGGGCATGGTCTAGCGGGGTTACCCTGCAAGATATTTGTATGGCCGCGGGCTGGGCCTCGCCGTCTACATTTATAAAATACTATAACTTGGAGGTTCCCGCCTTACAAGCTAAGCTTTTGGCGGTATAAAATTCAGTGCTATCTGCCCGCTGTGCGGCTCGGATACTGAGTTTGACCTGCGTATTGCTCACTGACCGGTACAGCAGCTCATTAAAATGTTGACACACTTGTGGCCACCCAGTTCAGGCTGAATGTTCACCCTGACGGTATGGTCTATTTGTCACATGATTAGCTCCTTTCGGATGCTATTTACAGGGAATGATGCTTCTAGCCTCTCTTCCCTCACTCTCTGTGAGTGTATGGTGATTATGCACTATATGCGCCCCGGGCTTCGGCCCCTGGGACTTTGGTGTTGGATCCCTACCAGCACGGCGTGTTGCATTGTGTTCCCCATAGCGTAAGATATTACGCAGTACGAGAGATACTCTCGTAAGAGAACGTACTCGGTTACTAACGTAACCTCGGTTCTCTCTAGAGAGGGAACGAGTACTGCGTATCTTGCCGTGCTTGGAATACGCTCTGGTTCGCTTCGGCGATGAAAACCAACGTAAGAGCAGCTATCGAGCCTGGTTATAGGGCGAGACCACGCCCTTTCTGGCGGGACGTGACTATATGGGCGCGAAAGGCCCCCATTCGTCGTGACGTCACGCAGAGCCACTCTCGATAGGCTGCTGCTGTTGCCGCAGGGCAGCCAATAGGCGCGCGAGCTGTCTCGCCTATGTCTGCTTGCTGCCGCAAAGCGTTTTACATTAATAAAAAATTAAGGATAATTTTTGGCTTCAATATCTCGTGGAAAAGAGTTTTCCCCGTAGCGTAAGATATTACGCAGTACTCGTTCCCTCTCTAGAGAGAACCGAGGTTACGTTAGTAACCGAGTACGTTTTTGCTGCACGCGCCGAGTTAAAGCGACAGCGCACAGTTCGTGGTCAAAATGAACATGACACGAAAATGTTGTAATTTCATCATAAATGCATTTAATTAAATTATACATTAAATACTAATATTTTTCACAGTCATGTTTGTACTTTAAGACCGAGGTAAAGCAAGGAAAACATATGTATCTGTTAAACCTTGTTTGTTTTGTTGTGAACTTGAATGTCATCTTCTGTGAATAAGACTGCAGTTACAAAAGAGAAACTACATGGCAGGTTATTTTGCTTAAGTTTCTAATTGACTGAAGATATAAGTTATTGTAACATTATTTTGTTAATAAATGTTTTAAATTTGACAATGTAGTGTGGTACATTGCGAACAAAGGTCATATATCAAGGCCCATGAACGGTTGTACAGAAAATGTAGTAAAATAGTGGAATATTGATCCTTTAAAAAAACTAAGCAAGCCAATCTAATTCAAACAAGTGATTTCAGAACGCTTTTGCCATCAGACGGTCAGGAAAAGGTCTGTGGGCGGTTCATGGGTGTGTTTATGAGGCCAAAACTCCTCCTTTCCCCAACCAGCCTGATATGGTATAAAATGGCTCAATGACTCTTCATTCTGCATGGCGTTAAAATATTCCACTGAATTATTAATCCATGGATTTCCCTTTACCCTGTCCTTAAACCTTACTTTAACCCATCTCCACATCTCTCCCATGTGGTCCATAACAGAATACGGGGGGGGGGGGTCTATTTATGATAGATGGTCTTGACAGTTACATTACAGGGCTCCTGTCTAGAGTCTGAGAGAGAGTGGAGTGAGAGAGAGGGGAGGAGAGAGAGAGATTACATAACTGAAGTCTGCTTTTTATGAGAACTAGGAGAGGCGTGATTCCAGACTGCAGATACTGCGCTCCATCATCAGAAGGACCACTAGTAAGCTTTCAGCCACAGTGTTATCGGAGATCCCTTCTCAAACAGAGCTCATTTTCACAGTCACTCCCCCACCATTAAACAGAAATCTGATCAATTTTCATGGTTTGTATTCAAGAAAACATTCACAAAAAATAGCTTGCGTTGAAAAATTGCTAGCTTGTATGTGTGAGACTTCCAATTAATTAGCTGCTATAGAAAAAAAAAAACTAGAAGAATAACAAAGTTCAGTAAAGTAAAAGTGTTTGTGCTACAAAGCAGAGTATTTATGGTTACGATAATAATAATAAAAAAAACTTGAAATATCAAGCAGCATAATGGACTATTGTTGTACAGCTAAAATAATTAGTCGATAGCCTTGCAGTTTGCTCTTAAATTAAAAATATGTTTGAATCATACATTTGCATTTCCATTACAAAGTGATCAGCTTCTTTTTTTTTAAGAAAAAGAAAAAAGAAAGATAGAATATTAAAAGTATATTTTTTTAAATTGTAATTTGCACCACTTGTCCCATTTGGAATATTATTTTCTAGAATAATAATTATTTTTATTTTATAAGGTTTATATAAACATATGAGCAAAACTACATCTATTTATCTATCATTCACTTCAGACAGGTAGAGCATCATAAAGTGCAGAATGCTTTTGAGAACTGAATAACAATTTCAATTGTGACATGATTCAGCACAGTACAATTACAAATCATTCCTTACACTGATTTCCAAGCACGGCTTCTAAGAACATCTTCAGTGGTGTGGCAACTCACGATTGCTCACTTGGCAGCTGATAAGTTAACTTAAATTAGCAAATATTTGGTTAACTAAACAGGAAACGGGAGAAATGTCAAAGACATAAATAACAACTGATGTATTTCTTAAACACATTGTAATCCTAATTCCACAGCACCACAAAGGAAAAGACATTTGTATCAACAATAACTGCAGTTTGATCATGCCATATAGCGCTGGTCGCCTACATCTGGTACAGTTGTAATTCACTGCGGACAGCAGGTGCTGGAGGGGTGTGTGTGTGTGTGTGTGTGTGTGTGTGTGTGTGTGTGTGTGTGTGTGTGTGTGTGTGTGTGTGTGTGTGTGTGTGTGTGTGTGTGTGTGTGTGTGTGTGTGTGTGTGTGTGTGTGTGTGTGTGCAGCCTGCAGAGTTATCTCTCATCTCATCTGCCAGCTAAATTGAAAGTGACACCGGAGAAATTAAGACAATCGACTGCCAGGTGAGGCCAATGGCCTTGTCCACAGCATTTACTCGTGAATCTTGGATGGACTGACTCATATGCGCGGCCTCCTCCGCCACACTCACAGACATAAACAAACACACACACACTTTCATGTTATGTTGTAAAACTCCAGGTAATAACAAAAGCCACGGCTGTTTTTTGCGCAGCTTGTGCCTGAAAAGCGCTCATCTGAGACCTGTCAATGTAATCATCCTACTGCAGCACAGCCCTGCAAAAGCTTTAGAACATTAGCTGTTTTTTCCCTGGTCCTGCTTAGATTTTGATTTTTTTCTTCTAAATTTAACAGCGACTGGTGACCTAGGAGTCAGGGCTGTCGTGGTGACGCTGATGGATTTATGCAAATGTCAAGGCTAGCTCTGTTCTGTGGCTGTAGCCTTTTGGAAAGCATGTCTCCCGGGAGGAAGAGGGACTTGGAATGCAGTTGTTTCATCTTCAAAGGCTCTCCTGAAAATAAGCAGACACACTAAATAACCTGCTGGCTTTATTTATTTATACGGTGATGTGCAGAACTGGCAAGTACAGAAGTGAGGGCTCACGAGAGGAAGAGAGGAGTCATAAAACAGTCGTTTTTATGCTCTATGTGTCTACTGATGGTGACTATAAACTGCATGTTAGCCAAAGCTAACTTAAACAACATATAGTTCTTAAAACACAGTAGTTTTACAACACCTATTAGGTGTTGGTTAATGTTAATATACTATACACGGGTGGTAAGTATGACTTTTTTAAGACTAGGCTACTTTTATTCAGCAAGGACATTAAAAGGTGACAGTAAAGACATTAATAATGTTACAAAAGATTTCTATTTTATATAAATACTGTTATTTTGAACTTTCTATTCATCAAAGAATCCTGAAAACGTGCAGCTTTGCATCACAGGAATAAGTTACATTTTAAAATATATTAAAATAGAAAATTATATACTATCAATTGTAATCTTTTTTTATGTTTGTTTTACTATATTTTTGTATTTTTTGTATAGTCTGAAACAGACTTTCATAAACGTTAAAAAAATATTTTAAACGATAGTCAATGTTCTAAATATACTATCAAATACATTTTAACAGTTCAAGTTATACATTAATAATACATTAGATAATGAACAAACATGAATTAACAATGAACAATAACATATTTATAAATCGGCATTAGCCTAGATTAATAATTGCTTTTTAAAAATAAGGCACTGACAGCCAAACAATGTGCAGACAGGCTAATGCCATCAGAAGAACCCCCTGGCAGAGAAGAACCCCCTGGCACAGGCCATCGCATGGCACATTCCCAGCAGACTGAGGGCTGATAGGCAGATGCATTATACACGGAGGGGTCAACACTGTACCACACACTAGATAGAGATGAAAGTGTCCTGGTACTGCTAAAACATTCTGTAGCTATTATAAAACTTCACAGTATTTTAGGATAGCTTGAAATCCTTCCTTGTTAAAGAAAATAAGAATAAAGAAAAATAAGAAATATATTTAGCAAAACAATAATCCTTTTGTAATATCAAAAGTGTGGTACCATCTCCCTCTGCCATCAATATCTCTCTTTGTGTGTCAGGTGGAAGAAACTCAGGTGATAGTCCTCTACATCTTGGTTATGTAACGGACATTTCATTGAAGTCAACCTGTATATACAGTAAGCTCACACAATAACTGAAAATAGCCAGCTTTGATGTGAAAGCTATTTTTTCACTCTTTATTTAAAGCACAGGCTAATGTTGACAGTAGCATCCAGATATGGCATTACGAAGATTAAAATAACCCTACTTTAACTCCAAAGAGCCTTCTTTCATCAAATCATTCTACCAATCGAACTGCTTAAACTGTCCGAGACACAAAGGAGAAGCTCCCGAAGGTATAAATATATCAGTAAGACCGATGAATTCAATTATAACTGATCTGACATGTTATAGATTTTTAGATCTCTTACAGTGACACGAGGTTTGCCATGTGAGATCCTGAGAGCTACACTGCCACCTCTTGGTCAAATGAAGTCTGCTCGACACGGTAATGTAAAGTAGACCGCTGGCCTTGTGTCAAACCTGAAGAGTCAACAATTAATAATGTGGTTATTATTATAAAGGAACAAGTAGTCAGGAAACAGGCCAGTGCAGATGGTGATTTACACAGAGAGCAATACGATGACTGACTGGAAGGATGAATTAAAAGTCAGAGTGTGTGTTTGTGTGTGCTGCATGAATCATTATCTGTCCACGATGAGCTCATAAATGGTAGCAGATTGGAGAGTGTTGATCTGGACATTTTGGGGGCTTTTAGGCTGACATCAGGCTCTGTGAGTTCCCGTCTGCCAGCACAAACAGTGTTTTTAATAGACAAGACTCTGGGGAAGCTGGACACTTCAGGGGACGAGAAAGCGGCCATTTTAGGGATAATTTTAAGAGTGCAACATAAGGTGTAAATTGATCTTATTCAGCTGTGATGTTGAATATGAAGATAAAATAGGACAATTGATGTAAAATTAGACAGTGTTAAGTGGAAGAAGCTGATATGATGCACCCAAAATCAGGGGTAGCGTTGCAGCTTTCAAGAAAACTCACTTTGTACATAAAAACGGTACAAAAAACAAGGTCACACTTTACATTAAAGCGCTTACTGTAATTTACATATGACCTGACTAATGAACATGCATAAGCTTTTAGTGCTGCACTAATTATCTTAAATGTATAGCCTATATACACAAATTCTACAGATAACATATACAGTAACAAAGTGTTAGAGAATAACTGGTCGTTTCTGCAGGTGAAAGAGTGCAGTGATGCTCTCCATGCAATCAATACCATTATTGCAGCTTCACTTTAGTGTTTAGTTGAGCTTTTGTTAGCATATGGTCACCACTGAAGCACTTAGGGTTGCTTTTATGGTTTGAGGGCTTTTTTAGCCGTGGAAAAAAAAATATCATTAGTGGGACAGTACTGCAGAAAGGCTGAACAGCAGCAAAGTAGGAGACATGCGGCACTACGGCAGGGCAGGACAGCAGGAGCACAAGGATATAAATGGAGGAGTGCAGCCATTGGCAGAGTGGCTCAGGGGAGATATTGTACACCAAATAGGTTTGGAAGAGTGCAGGTTGAAAAGGCAGTGCTCAGAAGTGCAGAACGCAGAAGCCTGAAAACTAGACGGTTTATCCCTCAATAATCGGATAGATTTACATGTATAAAGACCCATTTATACTTATAAATGATCATTAAATAAGCAAGTAATTAAATAATTATTTGAATTTACAAATAAATAAATTTATTTAAAGTAACAATTCATTTTAAATTGTTAAAAAATCATCTATTATTGTCAAAAGCCAAATAAATTATTAAAATATCTAAAGAACGTAATATACTTTAGATAAAAAACAGTCAACTTTATAAGCAAACAGGTTTATTGTTCATAACTATGGCTGTCAAAAATAATACAAATATTTTAAAAAGTAATGGTAACATTGTATTTTTATTAACTAACGTTAACAAAGACTAAACACTAAAAAATGATTAACATCGACAGTGATAAAAAAATTGACATCTTAAAATTTTCTTTCAACATTGTTTAAAAAAATAAAAAAGGCTAATTATTATTATTTTTTTTTTAAAATCTCTTTTTTTTATCTGCATTTGTACATCCCAATAGATACACTCACCTAAAGGATTATTCGGAACACCTGTTCAATTTCTCTAATCAATACCAACTCACATGGCAGTTGCTTCAATGCATTTAGGGGTGTGGTCCTGGTCAAGACAATCTCCTGAACTCCAAACTGAATGTCAGAATGGTAAAGAAAGGTGATTTAAGCAATTTTGAGCGTGGCATGGTTGTTGGTGCCAGACGGGCCGGTCTGAGTATTTCACAATCTGCTCAGTTACTGGGATTTTCACGCACAACCATTTTAGGTTTACAAAGAATGGTGTGAAAAGGGAAAAACATCCAGTATGCGGCAGTCCTGTGGGCGAAAATGCCTTGTTGATGCTAGTCGGGTCAGATTAGTGAAGAAATTTGACTGAAATAACCACTCGCTACAACCGAGGTATGCAGCAAAGCATTTGTGAAGCCACAACATGCACAACCTTGAGGCGGATGGGCTACAACAGCAGAAGACCCCACCGGGTACCACTCATCTCCACTACAAATAGGGAAAAGAGGCTACAATTTGCAAGAGCTCACCAAAATTGCACAGTTGAAGACTGGACAAATGTTGCCTGGTCTGATGAGTCTCGATTTCTGTTGAGATCAGAATTTGGCGTAAACAGAATGAGAACAGGGATCCATCATGCCTTGTTACCACTGTGCAGGCTGGTGGTGGTGTGTAATGGTGTGGGGGATGTTTTCTTGGCACACTTTAGGCCCCTTAGTGCCAATTGGGCATCGTTTAAATGCCACGGCCTACCTGAGCATTGTTTCTGACCATGTCCATCCCTTTATGGCCACCATGTACCCATCCTCTGATGGCTACTTCCAGCAGGATAATGCACCATGTCACAAAGCTCGAATCATTTCAAATTGGTTTCTTGAACATGACAATGAGTTCACTGTACTAAAATGGCCCCCTCAGTCACCAGATCTCAACCCAATAGAGCATCTTTGGGATGTTGGGGGAACGGGAGCTTTGTGCCCTGGATGTGCATCCCACAAATCTCCATCAACTGCAAGATGCTATCAAGTCAAGTCAAATATATTTATATAGCGCTTTTCACAATACAGATTGTTTGTTTCAAAGCTGCTTCACATTATCAATCAAAACAACTTAACACTGTTTGTTTATTACTGGAAGAAAGACATCCAAGTTTGGTAGAGCTGATCAATGGTATGATTGGTTAATTAATTTGAATATCCCCAACTGAGCAAGCCAAAGGCAACAGTGGCAAGGAACCGAAAAACTCCATCAAGTGACCTAATGATGTCCTAAAACTCCATCAGATTGACCCAATGGAGAAAAAAAAACCTATCAATATGGGCCAACATTTCTAAATAATGCTTTCAGCACCTTGTTGAATCAAGGCCACGTAGAATTAAGGCAGTTCTGAAGGCGAAAGGGGGTCAAACACAGTATTAGTATGGTGTTCCTAATAATCCTTTAGGTGAGTGTAGATCTTTATATATAACCTCTTGGGTTCAGGTTTCATACATTGCAGGTCTGATAATTAAGAAATTAAATTTGCCTTGATCTAATGACAGAGGTATTTGAACCATTAGCTATAACATCCTGCAAGTTTCATAGTTTAAAATGTCCTCCTCCCTATAAACAAAGCATTTATTTAATCAAGCTCCAAAATCCTGGATCTATGACATCACACAGGCAAAAACATTTGCATAAATGACTGCAAGACATCAACAAACATATTAAAATAATCGCACCAATCGCCCACTGGAATTTATTCGCTTAACGGCTGACATTTGCCTACGCTAGATGTGAGTGTTGCGTCGCGTCAAAAGCAAATAGAAGTGTTATACAATCACTGACGCTGTCTGCCCCGGACACAGTATACAGATTTGCGTTCAGTTTCTGACATAGGCCTACTTATGAGTTAATAACAGGACAAATGAAAGAGTGAAAGAACTTTCGCTATGACGTGTCCAGCTCGTTTGCGTTCCCATAGTCTGCAGGTTTCAGAAGTATTCCAGCTTTGGAAACAAGTGGATCCTTTATGGAGGATTATGTTTGTTCGGAGCATTTTGTTTTGTGAACGAGGCATGGTGTTGCTAATGGAGAGTTTGCAAAGAACATTTTGCTGAAAGATGAAGCAGCCAACTGTATTGGATCTGACATGCTACATCACAAACCGTAAGTAAATTATTTCCTAATGCTGTCTGTAAATTACCATTTTGTTTGGATACTTTTTTGTTTCAAAACACTTACATCATGCAATATCAAGTGGGCGCTGTTGATACTGTTTCCTAATAGCCAATTAAAACAGTTGCCTTTAAGGACACGCACATTAAAAACTGATCATCAGAGAGTCAGAAAGTTGGTTGAAAATAATAATTTTCCCACACACACACACAATATATATATGGGGGGGGGGGGGATTGTGCAAAACACTTTATCAACATTATAAGTGTTACTCAACGATCACATTAAAATTATAATTAATAAAAACGTGTCATGACCCCTTTAAACCAAGTCAAAGCAGTATACGCAAAGCACCAGCATCTCTCAAAGTCCCTGATGACAACACTAACCAGCACTGAAGCCTGAAACAGTCCTTATAGCAGTTATAAACGGAATGAGATGGGCGATAGAAAATCTTGTCTCTGAAGTTCTCAAATTGCAAGATCAACTTCAGCAGTATAGGCCATAAAACCACACATCAGTGTAGCAAAATAAATATAGTGGTCCAGAAAACAAAATATTTTACAGTACCAAGACTAGACAAGTCTCAGACAAGCCTAGTTCTCCCGTTAACTCTGATCAGCTTTAATAGTCTTGATTCTGATCCCATCCCATTAGCGTACATTCAATTAAATCTAAGCAAGTGTGCTCCCTGATATGTGTGAAAGCCCAGAGGCTTACGGAGGGGTAATTAATAAGAGTGCATGAGATTAACTGACTCCCCTCCTCACTGAGCCCAGCACTACTGCTGCTCTATTATACTACTAAACACATGCTCACATTCAAATCAACACTGATGGAGAATATGCTGTTTTAAACCCAAAGCAATTTTGCATTAAAATAAGTGAAAATTATTGGCATTATGAAACTCTACATAGAATCCACTTCATCGGCAGTAAAGGCTTCAGTAGATCTTAGCATGTATGTTTTCAGAATTGTCCTTGTGTCTGAGCATTATAGAAGTCTCACAGAACATATTCTTTAGAGTGGAATCAAATTGATTAGAACATAAAAATGTGTCTGAGAGGCTACAGACTGCAGAAATGTAACTGGATCATCTGAAATTCTCACGCTTTTTTCTTTCTTTCAGAATTTCCATTTACATAGGATTGTGTGTGATTCTTTTGATTTGTGATTTATCTTAGAAACTCCATTAGCAATACATTAGCATTCCTTTAGAAGTTTTTGACATTCCACTGTTATGATTTTTAGCGATGACCGAACAAGGTGATTTTCTGAAGTCAGCTCATATCTGTCTCTGATACTATCACCGTCGGTCCTCATTTACAGAAAACCCAAATGTGTCTACACAAACTACTAAACTAAAGCATCTTTAATGTGTTGAACAGGGACAAAGAAGTGTTCTCGTGGCGCCCTCTAGTGTTCATCAGTGAGGGGACATTAAGTCAATAGTCTATACTCCATAAAAATCTTAAGGGACATAAGAATGAATTAATAAATAAAAATGAAAGTTCACCATCTTAACTAATCACATTTTATGTAATTATTGCATTCTTTAAACATACTAATTTTGCGTTATATAATAAAATACTTTCAATATGAATTAATATCAAGGATGAAATGATAAACAAATATAGGTTCAGACAATTAACATATTTCAAATTATATCTTCAGACATGTTTTGCCAGTTTCCAGTAGTAAATATGTAATAAACCACATATAGTCCTTGGTGCTGGAACCGGGCTTTGTGGCCTCGGCAAAAATAACTATTTTTATTGTGGTCCATCTGTGGACTGTTAAATTTGACCTGATGCAGCTTCAAATAGTTTTTTGGAAATCTATTCATTTAATACTTAATTATTATTATTATTATTAATTATTTTTTTTACAAATATTTAGCCTCTGCTGTTTTGAACATATGGCAACAAAAAACACAACATCATTTTCCTAAACATCTGTTGACAAATTGTTTGCAGATGAGGGGAGGAATATTGTGTTGTGACAGATAATCAACTGATATTCCATATTAATATATTATGGTTTTACAGTTGCAACAACAGCTGTATTAGTAAGTAAGAAACTATGGTTAAAATTGTAAAGGCTTAAAATGTAACATCATTTAGGCCCAATATGGCACAACTATGTCAGTCTATTCAATTTAGCAGAAATATAAGGAAATTGATTGAAACCAACATGAACAAATGGCACACAAATCATATGAGCTGCAGGCTTTTAATTACACGATGAGATGAATAAATGGGGTAAATGAATCCAGGTGACCATCTGCTCGGAGCTCACCGAAGTAAACTCATTCCAGCGGTGCCAGCAGGTTTTGTCATCTTTAACTTAAAAGGAGCTCTGAGTTTAGAGGAAAAAAGTGTGTTGTGTCATTCCCCTGAACTCCTGATGAGAGTAAGACAGCTAAGGGGCTCGAACGAAGGCTCTCATTTTTAGCTGGGGAGTCAAAGTTGCCTGAATCCTGCGCTGGTTTCCACTCCCTCTTACATCTCTCCCTCCACTCCTCACAGCGCTCCTGTCATGCATGAACAGGCACAGAACACAGTAACAAGTTTGTCTCATGTCAGCTTTGAATAAACAGTGCGATAACTTCTTTCCATCTATATCAGCCTCTCTCATTCTCTCCCTCCTGCTCTCTCATTTTGCTCACTCTGGGACCCCATGCTGATTGATAGCAGCTTTAAAACGTTGCATGTTCAAATAGACTAAGCTCCGAAAGCCTCGTGTGCAGAGTGGAAACAGGGAACAAAGCACCTCCACCTCCTCTCTAACCTGTCAGGTTTAAAATCAGGCTCTTATCCTGAGCGAAGAAGGGCATTAGATTTGAATAATATCTCTGTCTCCACATTAAACTTTTCTTCTTAAAATACGGTAACGTGCACACTTGGAGATGGTGCGTCACATGGTGCCAACTTATAATGATAAATGTAACTTGTTTTCTCGCTACAAACTGTTTATAGAAACACAAGTTCACTTAGCTCGCTTTTATTCCGGGCCCAATGCGGAATAAACTGTCACTAGAGTTAATAACATTTAATTTGAGCGGGAATGTGATTTATATTTAGAAGTTTTACCCTCTGCTGGAGTGTTTCGGTTAATGGTGATTCAAACTTTCGGCATGTCGTCATCTAATCCTTGTGCTTCTAAAACATTCCTGCTGGAGTCTGTTAAAGGTGTTAAAAGTTTTATGCAAAAAATAGCACTTATAAGAGATATCATTAAAACGATTTATATTCACATAAGATGGAGATTCTAGACTTAACAGTCTCTTAGAAAAAGCTATTTTATTCATGGGGTGGGTTGCCCGCCATTTTGAAATCACATGACCAGCCATGCCATAAAAAAGCATAAAATTGCAGTGTCATTCATAACACAACAACTACTACTATTTTTTCTATTAAATTATATATATATATATTATATGCTCCCTTGCTTGCTTCTTGTTTAAAATATACACACATATACATACTTAACATAGCAAAACGTTAACAAAAACGTTTTTATTTTAACAAGGGAGCAACAGAAGGTTAATACGTACTCATTTACCCATGATACTGATGCATTGAAATTTGTTTGCAATACAATGACAACTGACTATTTCGACTACAAAATACTGTAGTTTAAGCCTACCAAAAAGACAGAAACACTCAGTAGGCCTGACCCAAATTCACATGACTTAAGGGTATAAGAGCTGTGTCAATCCATTTTCATGTCAGTTTGTCACTGCCTACATTATGGATAAAACAAGCTGCCAAATCATCACAGTCAGGGAACAAATCCTTCACTCAAACACTCTTTCATTTTCTTAACAGTATTGTAATGAAGGAACTAGTATTTAATCTCCTTGTAAAAGTACATAAATAACTGATTAACTTTGTGAATTCTGAACAGATTTACATTTGTGTAAGAGGAAAAAATAATTGTCAACATTAAAGTGGAAAATTATGAAAAAGCCACAGGAGAGTGATTCAACACATTTCTACCAAACTTGTACAAACCAAAAGAGGGCGCAGCTAGCCACTGAGAAACAGTACACCTTGTTAGTCGGTCTCCTCGAAGGCTCTCCTCTGCTCTGAACTACAGCATCTATGAGTGCCGAGACCAGACTCAGAGGCCACAATCTCTCACACACACACGTCCTGGGTCATGGGACAATAGCACATGCTTGTTCTCCGCAGGGTTCCCGGTGTTCCTAGCAAACTTTGACCCCTCTCGTCTGTCTGGTGCATTACCAACACCTGCGCTGTGAGACTTCCTCCATATCTCAACATGTAGCTGCTTGAGATGATGTGAAACAATCTAATGCACTTATTTGTGGATGCAAGCACTAAATAATATTTAAACTGAAGGAGAATCAGAAACCATGGATTCCCAAAAAACCACAAATTCAAGAATAAAATAAAAGTAATTTCAAATTACAAAAACTAGCTTCTTGCTTATGGTCATGCAAAAATAAATTAGTGAGTTATTTATATTATACAAAAGCAATGCCTGTCAAGCACATAAAGGGCAGTGTAATGATATTTGAACAAAAAAGTTATTTTTCTTTTGTTTGAATATCTTTGCTCACTATTTGAGGTTTTATTTATATACTTGTCATTCTATACTAAATTAACTGATAAAACAATGCTCAGCTGAACCTTTAATTATGAAGGCTATGTTTATATGTATGACTAGTGATCCTTTTTTTTTTAAACATTTTGCCTTCATTTTCAACCTGAGCAGTTGTGACCAGAATCTATTTGTGAAATATTTTGATTTCACAAACCCTATAATCTACTTCTTCCTGGTGAGTGAACCAGATCAAAGATGAAGCCAGCCATATCTCAGCACTGAATCACATAAAAGCAAAGTCTATCAGCCAGATTAACACACATCATTTCCCAAATACATTATAGGGTGAAGATTACACCTCACCACATACCAAGTGTATCCGGTTTGTAGATAAATGCTGTTCTGTCTGTTATTCCACAGTCACCGTAGGAGAAATTAGTTTGAACAACTTTAATTTCTGGGCAAAATAAAGTGAGGTTGACTTACATGTGTTTGTTTATATTGATTCAACACAACAACAACGATGAGATCAAACTGTGTAATTGTTTAATCAATGCCAGAGAGTCGTCACAACTAAAACTTGCACCTCAGACTCGCAGACCTGTAAACAGATGCACCTGACAAGTGTCTCAGAGAGATGCGCTGAACATGTCTAGAGCATGTGTTTCTGTGAGGATGTGCAGACGTAAAAGTTTGTTTGGATGATTTATGGCTCCGATAACAGCAGGGACATAATGACGATGAGATTGCACAGATGGATTCAGCACAGTTTACCCTGACGCCCGACCGAGGAGCTCTCCACAGGGCCGTATGGCTTCAGTCTGATTTATAGCACGCTCTCAAAGGGAGTGGCACTCAATTTATTTTTGACTCAACTTTAAGATGTCTCTGTTCAAATTGGGACTCAAGTTTTTATGCAGGAGTCCTTCGCTACCAAGAAAGGAAACATTTACAGTATGTCATTTATTTTAATTCTGATTCTTTAGAAATTATCCTTAAGTAGCTTAGAGATATAATAAATTACACTGTAGGACCATCATTCACTTATCCCTCATATCTTTCCAAATGTGTATGAAATTATTTCTTCTGCAGGAACACTAAAGATGATATTTTGAAGAATGTTGGTCACCAAACAGTTTTGGTTAACCTTAACTTCCATTGTATGGACACAATAAACACAGAGACATGTCTCAAAACAGCTGTTATGCTCTACTGAAGAGCATTATACGATTTAATAACATGAGGGTAAGAAAATTATGACAGAATTAACATTTTTGGGTAAAATATCCATTTAAGCATTGGTCAGAAGCTTTTACCCAAATCAACTTGTAATATGGGTTGTGAGATTAAAGGTAGGGTATGTGATTTTCAGAGAGGCTAGCAATAGCAAGCTAGCTTTGAAAGCATAAGATCCCACCCTCCCTTCAGAGCGCCTCTAAAGCCACGCCTCCTCCAAAACACACGAACATCAGCCAGAGCAAACAAAAGTTTTACAGGACTGGGTTAAACTATCTCATGTCTCAAAGAACATACCATTGCAATAATAATATACAAAAAAAAGAGCACTGACCTATACCACCTGACTGCAGCAGATTCATTTTGGTGTTATTGCTGCCATTGAAAATTCAAGTCACGTTTTCAACCAGCATAACAATAAAGGTTTCTGGAACATATCACCTACCCTGCCTTTAATATAAAAAGAAACTTAAGCTGCTTACGCTAAATGAACACTTCTGCGAAGTTTGGGGATGCTACAGTATGATCAGTTGAGCAGATCACTATAATAGTTGGTGTGTGGTACACAGTTTGAGATTATGCAATTATAATCACGTGAATGGTGTGCTGCTGTGGACGACACAATGCATAATAATGACACTGTAATTAGAAATGTGTCTTAAGACAAGAGACTCGTGGTAGTGTGCAACCTGTTCATCTTCATGGCGTGTTTACATCTTCATGGATGCATTTAGCTAATTTACATCATACTTTGCTTTTTAAATATTTCTACGCTCCTTTCTTTGCCATTTAACATTTAACTGATGATTTTTGCTAACACATTATTGTAATTACAAGTTTTGAAGTTCAAACATTTATTTGTGCCTTTTTTTGTGTGTGTGGTTTCTCCGCTCATATTAAATGGAGGCAGGGAACCAGTGTGTGTAGTTCTCAGGCAAGGGAAACTGGGGTTGCATAAATACGGATTTTTAATCGCCTACCAGTGTTTATTTTTCCTCTCTCTATTTGATGTGCCGTCCCAGATGTGCGTAACATTCGGGCTTTAAAGGCCCGAAGAGGAGCAGTGTTTCTTTGCAACTTCTCGCACCCTCCAACTCTTGATTAAGAGTAATGGCGCCCTTTAAGATTTGCATGGTGATGTTAACTAAGCATGGTTGTTGAAATATAATTGACTTTTCTCATGGACTCCAAAGACAAACAAAGACACTAAAGGGGATCCAAGAGTGAGCGGCATTAAAAAAAAAAAAAAAATGGGCCAAGCGAGCTCCATCCATCCAGCTTGATGAATAAGCATTGGAATTTAGAGCTCGAGGCAACGCTCACTGTTTTCTTTTTCTTTTCGCCTCTTTTCTCCCTTTTTAGTCTCGCCCTTTGTGACCACAGCCACATTTATTAATGGTCACTAAGATGTCAGCCATAGTCTTTACACATCAGTCACCGAGGGCTGTCTTATTTATTTTTACCGTTGTTCTCGCCTCTTCTCTTCTTTGTTTTTTCCTCTTTTCTTGTGTCAGGTATTTAAGCAGGCTGTCAGTTTTATAGGGCCTGGTGAATAGGGTTGATAGGGGAGACTCTCAAAGGACTGCATGTGACCCATCTGCCCACAACACCCTCGCACACACCCTCTCCCTTTTGTGCCCTTGTTTTTGTTTGTCTGGGAGAGCCAAGTGAAAGATAAACTTTACTAGATAGGAGGTTACAGATCGCTCTCCCTATAACAATGCTAGGTAGATTATACTCCATAAATGATTTGGAATTAGGAAGCTTAGTAAACTGGGAGACCCAAGGGGGAGAAAAACACCAATCCCTGCACATGTCATAGAATTAAACATGACAACACTGATCCCTGATATGATTGAAAACTGAAATTTTTAGCTTGTGTGCTCAAATTCTGACACTCAATCCTGTATTCTCTAGCCTATTTTTCACTCCTGACACAGTGTGTCACGGTAAAGTAATCGTCGCTCTGTACTACATCCTAGTCGGGTGGCCGATGTGGTGGTAGATGTGTGGAAGAGACAGGGTTGTTGTGAAGTGAGTGAGCGATGGGGCTTTCACGCTTCAGCAGACATATTTGCTTAGAGCTGATTAACTGCACCCCAGAGAGGAAGAGCTGTAGTGCTCTTGCTACTAAGCTTCAGAGGGCGTGTGTGTTATACAACTTAGAATAACAATAGTAATTGTGAGCAAATAGATATTTTAAAATGTATTTAGCTTTGATGAATCATTGCAGCTATTTAGACAAGACATCTTAACTATAAACTATTCTATGACTACAACCTATGTATTATAACATCAGCGATGATGAGCTAGTTCCCTCATTCGGGACTTGTGGCTTAGTTCTGTTCTAATAGGTTTGCGAATAGGAAAAGCTATGATAATCTGATAATAAAATGCTAAAAATAATCGCCAAGTTAGGACTGCTTATGAACTTTTACGTTGTTATTTATGCCATTAGCAGACACTGCATTAGATTGCATTCTGGGAATCCAACACATGGCTAGCACCTTGCTCTGCCTAATGTTAAAGCTACAGGAACGCTAAAAAGAGAGGAGCTTTTAAAAAGGAGGAGGAAAAGTTTCTTATAGCTATTGTTGTTGACATCAAAAGTTGTTGTCCAATCAACAAACAGTATTCTGACAAAAAAAAACCTGTCTAATACAACTTATTCAATATATTTGGCTCAGTGTTTGTTACAGGCTCTTAAAACAAGTTTGCGTGTATTAAAGTTTGGGGTCAGTATAGGGGGCCATTTACACAACTATTGGATTTTACACCATTTTCAACTAAAAACAGAAGACTTTGTGTTTTGGCTGTTCGATTACACGACAATGGCGTTGTGGTGGTTTGAAAATGCAAACTTTTAAAAACGGGTTTTAAAGCGCACATTTTTGAAAAAGACAAAATTATCTTTGTGTAAACTACAAAAACGCGAATCTGTGAAAACGGTGACATCATGCACATGCGTTGGCTGTAACATGTTTACTTTGTTGCTAATTAAATGACACACATGACAGATATTAACAGTAAGAAATAAGGGGGCCATACGGACAATCACAAGTGGTTATAAAAATTACACAAAGCAACACAATATAAAAAAATTTCATCATGAAAAATAAAGGTTCCTTACAACAGACGCAAGGATGATCCATGTTTTCGAAGCCTTTGTGTTAATTCAAAGGATTTGACATTTTCTTAAAGGAAGTAAAATGGGACTTTATTTAAGAGAACATTATAAAATTGGGATTACAGTGAATGTGTCTGACTTTGTGAAGATGGAAATTTAGCCAGAGGACAAAGTAATAATACAGTATTATCTTCTAGATTAACATCCTTAGAATGAAAATCGGACAAAAAAAGGATAAATTATGTAATTTGTGTATAGGCATGTATGTCCTGCTCGAAGGCACTTTAGTAAAAGAATGCAAATGTGCGCAGGCGCGTAGTCTTTCTTTACAGTGACACCGCCAACTACTTGTCTGACATGCATAATACAGCGTCATTAGTCGTTTTCATGGATCCGTGTGAACGGGAATCGTTTTGATAACGTCATAATTATGTAAAAACTTTCCATTTTTAGCACATCATTGTTGTGTAACTGACAACAATTTGATTAGATTTATCAACACTGATAATGGAAATGTTTCTTGAGCAGCAAATCATCATATTCGAATGATTTCAGAAGGATCATATGACACTGAAGACTGGAGTAATGATGCTGAAAAATCAGCTTTGACATTACAGGAATAAAATCTGTCCTGAAGCAATACCAGCTGAGAACCACTTATTTAGACAACAATAAGCATTAAAACTGCTTTTCACCTACTCAAAGCTCACCTGCACGCTTACAAAACTGTAAGGCAGAAAAATGATGGGGTTTTCCATCACTAGTTGTAACAGCACCTCTTTGTTATGTCATTAAGACTTCTTAAGTCTGCCATCTTACCCTCAGTGTCTAAAGTCTAGCTGTGTTTAGAACAAAGAACAACTTGTATACGACAGGTTTTGCTGAAAGCACCTCCCACACAATGACTCCTGAGGAGGGACCCCCTGTAGCCGAGACCCCGGTGCCCAGGCCACTCAGCTACTTTTCCCGCAATTTTCCCCTCATGTGGCAGCCCCAGGCCCATGCTTCACAGTAACTTCATTAGATGCCTCTTTAACCTGGCCCTTCTCCCTCTCATTTTCTCAGAAGTACCTTTCACCGGCTGATGGGCTAGAGGTTCGGGTTAATCGGGCACTGGCTGTTTTGACCTAGAGCCCCAGGAAGGATGTGCCAAAATGAGGTATGCAGTATGTCACTGCTCAGTAAACGGAGTACAGGCAACATTATAACTATAATGTAAATTGCACACATTACACCAGGAATGGAAAGTTAGACAACTTAGGAACATGTAAAGTCACCAGAGTGACTGGTAAGCAGTGGTGAACAGTAACAAAGTATTTTTACTTCATAAATTCATAAAAACATATCGTTACTCGTTATTTTGAACTGAATAATTCATCAGGTGCTCCAAGATGCAATAGCAGTGTCCGATTTGTGAACTAGCTAACTATTTTCAATTTAGCGGTTAAATCGGTTCACAAATTGCACCGAACGAATGCAAATTGGACTGTTGTTGAGTCAACAACTCACTGATTCAATGATCCGTTCAGAGCGAGTCTCTGCTACGTTCACAAGTCTGAGGTGGGTCAAAAAGCAAGGAGTCATAGATCTAGAGTAGGCTCAAGACTGAACAATAAAGCATGGCACAAACACACTTAAATAAGACACATGTGTGATACATCAGGCATAATGAGAAGTAGTGTTCAGCAGGAGTCAGGTGAGAAGCGCCACCTGCCGACCAAGAGGAAAATAGCAGTCCGGTTAAGGGATCCTTACAGGAGTCCCCCCTCTAAGAATGGCTCCTGACGTTCACTCGGTGGAGTCTTTGGGTTTGGTGCAAATCCTTAATTAGTGTAGGGTCCAGAATGTCTCGAGCAGGCACCCATGAGTGCTCCTCTGGACCGCCCCAGTCGACCAAATACTGCATTTTTCCACGGACCCGACGAGAATCCACCAGTCTAAGCACAGTGTAAGCTGGTTGTCCATCGACGATACGGACTGCTGCAGTGGGTCTGCTAGCTGGGGACAGAGAAGAACAAACAACAGGCTTTAATCGAAAGACATGAAACGTTGGGTGAATCCTCATGGACCTAGGCAGAAGTAGACGGTAAGCTACAGGATTTATCTTCCTGAGGATCTTAAAAGGACCAATATAACGTGGAGCCAGTTTGCGAGATTCCACCCGCAGAGGCAGATCTCTGGTTGCGAGCCACACCCTCTGACCCGGACGAAGCATAGGTCCCAACCTCCGACGCTTGTTCGCTTGCCTTCGCTGTTGTTGAGTGGCTTTCAGTAAAGCTAACCGGGCCTTCTTCCAAGCCCGTTGACAATGGCGAACAAGTTGAGCAGCAGCAGGAACACATACCTCTGGCTACTGTCCAGGGAACAAAATAGGAGGGAAGCCGTACTGGCACTCAAAAGGGGACATGCCCAGGGAAGAATGGTAGAGAGTATTATGTGCAAACTCTGCCCAGACTAATCGAGAGCTCCAAGTGTTCTGATTGTCTGCTGCCAAACATCTCAAAGTTTTCTCTATCTCCTGATTCACCCTCTCTGTCTGCCCATTAGACTGGGGGTGAAAACCAGATGACAGACTGATGTCAGAACCAATGAGGCGGCCAAATGCCTTCCAGAACCGGGAGGTGAACTGAGAACCTCTATCAGAGACGATATCCTGGGGAAAGCCGTGAATCCTGAACACGTGCTGCATTAGGAGCTCTGCAGTCTGACTAGCTGTGGGAAGTTTGGGTAATGGTAGGTGACAGGTTTTGGAAAATCTATCCACCACCACAAGAATAACTGTATTACCTTGGGATTCAGGCAGACCTGTGACATAGTCCATAGATATGTGTGATCAAGGATGCTTAGGGATAGGTAGAGGATGCAGTAGTCCTTGAGGATGGGTTCTGGGCTCCTTGTTCTGGGCACAGACAGTGCAAGCGGCGACAAAATCCCGGACGTCTCTTTGCAACTTTGGCCACCAAAACCTCCAATGGATGAGCTTGCAAGTTCTAGTGGCCCCAGGATGCCCAGAGGGGAGGGAGGCATGTGCCCACTGCAACACATCAGAACGTAATCGGTTAGGTACAAAAAGACGTCCAGGTGGACCAATACCTGGATCCGTCTGCTGCCGTTGGGCCTTCTTAATGGCAGCCTCAATCCCCCACTGGATAGTTGCTACTATTCTGGAGGTGGGTAGGATGGGTTCCGGTCTGGCCTCCTCCCCTGGGGAGTTAAACTGCCTCGAAAGTGCATCTGGCTTTGAATTCTTGGAACCTGGGCGGTAAGAAAGAACAAAGTCAAACTGATTAAAATACAGAGCCCAGCATGCCCTGTATTTGAAAATATTGAATATTGAAAACGTGACCCAATTCAGTCTCTTGGCCTCCCGAATGTAGGTCAGGTTTCTGTGGTCTGTCCAGATGATGAATGCATGCTTGGCCCCTTCCAACCAATGCCTCCACTCCTCCAATGCCACCTTTGCTGCCAACAGCTCTCGGTTTCCAAAATCGTAATTCCTCTCTGCTGCGGTTAGTCGACAAGACAGAAAAGCACATGGGTGAAGCCTGTTGTCCACCCTGGCTCTTTGGGACAAGACTGCCCCCACCCCCACATCAGAAGCGTCAACCTCCACCACAAAGGGCAACTCTGGGTCTGGAAGGGTTAAGATAGGAGCAGACGTAAAGAGTCTCTTGAGCTTGTTAAAAGCTTGATTGGCCTTCTCAGTCCACATGAATGGTCGGGCAGACTGCTTGGTGAGTGCGGAGAGAGGTTCTGCAACAGAGCTGAAGCTTCTTATAAACCTCTTATAAAAATTGGCGAACCCAAGAAAACGTTGTACCTGCTTCACAGAGTTAGGCTGAGGCCATTCCTGCACTGCACGCACCTTGCCAGGATCCATCTGAAGGTTGCCCTTGGAAACGATGAAGCCAAGAAATGGGGTTGAAAACACATGAAATTTGTTCTTTTCCAGCTTGACGAAGAGGCTGTGTTTGAGTAACTGGGACAGGACCTGTCGAACATGTTGAATGTGTTCTTGGTAGTTGCATGAGTCATAGTGGCCTGTCGGGGTGTTGAAAGCTGTCTTCCACTCGTCACCTTCTCAAATCCTGACCAGATGGTAGGCATTTCGGAGATCTAATTTAGTGAATATGGTGGCACCTTGCAGGATCTCAAAACCAGATGTCATCAGGGCAGGGGGTAACGAGTCCACATCACCTGTGCTGGCTGGATGTTGGAAGACTCTCTTCATTTCAGCAATGAAGCTGTTACTGTTTGCAGTGAGTGGTGCATGTTGGTCCCACAAAGCCGAGGCCCAGTCTAAAGCCTTGCCAGTAACAAGGGTAATGATGTAAGCAACCTTGCTGCTCTCTGTGGGGAAGCTGCCAGGTTGTAGTTGAAATACTAGGGTGCATTGGGTGACAAACCCACAACACTTCTCAGGACTGCCATCAAATCGTTCTGGTGCTGGAAGTCGCAGTGACAAAAACAGAGACATTCCAGTTTAAGTTTCATGGGACTAAAGCCTGTTTATGCCATTAAGAAAATGAAATTCTTTCAAAATCAATTTTGTTTTAAAGAAATGTTCATTTAAAAGCAGTGCTCATTCATCAGTGTATATGTTACCCTGGAGACGCGCACATCAACCGTCACCGAGTCCGCTGAAGACGATCATCCATTTATAATCACGCGTAACAAAACAGAATAATTGTAATTTGACCATCGGGTGCGGAAGGGTTGCCATCTGTCCCGGTTTGTCCCGATTCCCGGGACACTGAATGTCCCGGTTTTTGAAAGGCTACTTGAATGTATGTTCAAACCGTGTAGCGCGTGCACGGCAGAGAGGGAGAGAGCGAGACCTTGCGTGTGTGTGCTAGTGTGCCTCAAGAAGCGCATGTAACTTGCATGCGCATATAAGAAGCGTATGTAAGAATGTTTAATTACTCGCACTCGCGTCTCGCCTCCCTCTGCCAGTGTATGCTACCACGACAAAGCACATACCCGATAAATGACGTCAGAAAAGCGTCAGTACATTATAACCGGTTATGGTCTATTGGCGCTTTTCCACTGCATGGTACGCTCGGTTCGGTACGGTTCGATTCGGCGCGGAACGGTTCGGTTCGGTTCGACTTCGCTTTTCCACTGCGTGGTACGACTCGGTACGGCACGGTTCGGTTCGCTAGCTCGGTTGCTTTTCCACTGCAGTTAGTACCCATTCAAAGTGGGTGGGACTGATCGTTACACTGTTTGTAGGTCCGGTGATAGCCGTGTGTGGCTAAGAGCTGAGCTAGCTGCTACTTGGAACACTTTTTCATTCTGTTTTGCCCCATCTAGCTCTCGCTGGACCCGCTCCTAGGCAACCAACGAGAGGATTGTCTGCACCTCGACCACGATTCAGCCATTTCCTTTTTAAAGTGTTGATCTCTTTTTTTTCAAGTAAGTAAAACACAGGTGCTACCGTGTTGGCTGTTGTCTACTGGTTATATGACTCTGTATAGCGGTCTCGTGTCGCAAATCCAATGACGCTGGTAGTGACGATTCTGTCTGTCTGACCAATCAGTGATCTGCAGTGTTTCACGTCACATTTTAGTACCGGTACGGTACGCTTGGAACCTCAACAGATCAGGTACCATTTAAGTGCGCCGAAGCGCACCGTACCGTACCGTACCATGCAGTGGAAAAGCACCACAAGTGAGCCGTACCGAACCGAACCGTACCGTACCATGCAGTGGAAAAGCGCCAAAGCGTGCCGTACCGAACCGAACCGTACCGTACCATGCAGTGGAAAAGCGCCATATTACTGAACCGATACCGAATCGTCCTCGTCTGCATCGCAGTGCATTGTAGAAACAAATTAATTTTGACACCCCTAGAAACTACCACTGCTTGAGAAGGATTACCATGTGTCGGCTGAGATTCTTGAGCTGAAGGGCCTGGAGTCTGAAGATTTAAACGTTGAAGAATATCAGTAAGGATCTGCTCATGTTGCTGAATGGCTGCAGCTTGCCCTGAAATGGCAGACAGAATGCGATCCACATTAGAGGGTGGTGAACTCTCTTCTGCTGGATTCATAATATTGTTCAGTCTTGCTGTAACGAGGCTGTTCAAGGTGGGGATAGAACCCGGGTCTCTTGTGTTCAAAGTCACTGAGTTTTGAGCAGATTGAGCAGGGTGGGGTTTGGTGGCCATGTATCCGCATCCACTAATCTTCCTTATGACTAGTGCTGGCTACTTACAATTCATAATAATTCATAATGATGTTAGACTCAGCAATTCCCCAGGTATTTTGAGCAGTATTATATAAAATATATAATATAACATTAATGTAAAACTATATACGTTTTTAAAATCGATAAATGGATGATAGTCAAATTATATACTGATACTATATGTTATATAATACATAAATACATTAAAATGAACACTAAAAATCTTTTAAATGGTAAAATAAATGTAGGCATCACAACTGACATTTGAAAAATGTATGAAAAATTGACATTCATTTAGAAATTTACTCAAGATTTACATTTATATTTAACAGTGTTATTAAATAATTAGTGTTTTTAAATATTAACTTTTAATAATAACCAGCATTCGATTCAGACATTCGATTCGCCCATAACCGATAACAATGCTAATATATTGCGCATCCCTACTTTAGTTCTCACAATGACTTTGTTTCACAACTGCAATTGTGTTTCTCATGATCGTGACTTTATGTCTCGCATTGTGCAATTTAATGTGTCATAATTACAACTTTAACATAAGAAATGAAGTTGAGTGAAATAAACATTATGTAACATAGTCTTTAAGATTTTTTACTTTGAGGGGAACATGGGCTTCCATTCCTAACAACTGTAAATGATCATTGGCAAAATATCTAGCCTCTGAATCATCAAATAACTATATAGCACTTATTTACATCACTAAACAAGATTAGCATCTGTTTAATGACTAAGAGCATGTGTTTAATGTCTATGGAATAATTCAACTAAAAATTAAACCAATGTGATGCCATCCTACTCATAAATCTTACACATAATTACTCATAAATGGCATTACAACTGCCGGTTGAGAGATAATACTGTTGCCTAACATTCAGATTTTTTACTTTAAGGTGCACATGGGCTTCCATTCCTGACAACAGTAAATAGTTAAAAATATCTAGCCTCTGAATCATCAAATAACTATATAGCACTTATTAACATCACTAAACAAAAGAGTGTTTAATGACTAAGAGTAACATGTGTTTAATGTCTATGGAATAGTTCAACTAAAAATTAAACCAATGTGATGCCATCCTACTCATAAATCTTACACATAATTACTCATAAATGGCATTACAACTGCCGGCTGAGAGATAATACTGTTGTTACAGCCTAACATATTTAAAAAAAATGTAATCTAATCTTTCACAAGCAATGTCTTTAGCGCCATAAAATGTGTCTTTAAAAGGAAGCTGCAGGCTGAATGATTCCTTTTCTGCTGGGCAGTGAGCCCAGCCTACAAAGTATTGGATGAAACGAGTATATTTGTAATTCGGAGTAAACCTTATTGTGTGTAATTTAAAAATTCATGCTGCGATCTTTGTTGCTGACGAGCAGTGTGCATGTATTATTGCATTTGGCCCCAGCACAGAACAGAATGTGCGTCTACTACTGAATAATGGCTGTGAGTCCACTATGACACTGAGACGCTAATGAGCACGTAGCTTCAGGCGTAGTAAGAAACAGTCTGTCACTGAGAAAGTCACACAAATCCCAGCAGTAAAAACTAAACAGCTGCATCATATCAGAGCGTTTAGCAGAGCCCACATGAGTGCATTGCATCACGAGGAGCATCTGTTAAATGAAGTAATTACCAACTGGAGCTGTAGGTAGATCAATAAATACAATATTTAGGCAATATTTTAAAGTTCCCGATTGGCTGTGAAGAGTGTGACCTGCCAAACTCACATCCAGAATGAAGAGCTCTTGATACACCCAAACGCTCCATCACTTTCTCTTTAGAGCACCTATCTGTGAAGTTCCCCGAGCGTAGACGCCATGCAGACCCCTCAATGATGCCAACGTCAAAGAGGGGCTTGTCATCACCTCCCCTCATTCACATTTGTCTACTCAAACGTGGCAGAGGAAAAAAGGCACAGATGTTAATCTCTCTCTTATCCCCTCCTTTTTATTAAGGGAGATTAAAAAGAATAGAGTGCAATTTGGATGAAGGCCAAGGCAGACTATGTGCAAAGTATTTCTGGATTATTTCCACTTAGTACAGGCGGGGGCTGTAAAGGATGGCTGTCTTGTTAGCTGGTGTGACATTGAAGACTTCACAAGCCAGTTGGTCAACCGGAATCACAATAAACGGTGCTGGTGCCATGACAAAATTCCCATGGAGTTTGATTTGCACGAATGCAAGTCTCTTAATAAGTTAAATGTGTTGATTTGAGAAGAAGAGTTCTATTAACAACTTCTTGCGAGGGTTCGCCTCACGACGGTTGCTAGAGACCTCAGTCACGCCTTTCATGTTTGCAGTTAGAAGAAATAGAAGTGGAAGCATACCGAGGCTAAAAAGGACTGCTTCTATTTGTTAATCTTTCTTTCTCTATCTTTTCATATGGCCAGACCTTCCTTTTTTGATTCCTTTCACCTCAGAAGAAAGAGAAAAAAGTTAGTCAGTCCCCTGTTTCTTTTGTTGTGCTCTTTCTTCTCCAAACTCTTTATACTTTTATCCTAATCCCAACCATGCATGAGTGATCAGTTGTGTCCTGTTGTTTCACTGTTCTGCTAGTTTTCAATCGGTAGGGTTCCGTCTTTGTTCCCTTTCAGCGAGAAACACAGAGAAAGGTAAAGAGAAGGAAGGGTAATGAAACCTCCTCCATAGACTTACTCCTTTGTCTTCCTGATCAGGTTTATTTTTCTTTTTCTTTTAGAGATATAACCGACTGTAATTAGGAGAGATGATGTGTTCTTTGCCAGCTCTTAGTCTTTGGAGAGCGCTAGAAATGCTGCATCAAAGCCGGCTGATGCAGTCCAGCGGTCACAGAGCAGGAGCAGGTTTTGATGTATGAATTCGATATAAAGATCAGCAGATGTCCGGCCCCGTCCAAAGACCGTACCTGACAGGTGAAGAATGCTCTCATCCAACATGAAGCAAACAGGCAAGAGGACATCTAAAATTCTACCTGAAACATGAACAAGCTGCATCATGAGGGCCTGGGGGTTTGTTGAGCTGTTTGGATGTTTGGCTTCTGCTTTCCCAGCAGTCAAACAAGGGTTTTGATCCCTGGATACTCTGGGAATATATAGAAAGAACTGAATTCTAGCTATTTAATCAAAAACGGATGTTTTGACATCCTCAAACCATGGCGAGCAGTATTACTATATATGAAAAATATGTCCCGTCTGTGCTGCATGTGTGCCAAAAATGTGTTGCAAAAGCAATTCACTAATATAATGACTTGAATACATCTCTATAATGAGAAGTTCTTAATTCTGTAATCAAATTATTTTGTATAGAGGGGGCATGACATAAAAAATGGCGATAAAAAAAGGCAATAAAGATTAAATACAATCTTATTGAAATAAGAATAGTTTAGCAAAATACTTTATTATTATAATTTCTTAGAAATATTTAAACAAAACTGCTTCACCACTTGAAACATGCAGAAAATACAAAAAAAACAGGAAATGATATCTTAACAATGACCCTTCGTCCCCTTATGACTGTGTCAAGGCCAATACATTAATAAAATAAAAAATAAATAAAAAAAAAAACAGATAATTTGACCTTTTTATGACAAGTTAGTTCAGGTTGTAAAATGTCATGTGCTGTGTGACTCTTTGAAATAGTAAAGATATTTATGAATGAATAATTTGTAATATTTGTAAAAAAAAAAATTATAATAATAATAATAATAATACTTTCTTTTGAAAAATATTTTTGAAAACCTTAAGAGGTATGCATGCTCACATGCATGGTGTAAAGAAAATATATTAATACTTTTAACTTGATTTACACATGACGTTTTTAAGGACTCTAAATTTACATTTTTCATAACCATATAAACCAAACATAAAGAGTGCATTTCTAAGAATTTGGCACATGAGTTTTAAACGAAGTTTTCCTTTTCTTTATGGTGATTTATTTCTTCTCTATGCATGACAGTTATGAGATGCATAATAATTTGATTCTCTGCTTCTCTGCAGAGTAAAGGCTCTGGTCAGTGTGTCCTCTGTTCAAAGGGACAGTCATTGTTGCAGTCTGATCCCTCCTCTCTGTGGTTGTCGGGCCTAATTAAAACTATTCTGGGGGCATGGGGTGAGCCGAGGGGGAGGGGCCGTCCAGCACTCCACAGGAAATTATGATCGCAAATGTCTTCCTGTCGAGTCCTGCACTTGGCACTATAAAGTGAGGGCGAGCCGGCATTACCTGAAAGGGCTGGAATCCGAGCAGACATCCACATCATCCCAGTCCATAGTCCAGCGGGGTCGCACACAAGTGGCCTTTGTGGCCGGCGAAAAACGGGATTAAGAAAGGGTCTTCAAGAGAATTGATTTTCTGTTGAGAACAATGAGCGGGTGAGAGGAGCTGGGGCCAGAGCTCTGAATCACACAGCCTCAGTGCCCCATGAAAGGCCAAAGCCGCACAACATTGAGATTAAAGCAATCATGTTCTTTACCCCACTTTCCCCCCGCCCCTCGCCGCCACATTACACACTCGGCTCACAATAAGCAGAATAGGCCCAAAAGAAGAGGGATGAAATGGACTGTTTGCTTTTGCCTTCTCCGTCGCACGGCTGCACTGAACAGGTTGGCGGATTTCGTTAAAGCAACAGCATGCCGTAAACGTAGCATCCGTCCTTCTGGATGTGGCGGCAAAGGGGGCATGTCTCTTTTGGGACGACAATGTCAGGGAGAAGATGACGTGGTGTGGTGATGGGATCAAGGGTTACACATGAAAGAGGCGGTCTGCTTGGGTGCAGCTGTGGGTACCATTGTGGTCAATAATTTGCATGCATTTAGTCCAAGCCTGAAAAGCTGGCTGCTTTGGGAAAGTAAGTGAGCATTACCGTCGTTAAATACATGATATTAAATCTCATATGAGTCTTAAGAGCAGTTCACCCAAAAATTTAAATGAAAGCCAAAAACCGGATAAAACATTATTAAAAATATCTTGAAGTATGAAATCCATAAAAGTAAATAGAGAGATTTATCATTTTTGGATGAACTAATCCTTTAAAGGGATAGTTCACCCAAAAATGAAAATGTTGGGTCCCACTTTATATTAAGTGGCTTTAAGTACAATGTACTTTGAAATTAACTTTAAAATTAATAATTTGATACAATGGACGTATTGTGTACGTACATGTTTTTACATTGTACTTATATTTTGAAAATACCTGCATGTAATTACAATGAATTTATGTAATTACATTTGTAATTACACAGTTGACCCTTCCCTTACACACCTTAAAACTACCCCTACCACCACACCTGACCCTAACCTTACCAGTATCACATCTCAATAGCAGCAAAAGTGTTTTACAATACAACCTGAACACAATAAGTAGCCTACATTGTACTAATTTGTCGATGTAAGTGCATAGTACTAAAAGCCACTTAATATAAAGTGGGACTGATATTTTAATGAACGCTGGTAACCAGACAGTTGATTGTAGCCTTTGACTTCCATAGTATTTTCTTTCAACTATGGAAGTCAATGGCTACTATAACTGTTTGATTACCAACATCCTTTAAAATATCTTCTTTTATGTTCAACAGAAGAAAGAAACTCATACAGGTTTGAAACGACATGAGGGTGAGTAAAGTTAACTATCCCTTTAAGTGAGAAATACAACATTTCAAAAATGCTGTAGAGACAGATATGGACGTTGGCTCTTTGACTGGGTACAGGGTTAAGTGTGGACTCGTCCAGAAAGGAGCTTCCCTCTCCAACCACGGATCAGATTCATAAGGTCGTTGAGCACTAAGCCTCTCTGCCTGTCTAGAATGAGGGTTGTGATCTCCCTTTGTGGCTGACTGGGAAGTGTTGGTGCACTTGCCGGCCCCGTTCCATCATTAAACAGATTGTGAGCAGGCTGCTGAAGGCCACGGCCAGGACTGGAGGAGCGGCAGCCACTTCATTAGGGGTATTATGAAGGAAAAAGGCCTTTCTTCTCTCTTCCATAGTCTAGAATGCTCAAGGTCTGTTAAATCGTATACAGTTCTTTTCTGGTGAGGCCACAGCACAGCGAAAGCACTTAAGACGCATGACAACGCAGCGATATTAATTATATTCATCTTCTGGAATATGCTCAGAATAAGAGGGAATTTGATATCGGCTGTTCTGTGTTATTTTCTCTTCTCCTCTTCCCTTCTCTCTTGTCTTTTTCCAGCTGGCGCTTTGAAGTGTTCCTGTTTTTGTTCTGGGATGGCTGCGCATCCCACTGCTCCCCGGGCTTTGATATCTCCGGTGGGGTGAGGGGTTACCAGGCAGAGGTCTGGAGCTGGGATATCCTAACTTCTCTCTCCAAGAGGGCTGACCTCTGCACCCAAGGGGCGGTGCGAGCGATTTCAAATGCACAGCTCCTTTTGATGTGCTCTCTTTCTGAGCACTTAATTAGCCAGTGGATGAACATTTAGCTTGAGCAAGAACGCTTCCTAAAGAGCATATGTCCTTAAAGTCACGGACTGCCTTTTTGTTGCAAGTCAGAGTGTGGTAAGGGCCATTGAAACAATGATGCCTTGGAACACCAACTTGTTTGGATTGAGAATTGACTAAACCCACCTGTTTACAGAACACTAGTGGGTGAAAAGAATGAAAACAGTGTTCTTTCATAAGATGAATGCTCTCTTGGCATTGTATTGTCTTACGGGGCTGGTTTAAAAACAGCAGATTGATTTTCAAAATGCCAAACTTACATTACTGTGCATAAGATGAGATTCATCTAGACTATGTTTAGAAAACTTTGTTCTGACAGTGATACAACCAAATATGCTTATTATAATGTTTCAAGCAATTTAAAAAAACGTAATCCGTTTTCTCAGGATTCTTCAAAGGACGATTTTCCAGTGATGGTATAGAAAATACAGCACAAGCACACACTTGGATCTGAACTAAACAATATTTTTGATAAGTGAGGGTAAATAAGTGGTTGGGTTGCAATACAAGATAATACGATTGTTGTGATGTACAACTACAATTAGAAGTCAAAGGTAAAGTGAATTTAGGCATCAAAATATTATAATGAACAATGTGAAAAATAGATATTTAATTTGATAAAGATACACTTAACAGATTTTTTTAAAGATTAACTTTTAGTATAGAAAGGCAAAGGTCTAAATCAAAATTTTAAAATGGTGTAATTGAGAATGAACAATTAAAAATGACAATTAAATATACAGATAAATTCAAATTTAAGTATATAATATTGATCATTAACCAATATAATGCATCCCTAACCATAATTTACTAGCCTGGGAAAACCCACACAACTTCCGGCAAATTTAGATTTGCTCTGAAAGTTAGTCTGGCAAAGAGCTTATTGAAGTCCATTTCCAATCCGCAGAAATCGCGGCACAAATCAGAAACGTTGGGGCGGGCTTTACACGATGACGACAACGCAGCGACGGTGAAGCAGATTTTTGTACATTTACAAAGATGGATTAGAGGTGTGACGTTGTACCGTCATTAGAACTTTATAACCGCCAAAAGCTTGTTATTAAAATATTTTTTTCACAAACATTTATCATAGAGAATGTTTAAATACTAATATCAGCTTACGAGGGAAACGGAGGCGGATTTAGTGGTGCTTCTGCTCCTGCTGGAGATGATTCGGGAGAGCGCGCGCTGACACAGAGTCAAGCCTTTTTTATACTCGACGCGTCCGCACGAGAGAAGGGTATTCCTGCACAACCGGAGACTGCAGTTTCAGGACCCCAGTTTTAGGACCGCAGTTTCAGGACCCTAGTTTTCTTTTACAGTGCCACCTACCGAACTGGATCACCAAAAACACTCATTTAACCCCTTTCGTAGCAAAGATCACAGACGGCCCCAGATTATTGTTCAATATTCATTATTCGTTAAAACATCACACTCTTACTTATTTGATCTAGACAAACTGAGCATCATTAGAAATATTTAAAACTCCAGCTTCGATAGACCACTGTTTATGATAAAACTGGTTTGTAGTGACATTAATTTCTTAATTTATGACAGGAGTGCAAAATTATTAATCTGTAACATTCGTTATTTTGAATAGAAATCATCACTCATAAAGCAGTCATTCACGTTTTCTCCGGTTTATTTGTGTTCACATACATACGGTCGGCATCCGCCAGGGCTCTTAGTCCAATGGTGCACATATTTGGAGAAATAATGATTTTCATGTTCCACTAAATTATGCGATCTGAAGCTCAAACAGCGAGATCTGTCTATGGATCTATCTCTCCTCTTCCTGATTTGTGTCAGTTCTCTGCGCTCTCTTATTCACTATAGAGCTGTCAATCATCTCACGTGGTTTAACGTGACAATAATCCCGCCCTTCTGCATGACGCGCTGCTGTGTACACTTCCTCGTTCTGACCTCCGTGATAACAAAGCGAAGACACATCTCTTCACCTGAAACAAGAAGCTAATAAATGCACGATTTCGAGTATATGTGGTTTGTGTTTGATTTTTGATATTTTCATATGAATAAAGAATGTTTACAGTATTGCTAAACAAGGTGTAGCCATTAGCTGCATATAAAATGCTATATATAACATATTTCAACATCTTTTATTTACTTAAAAAACTATTTTAAACCGCGACCGGAATATGATACAAATACTCGATGGTGGTTTAAAGTGAGCTTTAAGTAAAAGTGTAATATTAATATTTTAAATTGTGTCATGTAGCTTGATGCTACTTGCTCTAATCCACCTGCTGTAGGAGCTTTTCTATTCCATAATCTTCTTCGTTAATATATATATATATATATATATATATATATATATATATATATATATATATATATATATATATATATATATATTTTAACAAGACTTAAGATATCATCCAGTTCGGTAGGTGGCGCTGTCACGAAAAACTAGGGTCCTGAAACTGCGGTCCTAAAACTGGGGTCCTGAAACTGCAGCCTCCGGTTGTGCAGGAATATACTATTGCCGCACGAGCGCGAAGGTGAGCTTGGCAAAAATGACGCGCTCGGTGCGCAAGACGCCATTTCGCTTGCCTGTGTGCACGGGTTTTTGTAACAGCGCGCGCGGCGCAGCATCCGAGGATGAACGACTTCAAGCTGAATCTACACGAGGCGTAGGCTACGTCTCTCACCGCACCGACGCAGTTCGCGCGTCTAAATTGCAAAGTTCATTAGGTTTTGTTTATTGTGTGTGATTTATTTAATGGAAAGCACATTCACTTCCAGTTGTCTTCCTGTTAATTTTAAATAAACGTAGAGCATGTAGCTAATCATCAGTGTCTGCTCGTTGCATACGCTCTGCATACGTCATCTCCTTAATCGCTCTGATTGGTTTTAGGTCTATCCAATTGACCCTTCGCAAAGACCCGCCCTCCTAGTTACTGTCGCTATGTTCCGACAAGCTATGCTGCTCTCATGTTCTCACGCAGTGAAAAATACATCGCGGAGCAGAGAGGAGACTGACAACACGCGGACAGACAGGACAGACCAGGTTACTTTTCGGTTACTTTTGATATTAAACATATTAAACAAAGTCTCAGCTTTCAAATGTGGTCATTTTTTGAAAGAAATTTAAACAATAAATACCGTTTTGGGGCTCTTTAATGTGCCATGACAGATCGCTGTAGAGCATCAGTTAAAGCTGCTCGTGATCCGATCATCTCTTCCTTCTAGTTCATTTATTAGCATCAAATAAACATGAACGAACATAAGAAGTAATGTTGTTTTAACCGCGGAAAGGCGTCAGTATATTCATTTTACCAAGTTAAAATCCTCCTAACTCTACTGGCTGCTTTTTCGGACAAAATGGCGGATGGCGAAGTATGATTGGTTAGAACACCTGTCAATCAAGCTCCACGCGAAGGGTCAATTGCGCCCAGAGGCATTTGAGCGACGTCCGTTGGTGACGCCCCTTTGGAAATGATTTGTCTATGAAGCTTTGCCAGACCCCAGTTTAAACTGAGAAGGGTCTGGTTTTAACCAGGCTACTTAAAGCTCTTAAAGTGTGCAATTCACCATCCCGAGATTCCCGACACACTAATATTGGCTAGACAAATAGGGTGGAGCTATTTGTTGCTCAATGTTTGTGGAACCTGTTTGATATTTTGCAGTTCTGTTTGGTGAGGCTAGTGGAGCAAAACTTACACACTTCAGCCTTAAGGAACAAAGTAAAATAATACAGTACAAGTACATGAGTAAATCAGGGATCCATATTAATAAGCACAACTGTAAAAATAACAAATTAAAGTTAAAAATATTTCACTTTGCTTTGGTCTCGTAAAAAAGCTTCAACTGAACTTTCAGATCTCACTGTGTTGTAATTAAGACATGAAAGGAGTCTGCAATAATATCTCAGGAAAGTAGTATAATTACGAAGCTCTTATTACTGAAACAAGACGTAACCATTCAGCCGTCCCATGACGGGTGCTTTACCCTCTCTCAACAGCCAGATAAACACTTACTCAAAAAGCCCAAAATCTTCATGTCTACTTTGGAGACAGATAACATCAATATATGACAATATGAATGTCATGATGCCTGCAGTGAAAGGTAGGGCTTTTTTAAGGATCCAATTTCCAGTTTCTCTTGCTCTCAATGCCCATAAAGTGGGTCGCTGCTGCCCAGGAGAAGCAGCCTCAGCTGGAACATGCTGGATTCATCAAGCCTGGAAAATCAATTCTTTATTGCAGCACTTTGTGGCTAATAATTTCCCTGTGTCTCAGTAGGAAAGAGCAAATAAAGCCTGTTTGTTTCATTTTGGAGGTCCAGTAAAACTCCCCCATGCTGCTGGTCAGACTGTGACTCCTCTCCACACCTAACTAATACGAACCTGATCGACTACAGTACTACTCTACTGCAAAACACACTAGCTCCCTATGAACATACAATATAGAAAGCCAAATTAGCCATAACAGAAGGTTGCATGAGCAATTATGGAAAGCTATGATAAATAGGTCCACTCACATGTGAAGACTGATAAATCCCCTTAAAGTTTGAGGAAGAACAATAGTCCCTTCCCGTTAAGAAACAGAATCCTTTTGACATCACACCACAGGCATTCAGTTTGAATTTCACTAATAAATGCATGTCTGTAAAGATACCAAAAATGATATAAACAGAATACTCAAGCAAGAATTAAAAGGGAAAGAAGAGAAAATTCACTGGACTTCAGACTTTGCTATGACAAACTAAAAGATGTTCCCATAGCTAGATCCTTTTGTCTAACAAGCATAAGAAGATTTTAGGAGATTTACTTGCTGCTTCTGACTTAAACATCAAGGCTTAACCTATTTCTTTATGAATAAGGAGTTGCAGTATCGCAGCAGAGCTCAAAGCAGAACCTGATGATTCAGATTTCCACTCGCCCTGGCACACGAGAGCTGGAGTCTTAATGACTTTGTTCCCTTGCGTTTCAGTCATGCTTTGTGACATCTGATCAAACACTGTTGGCACAAGCTCAGCAGCAGTTACTGTACATGGCCAGAGCCCGAAAGACAGAACGGGAACATGTTGTTCAGCGAGAGGGGGGATTTGAATGAAATGGACTGTGCAGCCTCTGAGATCAACCGCTGCTGGATGCTGCGAGCGTGATGGACGGATCTGAGACCATTTTGTGGCCTAATGAGATAGCAAATCAACTCAGGCGGGGAAAAGAAATGCCCTGTGTCTTTTTATTCCTTTCAAAAACTATTTTGAGTCTAACAGAATATCTTTTTCTAGAAGCATTTTTCTCTCTGTTAAACAGTGGAGTTAATATAGGAGTGTGTGAATGAATTTAGATGTGTGTGTTGTGAGTGTGAGGAGTTTTGCAGTCGTCGTTTGGAAGTTCACACAGATGTTCTACAGACTCCCTACCTGTGGCTGGCTGATCGATCATCTCTGTGGGATTCTCCAACAATAGGCGAGGCCGGCTTTCTGTTCTCTCCCGCTTGCATCACACTCTTTAATACCCCCTTAACTCCATTCTCAAACTCAATACTATAGACAGCATACCATGGACATGTTTATAGTGCTTCGAATAGACCTGTGTATCACTACACAGAGGCTGACTCAAATGCTTCTCACTTCTTGCCTCCCACGAAACACTTTAGTCATTCCAGCACTTTGGCTTTAAGTAGATTTAACACACAAATCATAGTTCTGGACTAAGAAAATCTCAGTGTGTCAAAAACATTCAGAAGAAGCCTTCATGTTTTTCTAAAAATTTGCTATCACATCACATATCTACAGCTGTTGAATCAGACAAGGGGACGCTGGACGTGTGGACCTTTTACAAGCAAGATTCTCTGTGAAACGTCTAAGAATAAGACGATTAGGTTTGGTTAAAATCAAAGAAATAATATCTCGGAAAGCACTGAAATTAAAATTTTAGTCAATTTTATGTTATGGCGATAATAACAGACAAATGGCCGAGATTTAAATTCACATTATTGTGCATAAATGAATTCAATATTCATTTTTTTAAATGCTACAAAGGAATTAACACAGGAATGCACAGAATGAAAAATGGATATTCGTTTTGAGGTTTGCTAAAAATTACATTCAACATTTTATATATATATATATATATATATATATATATATATATATATATAAAAATGTATTTACTTTATTTATTAAAAACTAGGTCACCGTATAGTCAAGATAGGAAAAATAAGCATGCACAATTAAATATTGATACTTTTATTTTTAAATCTAACATCAGCCAATAAACTATATGCTACCAATTGTTGTTATGGATACATCACAAAAAAAATCTTTTTTTATCATCCTGAAACGGTTTATTTTGCATCAGTGACTGACTTTTCATTATCCCACGCTACTATCAAACAAATGAACACATCCACTTACAATACTGATTTCTGTGAATTCAGTGAAGACTGACCTTCACATAGTAGGCTGGTTGCCAGCAGAAAAAAAACTGTCAAGTATACAGCTTAGCTTCACTTAATTTGATCTGTTAAAATAGAGAATGTCTCTATTCTATTGTTCTCAGTTAATCTTGACTAGAAATGCAGGTACATTACATACCAAAACAGAGTTCCATGGTAATTTAGACCATTTCTCTATGGAGCTTTAGCTTTATTTAAGACCTCATGTCTGCAGTGAACCACCAGTTCTACACTTCCTACTCCTCTGTTCCCTGAGTGGTGATAAACACTCAACATATGGGAAATTACTGTTGGGTAATAAAAGGTTGTTGGCTTTTGCTGACATGTAATAAATTAGGCTGTTTGCATAGGAGAGCTACAACAGGGGCTCCTAAGAAACACCTATGTTGTACTTTTGTACATGTACACAGGATGTCTTATTTTTTTATATATATTTTTTTACATTAACTCTGTTATATCTCTTGTAGTTGGTGGTAACACAGTGGGGTGTGTGCACACAAATTACACACATAAAACTCCTGAAGCCTGGAAAATATTTTAATAGTTTCCGTCCCCCCGCCATAACAGCCGAGCGCCGAACGTGCCACACTGGTGAACTCCGTGAGTATTACTAACGCAATTAAATGTGAAACGCTGGGAGGAACAGGAGGGGAAAAGATGCCCAAAATGGCAGTAAACAAGGGAAATGACACTTGACAAGTTGTAATTTATCGACGTTGTTTGAAAGGAAAAAGACTCACTGTTTTACAGAGAGAAAAGAGAGGCATGGGGAAGCAGGCGTTAAAGAAAACCATTCATAGAACGCAAATGCATCAAAAGCAACCCAGAGCGGAGAGAAAAGAGGGCGAGAGCAAAGAGAAAGGGAGAGATAGATAAAGAGACAGGGGGAGAGAGAGAACAGCAAGACTTCAAAGTCCATATGCAATAAGCAGTGCACACAGAAAGCAGTGCACATGATAGGACAGAGAGCAAGAAGAGCCCCCTGGAAGCTTGTGGGGGCCTCTCCTCATATCATCTCATCTCAGAATGCCAGATTTCAATCAGAAGCCTGCTGAACAGCGACCATTACACAGAATGTGGAAGAAAGAGCGCAAGCACTCATAAATATACGTACTAACACCACCCGGCCCCAAAAATAAAAATGAGCCTCAAACTGTGCTTTAAAACAGTCGTATTTGAAAAAGGCGACAAGTAAAAACTGCTCGTTACAAACATAAACATGCTTTTTTAAATATATAAAAAGCTTTATCTTGCATCAATGGAACAGTAGTAGATGAAAATGCAATTGCTTGTCATGTTCTGTGATAACAGTACAAACAACTTGAGCGAATCTAGATAATAAGTCCAATTAGGTATTATCTTGGCTGGGAATGAGAGGAGCTTCTTTGATAATGGTGTTATCGTTCCATTTCTACACATATGTCCATTACACCTCTGGATCTTGGTGCTATTAAAAGTGGCAGATTGATAGTCATTCAGCCAGTAAAATAACTCGGAATAGAATTTAAATTGTTCCAACAAAACGCACTGTCACCAATTTGAGGTAAAAGAAAATAAATAAATAAATAAATAAATAAATACAAATAATAACAAGTGCACCACTTCAATTTGTGCCTGGCAGATGGGTAATGGAATGATTATGGGTATTGTGTGATAAACTGGACACGTGTGAGTGTGTGTCTGTGAGCGTGTGTGTGTGTTCCGTCCATTATCAAGCAGTGATATTGTTACACAAAAAGAATGCGCTTTTTTGGACTATTTACCAGAGAAGTGGCAAACTGTATGATTTTTTTTTCTCCAACATAAGAGCGAAATGATAGGTAACAAATGGATAGTAAGAGGCTGTGGTTTTGAAATGAGTCTGGAAGGCTCACAAAAGGCTATAACTTGTAATCATTGAGCAGCTAGTGTTAGATCTGCAAGAGTAAATGCCTTGCCTTCCTTCATGGCATTTGACACAGAACAACTGTGAACAAGATGTATGATTGTGTTTTGTGATTAAAATGATCTAAAATAAATGAATGAATATTGTGTGTATATATATATATACAACACACACACAACACTACATAATATATATATGTTAAAATTGATTAAAAATAATATGATCAAAATGATCTAATGATTAAATATAAATGATTAAAATGATCTAAAATAAATGAATGAATATTGTATGTATGTATATATATTATATATATATATATATATATATATATATATATAATATATATATAATATATATACACACACACGCATTGAATAAACAAACTTTTGTGTTAGATGTAATTAAGGCATATTATATACATATATATATTCTGGAAATATATGGAAATATTCTGGGGATTTGAGCATAAAGTTTTAATATATCTTTGGGGGGGGGGGGGGGCAGAAAAAGCTAGTTGGAGGCATGACACTCTCAGCGTAAATGAGGAAAGTGAACGTACTACTTTAGAGGTGGGGAATAAATATTCCAATTCCAGCCCAAAGTGTCTTTATTTTGACTCAAATGTGAGATATGCCGTTGCCATGGTGACATGGTGCAGGCTGCAGCCTTCTCCCCAGCTGTTGGGAGGTTTTGTCTGTGTGTGTGTGTGTGTGTGTGTGTGTGTGTGTGTGTGGTGTGTGTGTGTGTGTGTGTGTGTGTGTGTGTGTGTGTGTGTGTGTGTGTGTGTGTGTGTGTGTGTGTGTTGTGTGTGTGTGTGTGTGTGTGTGGTGTGTTGTGTTGTCAAGCCCAAGCGCGCACATTGAAGCCCCGCTCTCGTGCTGTGTTCCCCATTCAGCCGCCAGAATAGAGTCTCAACTAATCCGTGAAAGTTGCGGTGCTCTGAACCGCCAGCCAAGCCTTTTCCCACTGAATTGAGGGCCGGGGGTCTGCACTGGGCTTTACACTTGATTGGTCTTCGCCGTGGCAAGACTCCCCTCCCTGCTGGGTGTGGGCCCGTCCCCCTCGCTGTGCTGCTCGGGTCTAGGCTAATCGGCTTCTCCCCGCCGTAATTACCCACACCCGGCTTGGGCATGCTAAGCCACCAGTAGTCTCTAGGTCTCTTTCTTCACCCCAGTCCCTGGCCAGTACTGGCCCCTAGGACCACAGGCTGGCGTCGGTGCCAGTGCCGGCTCAAGCTTGTGGCACCGGGTGCTGGGCAAGGGGACGGAGAGACACACACAATTCCAGGATGATGGGTTTATTTAGTATGGTTAGTCAGGTACTAGTTTGCCTTACAGCGACTGGGTCAGCATATACCCTATAGAAACCGACTCAAGGTACCGATTTCATAGCGCTGATCAGTTCGGATGAGAATTACAGGGTGACTCTAGCATCCATGCATGTCATATGCAGATGTTGATCATTACTGGTATCACACTTTTGGCAGAGCAGTAGTAAAAACTGCAAACACTGTGACTGAGAATATTCTTTGTGCCCCAAATTAACAGCAAGATCAAACAGCTCCTCTGAGAAAGTCTTCATTTCCATTCAGCTGGAAAATAAGTGAGCCATATCAATATTGAGGTGGCCCTCTTAAGATGTACTGTCACATTTTCAGAGCTCTTTAAAGGCAAAGAAGAAGGCAGTTCACACAGATTACAGCGCAGTGCAGAGCATCTAGAGCTTTCTGTGGGGAGCGGGGGACACCAGAAAACATGGAGCATTTATTGGACCCCCATTTGCTGCCAATATCTTATTATGGAGATTTTTTGTCCCTCCAAATCAGTCGGCAATCACTCTCACAAATCCTAAGACCCTTACTCAGAGAGCAGATCAAAAGATAACGCACATTTCAAAATACGGAAGGGAAAAAAAGAAAGAAGAAAGGACAACAGAGAAAAGAAGAGAGCCAGAAGGGGGCATACTGCTCTCTCTTTACATACTCCAATAAGGCGTTTTAAGCATGCCATGCGTGTCTCCTTCCTTCTATCGTTTCACACTACCAAAAAAAAACAAATCAACAGAAGACATTGTTATTTTTTGTAGTATTTTTTTTTTTCGGGCAATTTTAATTCTTAACTGCACACCATAAACAAACCTAGAAAGAATCAGCAGTTAATGGTCCATTCATTGGAGAGGCAAAATGAAAGGTCTGAAATCTGGCTTCTAGAAAGTATCAAGACCCCCTTGAAGCTGGAATGAAAAGTGTAAGTTTAGCCTCTCAGCTGTGTCTCAATCCATAATCCTGCCCCAAAACCCCAGCCGAGAGCAGCCTGACACTCCCATGGCGCTCCTGACCAGTGAAGGCCTGGTCTGTGCAGATTTATGGAGTTCAGCTCCGTGCCTTACTCTCCTAGTTGGGCTGAGACTTTGAGCCAGACTGCTAGAAGTTGCTCAAGATTAAGAAGAAAATAGGTTCTGTTCCAGCAAGCTCCAAGCTACGCATCATAAACCATCAATCATACTGGATGTGTATAAAGCAGATGGATAAGGTGAGTGTTAATGTACACGTCAAAGTGTAGCACGCTATTTTATGAGTGTTATTGTCACATCTATCTTTTATAGATCTAGTTATGCAGTGATGGGTCAGTTGAATGGGTGTGTGAGGGTATCCAACGCCTTAATTGTGAGTTGACGTGGACTGGCGTTCTGATGAGGCCGATGGTGCATTTGCTGAAAAAGCTAAATGAATACAGTGAAGTTTAAATGAACAAATACATCCGAGTTAAAAACAAAGCCTTTTATCCTCAACAATATTCACAGCTCAGCTTTAAAGAAGTGTTTCTTGAGGGGGATTACATTACACACCCTATTCCAGAGTAATCATAAGTTGCAGGTGATGGATTTTCATGTTGCTGTGTGTGCACAAAATAGATGGTCATATGGATCTTGGGTTTTCCTGTGAAAATATACTTGGGAAACTTCAGCACTGACCGGGCCTGTCAAGAAAACTAATTAAAAATGCATTGATTCTGCTAAAATATTCCTGAGATGTGGAAATGTTAAAAAGGCTATATGATTTGGGAGCTCGATTATTAATTAAAGACATTATACATCTTCAAAGGATTTTGAAGCCTTTAATTGCAAAAAAGTATCAAATTAAGTTAAATCACTATTTCAGAGTATTTTAAACTATGTGGGTGCTCCTTAGCTGTTTGCCAGCCTATCTTCAGATGAGATCAAATAAAGTACCTGATTGAAAGGCCATACACAAAGAAAGATTATATCAATATTTGATTAATACAAAATCTACTTCAGTGTCACTCGCTAGTTATTTACTTTACTATTTTTTGTCCAACCTAGATTTTCTTTTCTGGCTGACTTTGTCGATTCAGGATAAAGTCACCTCTGGACAACAAGCTCAGTGTGAGAGCGAGCGCAAGAGTGTGTGTGTGTGTGTGTGTGTGTGTGTGTGTGTGTGTGTGTGTGTGTGTGTGTGTGTGTGTGTGTGTGTGTGTGTGTGTGGACATGGTGGGTGGGGGAGCAGGTGTGAGATTGGCTCTTCAATGAGCCTCATCTTGTCCCATGTTGGGCGCTTTGGTGCATTTGTTGTGTGTGTGTGTGTGTGTGTGTGTGTGTGTGTGTGTGTGTGTGTGTGTGTGTGTGTGTGTGTGTGTGTGTGTGTGTGTGTGTGTGTGTGTGTGTGTGTGTGTGTGTGTGGTGTGTGTGTGTGTGTGTGTGTGTGTGTGTGTCGCGCCAAACGAAAGAAAAGAAGGGAGGCATGTGGCGTAGCTATTACTCAATAGTGTCTGGAACGTTCTGAGAGGAAGAATCGTAGGCAGTACCTCAAAATGTGCATTTTCTGTCAGTGCCGGACAAAAAGAGAGCGTGTGACATGGGCGTTTGGTGTGGCATCATAAATGTTGTATAAAACGAGGGTTTAGGTGTCATACAATGAGAACGGAGGCGCATTCAGAGGGAGCCAGACAAAATGGCTGCCTCTTTGTGCGGTAGTGAGCGAGAGCTGTAAGTGATATGATATTTGTAGTAACACAGCGCAAATCGCATTTCCCATCGCATGAGTAATCGCACACGGATATGAATAGATCGTGTTTTTCTACATAATGACATGAAGATCTATCATTTCTTTCTTGATTTATCCGCAGCCAGGATGTTATTTCCCGCAGACACACACCCACATACCCCACCCACATTTTGGGTACCTTGGTTTGACTGGGAAAAAAATTGTGATGTAACACTCCTCCGTATTAACTTGCCCCATTTTGAAACAAACTTTGCTTCTCTCGTTAGATAATACAGCATCTTAACGCAACTCCATTTTATGTTTACGCAACTATTTCCTTTTCTGCTCACCCGCTTCCTAAGAGATCCATATGAATTTTGTTTCTCCACCTTTGTGGGGTAAAATCATACTGTACAACAAAAGATGAAAAAATGAGAGTTGATTTCAACCATAAACATACGCCGTTGCATCACTTTGAAAATAGTGCATATATGGAGGATGTCTTTAAGGCTACAGGCACATTGTAGAATAATCAATCTCTTACACTAAAAAAGTAACTTTCATTAAGACCTATTTGTTTGTAAAATATGACAGCCTCATTTTGGAGTTTCTTTGAGTCTTTGTTCTTTAAAGCTTTTTTAAAAAGAGAAGAAAAAAGCCTCTTTATCCCATCCCCTCCCTCTCGTTTTCTCTCTGTATGTAAGGTTAACTTTGGGACCATGTGAGAGGTTTTTTTTTTGTAATTTGGAATGAGAAGAAAGAGAAAGGTAACTTTCTCTCCTCCACTTTCCAAATCTCCCAGGTCTGAAGAGTTTGACTGGAGAAATGGGAACGGCGGCACAGTAAGAACTCACTGTTTGCTTTTAGACTTTTTTATGAGCGGACAGAGAAGGGACCCATTCCAAACACTACAAACGGCATGTGGACTTAATATTGAAGTGTAGTACTCACATTCTTTCATTCTACTCCATTCGATATATACTTTTAAAAAAACCATTTTATTCAGCATATAGGCACACAGATGGACCCAGTAAGACATTTCTTTGAATCTACATTAAAACAAAAATATCCCCTCAAATGCCAAAAATAGTCAAATAGCCAAAATAAATTAAAAACTATTTCATAAAGGAGAACGCTGCTGATTTCATAAAGGATTACAAGCTCCCAGCATGCATTGCGGCAGGAATGAATTATGCGGTTATTCTTATAGGATTGTTGTTTGCTGACTTTCTGCTGTTGTTTTTGTCACCGCTGTTGTTTATTTTGTTGGGCGGCTATATTCAGAGCGCCTTTTTTACTTACTTTTTGTCGATTGTTGTTGTTCTTGGGGTTTGTCTTAAGTGTTGAGGTCTACGTGCGTCTATAGAAAACTACTCCATATAATTTTTTATGCAAGATATTCTCTTCATCAGCTAGCATAGTATACTTTAAATAAAACCATGAGAAAATAAAAGTATTGCATCTTATTTTGACCTGTCAGGATTTTTTGGACTGAATGAGAACTATCAAATTCAAATTGGAAAAAAAAAACAGCATTTCTCCAATATCTCAAATGCATCATATTGTTGTTTTATATTTAAAAATTGTCTCAACAACTTACTTTTTTATCTAAATAACTTGCCAGCTTAAGCTTAATAATAATTAATACACAAACACGGAGACAAAACATGTACACTTTTTCTACCTTGAGCAGATGACAGTTTAGCATATCGCTAAATAGTGCAAATGTACTGGTGTGCTATAAAATGATGAAAATGAACAGATGACTGTAAATATCAATTAAAAGAGATGGAGTTTGAGTGGCACTCGAGTGTAAAATGAGCTGATGACAGAGTCTGATGTCCCCAACACTGAGGAACATGTGAAAAACAGATGGTGTGCTTTCATTCAGCATTCTCCTAGTGTTTCCTTTCTCACACAGAGGAACCATCTGAATAAGAGAGCAGTTTTGATCAGGCCTGCGCCTCTGTCGATTCCCTCCTATCATTAAGTATGATTAGTTTATGACTCAGTATAAACCATTCATGACCACTCTCCTTGAAGAAGTAAAAAGCCTCACTGGAAATGAAAGAAACTTTTGCCAATTAGATTCTGTCACAAAATACCTAATGAACCAGCTTTTGATGCTACAAGCAAACTTTACCAACTAGATAAACAATACAAGATATGTGACAATGTCCTCGGAAACAGATGGAGAAATCAAAAACGCAAAATGAAAAAGCTGAGAATGCATCAATGGCGGTTTTTTTTTTTTGGTGTTTTTTGCTTTTCAACAAAAAAGCTGAAAAATACTCATTGTTTAATCAAAAACTCTTTTATGCATCTATAGTTTCAAGTGGCTGTAATACAAACAACAAACTTAACTCTAATTAAAAACAAGAAAACTTGCAACGCATGCAATGTAAAACTTTTAAAAATATTAGAATTACCCTCCATTCAAATACTGAGCAATATAAAACAATCTAAAAAAAAATTTAAGTAAATTAATTTGTGTCGATTCTAACCCAGTGACACACAGTCTCCCTGAAGAACTTCATTATTTGATACATTTTGGAAAAAGAGTATGTTTTGCGGTTTACAACATTTTGCAGTATCTAATTAAACCATCTATTTTTACAAAAAAGCTTCCCGGTTTGTTTATATTATAATGCAATTTAATACGTTTTGCAATTTTATTAGAATGCCGTGGTATTTTAAAAATAATTGTCTTTGCAATCTTCCAAAAACGTTTATTTTACGTTGTTTCTGCAATAGCCGCTAAACTGTTTTGGAGCCATTTCTTTTATAAATTAATGTTGAAATACTGGTGTATTAGACAATAAGAAAAATAGGACAGCATTCATGCAAATAACTCAGTGTTGAAATTAACAACAACCGAAAAAGATCCGATAAACCTTGCTTTACATCAAGATAGAGATGAATAAATGAAATTGATTATTAGATTATTATTTTAAAAACATTTTTATAACCTCATCGGCAAGTTTAACATTTACATCAATGTAATGAGCACACAATCATTTAACGAATGACATTTACAAAATAAATTAATTCACTCCAATGCGTTTTTTCCCTTTCTTTTGTAATTTACAGACGAAATAAATAAATGTTATGATACCGTTTTTATTTATACACTGGCTTTGTGTATCTTATAAATTAATGTGCGGTGCGTTTCATAATATGATATACTCTATAATATAATGAAACCTGGTATATTATGGTTTGTGTTTTTTCTATTTAGCAAGAAAACAAACGTTTACATTTTTTTTCATCTTAAAAACAAACACTATAATTTAGACTTTCAACATGAATATATATTAATTTAGGTATTCGACATGAATATATATATATAATATATATATTATATATATATATTATATATATATATATATATAAAAATAAATATATATGTTAACTGACTGTTTACACACAAGTTCCATAAAATTATCAAACACTGATCATTAAAAATGCGAGTGCTAATTAAAGGAATAACTTTAACAGCTTAAAGATAACAAAAGTGCTCAATTACTTATAGTTTAATACATATCATTCAATGCTATTGTGATAATATTGTCTTTTTTTGTTCAAATAATACCAAAGAAAAACAGATATCAATAAAAAAACATGACTAGAGATTAAATGTCTTGCCGTTCAATCAAAAAAGTAAGATTTTTATGTTTTATATCACTAAAAAACAAACATATTACTGTATTTCTTTTAAAATGACAATAAACTAATTCAAACAGAAAGTGGAAGATAAAAAAATGTAAAGATAAAAAATGTGTACATCCTTATTCTTCCCATACAGAAAAAGACAGCACATACTTAAAACTAAATTAAAGAACAATTATATAAAACACACACACACACACAAAAACAACAAGTAAACAGTCAACCACTTTACAAGAATATTTCTGATAATAACACTATTTTATTTTATTTTTTTCCGTGTCTCGCTAAAAGTCAAAGGCAAAATGTGTTGGCAGGACCACAGCCCATTCAGCCATCTTAACTCTTATTACCATATTTCCTCACAGCAGATGCTATGATTTGCCTGTAAGATTTGTCAAAAACACATCTCCCATGGTTCACTGTTGTCAAGCACTTTGTGTTTAGCAGGTGACAAGTCTGAGTGTAAACTGGCTGAGTGGAATATGTTAAAGCCCCCCTTGCAGGAAGAGGCATGCGGACCACTGACGTGCAGGTTTACGGCTGTCCACTAATGAGACGTGCAGGTTTAAGCAACGTGTAAAACAGTCAAGGACAATAGGAATGAGGACAAGCGCTGACGTCAGAGGAAAACTAATGGGGAAAAGTAAAAGTGGGTGGGATATTCGGGAAAACTACATTTAGGGGCAACAAAAGTGGGTTATATTATTTCTACGTTTTTTCTACGGCTCCTAAATTTGTTCACATCCCCCGAGTAAGGCCTGTGATCTGCCTTTGCAGAAAAGCAGGTCACATTATACAACCAGGAAGTGGCCTGCCAACGTCCTGCAGCTTGTTTATGGAGACATCTTGTTACCAGGGTGATGGGGTCCTGTCTGGTAGCGTCTTCATTAGTGGTCACACATGGTGGGCACAGGCATTCTGTTCATTCACCTCATGCGTGGCCAGGACCCCTAAAGCCACCCGTTCACCTAACACCTCCAGCCTGCCTGAAGCTGACGGCCTCCCACCAAACCCACTACGCTCGTCTGCGGACACAGCTTTAATTGGGAACGACGTGGACAAACTCAAAACCGCCTGGAATAAAACGCAGGCAAACTCACAGGGTTTACTTACAGGAAAGGAGATTCCTATCTAAAGTCTGAGCATTCCTGAAGAAACTCTTTAATTTTTCACAAACTACAGCAAAGCAGGAAACGCTCACTTCAAAAACCGGGCGTTCTGACCTGTCAGACGGCATCACAAACACCTTGGCGATTACAAATTGCATGAGCTTTGGCTCTGCAAATTCATAAAAGCGTTGGATTTTTCAGTACAAAAAAAAAAACAGACCGCAGTCCAGTTTGTTAAATGGCAGAATGCGGAACGATCGCATTTTTCAACACCGGCCATTCTGATTACCTTTTAATCTGAGGGCTGAATTCCAAATGTGCCCAAGTTTCCTCCGGGGGAGCAGCAGGAGGCGCTGTAAAGCAGTTAGCCTTTTGATAATGAAGTGCCAGCAAAAACAAACATGGCTGATGAGGGGGGAAGGGTTACCACTACCTTACAGTGGCTCGGCACGTTAATGCAAGATTAACATTGAATGAGCATTGGGAGCCCGAACCACTGATATCAAATAGATATGGCCCCTACCCACTAGACCCGACAACAGAGAAGAGTCAGCTATGACCTCTGCTCACGCCGCAAAGTCATGCGACGGCTTCATTTCGCACAATGCTGGGGGAAGCCGCCATTACCGTGTAGTGTGAAGCACAATGCAAAGTGCCACATCAAGGTGTTTACGGTAGAGGTGTGAAAGCACATCCATAATAAAAAGGATGTTTTGGGTTATTATCACCTTCCTTCATTGCAAACATGGTGGCCTAAATACACTATTCACCGCAGAGAGAGTTTGGTAATGTTCCTGTTACTGCCGAATTCTTTTTTTCTTTGCATTTACGTAGTCCATGTTTGTTTTGATATTTCCCCCCCCCCCCCCAAAAAAAAACAACTGTTCTGTGGGTCTCTTGAGCGCAATGTTGCATGTTGTTTTAGGTCACTCCTATCTCACTTTTATTCCATTATTTGTGTGGGAGACTTTTGATATTTGTTGTTTTGGGGTTTATAAAGAAAGTTCGATTTTAATGTTTTGCTTGTTTGTTGTATAATAAACTTTGGGACAGGACTTTACGTAACGAGCACAGTGACTTTAACATTATCTAAATGACCGACATTGCCAACTATCTTCCTTATAACAACATTCAAATCGTAAAAGTGAAGATAGTGTGCTGTTAAAAACTTTAATGCCACTGTAAAGAATCAGAATAAATTATTGTGAAGGACAGATTTCCTTTACTAGATTTTCTTTATATCATATAGTTGTTGGTTTTTTATTTATGATGATGAAGAGATATATATATATAGCATGGAATTGTGCTCCATGTGTACATGTAATGAAGAAAAACAAAACGGCTAGTTTCACTTTTGCGTTTCATTAGTATTACTCACTACATCTCACCAACGGTTAGCTGTAATTTATGCGGTTAAAATAAAAAGCAAGTATGCAATTCATCTCAAGCTTTTCCCTGCCGAAATGAATAAGAATATTATCGAGGCACTGAAAACATGCATACAATTAGTAATATCTGAGAGTTGCCACCTAAAATGATGAGCCAAACCACATCATAGTTAAATACAAAATTATGCATGAAAATAATTATGCAAAAATACATCAAGTGCATCTGTTTGCCAAACCAATTTACCTGTTGGCTGCTTTAAACAATGAACGAATGTAAATTATACAGCTTTAAGCATTTGTCATGTCATGCAAAATATGTTTTACAGAAGAATTTTGAGGGTTAGACAAGCCAAACTAACCACTTAAACGTGATATTATAGCCATAATTGAATAATCTGTTTAGCTTGACTGAAATGTAACGGTACAGTGAGTCGGCCCATGTTCCTGTTCTATTGAGGTTAAACATTTAATCATTGCTGTTTTTTCTCAATGGACCCTTTTGACTGTGATGATGCGTATAAACGGTCACGAACATCGGAAATCCTGCAATGTTTTTTATATTTTCATTTAAAAAAAAGTTACTATAGCTTTGCATCCAATTACTTTGCGTCTTGGAGTGATGGTAAAATTGACATCTTTCTCTCTATATTTTTGTCCTATTTTTGAAAGTTGTGAAAACACTATTGTGGAGTTTTCCTTTTGATATTTGAGCAAACCGGAGCACAAAAAAATACATTTATTGTAGTCTCTCATTCACCACTATAAAAGTTTACCCAACTATGACGACTTCCGCTTCTGAGAAACCCGGAAATGTGAAAATAGTTCATGATAATTTCTCGATGTGAGGTTAATTAATTAACTGGACTGAAAGCTAAATATAGACATCACCATGATTTAGATACCATCTTCAGAGGCTAAAGCAGCCCTTTTGCATGGAGCTAAGGACCCTAATGAATTATTAATTTTTAATCCACGAGAGGTGCAGGCCTAAGAAATAGAATCTCACTCTTGGACTACATTCTTCCTGTCTGCCCTGCTAAGGCAAGCAGTATTTCTGACTTGAGCAGAAAGCGAAAAACTAAATTGAAATGACTGCTGGGCCTGATAGACTGAGGGGGGGAAAGGTACTGCCAAACCAAAATTGCCAAAGAAGCCTCTCCTTTCCATTCAGCACTGGAGTACTCTATAAAGACATCTGCTGATGACACACTTTGGGGAGGCCTGCTGAAGCAGAGACTGGTGGAGAAACGCTATAACGAGATTGAACCACATGACTGCTTGCCGAAGAGCCTGAAGCAGGCTCCCACACAACCCGCTGCCATGCAGGGTGCCACAGAGCCCAACAACCAACACAAACATGCCCTAACACTATCCTACAAGACACGGCCTGGTCGGACAGGGTGGCAGAGACCTTTATAAAATTAATTCCAGCTGACATGTTAGGCTATTTCTATTCTCCTTAACAGGCAAACGCTATCCTACCTTTGGCAGGATTTCTTGTTCAATAAAAAAGGGACGGATCATTCTATCTATATTTTCTACAGATTTAGGCCAAAAGGACAGGACACAAAGAAAATGTTCCTAAAGGTCAGGACCAGACAGGAACACTGACAGGTATTTGGATCATCTCAATGGATCCCCACAGACAAATGCTGTATGATGAAGTGATTGCAGAATAAGATTCACAATAGAGAAATCTAATCATGCAACAATAGCATATTATAAAATAAGCATAACAAATCCGAAAATGAAGTAAACGGGGTGAGTTAATGCAAATGTTGCCCCAAAAATAATAGTTACTTCTCCCTGAGTCTCCATTAATTTCTCACTTTAAATTCTCTCAGCATCATCAAACATGTTTATGATGACATCTGAGCCTGTTTACATTGAGAGCCACAGTCTTCATTACTCGGACCAGACTAACAAAATCAGCTAAAAGTTTCTGCTAAAAATACATGCACACACATACATTCAACCACTACCCCTCTCTCAAAATTCAACCTCCAAAAACAAACCCAATGTCAGAAAATGCGCACAATGATTGTGAAGCGTTTCTGCAATAAAAAAAGGAATGAAAAGCCTTTTTGCCATTTACAGAAAGTGTGATTTCTCAGAACACCCATATATTAGGCACAAACAAATCAAAATAATGATAATAAAATAATAATAACAAAAATTTTAGCTTTAGTTTGCAATAATCTATCACATTAGGGTTACTATGTTTTAATTTTTATAACCTTTTTATTTCAGATATTTTTTACACCGGAAAGGCTGTAATATAAACTGCACAAGTAGCTGAATGAAAGCAACTGTATACCATGGAAAACCGAAGGGTTGGATAGAAATCAGAACGACAAAGGATCTAGGGAAAACCACACTTGATGTCTGACAACAATAAAGCAGAAGTAGGCAGTGCTGCAGACATTGTCAAAGTATTTACATCAGCATGAGTGAACGCTGACTTACGGCACCTTTGATTCGGAGAACATCACTACAGAATAAGGCTGAAGTGATGGATAACTGCATAACAGGTTTATGGTTCCCCTGACAGGCACACATGAGGTTCCACTGAAGGATGGATAAAAGGTGTGAGAGAGTGTATTTAATTGTTTACTTTTGAACATCCTTCTCTCACTGTCTGCCTTAATTAATTGCAAAATAAAGTGCAAAAAGCAGCGCTGCTCCAGCAACAGTGGGGTTAAAATGTTCTTTCGGTGCATTTTCCAGATCAAGTGAACAATACTTTGGCTTTGAAATTTTAAAACCCCTCTGTCTTGGTAATGACTGAACTGGATAATTAACTATCATGGCAAATCAGCAAGCAGTCAATCAAAGCAGCAGTTTTTTCTTTCTTTTAACCGAGGTCAGGGGGCAAGTACAAAGGCACTGTGAACATTTCGTGTGCTCCTGAGGAGCGATATCAGTTGGAAATTCATGTTACCTTCAGACAGTGTTTGGTAAATGTGGCCCATGTGTGATTCTCTTAAACTTGCCCTCTCCTATTGACCTCTCACCTCTGCTCTCTGTCTCTCTGCACTCCAGGTCGGAGTCGCCACGCAAACACAGATGAGGCGCATCACCTTTCGCCAGCACGGCACAGGTAAGCCTGGCCCCGACCGAGCTGCTGGACCAGGGGTCAGGCTTGTGGCCCAGCATGCAACTGGTCTCGGTCACATCAGGTCCTTACACCCCAGAGATGAGCCTGCAGACGGACGTCGTCTGAGACCTTTGATGTGTGGCGGTGAGAGGTTCTGTTACTGTGTCTTTAATTAGGTCCAGCAGCTGCCCCTTCCTGGTCCCAATCTCCACTATCTGCCTAATCTCTTACAGGTGGCCACGCCAAACCCACCGAAATCAGGTGAGCGACGTCCAGGGAGGAGCCGCCGCCTCACGCTGCCCTCTGTTTGGCACAAACAAGTCTGATGCACAGAGGCTGAGCTAACACAGCCCAGTTGCAGTGAGACATGCATAAGATTCACAGTTCCATCACTACGGCCAGCATGTTCCCAGCTTACAGCCAACCGGGTGTGAAATTATGCTAATATATTAGGGGTGTAACGAGATCTCGTGCCACGAGATCTCGCGAGACTAAAACATGACGAGATTTCCCGTCGAGTGAAAAGCTGTCTCGCGATTTCTATTACCATATTCCACCGCTACACTCACATTCGCCTAAACTATCGTTTTGCTGTTTTTATAAAAATAATTAAAAACCATTATAAACTAATGTAAAAGTCTGCTCTGCTCATCCAGCACGAGTTGCCGTTGCAATCAGTGCAGCACGAATCACAGTTCACTGATCGCGTGAGGATGGCGGAGGATTCGTTGCGCAACATAGACTAAACGCCTGATCTTATCTTGTAGAATGCACGCTCAGCACCGCTGCTATACACAGAGTACGCGCGATCACAATAGTGAAAGTAAAACACAAGCTCGCTGATGTGCATTGCGCACAAATTAGGCCGCGAACATACAATCGTCCGTCTCCCAATACCCATCTCTGGACTGTTTATTTGCGGCTATCGTCTCAGTTTGCACTTCGAATATTGAGAGAGTACTGTAATGTCTTAAAGACAACAGACAAGGGAGGCTCTGTTTCTGAACTTATAATCGGAACGCAAGAACAACTGTGGAGACAAACAAATAGCCTCGTTTCTCTACCGGCCTTTCCCGAACTCACCGCATTAACCCTATAACTGCCGGTGCAAAATAAAACAGCAATTTCAAAACAATTATAAAGAGTCTGTGCGCTAACTTTGATTATGGTTGCACTTGCACTTATTGTTTGCACTTAATAAGACTTCTAGAGTTCAGTTAGGAGGTCACACACAGCCTCAATCAGAAGTTCTGAAAGCTCTTAAATGTACAGTAAGGTCTGAAGAGACTAATGTGAAATCATACAGGAGAAAAGCCAGTCAATAAAAACCTTTTATTATTAAAAGGTTATATTGTTGTATATTGTTTTCTTTCAATGCATTTTATAATTCATACTCCTAATGCATGTCATTTCAGGTCTACTTAATAAGATTATTAGTTAAACATTGCAAAATGCACCTGCATACTTTTCCAGTCATGAATTGTGTCATTGAGGATTTGTGCAAAAATCTCGTCTCGTCTCGTTCTCGTGAACCCAATCTCGTGTCTGTCTCGTCTCGTGAGATAAGCGTCTCGTTACACCCCTATAATATATGCTTCCCGTCTATCATCTTTTGGCAAATTTGATGGCCTAATTTATTAAACATTATCCTTTAAAGATATTATAGGGGGTTCGAGTATAGTAAAAAGTTGGGGCGAACTTTCACAATGCCGTGCTTCACTGCATTTTGTCTGTTTCAGGTTCAGTTTAAGTTAAGCTCAATTGACAACATTTGTGGTATACAGTTGGTTATTACAAAAAAAAAAAGAATTTCCAGTGAATAGTGAAGCATTTACAGTACAATTGAACTGAATGGGGCCAATTCCTAAACGTTATAATACTCACTGCTTGAACAGTTTAACCACAAGTCAGGAACAATATCCACGTCAGCATGATTTTAGTGTAAAAAAATTAGCTTAGTAACATTTTCTGTTAGCCTATAATCCAATCTTACAACTTTGCCATGACAAAATAATGATAAAACCATAATTTTTTTATTAAAAAAATGATTTAACTTTACAATAAGGTTTCATTAGATAACATTAGTTATTAACTAACATGAACAAAACTCCAAGAGCAATACATTTGTTTCTGTATTTGTTAATCTTTGTTAACGTTAGATAAAGGAATAGTTCAATTTAAAATGAAAATTCTGTCATCATTTACTCACCCTCAAGTTGTTTGAAACCTGTATGCGTTTTTTTCTTCTGATGAACACAAAAGAAGATATTTTGAAGAATGTCGGTAACCAAACAGTTGATAGACCCCATTGAGTTCCATAGTATTTTTTTTTCCTACTATGGAATTCAATGGGGTCCATCAACTGTTTAGTTACCGACATTCTTCAAAATATCTTCTTTTGTGTTCAGCAGAAGAAAAAAACGCATACAGGTTTCAAACAACTTGAGGGTGAGTAAATGATGACAGAATTTTCATTTTTAAGTGAACTATTTCTTTGATAAAACTCCAGCTGTTCATTGTTTATGTTACTTCACGGTGCATTAACTAATGTTAACAAATGCAACTTGATCCTAATAATGTATTAGTAAATGTTGAAATTAACATGAACAAATATTAATAAATGCTGTAGAAGGGCAGTTCATTATTAGTGCATGTTAACTAATATAGCTAACTAAATGTTAACTAATTAAACATTATTGCATGTAAACTGTTACTATAATAGCTTTACAACACAACTAATAAACACGTTTTAACTGAACAATTATTGTATGCGCTTTTAAATGCTCCAATAATTGGCCCCATTCACTTCCATTTTAAGTGCCTCACTGTCACCTCCGTGTTTGACATGTCCAAATACTTTTTTTGTGGTAATCATCAACATTATGCTCTCAATTGAGATTCTCATTCCAAATTCATCTAATATTCACCTGCCTTTGTCACTCCCAAGTAAGTGGATTTCTGCACTGAACTTGACTATAGATGAAATATGCGAGGCTGGTTAGGCATACTAATACCCTGGATTCATTAAATTAATAGGGGTCTTATTCCCCTTGCCATGGGTTCACAGTTGCCCTTTGAGTTTGCCGGGGCTAGAGGGTGCACAGCACTTTGAAAGCCCTTACCGGCATATCGAGCGCATTTTAATACAGTCCTTTTGAGGCTCCTGGTAGGATGCAGAGTAACTCCTCGCCTTTAAGTTCCCGCACCTCTCCATGTGATCTCGTCAGATAGCCACGGCTGTGTCAGATCAGGCCCAGCCTGCACATACACTAGGGGGATGGGAGGGCCATGCAAGGCAAATTAGACCAGCGGTGTTCGTTTCTAAGGAGAGGCCATTCTTTCCCGAAGACGTGAGTCCTTGAGAAGCAAGCGCTCAGGAGTGCTTTGATGTGGGAAGGTGCCCAGTTTAAGGCTCTGAAACAGGAGGCTTTGGGAGAGATTCAGTAGGATTCCCCTTGGTGATCAGCAGGGGAGGCTGCCCTCTCGTTGGTCAACTACGCATACTGTACAGATTTAATTACACCGAGAATGAAGTGCGTGGTCCAAAGAAATCCTTGATGCTGCCCGTTATGACTGTCCTACCATATTCAAAACCATCAAGCTACAATAGGAGCTGAGCATCGTGATCACAGCCTGCAAAATCAAAGAGGCTTCAGAAAACAACAACAAAAGGAAATGCTCTGAATGTTCTGGGAAAACAATATTTTTTTCCACTGCAGTTGCGCCTTTGCTAATCTTTCACATTTTTTGAATGCACAGAATGGGCACAAGGACAAATTGCAAAGGATTTCAATGACAGAACAACACATATTCTACAGCTTGTTTCTGTCTATGAGCTTCAAAAATATGTTTAATTAACAGACACAAAATATAGGGATGCCTCATATCCATGGCAATATCCCTTTCCCCAACAATAATACAATATCCTTTTTAACAAGATGAGAACAGGCGGCAGAAAGACGTTAAGTTAAATAGTGCAGAGCAACTGATTCATAGAAATAGGAATCTTTTAGTAGCCTATACAATGGCTGGATTCGCCAACATAATTCAGTTAAGGCCAATTAAATAAAACAACTAGTTCTACTGTACTTGTTATCATGGTTTATGCGCACTGAATCATTTATTCAGGCCAGCTAAGTTAGTAATTTTGATGTTGAAGTGTTCTCTTTTGAAGCAGTGCTGTTTGCAGCTGCACAGAGATTGTGGCTTGGTTAAAAACCCGGCACACATCCCACCCCGACCCCAGAGTTTTAAAAGGGGCCCTTTTCCTTTGGTCTTTGCACAGTGGTGTGGCAACTATGGATCACAGGTGGAAGTCTGCCTCTACCAAGTAAGCTACCCCACTAAGGAACGGATTTGGCGCTGTTATTTTTCTATTAGGGCGGAATAATGCTAAACCTATAGAGGCCATGTTTCTGTTGCTATGGTAGCCTATATTTCCAGCAGGGTTGCAACCCTGAGTGACTGCAGTGCAAAGTCAAACACCACAGACCATGTGAGGACTTATGAGTTATGGAAAACACAGCTCTGATATTACCGAACCTCTTTAAGACTGACTGACAAGTTTATTGAGATCTCGTTTTTTTTTTTTCAATTCATTATGTTAGTCGGGAATTCAAAAATCATTTGTCACATCTCCAAGTTCACGTCTCCACGCCCATCTGTTGGTTTATACACCAGTTGGATTTGAAATTTCTCTCCCTTTAGCCAAAATGTTAACAGTCTTTTTTGAGAGGAAAAAACACGCTGATTTACAGATATTTAGGCTCATACTGCCCTGATCAGAGAAAAAGCCACGCTGTATAGCCTACATCCACAATTTAAACATAAAAAGCTCATTGCGAGACATGTCCGGTGACTTACCTTGACTGTTTTGAGGGAGACAGGAAAGGAGCTCGTGAACAACCAATCTTGCCTGCGTTACCTCACAACAACAGGAAATGGCCGAAAATGTTTTCAAAAATAATTAATAGCTCATCTTATTTCTTTTTTTATTTGATTATTTCTTTTTATTTGATTTCAGAAATAAAAACACATTTGTTTAACTCAGTGAGGTTTTTACGCTAAAGTGTACTTTATATAATATTTAATTATAAAACATATCTTTATCATTTTTGGAAAATAATAGGCCTATCAAGTAGGCTAGCCTTCAAACGATGGAATTTAACTTACTTAAAAATAATTATCCTGCATGCAGAATAATTAGTATTGTGCCACCCTCTGTCATTTCATATTAAATATTTTAAATTAAAATAGTTGCATTGCAGTGGTATTGGCCATGATATAGGGCCTAGGCCTTTTTCTATTTCGATTTAATTGATTGACAAATTAGATGTTATGTAGCCAATTAAATTATTCATATAATTTTCAGTTGTTTAACATCCATTAAGATGATCACAAATCAAATTATAAACTCAAGGAAATTAAATTCCTTACTTCAAAATTCGTTTATTTTCTTAAATCCTTTTTTTGTTTTCACTCAGACTTAAAACTTCTACTGTCACTTCGAGATTGTGATGCTCATGCGTGATGGTGATTTCACATAATGCCTTGATGATGTCACAATGCACCTCTCTCCCCATTACTATTATCACCATCATCATACCTTTGAGTTTAGACTCTTGGATATCCTTAAAAAACATAAAATTATTATTTATTTTTTTACTTGATTGTTATTTTATTATTATCATATAAATCTATTTTATATGTTATTTATGGGCTATACTTTTTTCCTCAGCCAAACTGTTTGTTTCCTTTTCGTTAAAACAAAATGTCAAGAGTTGAAAAAAATAAATAAATCACAGAGTTTGATCTTGAGACTGACAGCACTGAGCTCTCATCGCTCAACAGGATCCAAATGTGAAGGAGCAGAAGTATTTTGGGTAGGCTATCATATTGCGCCATGGAAAAGTTGCTGAGAGTAGACTATACTTGATAGAACCTGTTGAACTTTACTCTGGGGGACTCCAAAACTTTAATGCTGCTTTGTACATTTGCCCATGAAGTCCTTTAACTTTGGATTGGAGATCCACAGTTTTAACAGATCAAATGCTCCCATTTATTTCTTACAACGCATACCGAGATGCCCTGCTGTTAAAGGGCATTTTTTTGAGCTACCGCTTAAAGTTGCTCAGATTTTGCTTTCCTTAATCTCTTTTTCCTTACTGTGTCCTTTAACCCAGTTCAAGTGTGCGGATGCAGGACTGCCGCGTGCTCTACCTTATTCGAAACCCGTATCCGAGATTTTGCCAAGTGACAGTGATGTGGTGTGTGTCACCCACTGTTCGTCGAGTATATAGTTCAGACAGTGCGCATAAATGCGACAGGATATCACGCCTGTTCTACCACACTGCATGCGCTCAGGTGTTTTAAAGTCACAGTTTTCCATACTCGTTTTGGGTTGACAAAAATGACATTCGGGCTTTAAGACTTCCGTTGTCAATGTAGCTCTTAAAAGTTCTCTGGGAGTGTGATTTCACCCGCTTTGATGTACAGGCCCCCAGAGAGCAGGTTTCAGCATTCTGCTCCACCTAACCCCTTCTGCCTCGTCAAGAACCCCATTCTGACTGCTAATGAACTCCTTTTGTGACATCTTATTTCCCTGCTCGGCTTACGTTTT